>CM046426.1:37400603-38037522 GCA_025506505.1 Flaveria sonorensis | reverse complement strand
GGAATTCTCATAAATACTTTGGGTACAGGGAGATCATGGCTGATCATATAAGGTGGCACACAACTCCTCACCTTGGTATAAGCTTAAGTTGATCTTGTTGAACACATGTTATCGAAAAGTGAACAGGTTCAAACACCGCACCTTCCCTTGGGATGTTTGGTAAAAGATCATCAATGAATCTGAAGGAATCTAGGTACATTGAAAACTTGTTCCTCAATTCAAGTAAGATTGTAGATCATCCCATTAAGCACTTGAGCAGCAAATTTAAAGGTTCTTCTTGTAATGATACTTGTAATTGTAGAAGAACTCCTAATGAAGTGGCATCCTAGGGTAGTCTTTTGGTTGGTCATAGTCTTCTGATATGTGTGCATAAGGAATCTGAATTAGGCACACATATAAGACTTCTTGATCTGCTTCTTGTCAATGGTCCTAGTGTAGCCTATCTGTCTGAACACATGAAGAACATAGTTCTCATCAAATTCTACTAGGCCTTGTGCATCTTTATTTCCCAGTTGTAATACTCTCCTTATAACCTCTTATGAGATAGTGATTTGCTGATCATGTATAGATGAAATCATAACTCGTTGATCTTCCACTTGCTACAGATGAGCATTTATCCAGAATTGGACAATGTGGTCTTGTATTATGTCAGGCCTTGCAGTCATGCCATGTACAAGCCTTGTTTATCTAATGGCTTGTATCATATCCCTGTAGTTCTCAGCCTTAGGTGACTCAGGGTTCAGATATGCACATATGTTGTGATCTCTGACAAACACAAGGTTTGCCATATTTGCAAATAGAAAGAAGATGTTAGTAATCTGAATGATGATAATGCATGATGTTAATATGATGAAATTTTGATTATGTGTTCACTGGTCATTGTGTATGATATGAAATGATGAATCATGTATGTTGAACACATTGTTTATGTCAAAATGTTTGTTTGTTAAAATCAAGTCTATAATAGTTTGACTTTAAAGAAATTGAGTAAAAGTCAACTCAAGTTAATTTTGCACTTGCATATCTCACTGATATGTTGTGTTTGATCAAAATCATTTAAAACATGTTGCTTCATTTCAAAGAGTTAATTTGTTTAACACATTCAATGATCGAATCTCATAACAGTTTGTTCAATGATATTCATTTGACTTTTAAGGTCAAAGTACTTCATTTAGTGCACATTGATATGTATGCATTGAATGTTTTTGTGATTAATGTCATGGAAATTAAATACTTTATCATGTTTGTTAATGAAATTTTACCATGTTTACTAAGTTATATTGCATTTCAAATCTTTTTCAACATTTTCAAACATCAACAGTCAGTTTTGAATGTTTTTGACATGAACACATTGACTGTTTATGAGTCCGATGAACACTTAATCAAAATTTATCACATAAACAGGTCTAATACATACGACAATGTTATTAAACATCTATTCAATGTATGATTTCACTAATAACATCAAATGATTTTATTTTGACTTTGGTTCATGATTCGACTTAGGGTTTAACAATGTTCAAATCAAAATCAAAACACTTAGTGTTTTGATGATTAGAAGCATGTTATGTTATCTATTTGATAGAATGTCAGTGATGAAATCAAATAGATATCGGTTTTGGATGATTAATGCATGTTCATACTATAGCAACGTTTATAAAAATTCAATTTTGCCTCACACACTCGTGATGAATGTGAAAATGACAAGTGTTGATCTATATATACAACATACAAAATGAATGTCCACTATGTATACAGAGTGAATGTATGCTGTGTAAACAGTTTAAACTTAAAAATTAATTTTAAGTCATGCACTGTGATTAAAACATGCGTTGTGTGAACGGTGCATCCGCTATACAATTTAAGTAATACAATGTGGACCCTTGAATGATTTTTTGTGTTCACAACGGATGACCATTTGGTCATGCGTTGTGCATACTTGTGTGAAATGAAAATTCACAACTGATGACTAAAAGTCATACGCTATGAGGTGTACACTGTGCACAAAGCGGATGAACACTTGTTCATACACTGTGCATATTTGATTGATTATTTGGTTGTTCACAGCAGATGACAAGTTGTTCATGCATTGTGTATGCTTTGTTTGTTTAGGATATATTCACGCCGGATGACTTATTGTCATGCGTTGTGAATGCTTGTATGATAGTGTATAGTGTATGCTTACCAATGTACATACGATGTGTACACTTACACTCTTTCTACAATGGATGACTAAAGTTAGTCATGCGCTGTGGAATGTCACTATATTCATAGCTGATACTTTACTAACATCATGCACTGTGAACACTTGTATGTTCAATGATGCATAGCGGATGTTTTTTGGTTTGTCCGCTATATACACTTAGTGTATTTTGCATGATTAATGGTTAACTGAAGATGGAGCGGATGTATGTTTGTATGTCCGTTGTGTCCACAGTTGTCAAAAAATTTAAACCTTTTTGTTTGTTTTGAAAATTTTGCTCATCAGCTATGTAGCTTAATACATACACTGTAAAGACTTGGTTTTCTATTTTTGCTTAAAGATTGTTATGAACTATTTCAAAATTTGAATGTTTGTTAAAATTTTACAAATTTAACATGATTAATATATGGATGATAAGATATCACTCACACGCAATATTGTGCATGAAAATGTGTCAACTTGCAATTTTTGAGTGCTTGCTTGACTTGGCTTTATTTAAAACTTAAAATTTTAAAATCCTCAAAATTTTAATATTTCAAATTTTAAAGTGTATGATTATACGCATATTCTGCTTCCTTTGATATTTCCATGTTCGATTTTCACCCCCAAAATTTTTGCATATTTATAGAAATCTTTGTAAAATGACAAAAATTTGAAATTGTTTTATGTAAATTATCAAAATCCAATTTGGTTGTTTGCATGATAAACTTCTAGAAAGATAACACTGTATCCAACTAAGAAATGGTTGATTTGCATGCTTGGACATGAATCATTTTCACATGACATGAGACATACTAATCTTAAATCCCCATTGAGTTGATTGGATGTTTTTTAAGAATAGACATAGACTAATACAATGTTGATTGAAGATATTAGGATCCACTTAAACTCATACATGGTATTAATGATTGATTAAAATAATGAGTGATTATCATGTTTTGGGTATATTTAGATGAATTGTATGTACCCCACACCTGATTGTATGATAAGATCAACCCTTCTCAAGATATGCTAGAAGTAGCTACTTAGGAGTATAAATTCTCAATTTGATCCTTATTGGTTGATCCACATTGGGATTCTTTTGCACTTCACTTTGGAAGGTGATCCTATTTGGGATTCTTTTGATTCATTCATAAGGAAGGTAGTCTAAAAGACTTTATTGATTGTTCATCCAAGATGGATGTGTTCCTTATTGGGAATCTTTTTGGATCATGAAGTAGGTCATTCAGGTCTATGCTTAGCATAACCAAGAATGCCTTAGTGTACTCCAAGTCTATGATAATCATAACAAAGGAGACACTTGTATGATTGAGCATTATATAAATTGTTTCACTTGGTGTATATGAGTTACTTTACAAACAATCTATATTGGATAGACCAATACTTACCATAAGCCAATATGGATATTGCTTACCATACATTCATGAGAATTTAGTTCTTCATTCTTGTATGTGATGTTAGGTGTCCCATGCTGAGCCTATCCACATATCAAACAAAGTATTGTCAGTCTTTATTGGTGAAAAATGACTCAAGTGAAGAAGTGATTTAGTGTACTATTATTCTCATGTGTGGTCATGTATAATTCAAACTTGTTTGTTATTATGAAAATATGAATGTTTGTTTGATGTCTTGATGATTTTGTTTGTTAACAAAATCAAGATTGTATGATTTTAATGTTTTTGGAAACATTACTTGTTTGGTACCATAGTTGATCATGCCAAGTGACTGAACAAGAAATTCAAATCTTGTAAAATCAAATGGTTTTATAAATAGGTTAGCCAACTATTTGTCAGTATGAACTTTGATCAACTTAATAAGACCTTTTTTGAGCAATCTCTCAGAGAATGATATCTGATATCTATATGTTTTGTTCTTGAATGTTGAACAGGATTACCAGTTATGACCATGGCAGCAGAATTATCTATGCGTATGGGTGTTTTAAGAAAATTAAAGCCATAGTCAAGCATTTGGCTTTAAATCCAAAGCACTTGAGAAAAACATGCAGAAAAAACTATATATTCTTCTTTAGCTGTTGACACAGACATATTTGTTTGTTTCTTGCACTGCCAGGAGATCAATCTTGATCCAAGAAACTGAAATCCTCCTATTGTAGATTTTCTGTTGTTGTTGTATCCACCCTAATCACTGTCAGTGTATGAAAATAAAGAGAAATCTCCATCTTTGGGATAACAGAGACCAAGTGCTGGTTTGCCTTTCAAGTATATGAAAATCCTCTTTACAGCATTGATGTGTGATTCTTTTGGATCTGCTTGGTATCTTGCACATATGCAAACTACATACATGATTTCTGGTCTGCTTACTGTAAGGTATATTAGGGAGCCTATCATGGATCTGTAAAGCTTTTGATCAACTGATGTTCCTTCTAGATCTGGGCCAAACTTCAATCCAGTTGCAAATGGTGTTTTGCTTGATGTGAAATCAATCATGTTGAATTTCTTCAAGATCTGATTCACATATTTGCTATGATTGATAAAAATTCCTTCAGCTGATTGTTGAACTTGAAGGCTAAGGAAGAAGGTAAGTTCTCCCATTGAGCTCATTAGGAATTTTGAATGCATAAGAGCTTCAAGTTCTCTACAAAGCTGTATGTTGGTGGAGCCAAATATGATATCATCCATATAGACTTGTACAACTAGCAAGTCTTATCCTTTTCTTTTCAGGAACAATATTTGGTCAATCTTCCCTCTGGAATATCCATTTTGTAGTAGAAACATTGATAATGTTTCATACCACTTCCTGGGTGCTTGATCAAGATCATACAGAGCTTTATCTAGCTTTTAGACTCTACGAGGGAAGTCTGGGTCTTCAAACCCTGGTGGTTGAGCAACATATACCTTTTCATCTATCTTTCCATACAGGAATGCACATTTCACATCCATTTGGAAGATAGTGAATTTCATTGATGAGGTATAAGATAATCTAGCTACCGAAACAAAGATATCGTCATAATCAATGCCTTCCTCTTGAGTGTAACCTTGGGCAATGAGACTTGCTTTTTTTCTGATGACAATTCCCTTATCATCTGCTTTGTTTTTGAATAGCCATCTTGTACCTATGGCATATAGACCTTCAGGTAAGTCAACTAGTTTTCGCACCTCTTAATTCCTGAATTGCTATAGTTCCACTTGCATGGCTTCTATCCAACTGTTGTTTTTGAAGGATTCTCTGATTTTTTAGGTATAGTGAGTGATAGAAAGCAAGAAAACAAGCAAATGTTTGTTGTATCAGATTGACTTCGTGTCAATCTGACATTAAGATCACCAATGATATTCTCTAAGGGATGATATATGTGAGCTCTTGTGGTTTCAATCTGATCAATTGGGACAGTTGAATCAAAATTAGTGATTGTTTGGTTAGTTGTTGATGATGAGCAAGAGTATTTGAAGTGGTTGGTTGGTCTGGCTATGCAGTTTCATTGAATGTTTGTGGCGAATCATGAAAGAAATCTAAGAATTCATCATCATGATGGGTATCCAGTAGTGAATGGTAGTCATTATCTTCTTCAGTTGTATCTGGATGATATGACCTTGTTTGTTTTCTTGGTTGAGGGTCAACTGAAGCTTGTGGTTGATTGGTCACTGGAGTTGATTATGATGGATAGTTTATTGATGTTCCTCTTAAAGTGTTTGTTTGATCTGGAGGAGTTGTAACTTTTGTACTTGAAGGAGTGATGTTTGTTCTCCTTGGAGGATCAATAGTTAATGGAAAACCAATGTTTGTTGGAGGAACCATGGGGTATTCAATGTCATCCTTGGTACCTGAAACATCAAAATAAGATGTGTCAAATGATTTGTTAATGAATCAATATCAAATAACAAGTCAGATCTAATGACTTTCTTAGTGAAAGAATGTTTGTTAAAAACAACATCTGTTGTTTCTTCCACTATGTTCAGTCTTATATTGTATACTCTATATGCTTTAGAGCTTCTAGAGTATCCAACAAAAACTCCATCATCTGCTTTTAGAGTAAACTTAGATAAAGGTTCTCCGTGATACAGAACATCCAAATGCTTTAAGAAATCCAATAAAAGGTTTCCTTTTAAACATTAGTTCATATGAACTTTTGGTATGTTCTTTAATTATTAATGTTCTGTTTTGTATGTAGCAAGCTTTATTAATGGCTTCAGCCCAAATGGATATGGGCAATAGAGAGTCAGCTTGCATAGATCTAGCAGCTTCTATCAATGTTCTGTTTCTCCATTCAACAACTCTATTCTGCTAAGAGTCATTGCCATAATGAATTGTTGACTTATTCCTTTCTCTGCATAAAAGAAAGAAATAGTATCATTTTTAAATTCAGTACCATTATCACTTAAAGTTTTTACCTTGTGTAATAGAAAGAAAACCCAGGTGAATGTAGAGTAATCATCTACTATTACAATATAATATTGCTTCTTTCCTATGCTCTGTATGTTTGTAGGGCCAAAGAGGTCCATATGAAGCAATTTGAGTGGTGTGTGGTTAGAGTTTACCAATTTAGACTTATGAGACACTTTATGTTGTTTGCTTTTCAAACATTCAGTGCAGTGGTCTGTACAGAAGAATTCTTTTTATGGTAGACCTATTACTAAGTCATTTTTAACTAATTGATTCATTCTGTTAAAATTAGAGTGTCCCGATCATCTATTCCATAATTGGGAACCGTCTTCTGATGCTTTTGATAATAAACAAGTTTCAGGGGTTGATGCTAAAACTGTGTTCATATCAACAAGGTGTGTGTTTTTTGACGGGGAGTTTTAAAAAGGATACTATCTTTAGCTATTTGGAAACCCATCTTGAGGATGTAGCAATTGTTGGAGTCGAAGATGGTGGCATATCCTTTATCACAGATTTGGGATACACCGAGAAAATTAAACTGGAGGTTGGAGCAGTAGTTGACATTCTTAAAGGTGATCAACCCATTGGATATTGTTCCTTCACCAGTTATCTTTCCTCCTATCTTGTCTCCTCCAAATGCTACGTTTCTCCATGTTTGCTCTTGAAATCCCGAAGGAGGGAACAATTTCCTGTCATATGTCAGGAGCTTCCATTGTCAACATACTAGATGTTGTCAGGCCTTCTTTGATGTCCCTGCACAGATAAAGAAATTAATTAGAGGGTGCAACCCAAGCCAAGATGGTCTTGGGTTTTCCGTCTTTTCCCATAACACAAATTTTTTCTAATGAAGCATTGTCTGCTGGCTTAGGAACTCTAGGTACACTATATATCCTTTGCATGTTTTTAGCTCTGTCAGGAGAAGTGCTTTCAGCTCTCCTCCTTTGAGTGCTAAGGTCAGATGAATGTTCGTTTTGAGATTTATGTCTCCTGTCTATTTGTTTAAAGTTGTCAGATTTATGTCTCCTGTCTATTTGTTTAAAGTTGTCATAAAATGTTTTGTTATTTTTTAAAACAACTTTTGTATAAGGAGTTTGTCTTGGTACTCTTCCCTTGTTCTTATTAGGAACAACTGTCAGTTTTTCAGTTGATTTCTCAACCTGAGACTGTTTGTTTTGCCTTTTGTTTTTCTTGTTGAAAAAGCAATTTGCTGTACTATGCTTGTTTCTTTCACAAATTGAACGATAGTTGTGAAAATGACATGATTCTGTACTATGATCGTTCATATCACAGTATTTGCAGTACTTACCATATTTGCACTTTTCTATGTTATGGGTGTATTGATCACACCACTCACAGTAAGGCAAATTTGTAGTACTTTATTTGTTAAAAACTTTTGATTTTAAGTTTGACTCTAATGAAATATCAAAAGTTATTGTTGTTGTTTGGGCTGAATGGGGGCTTTTCCTTTCCTTTTGTTTGGTCTTTTGGGAGAGATAGTGGAAGACTCAGCCTTTCTTCCACCTGAGCAGATATCAAATACTTGTTTCTGCTTTGGTTGTTTTGGTGTTGTATCAATCATACTTGAAACTTTTTCAGTTTTAATAATTGGTTGATCTGACTCATTATATAGTAAATCTTCATCATCTTCGTCTGATGTGTGGATGTCAAACTTATTGTTTTCAACTTGATAGAAATCTGTTGATTTTATTTGTTGTGGTGCTAAGCTTTTAACAAATTTTATCAGAGGTGATTTTGATATTAATGATGATTTAGATGATGATGATGATGGTTTGGAGTCATCTGTCCTGTCATGATGGTTAAGTGATTCCCTATGTTTGTTGGTCATTGAGTGAGGCAGTAGGATATAGTTATCATTATAAGGTGGGTTGACCTTATTATATCTTAATCCTGAAGGGTCTTTGAATGCCTTTTGTTGAGCTAGAAGTTCTCCGAACTTCTTCTTGCTCACCCGAAACTATGAATCCAAGGATCAAAACAGGAATTATCAGTTTGATTGAACAAATATTGTTCGTAGAATTATCATAACTCGTTGTTTAATTAATTGTTTAAGAAATTATAATTGTAACGTAAATCAATGAAGAACAGATGAGAGAAATGGAAAACAAGCTAAAGTAATATGATAACAAATTTGCTTTAAGTGATTTCCATTAATACTGAATTGATTACAATTAGTTTTGATCTTTGTTGATATGATAATTGCTATGTGATGTTCTAGGTTTTCTTGGTGTTCTTGTGTATTGTTGGTGTAATGATGATATTGATTTCTGTTGCTAATGATGCTAATGATCTATTGTTGCTCTAGGTTTTTCTAAAAATGTGCACCCATGCCTTCTATTTATAGGCAGAGGGATTCACTTTTTACATGGGTAAACGTAACTTTCTTATTGTGGTAAGAAAGTTACACAAATAAAATTCTTGACGTGACACACAATATTCGTTTCTGACAGAAGAGCAGTCTTCCGCAGATGTTGACTTGATGACATCACTTCAGAGAATTGGACTTGTTGACTTCATGAGGCTTCCTTGATGAATGGAGTTCATGCAAGTATTTTGTTCTTCTGTAGGAAAAAGCCCTCCATAGGAGTTGATCTTCCATAGGAGTTAGCCTTCCGTAGGAGTTTGTTCTTTGATCTTCATATTGAACTTCATCCTCAGGAGCAAGCATTCTTCTGCAGGAGCGGCAACAGACTTGGTCTTCTATAGAAGTTACAATGCTTCCACAGGAGATGTATGGATGCACATTCCTTGACTTGTTCTTTCGGAGATGTCCTTGTACTTGGTCAATTTTCAAAATTGACCAAGTATTATGTTTTCCTGCAATTACACATATACTCAACACAAATAATAATTTGGGTTAACATATATATAACTTTACAAAACGATAAATATGTACAAGAGTTTATTACAAGAGATGAATAATCTTCTAAACCTATACAATTAATCTAGACATAACAATACTCCCCCTTAGGTTTAGACACTTGTAATCAGTTGTTCAATGGTTTCAGCTCCTGAACTCTTTCCAAAATCTTTTTGTTGAAGTATGCAACAACATCCTTCTGATCTTGATAAGTATACTTGATCTTCATTCTGCTCATATTCTTCAAAGTCTTAAAACTGAGACCAAGAACATCTTCTTCAGTAGTCAATGTTGCAACTACTATGTTTTTTAATACTACTTCCAGCTCATCTTGCTCAAAATTCAAAGATCAGTGATAGAAGGGATTTCAGTTCCCATGAGTTGACCAGACTCAAATCTTCTTCTTTTTTAAGCCTTGGCATGAAGTTTGTCTATCACTTGTATAATGTGCACATATAAACATATGTCACCTTGAGCAATATTATCAGACAACTTTGGAAAATACTTATCATGCAAGTATGAGGTGTAACTTGGATGAAGAAGCTTAATTTCCATGGGATCAAACAGACTGATACTTGAAGCTTTCTTGTTTGGATCATTTCTTTACAGCACCAATTCCTTGTTCTTTCAACATATCCCCATCCAGTAATAGGATATGAATATTGGTTTCCTTCAATGGTCTTGATGGATGCTGCACTCTTGTCTCCATATCCAATTCTTCTAAAAAATTCATCATCAACAGTTTGAGAGGAGCTGGATTGAGACCTCTTCTGTTTTTGTTTTCTCCTTTTGTGATCTGCATCATATCTTTTTGCTTCCTTCATAACATCTCCTATAAATTTGTTTCTTAATTTTGCAATGATCACAAAGAAGTCTCTCCCTCTTGGACTGATTGGGTAAATGGTTATTGGGATGTTTTGTAGATCAGAGATGTCTGCATCTAGAAGTGAAATGAGAGTCTCCATCCATGGAAAGTATTGAATCATCCCAGATGCTCTTTTAATTGCTGCGCAATCCTAATCTGGGTCAAACTTCCAAGCAATGATTCTGTTCTCTTCAGCAGATCTTGGAGTTGTCAGATGATCATACAATTGAATTAGAGTTGATTTTTGCTCGGTGATCTCCCTTACTGTTGTTCCCAAAGGCCAAATTTTGTTGGGACTTACATCCCTTGGCTCCTTGATCAGCTTTTCTTTCCCTTTGTGCATATCTTTACTTTTAACTACAATTGGCATAGAAGGGGATGGTTTTGTTTGTTGTTTGTATGCAAGATTAGGTGCCCCAGTTCTAAATCTAACACCAGTTTCCAATTCAACCTTCATCACATAATGCATCATGCTTCTAAGCTCAACCATTGTTCTTCCTTTCAATTCATGAGATTAATAATTGTGGCTTTGCATCCAACATGTCATGTTGTACTTGGTGAGCTTTTTGGTGTCATAATGACCCAATTCATGCTTTATCTTATGGATTGATTGATATTGAGTGAAGGTTTCATAGTTACACACATGTAACACAAACCGTGCTGTATCAAACTCTTTCAAAACTTGCTTCATCTCTTTCATGTTCATCCTTTCCACCATGTCATAAGGAAAACCATTGTTGATCAGATCCATGAACATAGAGGATTGGGCTCTTTCTTCAAATATGTCTTCAGTAGTAAGCAAGTCATCAGATTTTGCTTCTTCAGTAGCCTTGGGAGACTCATCCTTGGTTAAATATTCCCACTCAGCATCACTCTCTTCTTCATTGTATTGAATTGGTTTGAGAGTAGATAGATCTACCGATGGAGTGTGCTCAGGAGCCATGGTTTTTTGTTTTCTTTGGAGAATCTTTAATCACAATTACTTCAGTTTTTGTCCTCCCATATACTTTCTCTTTCTATTGTCCTTGATTGTTGGTTCTTTTGGCTTTATCAATGGAAGGTTAGCTGCCAGTGCTGATGTTGGTTGAGCAACTTCTTTGATTTCTTCTTGTACATGCACCTTCTTGTTTAGAGCTTCTATCTCTTCATCTTTTGGTTTCAGCAGATTTGATTGTTCAAAGAGAGTTTTCAGAGCTTTGTTCAGTTTAGACATAACATTCTCCTTATCTTTTCTTTCTTTTTCAGTAGAATCAAGGGACTCAGTTACCAACTGATCCATAGTGTCAAACACTTCATTATTTGTTTGAATTTCTTCTCTTAACTACTTGATAGTTTCTTTTTGAGTTGCAATGGTTTCATCTTTCTACTTCAACTTCCTTTTCAACTCTCTCAACTTCTCCAACTTTTGATTACTTTTGATAATTAGATTGTTATATTTAGCAACAAGGAATCTTTTGCTCACATTAATCTCCTCTTCTCTTAGATCATTTTCATCAAGAGCAGTGATATCAAAAAGTGAGTGTCACTCTCATCTTGTTGTACTACATTGTAAGGCCCTGTTCTCGGACACCTCACAGTTGGTCAATCATAGTATTATACATATAAAACATTATACATTTCATAAGATTAAGCAACAGATTAAGTTAACAAAAACCATTCACGCTTATAATTATTGTTGCCAAATAATACATCGTTGTAAGTTAGGGTTACAAAATAATCAATTAGTTGCATTACAACACGACAAATCATTTGCATGAATGGATGCCAGTCTTGCCCTAACGAGTAGCTTCCCTCGTGTACCACCCTCAGCAACATTTACCTGCCAACTGAAAAATGCATAAAAGTCAGCGTTGCTGAGTGAATTCTAGTTTTAAAACATTTAAAACACCTTTATTTATATACGAAAATATCATTTATCTTAAAATACTTTCTTTTCATAAAATTCATTACTTTCGTACGTGTTCACACGACATACATACAGCAAGATAATATTCCTCATTATCTTTCATCATTCATTTCGTACCTTCGTTATTATCTTTCAATTTCTACCAGACCAATGTGCAATACCCTAAACATTGTGCACGAAGCGGGTACTGGGTCGGAGTCTATAAATAGACCCCTAACATTGCGCACGAAGCCTGACCCAGTACCAGGGCATGCCACAAGGGTCCCGTCAATCTCAAAGATTGACCCTGTGTGCATCCTTCGGGTTAGCTAAACCACACACAGTTAAGCTAACGACAACATGGTCGTGCACCTCTATTCAATTTGCTTGCAAGACTTTCATTCATTCGTTATGTTTCGCTTTTCATTATCATTAATCTTTCACTTTCATTATAATAATACTTTACGTATACGAACATAAACACGTAAAGCCACACAATAATACATAATATGGAACACAAGAACAGACCATAAACAAGCATGGAATAAACAAATACAACCATCAAAACATCCCAGGGCAATTCCTTAAGTTTCCTTTTTCCCAAAATTTTAGAATATTTTCTAAGTGTTCTAGGCGCATGAGTACTGCTTGGGCGCATGAACACAATGTGGGCGCATGAACCAACACTTAGGCGCCTAAGAACCAATCCTGGGCGCATGGGGTACTGTTCAGGCGCCTGACTACTATATGGGCGCATGGGCTGGTACTTAGGCTATTTTGGCAAAAATTCCAGGCGCATGGGAACTATTGGGGCGCATGAGCTTCACTTAAGTTTTCTAATTCAAAATTTCAGGCGCTTGAGCCCTATTTGGGCGCATGACCAATAGTTATGCATATTTGAGACTTCTTTTCAAACCCAATCTGCATATTAACCTGTTCGAAGTTTATTCCTATCATTCTAAGCATCAACAACACATAATCAACCATAAAACATAAACATAAACACACATATACATACGGGTAAACATAAAACAGTTGTAAAACCTTTTTAAACATGCATTTTCAGCCCCAAGAAGTTTAAAACACAAAAAAACTAGGGTCTAGAACTCACCTATGCAGCCAACAAGTAAAACTCCTCCAAACTTGAGTGCACAAGAGTTCAAACACCTAAAAACACACCAAAATAAACAACCAAAGACATAGAAAACATAAAAATCAGTTTCATGGTCAAGTACCCAACAAAACCGAGCCAATTATACAAAGAAACACATACCAAAGGCAAACACAGCTTCTTCTTCTTCTTGAAACCAAGAGAAAAGTTTTTGCTTCTTCCTTCTTCTTCTTTTGGTCGAAAAGCAGGAGTGAGAACTCCAAATGGGCGGCCATACCCTTTTATTTAATAAAATATTGAATTTTGTACTCTTTTACACCTTGGCTCCTTATCCTTTCTTTCAAGATACTTTTTATCTTCCTTCTTATTACTTTCTTCTCTTTAACTTGACAAAAATTTTAGGTGTTACATACACAAGCAGCTTCAATTAGTTGTTCAACTTCCTTGTCATTTTTCCCTTCAGCTTCTAAACAGATTTCTTTCGGTGTTTCCACTGCACACGCATAAGTGGAACCACTTTATTCCGCAGTCTCTTCTCTCCGGTCGATGATTGCCACCGGTTGCTCAACATAATTAAGCCGTTCATCCACCTAGATGTCCTCTAGTGGTACAATCATATCCTCATTGGCTAAGCACTTTCTCAGATGAGATACATGGAATGTCGGATGAATTCCACTTAACTCATCAGGCAGTTCTAATCGATAGGCCACCTCTCCTACTCGTGCGATAATTCGGAAATGCCCCATGTATCTTGGACTGAGCGTACCCCTCTTTCTAAACCGGATGATCCCCTTCCAAGGTGAGACCTTCAACATGACTCTATCGCCCACGTTAAACTCAATCGGTCTACGCCTTTAACATGACTCTATCCTTTGCCGCCTTCATAAAGGCTTTGATCTTCTCCATCTTCTCCGTAGTAGCCTCGATCACCTCAATACTTCCCAACTCCTTCTGCCAGATATCACCCTAACACGCGGGCGTCCTACAGCTTCTATCGTATAGCATCTCATATGGTGGCATGCCAATGCTGGCATGATAGCTATTGTTGTATGAGAACTCTGCTAACGGCAGGTGATCATCCCAACTTCCTCCAAAATCGATCACACATGCTCGGAGCATATCCTCGAGCATCTGGATCATCCTCTCAGGCTGACCATTTGTCTGAGGATGGTAAGCTGTGCTGATGTGTAGCCTCGTCCCCATCGCATCATGGAATCTCTTCCAAAATTTTGATGTGAACCGGGTGTCACGGTCCAACACGATAGACACCGGCACACCATGACGAGCTACAATCTCTTTAATGAATAGATCCGCCAACCTCTCGGATGAATATGTCTCGTGGATTGGCAAGAAGTGGGCACTCTTTGTTAATTGATCAGCTATCACCCATATGGCATCGTACCCCCTTGCCGTACGGGGTAACTTGGTGATGAAATCCAAGGTGATATGCTCCCACTTCTACTTGGGTATATCCAGAGGTTGGATCTTCCTATAAGGCTTCTGATGCTCTGCCTTTACTTGCAAGCAAGTAAGGCACTTACCCACATACTCCGCTATATCACGCTTCATACTCGGCCAATAGTAATCCTTCTTCATGTCATGATACATCTTGGTAGCACAGGGATGAATGGAGTATCGAGTCTTATGAGCTTCATCCATGATTTCCCCCCGTATGTCTCATAACAAGAGATCCACATTCACCCAAAGCAGGTTCTAACCCCATGAGTATTTTTACCCAATTCCATGACTAGACCTCTCTTCCTTTCAGAGTTAAGGAGATCCTCCTTCAACGCCTCATTTTGGAACTCCTTGATCTGCGTCATCACATCGGAGGTCATAATCAACTGGTAAGCTTTCACCCGGATTGGCTCGGGTCTCTCTTGTCGGCTGAGGGCATCGGCCACTACATTGGCTTTGCCCGGGTGGTAATGGATCTCACAATCATAATCCTTGATCAATTCCAGCCACCTTCTTTGCCTCATGTTGAGGTCTTTCTATTCAAAGAAGTATTTCAGGCTCTTGTGGTCAGTGAAGATAGTACACTTCGTTCCATACAGGTAGTGCCTCCAAATCTTTAATGCAAAGACCACAGCCGCAAGCTCCAAATCATGCGTGGGGTAATTGACCTCTTGGATTTTCAACTGTCGGGAAGCGTAGGCTATTACCCTTCCACGTTGCATTAGCACGTAACCCAATCCCGAATGAGAAGCATCTGAATAGACCACTAAGTCTTCGTTCCCTTCGGGCAACATCAAGACAGGAGCTTGAGTCAATCTCGTCTTTAACTCCTTGTAATCATTCTTCTGTTCTCGACCCCACACAAACTTCACATCCTTGCGAGTCAATTTGGCCAAAGGTGAGTCTTATTGGAAAAGTCTTGGATAAATCTTCTGTAGTAGCCCGCCAGACCCAAGAAACTGCGGATCTCGGATGGCATCTTTAGAGACTTCCATTGCATCATCGCCTCAACCTTCGCCGGGTCCACCATGATTCCTTCAGAATTTACCACATGACCCAAAAATTGAACTTCGCGCAACCAGAAAGTGTACCTAGAGAATTTGGCGTACAACTTCTCCCTCCTAAGCGTCTCCAATACTTCGCGTACGTGGCCGGCATGTTCTTCTTTGCTCTTTGAATAAATCAGGATATCATCAATAAACACAATCACTGATTTATCCAACATTGGCCGACATACTCGGTTCATCAAATCCATAAAGGCAGCTGGCGCGTTAGTTAGACCGAAAGACATAACGAGAAACTCGTAGTGTCCATAACGCGTGCGAAAAGCTGTCTTAGGGATATCCTGCTCCTTAACCTTCAACTGATGGTAACCAGATCGGAGATCTATTCGCGAGAACCAACTGGAACCCTGGAGTTGGTCAAACAAGTCATCTATTCTAGGCAGGGGATATCGGTTTTTCACCGTTAACTTGTTCAACTCTCGGTAGTCGATACACATCCTCATACTACCGTCTTTCTTCTTGACAAACTAGACCAGAGCACCCCAGGGAGAGATGCTAGGTCGGATGAATCCCTTGTCCATCAACTCCTGCAGTTGAACCATCAGTTCCTTCATCTCCGTCGGAGCCAACTGATACGGTGCTTTGGCAACGGGTTGAGCACCGGGTATCAAATCAATCTGAAACTCAATCTCACGGTCTGGTGGCACACCTGGTAAATCTTCTGGGAACACATCCGGAAAATCACACACTACTGGTACATCAGACAATTGTGGTACCGACGCATCCACATCCTTCACATAAGCCAGGTAGGCACTACATCCACGTTTCATGCACTTCTCTGCCACCGCCATCGAAATCACTTTAGGAACTATTGTCACTCGATCACCGTAAACCATCACCGAACTTCCATCGGGCGAAATTAATTGAATCATCTTCTTGCGACACATAATATTTGCCTCATAGGCTGCTAACCAATCCATCCCTAGAACTACATCAAATCCGCCTAGGGGTATCACAAATAGTTTAGCAGTGAACCTATGGCCTTTTAGTTCTATGTCACAATCTTCTATCATCTCAGAAATTCTGGTGGACTTACCAATAGTAGTTTCTACTTCGAAGGGCTCATCAATACTCCTACTACTAACAGGCAACTTAGCACACAAAGCGGCAGAAATGAAACTCCTACTAGCACCAGAATCAGATAATACAGAGGCATAAATTTGATTTACTAGAAACATACCTGACACAACGTCAGGGTCCACTCTGGCCTCCTCCCGGGTCATCGTGAATGCTCTAGTGCTTGCCCTCTTCCCTTCATTCTCGGTCCCCTTCTTCGCCCCAGAACTCTCGACCCTCGGCCTCTTGTAATCCCTACTCACATGACCTTCTTCACCACAATTTTAGTACCTCAACACCCTACAATCCTTTTCAATATGACCAAGCCTCCCGCACTTGAAACATACCTTTGATCCCCACTTGCACTCACCAGTATGATCCTTCCCACATTTGCCACACTTCTTCATCCCCGTGCTTGATGACACCACCCTTCGGTTATCCATTCTCATCCTCTTGTTGTTTGGAGTGTAACCACCACGCCCAAACCGTTTCCCTTTCCAGTTCTTGTCACCACCACCCGTCTTGCTCACCTCAACCACAACCATTTCCCTCTCATCATAGAGTCTTCCTGCCAGGTCCACTGCTGACGTAAAGGTACTCGGTCGGGCAGCAATCAGGTTCCTGTGAATATCCACTGGCAATCCTTGGATATACCTCTTGATCTTCCTTGACACGGGTGTCACCTAGTCTGGCACCAACCTAGCCATTTCGTTGAAGTTGGTGGTGTATTGCTGGTGGGTCATGGTTCCCGCCTCTAGCTGCAGGAACTCCTTCTCAATCTTATTGAGTTCTCGGTGAGGACAGAATTCCTCAATCACCATTTTCTTCAACTCTCCCCACCACATCCTCCCGATGGCCCTACTGCCCTCAGCTTGGACAATATTGTCCTACCAACACAGAGCTAAGTCAACGAACAAGTGAGTAGCGAACTTCACCTTCTGGTCCTCCCTGCACTCATTAATCTCTAACACCACCTCCATCTCTCTTACCCAGCGGTGAGCAGCGGCAGCATTACCGTTGCCATCGAAAGTCGGGGGCTTGCATCTCTGAAATGCCCCATAGCTACACCCCTTGGTGGTTTCCCGCACTACCACCTCTTCCTCATCACTGGAGGCCACCATTCTAGCATTCAGCTCCTCCTCATCATGATCTTCCTCATTCCCTCTTCTCCCAGCCGTGGTCCTTCCCTCCTCCTCTTCTCCTTTCTCTCATCCTCCCGCACAGCATGAATGACTTCAGTCACTACAGACGGTAGGATTGTCTGCATGACCTGATGCACTTCCTCCATAACTGCCTCCTTTACTGAGGCTATTAAGTTAGCACTCTCATCCACACCCTCCAGATGATGAAGCCCAGGCTCAGCAGGAGCCGTTTCTGCAGTCCTTGTCTTGTTACTTGTGGCACGTGGCCCAGCACCACGACCACCTTGTACTCCTCCTCGGGAAGCTTTCGATGATCTACAACCAGCCATCCTCTAAACCTATAAGATTCAAACAATAACACGGTCATTCAAGGTAATAGCTCAGTTTATGTTAAGTATAGTAAGTCCCTAATTATAGTGGCCAGTTGTGATTAGCGACTTACTTTACTCTTCATCCCCCAAACATTTCCTATCTTGACTACTTTAGTATTCAAATCTACTAAAAGCACATAAATTAAATAGCACACGTACATAACACCGGTTAACATTAAGAAAAGAAATACTTGATGGCATGTAGCTACTCGAGCTGGCATCCCTCCATTCAGTCCCATTCTCAGTTTAAGTTTAGGTTTTAAAAATATTTACCCATTTCTCTTAAACTTTGGCTCTGATACCAACTTGTAACGCCCCGTTCCCGGAGACCTCACAGTTGGTCAATCATAGCATTATACATATAAAACATTATACGTTTCATAAGATTAAGTAGCGAATTAAGTTAACAAAAACCATTCATGCTTAAAATTATTGTTGGCAAATAATACATTGTTGTAAGTTAGGGTTACAAAATAATCAATTAGTTGCATTACAACACCACAAAATCATATGCACGAATGGATGCCAGTCTTGCCCTGACGAGTAGCTTCCCCCGCGTGCCACCCTCAGCAACATTTACCTGCCAACTGAAAAATGCATAAAAGTCAGCGTTGCTGAGTGAATTCTAGTTTTAAAACATTTAAAACACCTTTATTTATATATGAAAATATCATTTTTCTTAAAATACTTCCTTTTCATAAAATTCATTACTTTCGTACATGTTCACATGACATACATACAACAAGATATTATTCCTCATTATCTTTCATCGTTCATTTTGTACCTTCGTTATTATCTTTCAATTTCTACCAGACCAATCTGCAATACCCTAAACATTGTGCATGAAGCGGGTACTGGGTCGGAGTCTATAAATAGACCCCTAACATTGCGCACGAAGCCTGACCCAGTACCAGGGCATGCCACAAGGGTCCCTTCAATCTGAAAGATTAACCCTGTGTGCATACTTTGGGTTAGATAAACCGCACACAGTTGAGCTAACGACAACATGGTCATGCACCTCTATTCAATTTGCTTGCAAGACTTTCATTCATTCGTTAAGTTCCACTTTTCATTATCATTAATCTTTCACCTTTATTATGATAATACTTTACGTATACGAACATAAACACACCATGTAAAGCCACACAATAATACATAATATAAAACACAAGAACAGGCCATAAACAAGCATGGAATAAACAAATACAACCATCAAAACATCCCAGGGCAATTCCTTAAATTTCATTTTTCCAAAATTTCAAAATATTTTCTAAGTGTTCTAGGTGCATGAGCACTATGCAGGCGCATGAGTATTGCTTGGGTTCATGAACACACTGTGGGCGCATGAACCAACACTTACGCGCCTGACAACCAATCCTGGGCGCATGGGGTACTATTCAGGCGCATGACTACTATATGGGCGTATGGGCTGGTACTTAGGCTATTTTGGCAAAAATTCCAGGCGCATGGGAACTATTGGGGCGCGTGAGCTTCACTTAAGTTTTCTAAGTCAAAATTTCAGGCGCATGAGCCCTATTTGGGCGCATGACCAACAGTTATGCATATTTCAGACTTATTTTCAAACTCAATTTGCATATTAACCTGTTCGAAGCTTATTCTTATCATTCTAAACATCAACAACACATAATCAACCATAAAACACAAACATAAACACACATATACATACGGGTAAACATAAAACAGTTGTAAAACCTTTTTAAACATACATTTTCAGCCCCAAGAAGTTTAAAACACATAAAAACCGGGGTCTAGAACTCACCTATGCACCCAACAAGTTAAACTCCTCCAAACTTGAGTGCACAAGAGTTCAAACACCTAAAAACACACCAAAATAAACAACCAAACACATAGAACACATAAAAATCAGTTTCATGGTCAAGTACCCAACAAAACCAAGCCAATTTACAAAGAAACACATACCAAAGGCAAACACAACTTCTTCTTCTTCTTGAAACCGAGAGAAAAGTTTATGCTTCTTCCTTCTTCTTCTTTTGATCGAAAAGCAGGAGTGAGAACTCCAAATGGGCGGCCATACCCTTTAATTTAATAAAATATTGGATTTTGTACTCTTTTACACTTTGGCCCCCTCCACTTTGGCTCCTTATCCTTTCTTTCAAGATTCTTTTTGTTTTCTTTCTTATTGCTTTCTTCTCTTTAACTTGACAAAAATTTCGGGTGTTACATACACAAGCAGCTTCAATTAGTTGTTCAACTTCCTTGTCATTTTTCCCTTCAGCTTCTAAATAGATTTCTTTTATTGCACCATCTTTCATTATCATCATCATCATCTTCAAGATTGATAATTTCAATGAGTGCAGGGCTTTCAGTTGGTGAGGTGAGTTCAGGAAGTGGGGGTAAGGAAGTTTGTTGTGTTATTGGATGAGCAGGTGTTTGATGGTGATCGGGTGAGAATGGTTCTGTTGTAGCAGTATTCAGTGATGATTGGGATTGGGAAGGGGAGAAAGGTTGAGTGTGTTCACTTGATGGTGAATTCAGTTGAGCAGGTGGTGTTTTTGGTAGATTTATTAAAGGAGTTGGTGGTGGAGAATGTGGTTCTTGTTGTGGTGATAGATGTGGTGGTGATTGTTGAAAGTGATAAGGTGAGAATGGTTCAGTTGTAGCAATATTCAATGATGATTGGGAATAGGAAGGAGAGAAGGGTTGTGTGTGTTCACTTGTAGGTGAATTGAGATGAACAGGTGGTGTTTCTGGTTGGTTTATCAAAGATGTTGGTGGTGGAGAAAGTGGTTCTTGTTGTATTAGTTCAGGGGACTCAGTAGGTGATGCTTGTTGTTGTTTAGAGTATATAAGCTCTTGATATTGCCCACTGATTTTATTAAGCACAGACCTCCCACTGTGAGATTTAAATAAAAATTCCACCTTCTACTTGAATGTTGGGCAAAACATCATTGATAATCTGTTGGATAAATCTAGGGAACATGTACATCTTGTCTTCTTTTTGTACCTAAGCATCCAAAGATGTATTAAGCATAATTGTATCTTCTTCCCTCAAACACACCGATTATCCCATATGATATGTGCCTTGAAAATCTATCAACCCTAGATTTTCTATTTGACATACACTTCAGATAAGTGTGGCACAGAAACCTATACGGTTTGCACAACCTTCCTTTCTTGATTTCTCTATTCTTGTATCTTAATCATATCCCATCAGGTGAAAGATTCTTTCAATATAGTCATGCTCAAACACATCTGGATGATTCTCTTATTGTTCTCGTAGCTGCAACACCCTCTTGATGATTCTTTCATCAATCCTTAGCACTTCATTTCTTACGGTTGAATAAATCATCTTTTTATTATCCTCCTCCTCTATTCATGCTGTGCTCCAAAAATCTATCATATCGGATTGATAGATGATTGCTTTCGTAGATAATGCATAAGATATTCTTGATCTTCTCAAATAATTGATTATATCTCTGCATCCTTCAGTCACTGGGTCTTCGGCGTTAAGAAAAGCACAAACATTATGTTCTTTTGCAAATCTGTTAGCCATCTTGAAAATGTTGTATGTTTGATGCTATGATGTTGAAATTTAAGTGTGGATGGTTGTGTGGAGTGGGTAATTTAAATGTTGGCGGAAAGAGGGGTTTATGGGATGAGAGCTTTTTCTAGGTCTGAAAAAGTGAATAAGAATGACAACGGTCAAGAACATCATTTATACTCCCTTAGAATATTTAAATCCTTTTATTTGACGATGTGGGACCCTTAACCCTCATTACCCTTCCGTGGTTGTTTGGATTTAATTCTTCAGCAGAACCCCAAGTTAATTCTTCCGCAGAGCCACAAAAATTAATTCTTTCGCAGAACAAGTTAATTCTTCCGCAGAACATCTACGGAAGGCAAACTTGTTATGTTTTTGTTGTATGATCCTAACATTTTGTTAGATCATTTGTTGATTAATGTTGGACCTTATTGACTTTGCTTCATGGAAAATGTGCAAGAGATTGATTTGGTTAAAAACTTCAGATATCCTGTAGCCAATTTAGTGCTCAAGCTCTAATTTTCTTCATTTAAAGTAATAAACTCATTTTTTATGCTGAGGACTACTCCCCCTAAATTTGTGATAAATCATGAACTTATGCATTTTGCAGAAATTTATGAAGAGAATAGCATGAAAAACAATTATATGTCCATCTTATTAGCAAAGAAAAGAACATAAACAAAATCTTTTTGTATTTTTGTTTATAAGCAGAAACTACACAACGTATTTACAAGCCATTTAACCATAACATGGGATCATACTATGACACTAAGCAACTTCCTGATGCATTTTGTATGATGATAGTAGACATAGATCTAATGCTGGTTGCAAGTATTATGATCCACATAAATTCAAGCAAGAGTATATATTCAACTTGTCATGCTGTTTATCATGTTTTGGTATTGATTAAAGATAGACAAATATGGACGCCACATTCAATTCACATTAGATTTTGTCCTCCGTTTATAAGGCAGTTCATCAGTTTTTCACACTTGAAAACTATGTTCCTTAAATCATAAGCTCTATCTTAAGATTTCTTTGAAATCTTATTAATGCTGTTGATATGATTTTTTTATGCTCTTTAAGATAATATACAATTGATCACATTGGATTCTTTTAGAGCTTTTCCTTTGTGGAACTTATGATGATCAGTATCAGGTCACCAGGTCTTTACTCACGTAAAACAAAGGTGCCTGAGAACCCAGGTCTTTACTCACGTGAAACAGAGGGTCCTATGAACCCAGGTCTTTGCTCACGCAAAATAGAGTGTCCATGATGCGCAAAGATAGAGGTTGTAAAGTGTCGGAACATAGTGTGGAGGATAAGACTTACTTGCTTGCTCCTCAAAATGGAATTGCCCATTATTAGTCACCTTGGCATTATGTTAAGCGTGGACTTGTTTATTTTCCACTCAAGCTGAACCTACTCACATATCAAATCACATCTCATCAGTCTTTTTTGTTTGTTTTAAACCAGGCAAGTAAACAAAGGTATAGTGTGCTATCATTTCCCATGATATGAATTGCTTTATCAAGAAAACATATTAATAAGACAATATTTTTGAAGTTTTATATGTTTTACGAATGTTTTTGGCTTTTTCATATTAAAAATTATAAAGGACAGATGATGCTTTTCTTTTTGATGATGAGTAATCTAAGTTGATCATGCCTAAGGACTCAATTAAGAAATTAAATCTCACTGAGTCAAAGGCTTTAGTCAATAAATCAGCAAGCTGATTTGTTGTATCCACTTTGATCCATTTGATTAAACCTTTTTTCTGAGCAGTCTCTCAGAAAATGATATCTAATTTCTATATGTGCTTCTTTTAATATGTTGAACTGGATTAGCAGTTATGAATATAGCAGCTGAGTTATCTATGAAAATTGGTGTTTGAAGAAAATTGTAACCATAATCAAGTAGTTGGTTTTGCAACCATAAAACTTGAGAGCAACCGGCTGAAGCAGCAATGTACTCAGCCTCAGCTGTGGATACTGACACATTTGTTTGCTTTTTGCACTGTGTAACACCCGGATATGTTAAAAAAAAAGAAAAGAAGAGAAAAAGAAAAGAAAAAAGAAGTATAAAGAAATAAAGGTGAAATAACCCAAGTTGAGGGTTTAAAGTTGTACAAGAGGCATTATTATGTTTAAAAGTGGGCATGGCCGCCCACTCCCTCTGCTCACCAATTGCCTTCGATAGAAGAAAAAGAAGAAAAGCAAAGTTTCATTGGTTATCTAGAGAGAAGAAGAAGAGGATCGCCTAAAAGGTAAGATTTTATGTGTTTTGTTCGGTTTCAGCTGGGTTTTCAGCTTATAGATCGAGTCTTATGTGTTTCTCTGTTTTGGTTGGGTGTTTTTTGGTGTGTTTAGGTGTTTGAACTCCAAGTGCTCTCGAGTTTGGAGGAGTTTTACTCGAAGTCTGCTGTAGGTGAGTTCTAAATCCCCGGTTTTTCTGTTTTAAACATGTTTTGGGGCTGAAATGCATGTAAACTATTATTATGCAACTTTCAGTATGTATCCATATGTATTATCCTCTGTTTTTAGTGGGTATGTGTGTTTGTGAATGTTGACTGAATTATGTGGTTGTATGCTTGTTTTATGAGCTTAGTATGCTAGATTTGGGCTAGGATTATGTAAGGATGATGATCGGGAACTGAAAATTTGCATAATTTAGAACTGGTATAGTGCCAGTGCGCCTAAGTAACTGCCCATACGCCTAAGTGTTGCTCATGCGCCTAAGTTTCCCATGCGTCCAAGTACTCATGCGTCTGAATAGTACTCATGCGCCTACATAGTTCCCATGCCCCTAAGTAACTGCCCATACGCCTAAGTGTTGCTCATGCGCCTAAGTTTCCCATGCGCCCAAGTACTCATACGTCTGAATAGTACTCATGCGCCTGCATAGTACCCATGCGCCTAAGTTTTTCCCATGTGCCTAAGTTTTTCCCCATGCGCCCAAGTGTTCCATGCGCCTAAGTATCCAAACGCCTGCATAGTGCCCATGTGCCTACATAGTGCTCATGCGCCTAAGTCGCCTTAGAATTTTTCTGAGATTTTGGGAAAAATGGAAATTTATGATTAAGCTCTGGAATGTTTTGGTGGGTTATGTTTTTTTATGTTATGCATGTTGTGGCCTGTATTAATGTTCCTTATTACGTGACTTTACATGGTGTGTTAATGCTCTTGTACGTAAAGTATTATATAATGAAAGTGAAAGACATTATTAACGAAGTGGAACCTAATAAAAGAATGTAAAGTCTTGCAAGCAACTGAAAGGAGGTTCACAACTCATTGAGGGGTTGTTAGCTCAACTATGTGCGGTTTAGCTAACCCATGAGGATCCACACAGGGGTCAATCCTTGTGATTGACCAATATGTACGAAACAGGACCCTTGTCGCTTGCCCTGGTACTGGAGTCAGCTTTGTGCACAATGTTAGGGGTCAATTTATAGACTTTGGCCCAGTACCAGCTTCGTGCATAATGTTTAGGGTATAGTATATGACATTGGTCTAGATGAAAGTGAAAGATAATGATGAAAAGAATGTTGAAAGATAATAATGATATTATCAAGATGTATGTATGTTGTGTGATCACAAAGGAAAGTAAAGAAAAGGTTTTTACTAAAGGTAAAGTATTTTATTATATAAAACTAGAACTCACTCAGCAACGCTAACTTTTTATGCATTTTAGTTGGCAGGTAACTTGTTGCTGAGGATGGCATGAGTGCGAAGCTACTTGGCAGGCAAGATTGGCATCCACCTGATGCAATAATAATGATGTTGTTTTGTAATACAACTAAGTGATATTTTGTAATCTTGTAAACAACGATGTATTACTTGGCAAATGTGTTTATTAAAGCATGAAATGGTTTTTGATGAATTATTCCGCTGCAATATCTTAGTTACTTAATAAATATTAATATGTTTTGATATAAATGAGGTTGTGATTGACCAACTGTGGGGTTCCCGGGAACGGGGCCTTACACACTACCAAGAAACTAGTCTTGGTCCAATGAATTGATAGCCATCGGTTGTTGATTTTCTATTGTGTTTGCAACCTCCAAAGTCACTATCAGAATATAATAGAGGTTGAAATCTCCTTATTTAGGATACCAAAGTCCAAGAGCTGGCTTCCCTTTGAGGTATCTGAAGATCCTCTTAACAGCATTCATATGTGTCTCCTTGGGGTCTGATTGGTACCTAGCACAAACAAACACAACAAACATTATGTCAGGTCTGCTAGTAGTTAAGTACATCAAAGATCCTATCATAGATCTATACAATCTTTGATCAATTGATTTCCCTTTAGGATCAGGTACAATCTTATCTATTGTTGATGCTGTTGTTTTGCATGAAAAAGAGTCAGTAAGATTGTACTTCTTCAAGATTTGGTGCACAAACTTCTCCTGATTGATGAAAATTCCATTTGATTTTGATGAACTTGTAAACCAAGGAAGAATGTTAATTCTCCCATGGAACTCATATGGAACTCAGATTTCATCAAAGATTCAAAGTCCTCTCACAATCTCTTGTTTGTTGACCCAAAAATGGTATCATCCATATAGATTTGGACAACCAAGAGGTCTTGATGATCATGTTTGAGGAAGAGAGTCTGATCAATGGTTCCCTTTTGTTGCTGTAGCATTTGAGGTTTTTGAATCATCATATTTCCCTTTCACTTTCTTGTTTGAACTGCTTTGAGAGTTTGATTTAGAGGACCTTGCTGCATAGAAAGTTGCTTCATCTTCATCATCACTCCAACAAAAGAGCTTCCATCATCATCATTGGAAATAAAAGAACTTCGAGCACCTTTGTTTCTTTAAATTGATATGGTGCAATTGGTGCTTTTACACTTTTGTTTCTTGTTTTCTCATCCAACTCCAGAGCTTCCACCTTTGCTACCAAAGTATCTAGTCCAATTGCTTTTAGATCAAGGGTATTCTTGAACATAGACATAGTTTGAGTCCGACTTTCTAGCAAAGTATGAAGCATCTTTTTGTTCAATTCCTCATTACTATACTTCAACTCAAAGATGTTCATTTCAGTAACAAGCTGCATGTATCTGTGAAGTTGTTGAGGAACAGATTCACCCTCAATATGATGAAAAGTCTCATATTGTGAACGAAGGGTATCCTTCCTAATGCTTCTGATCTCATCACTTCCTTCACACAAAGTGTGAAGAATCTTCCACAAAGAGTTGGCCGTTTTGTATGATTCACATCTGATCATGAGGTCTTCAAGTAAAGCCATAGTAAGCATACTATAGGCCTTAATATCAATTTTGACCCTCTTAGCATCTTCAGGAGGTAGATATTTCAAACTTATGGGTTGATTGTTTTCATTATAATCAGGTCCAAGAGCAGGTGGGATGTAGGGACCTTCAGTCATAGACACCCATAAATAAGAATCAGTGTAATTAACATGGTTCCTGAATTTAATTTTCCATGTTTTAAAATCAGCTTTGTTTTCCAGTTTTGGGGGTGGATAAGCAGAGCCAACAATTGAATTACTCATTTTATTTAACTTGGAAATTATCAACTATCAACTGATATAATACTCTATGAATGTGTAAAGTAAACGTAATACAAACACACTCACACAGCAAAAACGAATCACTGATAATACTGATATCAAATCAACTAAGACAGAAATTCCTTTGAATTAATGGTTTTTGTTGAGAATAAGCTAATTAATGAAAAACTCTTAATTATCAGACGATTAAGCAGTTGTGGTCAAAATTAGTCAAACCTCTGAGTAAATTCTCAGATGATTTGAATTTGAGATGTTAGATGATGGGATCTGTTCAAAGTTGTTTGAACAACCGTTAAATATCGAACAACAACACAAATCCACAAATCAAAATGATTCTGATGTAGATCAGAGTTAATCGAGCAATGGAACAGTACTCGATGATCGATATAACAGGGTTTGATGATTTTAACCAATTACACCAATTCGTTGAGTAAAATATCTTCGTTAGCTATTGATCAGCTAAACTCAACTTGTGTTTTGATTAAATTGTTCAACAATATCCGCTTAAATCTGAGTTATGAACTCTCAAGCTATTACGAACACTCAAAAGCAATTTTAAGCCAAAATTATCATATCTAATCAGAAACCGATAGATCAATTGATCTAGATCAATAAGCACGTGGCTCTGATACCACATGTGAATCCAAGGATCGAAATAGGAATTATCAGTTTGATCGAACAATAATGATCGTGGAATTATCATAACTCGTTGTTTAATTAATTGTTTAAGAAATTGTAATTGTAACGTAAATCGATGAAGAACAGATGAGAGAAATGGAAAACAAGCTAAAGTAATATGATCAAAAATTTGCTTCAAATGATTTCCATTAATACTAAATTGATTACAATAGGTTTTGATCTTTGTTGATATGATAATTGCTATGTGATGTTCTAGGTGTTCTTGGTGTATTGTTGGTGTAATGATGATATTGATTTCTGTTGCTACTGATGCTAATAATCTATTACTGCTCTAGGTTTTTCTAAAAGTGTGCACCCATGCCTTCTATTTCTAGGCAGAGGGATTCACTTTTTAAGTGGGTAAACGTAACTTTCTTATTGTGGTAAGAAAGTTACATAAATAAAATTCTTGACGTGACACGCAATATTCGTTTCTGACAGAAGACCAGTCTTCCGCAGATGTTGACTTGATGACGTCACTTCAGAGAATTGGACTTGTTAACTTCATGAGGCTTCCTTGATGAATGGAGTTCATGAAAGTATTTTGTTCTTCCGTAGGAAAAAGCCTTCCGTAGGAGTTGGTCTTTCGTAGGAGTTAGCCTTCCGTAGGAGTTGGTTCTTTGACCTTCATATTGAACTTCATCCTCAGGATCAAGCTTTCTTCTGCAGGAGCAGCATCAGACTTGGTCTTCAGTAGAAGTTACAATGCTCCGCGGGAGATCTACGGATGCACATTCCTTGACTTGTTCTTCAGGAGATGTTTTTGTACTTGGTCAATTTTCAAAATTGACCAAGTATTATGTTTTCCTGCAATTACACATATACTCAACAAAAATAATAATTTGGGTTAACATATATATAACTTGCATACAAAAAGATAATATGTACAAGAGTTAATTAAAGAGATGAATAATCCTCTAAACCTATACAATTAATCTAGAGCTAACAGAAACTTTTGAAGTCCCACTTCAGTTTCAGCTTGTAATTTTTTTGACCGAGTCAAAGATTCTGAGAATTGCTCAACTTGAGCCGCTAGTGTTAGCCTTCTAGATAACAGTTTGTCCAAATCATTTTTCAGTGATAGAATTTTGATCTCATATTGTTTTTGTTCTGCTTTTAAACTATTATTTAAAATGTTTGTTTTAATAACTTTCTTAGAAAGTTGGTTTACATGCTCTCTGTATCTTATGACTTCATCAATGCATGATTGAGAATAGAGATTCTCCTTTACCTCTTTCACGATTTCAGCAATCTTATCCTCCACATGTGCCATGAGGGCATGGTCAGGAGATAGTATCTCTGCCTCATACATACTCTAGTCATACTCACCATCCTATTTTATTATCATTACAAAGGACTTGGAGTTTTGATTGGGGCTGTACTGTGTGATTTGTGCTGGTATAGGTGCATATAGGATGTTGATGGGAGGTGGAACTTGTCTTCTTGTATGATAACCACTTGAAGTTTGTGGTTTCTGGTTGTTTTTATCAGACCTAGGTTGTTGACATTCTCTGGAGAAGTGACCATAGAGTTGACAGTTGTAGCATCTTACTTTGGACTTGTCAAAACCTATCTTTATTTTCTTGTCCATATTCAATCCCCTGTTTCTTTATAGAAACTTCTTTGATCTGTATGCTATCATTGCCATAGACCATTGAAGATACCTAACCATATTTGGTGGCAATTAATCCAAGTCTTGCTGGATGATTTGTAATGGTCTTAGATTTGCACCCAAGTATGCTTCAAAACTTATGAGGAGGCTGCAAAGGCTGCCTTTTGCTCTTCACTTTACAGAATCATTGTGAGAGCATCCATAGGTTATTCAAACTTATGTATGTTTCTTTGTATGATTTTTTGCTGGAGCTGGAAGAATATGAGTGTTGTTTGCTCTGAGGTGTTGCTTCATGTGAAGCATGAACACCGGTCTTCTTAGATTTCTATTTGCTTTGTGGTGATTTAGGAGCAGAAAAGAATGAAGTTTCACTGGAATCTAAAAACTCATCCTCTTCTTCTTCACCAGTGCAAGTCAAGAATGCATTGTCTGTTTGTTGCATTTCCTTGAATTTGTATGATTCCATATGTCTAACTGTGATGTTGTTTCTGGATCTCTCATCTAATTCTAGTGCCTCTAATTTAGCCACTAGTGCATCCAATGATAATGCTTCTAGATCTAGTGTTGCTTTCATTAGAGAGATAGATTGAGTCCAGCTCTATGGAAGAGTATGTAACATTTTCTTATTGATCTCCATTGATTCATATTTATGACCACAAACAATCATCTCATTTACCAGCTATACGAATCTGTGTAGTTGTTGGGGGTATTGACTCTTCTTGAACATGGTGAAAGGTTTCATACTGGGTCCTCAATTTTTCCTACCTGATTTCCCTGATTTCCTCACTTCCTTCACACATTGTGTGAAGTACCTTCCACAATTCATGTGTTGTTTTAAAGTTCTCAACTCTTGTTAGTATTTCAAATGGTAGAGTCATTGCCAGAATGCTATAGGCTTTCATGTCTGTTTTGACCTTTTTGAGGTCACCACTAGCTACACTTTTCAAGCTTACTGGTTTTTGAATGTTATAATCTGGACCAAGAGTCACAGGTATGTATGGTCCATCGGTTATGGAAGTCCAGAGATCCATCTTGAAAAATAATCCAGTTTCGGAACATTATTTTCCATTTTTTAAGTTAGCTTTTTTATTTAGTTTGGGTGGTTTGAGAACACTGTTGGAACCTGAAATTTCATTTGACATGATTGTTAAATTTTTAACTTAACGTTTAAGTCAAATTTGTGTGATTATTTAGCTTGGTGCTAAATTTTGATTTATCCTAAGGTCACTAGGATTTGTTTGTTGTTTTTGTCACTTTTACTTTTCTAAATAAAGGAAATTAATTAATTTGAAATTAATTAATTAATGTTCAAGGTTAAGTCACTGTCAATTCTCGGTAGAATAAAAGGGAATATTTTGTTAGGGAATGTCAAAATCAGTCAAAACCTTTTTTAATGATGTTAGTCAAAAAGTCAAAACCCTAAAACAAATAATATATTTTTAAAAGTTAACCTTTCAGATCAAAAAGTATCCAAAACAGTGTTTGTTTGATGAAAACATGATAGAACAGTACCTGTATTAACGAATGAGGTTTTGGAGAGTTTTTGTGATGAACACGTTTGAAAACAGGTATGATTGATGTGGAGACCTTTGATAACAACAAAAAGACAAAATCTTCTTCAAAATACACTAAAACAAATGATTAAATCATGTTTTTGAGCATTTGTTGAATGTTTGATATAGAAGAGAGTTTTTGTGTCGATTTTCAGCTCAAAAATGGTTGATATGAAGCTAATGAACCATAGATATCATTGTATTGTTTGAGAGGATATAAAATCAGTTGATTGATTTGAGCCAAGGCTCTGATACCATGTGATGGAAGTCGGGTTTTGGACTTTGAAACAAGAACAAAATGAGTGAATTCCACCAACGATCGTTTTCAAACTCTCAATAATAACAATAAGTTGTTATTGAATCAATACTCAATAATCATGGTGTGGAAACCCATGATTAATGATATGAAATCTATATGTGTGTGTATGATTGTGTGTGTTGTATACTTGAATGCTATGAATGATAATAACTGGATTGTTTGATTGATTGTTCAAAAGCTTACAAAGGATTAGGGTATACTGCTATTTATAAACTATACAAGGATCTATGTATAGTTACAAGTATACCTTTATGTAAAAACAAATTGCATATAATCCTAAGTCTAAGTGTTGTCCGTTGTGGATGATAACATGTCCGTTGTGGATGATGAATGAGTTGTTCGCTGTGTATGTTAGTCGTTCGCTATGAACACTTATTGAATGTTTGCTTTGTTGTTGTCCGCTGTGGAATGTTCATCTGCTGTGGATTTACATCCGCTATAGTCTGTTCATCAGCTGTGGACTTGTTCATCCGTTGTGAGTACTTGTAATTCTTCAGACTTCATCCGCTGTGGGCAGATCTTCATCCGCTGCCAACACTTGCAAAAGTTCTTTATCAACAAAACCTGTAAAAGAAATTTAAAACAATAATTAGTGTTTGATATGTGTGTTACTATTGTTTGTATGTTAGCAAATGATTGTTGAGTGTTAGAACACATTATGTTTGATTATGGTAAGCATTATCCATTAGTGCACTTGTTGAGTCCAACATAACACAGAAACTGAGAGGACTACAAAGGTTGTAGGTATTATCATCAAATAACACTACACCAAGCTTTTTTTTTCTGGATCAGTAACATGTATTAACAAAAAAAAGATAACGGTCGAGAGAAAGAAGGGAGACTTTGGTAGACAATGTAGAATTTAGTAGGCTTGGATGTATATTAGTTTATGATAATATCAGTTGAAATTGTTGCTCACTTTCCACATGTACAGGCACGTCAGTCAGGTATAATATGTTTGTGATTGGTTTAAATATACCTTAACGACATATTCTTATCACACCGAGTAGTGTACGCAATAACTTTTTACTACAGAATTCCCATTTCCCATATCACTGGTGCTTTGTAATTATTATCCAAACGACTTCACATCATATTTTCCATTATTTTTATTATTGTGATTTGATGATAAGCGAAACTAAGTAAGCTATCTCTTAAATGTGTTATCTACAAGTCCCATTTACATGTCCCGCCTCGAAGTGCGGGTACAATCACTAGTAAAAGAGTTAATCACAGGAATAATTCCTTGGTTTAGTGGGTTTTATTTTTATTTTATCCTACCAATCCAACCTTTAAATCAAAAACTAATTTCTTTCTTTTCAATCTATATAACTTAACCAAACCAACTTTCACTTTATTAACAACCCAACTTTTGTGTCAAAAAAAAGAAATAAATTAAATGAAAAGCCACTAATAAAATGACATGTGTCTAGGATTTGGTTGCAATCTGAGTTGCTTGTGCAACTTAATTGTAAAATGGGTTGGAAACTTGTAATTTTTAATACATTTTTTGCACACCCGGCAAGCAACCCAAACAAAAGGTTGCCAATGCCCATGATCTAAGAGCATTATCGTCTTATTCTTTATCCGTATTCTAATAATTCAACTAAAAATCATTATCTCTTATATTTATATTATTGTCTAATAACCTCTCACATTCTATTCCTATCATTATCTTTATGTTCTTTTTTTATTATTTCATTCTTTTTATTCTATCTATTATTTTAACAATAAATTATTTGTCTTATTATCATATAATTCTCAATTACAAAATTTTGACTATAAACTTTTACAAATCTAAACAAACACATACCATAATAGTGAATTTCAAACAACAACCCATAAATCAAATCAAAATATGTAGTTACGATTCATAGTAGCATAGAACACCATGAAGAGAAGTAATAAAATATAACACGTGTTATTTATTGTTGAGAGTAGAGTAGCCGGTGATGTTCAATTAAATCTTCTTGAAGCTTATGATGTGTCAGGCTATCTCTAATATGAAGGTGATGCTAAACGAAGTCCATATACTCTGTTGTATGATCGGACGTCAATTCAAGAAGATCATCAAGTTGATCATAGTAAAAGTTAAGATGTCTTCATCATCGCGCTCATCTTCAATGATCATATTATGTAGAATAACGCATGCTTTCAGTATAATTGTTAGTTCCTTCACTTTTAACATTCGTGAAGGTCCTCGAATGATTGCAAATCATTGTTAAAGTACATCGAATGCTTGCACGACATCTTTTCTTGTAGATTTTTGTGCTTTAGAAAAAATTTTATCCTTATTTCCTCTTGGTGATGGAATCGTTTCCATAAAAGTGCGGCCTTTAGGATAAATACTGTTACACCCCAACTAGTGGCGGAATATGTGGCATGTTGATTGTCCATAACACGTGACAATATTAAATTGATAATTTATTTAATCAACCTAAATACATAAGTCTTACAAAGAAACTATAAATTGTTCAAGCACATAACATAAGATAAAGTAAAGTTTGATTTATTAACTAGGTCTATAAGCATCCTACGTGTCATAAACTTGAAGGCAATTCAAGCAGCATTTCCTGAGTCAACTAGAAAGTTGGTGAGTAAACATAAGTTCTGCTACATATAATAGATTTAAAACACGATTTAAGAGTAAAAGTATGAATTCAAGCAAGTATGACTAAACTAAATGCATTGATCAAACCTTTTTTGACAAGTGTCCCTGACCAACGGGTTAGACTAAGAATATCGGTTTTGATACCCAAATGCCATCTGCAACGACCTGTTTGGCGGGTGTCAAACCAATAGCACTATCATCGTTACCTTAGCCTTTAGAAAGTAATGATCACATGCTAGCAAGTAAGTAAGCAAGATTGACCACCACGTGAAAGATTAATCCAACAAGTTTATCACAAATGCATAGAATATACACAAGACTTAATTGAATTGTATGATTCGCAATAAAAATTTAGATTAGAATACGTACACATGTCACATCCCGAAAAACATAAAAGGAAAAGGGACTATGAATACTCACATTGATATCTTGAGTATGAGTTTGACTTATGGCTTGCTTATTAGAAATGGTGAAGCCCTTAATTAGCATGATTATATGTATTAGAACTTATATTTAAGATGATGGTTATGAGTATTGACCATAGAAATAGAAGCATCAAAAGCAAAGGAAAAGAAATGTTGTTGCAAGATAAAAACAGATTTGGACAGATTCATTGTTACAGATTCATATGATAATTAAAATATCAAAACTTAAGTAAAAATTTTGAAACACTATATTCAATTAATTTAGGATGTTACGAACAACTTTCATTCAGAAAGTTTTTCAAATTCGGATCAGAAGATGATCAAAATAGCAGTGCAAAGGTGAATATGCAAATATGCACACTTACTTTGTAGAGGCTGTTACGAAGGTGTCCGATAGAATTAGAAGTTGTAAAAACTATGGTTGGAAAGAAAATTCGATGAATTTTTCATGGAATCTGATTTGTTAAATTTTCTTCTATTATGAACCAGTATGGTCATTTGAAGTTATAACAAAATCTGTCCAAAATTAACGGTAGCACTTACGTGAACCTTTTAGTGTTTTAAAAATAATAAATAAGTATATAAATTTTTTTGAGAATATATATGATAATAGAAGGCTTATAATTGAATAAAAACATGAAAACTTTGACTATAACGTTGCTTAGAATTATTTAGAAATCAAAAGATTAATAAAAACACTAAATTGATAATACGGTTGCTACCTTAAGAACGACGAACGGATGTTAAACTTCTAAAGAATTCAATGGAGGGTTAGGGCTGAAAGTTCTTAAGATTATAGAGGGTGAAGAAGAACTCTCTTGTAAGTTGAGAAGAAGATTAGGTGCAAGAAAAGGGTGAGATAAAGGTTAGTACTTATAGGTGGGGAAATAGGGGTTAAGATTCAGGAATTTTTATGAGCATATTAAGATTTTGAGGGTTATAGATGGGTTATAAATGAGTCAAAGAGGAGAAAGTTTTGGTCTCTCAAATTTTATAAAAAATGGTAGGATGTTTATAAAATAATTTTTAGAAAAAGTTGTATTAAAACTGTAAAATTAGAGATTTTTGTATGATTCTAAAGACTTTAAAATAGTTAGTATTTTTTTATAAAAGTATAATAATTATAAACTTTTATAAAATTATTATGACTAAGACTTTCTATAAAATCAAAGATGTGAGTCTATAAAAGTTTAGCTTTATTATTCATGTACACAAAATAGCACATGTGTACTTTTATAAGGGTTAATAATTTTAATAATAAAATAAACTCTAGAAATTTTATAAATATAAGAACTTTATGATATTACTAATTTAGGCTTCCATTCATCATCATCAAGTCATAGCACAAGTAAAGTTATAAAACAAAGATTAGTCATACTAATGAATGTAGCTATTATAGAAACATATGTATAGTATGTTTAAGACTATAAGTTATCATGAATAATAGTATGTATAATAAGACAAATAATATACAATAAAATTTCAAATATTATAATTCATAAAACAATAAATGAAAAAAAATAGACCGGGTTACAAATATGGATAGATACCGGGTGTCACAAATACCATCTACAAGATAATACCCCATAGTATAGTCATGTCTATTAACTGTGTAATGAACTGGAGTAGCACGCCCTTGCGCAAGTTTGGTAAAAATAAACGACCTTTCCAACATATTAATGCTATTATGTGAACCGAGCATACCAAATAATGGATGCCATGTCCAATGATCTTATGAAACAACCTCCTTCAAAATAATAATAGGTTCACAAACATGCCCTGAGTATATACCTTTCGAGGCTGAGGGGCAATATTTCCACTTCCAATAAATGCAGTCAATGCCTTTGAGCAATTAAGGGAATCCTTGTTGCTAACCAATAGCAAGCAATCGAGTAATATCATTGGTGTTTTTTTACGTTAGATATTCTATTGAAAAAAAGCTTACAAGCTACTATGGTCTCATAAATTTTTTAAGGATTTTTGTTATGGTGCTTTAACCAATTGTATGTATTCATCCATAAAATCTCCCGTAACCCCATACGCCATTATTCTAACTGTTGCAGTTACCTTAGGCATAAAAGATAAACCGAGTCTTCCGGCGTTATCTCTTTTTGGAAAAAGTATAGCTCTTAGACTCTACCTCTTTAAGAATACAAAGAAATAGAAGACGTCTCATCCGAGATCTCCTTCCAAACAGATTTGAGGGATATACTAGTTTTTCAACAAAATAATCATGAAAATGGTGTGTGTCCTCAATACGATCACGCCGAATAAACTTATAACATTGGCAATAATCATAATGCCTGATGATTGTCCATCGCCATCCTCATTGAGAGCAACATCAGTATCATCTTAAGATGATATGTATGTCAACAATTTAGGAAATAAGGTATGAGCCATGTATGTAGAAGGTGGGAGATTTATAACTTTTTCCAAATCACAACAATGCAGTAGTAAACGAAATATTAACTTTGTAAATATTTTGATGTCAAATATAGTTGCAAAATATGATTTCAAAAATATGTTGATGGTATCTAGAAACTAAACACATATATCTAACAAGAATTTTCAAAGCCAAAACCAAGAATTGATTAGTATATTGATTCAACATGCAAACCAACCAAGCTAAATCAAAATTTAGAAAAAGAGAGGTCTGGTACACCAAATCTAGAAATAGAAAACATATAACAAACACAAATTTCCTGATAAAAAACAATTTGTTATCATGTACAAGATTCAAATTATTATGATTTGCTAACTTAAGCATTAGATTTATACATAATAAAATTATGATTAGCAATGACAGTATGTCCTCCTATCTCATCATCATTCTTTTGTTTACCTTCCCACCTACAAAAACATACAATAACATGGAGTCATTTTATCAAACATCCAGAGTGCAAAGATCACCTATAGTAGTGTTGGTCAATTATATCTAACATCAAAGACACTAAACAAGATTCGTTTAAAGTTTTTGAGTTCTATATCAAATTAAAGAGTAAAAAATTCACCTACCTTACTCGTGAAATGCAAAAATGTTACGAGATCCATTATCATTTTTATATTGCAAAGACCCATCATCATATTTTATGAAAAAAAATCCATATATGTTGCAAAGATCCGTTATCATTTTTTATAATAAACAAACAAGATCTTCCAACTGAAGTCAAAACACAAAAGGGGATTTTGAACAAAGTTTTTTTGAGAAAAGAATAATAATACATCAGTACAACATAAATACTAAGATCTGCTCACATATTTTTAGTTGCATTACTGAGTATCACGACTACAAGAGATGCACATGGTGAGAAAATGAGAGTTGTTGATTTCTGATCTGGACTTACGATTACAACAAAAGAACAATGATCAGGAGTGGAAGGCAAAAGGGGAAGTGTGAAATTGAGCAAATGTTGGTGTTGTTGCCCGGTAATTATGGTAGTGATGGAGGAGTACATGTGAAAGAGGAGTTATGGTTCAAAGATGCTTCAATAATTGGGGGGAGGTAGGGAGAAGAAAGCGGTGAAAGTGATGAAAGTTTATTATAAGGATTGAATAGTGGATTGGTATAATACCAATTCATTATAGAATACCATATATTTATATGGATAAGATTTGAGCTTAAGAAACGGGATGTAGCCTTTTTTTTATCTACAACCTTCTATTTTTTTTAAATTATAAAGATAAGATGTGATATACCAAATGGGATATGACTGCTCTAAAGTAACTTCCTTTAAATTATTAATTAAGCTTAAGAGTTAGTGTTTTTATACATATGGGACTAATTGTACTATTCAAGAAACTAAATGTACCATTGGCATAATAAACTCTAAAACAAATAAACGTAAACCCAACCCACATGTCGGCCATATCAACTCCAACCCTCCCACACCACCACCATCTACCTACCACTACTACCGCATTTGTCGTCATTATCTTCGTTGCAACCCCTGTCTCTTTCTCTCTCTCTCTTCCTCACCTACCACCACAAAACACATCTAGATTTGGGAACCACCTTCACCATCTCCATCTCTGTCACACATGACCTTCACTATCTCCCCTTGAATCATCTCTGTATGAAGTTGTCTCTGTACAAGTTCTCGCTACCACCTTCACCATCTTATCCAGAACCATCTATGTACGAGATCGTCATAGCTGGGTACCACCTTCATCATCTCCATCACACACAACCTTTGAAGTGCTTGAGGACGACAATGGTGGAGGCCGTCAAAATCATCTCTATATGGAGGTGATGGTGGTGGTGCAATCAAGTTCATAATTACATGGTTGGAGATTATATTTACTAAGTGGCGATGGTTGTTTTAGCAATATCAAAGGATGGGTGGCCTAGTCGCACACTCAACAGCGGTGACTTCCACATCAACAATACATTCCTTCGAACTCCTTTCAATAGTCATTTTTTCTTATTTGTTCTAATGGTATTCTTATTTATGTTTTTTTTAAATCTATAGTTACTAGAGTCAATTACATGGACGGTCATTGTGGTTCGATCCAAATTACGGATTTGGTCCCAAAGCTTTAAATTTTATGGATTTGGTCCCAAAGCTTAAAATTTCATGGATTTGGTCTCTATTTGTATGTTTACTTTCATCTATGGTCCCTTAAAGTAATAATGTGAATTTGTTATGTTAACTTTAAGGGCATTTTAGGAATTATATATATTAGAAAATAAATTATAAACATAAACTCCCAACCATCTCACTCTTTATTTTCTCTCACTTTTATTGTACCTCGCCTCATCCCACCATAACCCATAGTTAGGAATGACCAGAAACCACATGCCACCTCCTCCCCAACTAAACCTCAACCACATAATCGATTAATCTACTATAGTTAACATGTCAAACCAAGTCTTTTTTTTCTTTCTCCATTTGTTAAACTATCAATCTAATTAGGTTTGGATCAATGGAGAGAGTTTGGATTAAGTTTAAAAGAGCCCGACTAATTTAATCGAGCCATCTGGTGAAGTTCATCTACTTCTTATCTAGTTAAGCTTGATGTGACTGGGTTTCAATAAATATTATTTTGTTTTATTGAGCAAAGCATAATAAAAGGGTTTAGGTATCTTGATATTACTATGTTAGATTATGTTAGCTCATTCTTGTGTTGGTAGTTAAGTTTGCTGATTATAGTACTTGTTATATTAGATTCGGTTCCTTCCTTTTTTGGTTGTTTGCTTTACTTTGTTGCCTCAATTAATCTTGATTTAAAGGTATAATCATTACTATAATCTTTTTTTTGCTTTCTTTGTGTGATTCCTCGATCTAAGGACATGTCCTTGTATAAATTAATGTGAATGGAAAGGTTGAAAATGGAATTTCCTAAGGATTGGAGGATATTGGACCATAGCAAACCGCTATGGGTTGTGAAGGATAACTATAATTGTCCGCAAAGGATGAGGATCAACATCAAGAATCTGGGTTTCATCAAGACCGCCAAGGAAACTAGGTAACGATCTACCAAGGCGGTCGTGGACCATTAAGGATGTGTGTAACGGTCCGCGAAGAATATTTTCTCTGGGTATATGAGAATATTTCATATGAGAATATTTCATTTGAAAGATGCAAAAATACCTTTGTTGGTATACATCGGATGCCACTTTGTTGGTTTGAAGTGGGCGAAGGACAACTGACGGGACCTGAGTTGATTATGGATAACAATGATGATGTAAATAAAATTAGGGGAACACTGAAGGCCGTACTGGATCATTAAAAATTGGCCTATAGGTGGCAGAAAGTGCTGGAATTTGTGGTTGGGGATAGGTGATGTTAAAGATGTTGCCATGGCAGGGCACCATTCATTTTAGAAAATGAGGTAAACAAAGTTCTCGTTATATTGGACCTTTTGAGATTGTTAAACGAATAGACATAGTGGCCTATAAGTTAGAACTCCTTGAGGAGTTATGTGTAGTATATCTAGTATTCCGTATGTCGAACCTAATGAAATGTCCGCCTGATGAGACATTACGTTCACCCTTTGACAAGACCCAAGTTAAAGAACTATTGAATTTTGTGGAGGAGCTGATTGAGTAGGAGAAAGGCTGGAAAAGGGATTGAGACGGAAAAAAATCTCGGTCGTCAAAGTGAAATAGAATGCGAAGAGAGGTTTGAAGTTTACATGGGTACAGAAAGAAACCACGAGGAAGAATATCCTTATCTATTCACAAATTAAGACAAATCTAGGATGTAATCCTTCTAAGGGATGAGGATGTGACCCTTGGTCTAACGGAAAGATCCTTGTATAAATGAAAGTGAATGAAAAGGTTGAAAAGGGAATTTCCTAATGATTTAGGAAAATTGGACCATAACAGACGCTATGGGCTATGAAGGTACCCGTAGCCATCCACCAAAGGATGAGAATCAACATCAGGAATTTGGGTTTCATCGCGAACCGCCAAGGAAACTAACTAAAGGTCCACCAAGGTGATGTGTAAAACTCTTGTAAATAAAAGTTATGGCCATATATGAGCGAATATGTGATGTGTTAAAACTCTATTATAGTGTTGAATCGCTTGTTGTTAGAATGTGGACGTCAAGGACTATCTGAGAGTTCGAATCTACTATGGTGAGGTTCTAAACCTCCATATTATGCATCATTACATATTAGTTGGGTAAATTAGGGTTATTGAAAGAATTAAACCAGTGTTTAAGTCATTAGGATGCATATTGGTAATATGATAAAGAAATGACCACTTTTGGGATGAATGGATTTGTCATGGGACAAGATCCGTATAAGTATGAAATGAGCTACAGTGTCATTTTATGACTGCTAGGATTTCATGATAGTTTAGATAATAGACTTTTCGTGTTATGGTTAAGTCCACAGGGTCATTGTGTTTGGAGCGTGCTTAAACCCTAACTGTGATGAAATATCGACCTGAGTCGGGAGAACTCTAGCTCAAGGCTATAAACGTGACTAGGGAAGGTTGGGTGATTATAGCGGGTGGGGTGACTCGAGGGACTTCACGATCAATAAGATAATTTCTTGACGTGAATGTTTGTATAGTTAGGGTTGTAAGACGATCGTGAAGCTCGCCCACGCTGTACAGACGCTCTCGGAAGCGCATCGCTATGAGTCTAAATGTCTTATTTCCCTACTTGCTTTTGGGGTTGTATCCAAGCTTATTAAAGTGATATGATGAAATGCTTTAATGTGTGTGTGATGGTATGTTAAATTATTCCTGATGCCTGGCATACCTGTTGGTCACTACGTTCATAGGAAAATCATTAAGGTGAAAGGATGGGATCTCAACTGAGTCACTAATCACCTCAGGGTATATGTGCATTTAGTTTGTTCCATCTAGGTAGGACGGCCTTACTTGCAGGTTTTGGTTTGAGGATGGATCTCGATTTGAGTCACCGATCACAGGGGTTGTAATCCTTTAGGATAAGTCAGGAGTGTAAGATTGCTAATGTTGTTTGCTACTCAAGAGTGCAGGATCGCTAGGGTTGTATATGACCAGAGAGTGTAAGGTCCATAGAGTTGTCTTCTACTCGATGTGGTAGCACGTTGGGATTCGGTTGGCAGCGGTGCCTTTAACCTACCCACCGTCATGTCGTGAAACCTATGGTGGGATAATGTTGACGGACACATTCGATAGTGAGGTTGTTAGTGAGATTTGATTGATAAACAATTTACTTACACCACATGGTTATATTATCTTACTGTTAGGTGCAGTTTGTTTTTTCAGAGGTAAAATGTCTACAATCTGCGGACAATATCTGTAGACATCTATAGAAGAAGAGGTGGACCAAACCTCTATAGTCTGCAAGAAGAAGACTGTTTGATTTTTAACTTCTACAAAATCACAAATCAAACAAAACCCTAAACCAAATCATAATTCATAGTACCTTTTGAATAGAGGGGCGGTCGGCGGGAAGGTGGAGGCTACGGCGACAGTGGCTGTCTCGCAGCAATGGTGATGGAAAGCTACAAGGGGTGGCTGCGGCGATGGTGGCTGTCTCACGAAGACGGCGACAGAAAGCTGCAAGGGGGCGGCAAAGGAGACGGAAAGCAGGAGGGGGCCGGTGGCGGCGATTGAATGCAGGAAGGGGGCCGGTGGCGGAGACTTTGATGGTGGAGGAGGTTGGTCAAATTTGATGGTAGAAGGGTTGAGAATAAGAAGAGGGTAGAAGATGTATGAAGTGAATGATTATGTGTACCTCAAGAGGACCTCACATGGACCTTTTAAATGAAAAGTCTTCCAAAAAACAAACACCCTGCAGACCTCAACTTCTGTGCGTGGTCTACGCGGCGTGGACAAAGAGGTCAGGAAGAGCTTTTTAGAAAAAACAAACACCACCTTAGAGACTTTGGTTATGACTTACCAATAATGTTGTTTTTGTTATGTGTTTTAGCTCGTGATGCCGGAGCAGGTAGTACCAGAAGCATTAGTTAGGTCAAGGTGAGTTAACGGTTGTAAATTAATAAATGTGAAAGATAGTGACTGGATTAAATCTACTAGGTGGCGTACTTGATTTATATTTTGTATTTTGAATGCATTAAACGGGGAGGATTTGTGTAACCATTGTTAGGTTTAATTTAGTCTAGTTTTGGTGCTCTGAATATAAGTCTAGCTTTGCTATTTATTGTGTGTGGTTTAATACAACTTACCATGCTCATGGAATTGGTTGTGATAGTTTTCATTCATTTTGTAAAAGATTATTAACTGCACACTATGGAATAACTGGGGTCTTCATTCATCATATTCTTCTCGTATTCTTGGTGACTTTGTTAGTTCATTGGGATCCAATCCATTGTATTTGTTAACGCTTTGCTAATCATATGATCTGGGAGATTGATTTTGACGATGGATGGTAGTGTTGCCATGCAATGTTAGTATAGGGGTTAGTTTAGTATGAACAAGAATCATTGACCGAATAAAGTTAGGAGACGAAGTTGAGTTGAGGTTTCCTTATCGGTGTGTAAAAAATTTGTTTAATATAATTATCATCCTCCATCTCTCAAACCACAGTTGCTAAAGACCGAAATGGTGTTCTCTTTCATTTGTATTATTTTTTGTTTAAGCAACATCAAAAATCTAATTACCCGTAAACAAACGTATGGAACTAGTGATTTACATAAATTTATTACTAAAAATTGATTACATGTAAATCAAGGTTGTTGATTTAGTGTTTACATGTTTATTATTCTCCTATATACACATATGTAAAACAAGTCAAGTATCACCAGACTAATTTACATTTAAGTAAACATGGTTCTTTTGGTTCTCGAGATAAAACATGGTTTTGTAATGATCCTAGATTGAATTCTCGAGTAGGAGGAATCCACTTGATTACGCTAGCCATCCAAATGCATCATGGTTCCGCCAAGATGTAGAGTCTTTTTGATATTGACTTTCCAGGGCACCAACTGTACATGCTCTCTTTAGGGTACACTTCTTCCTTGGTACAAACTCCTCTTTAAGCGTGGATTGGAGGTTCAATGCTCATAGGATTGGAGGTTTAATTACCCATAGTTTAGGGGTATTAGTTAATTGAATGGTTGGTTAAAAGTAGAATCCAATCAAAGTCATCATCATCACCCCATGGATCTTCAACCACCGAGCATTTGGAGCTTGAAAAACATAAGGTTTTCTAGATTTTAGAGCCAACTTTGGAATGAGAAAATGTATTAACATGTAGATGTCATTTTCGTTTTCATAAGGTTGGCAAAGAGATTGTAGAAGATGAAGGTGAATGTGATCTTTGGCAAGTGAAAAAATTAGTAGAAGGTGAAGGTGAGATGGATAGTGTTATATAATAGACATATATGGATATATAGGGATTGATCATTTGAGATTATTAATATCTTAAGAAACTACGAGAACTACTATAAACACCCAACTTCTTTTTATGTTTTATTTGATAATGATTGAAATATAATATTTATGCATCTTTTTTGAAGTTCAAAACGAAAACAATGAACGAATATATAATATACACATGTTTAAGTCATATGTAGGTTGTATCATCTACACATGTGTAGCTAAACAAATAAATTTTTTAAAAAATATGCAAACATTAATTTGATCGGTTTTTTATGTTATTTTTAAGGTTTCTAATGTTGTAACATACACAATTATGTGAAAAATGTAAAAAATTTAAAAATATGATGTATGATATAGTTCTCGAGTTTTTTAAAATATTTACTAGTTCTCAAATTATCTTAGTCTAAATATATATATATATGTGTGTGTGTGTGTGTAGAGGATAGTTATGGTTCAAACCTCATGCTATCTAAAAACTATGAGAACTGATCTAGAACGTTGATTAAATAGGGTTAAGGGCTAAGATTAATGTTTGTCATTAATCTTCAATTATCATAATAGTAATAAGAAAAAAGGGTAAATTATAATTTATTGCTAGATTTTTAATGTTGACTTTTCTCAATAAATAACTACTTCCATCAAATTTTCTAAAATAAAATTAATTTTAGATACTTTATTAGTTTTTTAAATTTTTTACCAAAATATCAAACATTTTTATCTTTTAATGTGTATAATATTGCTATATTTTTGAGAAAAAAAATAATAGCAACTTTTTAAAAAAAATTCGAAAGTAGCACTTAATAATATACATGATGCTACTTTCGTAAAAAATAATACTTTATGAAAATATCGCTTTATAGTTTTAAAATGATATTTGTAACACCATATATACACTTAATAAGAAAAGTAGCAATTCAATACATTTTTTAAAACATATTGTAAGGATCATACTTAGAGGCTGATGTAACCAAAGAGCTCTCAGCATGCACATATGAAGTACAAGGAAGTTACTTCAAAAGATTTGATATAAATTAGTGAATTATACTGAGTATCAAATCTTTCGAAGCCAACAAACCATATCTTTCGAAGCCGAAGATGAAGTCTTCCAAAGCTTCAAATAAAGTCTTCTGAAGCCAAAGACTAATTTCTTCTAAAGGCAGGAAGGCATACTTTTTCTAAATCACCTTTTGACAAAACCTGAACAACTTTCTGCTGCCACCTCTGAAGACTCACCAACTTATATGAGTTGGTGAAAAGTCTTTACTTTTTTCAAACTATAGATTAAGGTCTTTCGTCTATAACTTTCTTCTTGTACTTTTATCCTTTTTAATATATTAGGATGTGAGCTATGGCATGTCATAGTCACTATCAAAAGGCAATCTGCCTTTTGACTCTACATTAATCTTTGTCTAGATTAGTGTTCAGCTGGCTTTCAAAGTATGGCCGGCTATAGGATGTAGTATAAAGTATCTCAAGCACTTGTATCTTAAGATAGCTTTGTAACACTTGTAAGAACTTGAGAGCAATATACAACATTCTTGAAAACGATATATTATCATGTTCTTATGCTTGTTCTTTACTTGTGTTCTTTGTTTCATCATTAGACAGGTTCCCTATTTGATCTGTTAAGTGTTCTAACACTCTCCAAACATTAACTGTTGCATTGACCACCCTTAAACGGTCCTGCAATTGTATCAGAGCATTTCACGCTCTTGAATGTAAGATCTCACCATCTTAGATCTCTTCAGTTTCACAAAAACTTACCAGCTCAAATGGCAACTATCTCTGAGGCTGATAGGGAAACCGGTACCATGACAAGTCTCCACTGATCACTCCTGATGACTTGATACTTGGTGCCAAAATATGGAAGAGTTCATCAAGTCTTAAGACAGCAAGATGTGGAGATCTATGTTGAAGGACCTCACATCCCAAGCACCTCTTCAGCCACTACTGGAGGTGGGATGATTCCGAAGGAAATGGTTGACTACTCTAAGGAAGACTGATAGAAAATAGATGTAGATCAGAAATCATGACCACCCTCCAAACTGCTCTTCCAAACTCTATCTACAGAGGCTTCAAGAAGTGCAAAACTGCTAAGCAGCTTTGGGATGCACTTAAGCTTATGTATGAGGGGTTTGAGGAAGCCAAGGAAATCAAGAAAGACCTCATGAAGCAGCAGTTTGAGAACTTCACCTACAAGACAGGTGAAACCATGACTTAATAATACTTCAGGTATGTTGAGATTGTGGATACTCTAATGAATGTTGAGTCAAGCTTGAGAATAAAGATATAGTGAGGAAGTTCATGTTCTCTCTTCCCAGACAATGGACTCACTACTGTATGGCCATCAAGAGAACTAAGAACCTCTCTACTTTTACTCTTATAGAGTTATATGGTATCTTTAGTGGCTACTAGATAGAGATGAACATGCAAAATCCATCAAGTAGCTCTTCCAACAATCAGCAGAGTTCAGCCCTTCATGTGGTTAAAAGGGACAGTAGACAACCACAGCATCATCTCATCTGCTAGCCTGACAACTCATAAAAGGGTCCTTTTATCACCTTCCCTGAGACACCAAGGGAGAGCTACATCCTAGAAAGCCCATTCCAACAGACAAGATCGGCTCAGCCTTTGTGTTTGCTGATGAAAGCTGTGGAAACTTTCTCTTCACTCTTGAAGACTTGGATTGTATCCATCCAGATGATCTGGAGTACATGGAGATAGTCCAGAAGATGGCTCTCTTCACTCACAGAGCCAAGAAGTTCTACAAGAGAACAGGGAGGAAGTTCCCAAGCAATGTGGCTAGTGGAAAGTTTGGCCTGGATAAAAACAAGTTGAAGTGTTACATGGGACACTTTGCTAGAGAGTGCAATGCGCCAAGGACAAATGGTGGCCAAGCACAACCTAGACCAAACTACACTAATACAGCTCCCAGAACGAGATGCCAAGCCATCCAAAAAACATGCTGTTGTTGCTATTGAAGAAGGAGGCTTTGCTAGGGCTTTTAGATAGAAGATGCTTCTCCAAACCAAGCATTGATGGCTAATCATGAAAAATCCAAGGTATTAGAACATCTTTGTACTCGTGAATGCATTACCAAAGTTATTATGTACAGGTCTTACAAACTTGGAAGTGAGATCAGATCTTGAGTCCTAAACATTTTAAAAGTTGTTTTTAAAAGATAACCAAATGATTATAAACTTAAAATTGAAGATTTAGAGAAAACATTTCTATTCTTAAGCATGAGCATATAAACTACAGGACTCAAATCAGAGATCTCAAACCAAGTTAACTAGAGATCTCATAGATTTAAAGAAAACTATTTCTATTCAGCTGAGCTAGTGATCAGCAAAGCCAAGGTAGAAAAATGTGTTCTTGAAGATGAAACTTCAAGACATCATATCCTTATCCTTGCATGCAAAGATTTGTAAGATCATCTGAAGATTATGAGGCTGATGCAACCAACAAGCCAGAACAACCAAGTCTTCCATGCATGCACTAAGGAACAAAGATGAACTAGCTTGGAAGTCTTACACTCTCAAATATGTCTAAGTGTAAGATCTTTCGAAGCTAACAGTTCAGAAGGAGTTACTTCTGAAGTTTCACACTCAAACAGAAAAATATTCTAAGTGTGAAATCTTCGAAGCCAAAGACCAGCATCTTCCGAAGCCAAAGATGAAATCTTCCGAAGCTGTGAAGACTGATTTCTTCAGAGGACAGAGAAAATATGCTTTCTCTGAATCAACTTTTGATAAAGCTGACACACTTCCGCTGTCCTGCTCTGGTGGTTCACCTACTTTACACAAGTTGGTGAAACTTCCATGCTTTATCAAAAAGTAGGAATGGTCTTTGTCTGTAACTTACCTTACTTGTTCATGTAGACTTTTTGTATTAGGAAAAGTCAGTGAGCTATGGCATGTCATAGTCACTAGTCAAAAGGCAATCTGCCTTTTGACTTTAGATTGATCTTGTTGTCTAGATTAGTCAAATCCAACTGTCTTTACATGTAAGTGACGGTTGTAGGTTGTAGTATAAAAGTGTCTCAGGTCCTTGTAATTTCTTTATGCTTTGTAACACTTGTAAAAGAACTTGAGATCAATATACAACATCCTTGAAAACCAATCTTGTGTTGTTCTTAGTTCTGTCTCTTTAATTTACTTGTGTTCTTAGTATCATCTGTTTTAAGTTACCAGTTCCCTATTTGAATTGTTAAGTGATCTAAGATCTCTCCTCAGTGTGAAACTAAGTGTTAAGTACCCTTACCCGGTCCTGCATTTGGTATCAGAGCATTCCAGGCTCTTGATTGTAAGATCTCACCATCTTTAATCCTCTTAGCTTCACACATCACTTAACTCTTCAAATGGCAGCTATCTCTAAGGCTGATATGGAAACTGGAACTATGACAAAGTCCCCACTGATCACTCCTGAGGATTTTGACACTTGGTGCCAAAGAATGGAAGGCTTCATCAAGTCTCAAGATTCCAGGATGTGGGAGTCTGTTGTCAATGGACCTCATGTACCATGCACCTCTTCAGCTGCTGCTGGTGGTGGCATGATACCAAAGGAGAGGGCTGACTTTTCTGATGAAGACTGGAAAAGGATTGATATTGATCAGAAAGCCATGACAGCCCTCCAAACTGCTCTTCCAAACTCCATTACAGAGGTTTCAAGAAGTGCAAGACCGCTAAACAGCTATGGGATGCACTGAAACTGATGTAAGGGGTCCAATGAAGCCAAGGAGAACAAGAAGGACCTCCTGAAGCAGCAGTTTGAAAACTTCACCTTCAAGACAGGTGAAACCATGACTCAACAATACTTCAGGTATGTTGAGATTGTGGATACTCTGGCTGATGTTGGAGTAACTATTGAGAACAGGGATATTGTTAGGAAGTTCATGTCCTCTCTTCCCAGACAATGGACACACTACTGTGTGGTCATTGAAAGGACTGAAAACCTCAAGACCCTTACTCTTACTAAGCTGTATGGGATACCCAGTGGATACCAGATGGAGATGAACATGCAAAATTCATTTGGTAACTCCAATACTCATCAGAGTTCTGCCTTTCATGTGGGTGAAAGGGATAGCAGAGAACCATAACATCATCTTATCTGCTACCCTAAAACTTCATAAAAGGGTCCTTTCATCACCTTCCCAGAGACACCCAGAGAGAGCTACATCCAAGGAAGTCCCTTCCAAGATGTCTCTACTGATGAAAGTTCAGGCAACTTTCTCTTCACTCTTGAAGACCTGGACTGTATCCATCCAGATGATCTGGAATATATGGAGATAGTCCAGCAGATGGCTCTTCTCACTCACAGAGCCCAGAAGTTCTACAAGAGGACTGGGAGAAGGTTTCCTAGCAATGCAGCCAGTGGCAAGTTTGGCTGGACAAAAGCAAAGTAAAGTGTTACAACTGTAACCAGATGGGACACTTTGCCAGAGAATGCAAGGAACCTAAGTCAAATGGAGGCCAAGCATCATCCAGGCTAAACTACACTGAAGGAGGGCACCAGAATGAGAAGCCAAGATAGCAAGCTGTAGTTGCTGTTAAAGAAGGAGGCTTTGACTGGAGCTTCCAAGCTGAAGATGATTCTCCAAATCAAGCACTCATGGCTGACGATGATGAAGCCAAGGTATTAGAACATCTTTACTCTCCGAAATGTATTGCTAAAGTAAACAGATACAGGTCCTACAACTTAGAAATAAGATCTGATATTGAGTCTTTAAACATTTTAAAAGCTGATTTTAAGAGAGCTGAAAATGATTATAAGCTTAAAATAGTAGATCTAGAGAAAACAATTTCAACTCTTAAACATGAGCAAACAAACTACAAGACTCAAATAAAAGATCTTGTTACTAAGTTGACAGAATGCCAGGCTGAGCTTGTGATCAGCAAAGCCAGGGCAGAAAAATGTGTTCTTGAAGAAGAGACCTTCAAGAACATAATATCCTCATCTCTGCATGCAAAAGTTTGTTATCAGAATAAGCAGGGACTGGGATCTTGTGAGATAGCTCCTCCCACACCCTACTATCAGTAAGATCTCCAAGGTGTGGAACTGGTCAAGATGAGCTGCCCTCTATAGACCCTAGTGATGAAGAGGATGAAGAGGAGATGGTGAGGATGATTCTGAAATGAGTGAAGAGAGTCAATCCAAAAAGGGTCACCATGCTCCTGAGGAGAGTAAAAGGCTGGTATGACAAAGACAAAGAGGAAGAACTTGATCAGAAGAGCAAAGAGAAGATCAAAGAAGGCTCAAGAGATCAAGGCCACTTTTGACTCCAAGCAGAAACAAGTGTTCATCTCTGCAGGGTTTGAAGTGGTAAAGGCTGAGGAATCAACTACAAACTCTAGTACCAGGAGTTTTAGTACAGTTCCAACTCATTCCAGCAAAGAGAAGGCTGAATTGCTTGTACCACTGCTACACAGTCTGAACCATCCTCCTCCAAGAGCAATTCTCTCCTAAGAAAATTGCTGCATCATCTGTGAAGAAGAAGCTGGAGAAAGAAAGTGTTCAAGTTCAGTCTTGCTCTCAGAAGAAGACTCCAGAAGGAAGCAAATGGACTGCATCATGTGTGGTAGTACTTCTCATCTGGCTAAGGATTGCATCTACAATCCTAAAAGTACTATCCACATGGTCAAAGAAATGGCTTCTGGGAAGAAGAAGGAAAAGAAAGCTTCGGAAGGAAAATCTGTTTCCTTCGGAAGCTCCAAAATGAAGAAGAAGGCAAGTGAAAAATTGCCTTGGGAAGAAAATTTGGTCTCGGAAGAAAGGAATGCTTCCGAAGTACTTAAGCTTGCTGCAGTGAAAGCAAGATCTTCCGAAGGTCCAGTCTCCAAATCTTCCAATGCTGCAAAAGCTTCCAAAGCTTTGAAGGTCAAGCCAAATTTTCCAAAGGTGGTGTAGAAGATGAAGGAAGACCGTGTGACTGAAGATTCTTCATCAGCAACAGCAAATGATCCTCAGAGCCTGAACATAGGATCACTTACTGTTTCATTGCCTTCAACTCATTTTAACAAGCCCAAGACCAATGAGGCTTGGGTTTCTAAATGTAACTAAATCATCTCTTTTTGTGCAGGGACAGCCAAAGGCAAACAGAAATGTGTGGATCATTGATAGTGGCTGCTCCAGGCACATGACAGGCAATGAGTCCTTACTTCAAAACTTTGAAAGATTTGATGGAGGACCAGTTGCTTTTGGAGGAGATGCAGGAGGTTACATTACTGGCAGGGGCAAGGTTACAAATGGTAAGCTCAGCATTGAGAAGGTAAACTTTGTCAAGGAGCTTGGATACAATCTTTTGAGTGTGTCCTAATTTTGTGACCAAAAACATCACATGCTCTTTACTGAGCATGAGTGCATTGTTCTCAAGCCGGGGTTGACATTCCTCAAGAGCATATTCTGCTCAGAGCCCCAGGAGAGGGAACATGTACAAGATGGATCTGCAGGAAACATCTCCCTCTGGAGAAGTTTCTTGCTTTCTGTCTAAAGCAAATAGTGATGAGTCTTTCCTTTGGCATAAAAGAATGTGCCATGTAAACTTTAAAAACATGAATAAATTGATTAAGAATGATTTGGTAACTGGAATGCCAGAAAGAGTTTACAAGTGATGACCACTGTGTTGCATGCCTGAAAGGGAAGCAACACAAAGTGTCTCACAAGCCAAAGGAAATGAACTCTATCACTACTCCCTACACTTGTTACATATGGATCTGTTTGGCCCCACCAGTGTAATGAGTCTAGGAAGGACCTCTTACTGTTTAGTGATCACAGATGATTTCACAAGATTCACTTGGTGTTTTTCCTTAGAACTAAGGATGAAACCCCTAAATCTTAAAGAACTTCATTCTGAAAATTGAGAATCAATCTGATCACAAGGTCAAGACCATAAGATGTGATCAAGGAACTGAATTTAAAAACCAAATCCTTGATACATTTTATGATGAAAAAGGTATTTCAAGACAATATAGTGCTCCCAGGACTCCTCAGCAAAATGGTGTTGCTGAGAGGAGAAACAGGACACTTATTGAAGCTGCTAGAACCATGTTGTCTGACTCTAAACTGCCTATCACCTTCTGGGCAGAGGCTGTCAACACAGCCTGCTATGTGCAGAATAGAGTTTTAGTGGTTAAGACACATGGTAAGACTCCTTATGAACTGTGGCACAAAAGGAGACCATTCATTGGTTTTCTCAGAACATTTGGATGTCCTTGCACCATCTTGAATACCAAAGATCAAATAGCCAAGTTTGCTGAGAAATCAGATGATGGACACTTTGTTGGATACTCTTCTCAAGCTAAGGCTTATAGAGTATACAATCTCAGAACTAGAATCATTGAGGAGTCAGCCAATGTGACTTTCAATGAACACACACCCTGTGTGAAAGGTTCTGGTCCGGATTGGCTGTTTGATCTTGATTTAGTTACCAACTGTTTTAACAAGTCTTGTGAGAATGTTCAGGATCTACAGATAACAGATCAACAGAAGATCCTGATCCAAGATTTGAGCTGAGAAGACCAACCAAGAAGACTACTTCAGCTCCAGTGGTGACTAACCCTGTAATTGAGGCTCCTATCAGCACAAGCATGACAAATACTGCTGATTCAACTGAATTGCCTTCAAATTCCAGCTCAGAGGCTCAGAATTAGGAGAAGGAACTTCTAATGCAGGAGGAACTGGAGGTGGTGACAGTGATCAAGAATTTCTTGATGCTGATAACCACTCCATTGAAGACAACATGAATGATGTCACACACTCATTGGATCAAGTTTCTCTTGATAAGTGTGCTGATGTGGTGGGAGACACCTCATTGCCAGATCAGAATTTCTCTAATTTAGATCTGTCCAACCAACTTGCTGTGATCCCTCAACTTCGGATCCACAAGTCACATCCCACCACAAACATCATTGGAAATGTTGACTCAGGGGTAAGAACAAGAGGACAACTCATGACAGCCATGTTTGTCTACATTCTTGTTTCTTATCCCAGATAGAGCGAAGAAAGTTGATGAGGCTTTGAAGGATGGAAGCTGGATTGAAGCTATGCAAGATGAGCTGCTTCAAATCAGAAGACAGAAGGTGTGGAACTTATGCCCTCTTCCTCAAGGGAAGACTGTCATAGGTACCAAATGGGTATTCAGGAACAAGAAGGATGATAGAGGGATTATCATCAAGAACAAGGCTAGACTGGTTGTCCAAGGATACACTCAAGAAGAAGGGATTGATTACACTGATGTCTTTGCTCCAGTTGCAAGACTTGAAGCTGTAAGAATATTCCTGGCTTATGCTGCATCCAAGGATTTCAAGGTCTACCAGCTTGATGTGAAATGTGCTTTTCTCTATGGGGTGATTGATGAAGAAGTTTATATCAAACAACCACCTGGCTTTGCAGACCCAGATCATCCTGATTATGTCTGCAAGCTTGATAAAGCTCTATATGGACTGCATCAAGCTCCAAGAAAGTGGTATGAGACACTATCAACATACCTCTGTCAACATGGATACAAAAGAGGTACTATTGATGGGACTCTCTTCATCAAAGAAACAGGGAATGACACACTGCTAGTTCAAATATATGTAGATGACATCATCTTTGGTTCAACTAATCCAAAGCTCTGCAAAGACTTTGAGATGCTGATGAAGAATAGATTTGAAATGAGTGCCATGGGGGAACTCAGTTTCTTTCTAGGAATTCAAGTGAAGCAGGTTGAAGATGGCATCTTCATTAGTCAGTCAAAGTATGTACAGGACATACTTACAAGATTCAAGATGACTGACTGTAAGGTTGCAAAGACACCCATAGCCAGAAACCACTCCTTGGTCCTGATCTTGAGGGGGAGTGTGTTGATGAACATCTCTACAGGGCTATGATTGGGTCACTTATGTACCTTACTGCTAGCAGGCCTGATATTATGTTTGCCACATGTATATGTGCAAGATATCAAGCCAACCCAAGATGTCACACCTAATCACTGTCAAAAGGATTCTCAGATACCTCAAAGGTGCTCCAAATCTAGGCCTTTGGTATCCAAAGAATTCAGACTTTAATCTGTATGCTTATACAGATAGTGATTATGGTGGCTGCAACATGACTGCAAAGTCCACATCTAGGGGATGTCAATTCCTTGGTGGAAGGATAGTCTCTTGGCAATGCAAGAAGCAATCCTGTGTGTCTGCATCAACTGCTGAAGCTGAATACATTGCTGCTGCAACTGCTGTGCTCAAGTGCTTTGGATTCAGAATCAGATGCTAGACTATGGGTTCAACTTCAAGGAGACTCCCATCCATATAGACAACAACAGTGCCATCTCTATTACAGAGAATCCTGTGCAGCACTCAAGGACCAAACACATCAACATCAGGTATCATCTGATTAGGGATAATTTTGAAAAGGGATTGATCAAACTAATCAAAGTTAACACAAATGAACAATATGCTGATCTGTTCACAAAGGCATTTGATGAACAGAGATTTAAATATCTTGTATCAGCTATTGGGATGATTAACTTTGAATAGATTTTCTTTAATAACTTAATCAACTTTATTTCCTAAAATTGTGTGTCCTAAGTTGTCTATTAGATCACCTCATAAGCCCAGTTCTCTTTGGAAGAAAACTAACTTTTAACTGATATTCCTTAGATTTGTGAAAATTTACCTTCGAAAGAACTCAAATTGCCTTCGGAAGAAATTTATGTCTTTAAATCATTTAACAGCTTATCTAAGATTTACCTTCGGAAGAAATTCTTGGAGTATCTTCCGAAGCTTAAATTTGTATATAAGCACTTAAATGCATTCAAAGAACAAATATCTTCCGAAAGCAACTAAGTCTCGGAAGACTTATTCACTTCTTCCGAAGCCAAATTTTCAAAATTCTTTGAAATATCTTCCGAAGCAAAATTTCCTTCGGAAGCTTTGCTACAAAGCTTCCGAAGCCAAAATTGTCTTCGGAAGTTTTACAACTTCCAAGAAAACTAACTTTTTGGGGCACTTTTTCAGAAGTAGGACCCACTTGCGGATTTCAAAGTTTATCTTTTTGTCATAACTTTGTCTCAAATCCACAACATATATCTTCCAAACGGTTCTATTTGTCTCTCTACTCTCACTGATCCTTACCCTAAATTTACCCCTAAATTTCATCATCTTCTTCCTTTCTTCACTGTAAAGCTTCCTCAAATGGCCAACATTGATCGTCGCAACGACCCTGATTTTCCATGCACCTACACAGGCAACACAATCAGGTTGCCCTGTTACACTCTGAGAAGGATCCAAGCTTCTCAGATGTGTGTAGGTACCTTTCTTCGTCTCACTACTTCACCTCCCTTACAATTGATCCTCCTCTCTATGAGGATCAGTTGCTTGAGTTCTGGAGGACCTGTCAAGAGGTCACCATGGACGGGGAGAAGGCACTATCTGCTACAGTGCAGGGAGGACAGTTTTCATCACTCCGGCCATCATAAACACCCATTTGCAGCTGGATGATGAAGCAGGTGAGCTGTCCTTTCCCAAATCTGCTGTCAACCACTCCTTTCAGCAGATGGGCTATGAAGGTGACTTCTCAGTCAAACCTTCAGGAAGGGGAAGGTCTCATCTCAATGGAAATACCTCCTCCATGTCGTCATTCACAGCCTTTCTAACAAGCATGGAGGATGGGATCAAGTTCCAGAAGACCTCTCCTTTATAGTCCATGGGATGGTACAAGGGGTCAAGTTCAGGTACTCTCAGTTTGTATATACTAATTTACTTGCAAACTTGGACTCCTTAGAGTATTACATGTTCCCTAGGTATGTTCAACACATTCTCAACTGTGAGTTGGGACCACAGTTGAGGGGAACAGGTAATATTCTTAAAATAGGAAAATGAGGCCCGACATCTTCAAAATCTTGAAGAAGCCAACTGTTGGCTTCTCTGGGGTAGAAACAGCCCTTGTCCCAAAAATGTTTGAGCTCATTGCTCAGGGTGAAAACCTAGCAGCACCAGCTAGTGTTGAACCAACACCCTCCACCTCTCAACCACCTCAACACAGCCTACCATCACCATCACCTACAAAAGAAAATCCCAACGAACCCTGCACTTGCTACTGAGCATGTGCAGGCCCCCATATCAGAACCCATACAGGAGGAAGTGGAATCGAGCTCCACTTCCCCTGAGGAGCAGACCACTCCCATCTTTCCACCACTCAGTGCTGAGGTTCCTCATGCTCAGCCTGATGAGCTCACAACCCCACAAACAGCCTTAAGCCATCACTCTGTCTCAATACTCTAGTGATCAACCTTCTGGGAAAGCTACCATCCCCAACCTCTTGATCTAAACGCCCCATTCCCAGCCTTGACTTCTATTCTGATGAAGATTTGGGCTTCAGTGAGTACCATGAGTCTCTCCTCTCTTCCCACACTCAAGGAGAGATGAGTACTCCTGCTTCCCCCATCTCTAGCCCACATCAGCAACCCCCTACTGAGGTGGATCGTCCTGAACTTATTCAGGAAATCCATATGGCATAGGCTATCACTTTTGCAAGTGATAACATCACTAGGACCTCTACCATGGCAACCCAGCCTCTTGACACTTCTCTGGAAGTTGTCATTGGGCAGGGGAAATCCAGCAGCCAAGAAACCCATGCTGGTGGTGAGGAAGAAGACTTAGGTCCAATTCTCTCATCCCCTAATGATTCTTCATCTGAAGATGAGGGGAGTCTGCAACAAAAGGTGCACAAACTGTCACATCTTTGCACCTATTTGTTTCAAAGATAGCTCACCTGGAATCTCAGGTGACTATCTTACAGAAAAGGGTCAATGACCAGCAACTTGAGATCACCGATCTCAAGGGCAAGTTAGCTGAGAGACCCATGAGGACAACTCATCCAGGTCCACAAGAACCTGTGGATGTCATGGATCAATCTCCCAGCTCACCTATGCAAGAGGGTGATGCTACCAAAAAGGGGGAGAAAATTCTGACAATCACAAACCTGGGAGTTCTTCCCAGAGTATGGACATAGAGGAATCACCATCCTCTCTTGCAGATGTTCATACTCAGCAACCTCCTCTAGACAGTGATCTACATTTGCTCATTCAACAACTGTTTGAGGAGGGAATACCAAGAGCAATGTCTGCCCCTTCTGAGAACCCAATCTGGGTTGGGGGTATGACAGTAATAGGAGAGCTCTTGATCTCTAGAGCTTAGGGTCAACTAGAAGTTCTCAACATTTCACACCTGAGTTTCTATGAGAGCATCAACTTGGTAGATCTGCCACTTGTCAACCCAAGCAATAACAGACAAGCAGCAAGATTGGCAGAAAGAATCCAAGACAGGGTGCTAGAGGAGTTTAAATTGAGATCAAAATTATATAGACAAAGGCTAGCAGGTGAGATCTTTGGTCAACTGGATGTTGAGGTAGACCCGAGATTAGCTTCGAAGGGAAAACCTTGACTGAAGGCCCAGAGGTTGAACCTGTGAACCTTGAGACAGGATCTCCCTCTGCACCCATTACCCTCAGTGAAACACCAGCTGGTGATGGTGTTTCACAACCTCTCTCTGGCCAGAGCTTGACAGCTGAACCAAGCAATGAAGGCCAAAGCTCTCTCCAGCCTGAGTCACCAAAGCCTGTGGTGACAAAGGCAAAAGGAAAATGACTCCTGAGGAGATTGAGGAGGAGAAGAGAGAGAGGAAGAGGAAGCTGAGGGGAGAGAGTTCAAGTGGTTCCCGGGTTTATGGAAGCTGCAATCAGGGCTGCCCCCAGGCTAAACACTCAGGAAGATGAGTTAAGGGAAGCCAGGCTAAACTACCTGGGAACCAAAAACTATAATGTTGATGAACTCATCTCTCTCCCCTTAGATGAGTTGAATGAACTGGCTGACACAGAGTTGTCAAAGAAGAGGAAGGAAGCAAGGATGCAGCATTGCTCCTCAAGCACAAGGAAGAAATGAGGCTGAAAAGACTCTACATGAACATTCCTGTCCTCTCCCCAGTTCAAGAAAGTCTTGAACCAGAGACTGTGGCCACTGAACAACCTCAGGTAGCTGAAGGAAGAAGAAAGATTGAAAATGATCAGCTACCTGAATGCCACAAGTCTCTATCAGGCAGATGCACTTCTTCCCTTATCATCTGAGTACATATTGTTTGAATACAACAAGCAGATGGAAGAAAAGCTAAAAGAGAAAGGCAAGCTGCTAAGAAGAAATTAAAAGAAGAAGCTGCAAGGTCAAGAGCCATCATCCATAAAAGCCAAAAGAAGTCTGCTGACAGACAAAGGATGATGAGCTTCTTGAAGCTGTATGGATTCTCCGAAAGAAGGCTTGGTCCTATGTCTCTATCCATAATGGATGAGCATATTAGAGTGATCAAACAGAAGATAAAGAAGGGAGAGCTGGTGGATTTGCATTCTCCACCAAGTCCAGCTCACCTGAAGTTGAGGTGAAGGTTGAACCCTCTGAGACAACACAACCTGAACCTGGAGCTGCATCTCAGCCAACTTCATCTTCTGATCCACAGCAGGGTCCTCCTTCACTCCTTCTGAACCTGTGAGAGAGGAGATCCCAACTAAGAGGGACTCAACTAAACAACCTGGTACTCAAGACCAGTCCCCTCAGTTAAAATCATCAGGGAGAAGAAAAGGATGGCCAGAAGATCAACCTCAAAAAAAAGAAAGGCATCCACCTCCCAACCTCAGGATGAGTCAGAGCATCCTGAGGGAGTGCATGAAGAGGTCTCTCAACAAACTCCAATCATAGTAGAGCCTCTTGCTGTTGGAAGACAAATTATGTCATGGGCTTATGATGAAGATCAAGACAGATGGTATGTCATAAGAGATCAGGATGGCATGCATGTCTATTCCATAGAAGACATGCTCAATCTTCCTCTGCATGATCTCTTTAACATGAGAAGGTTCTATGTTAGTCTGAAGGATCCAGACCTAATGATGAAGAAAGGTATGCTGAAGATCCTAATATGGACTATCAAAATCTGAAGAACTTCTCTGTTTTGGTAGTATCAGCCTAGGGGGAGTTTGTAAAACATCTGAGGATTATGAGGCTGATGCAACCAACAAGCCAGAACAACAAGTCTTCCATGCATGCACTAAGGAACAAAGATGAACTAGCTTAGGAAGTATTTCACTCTCAAATATGTCTAAGTGTAAGATCTTCCAAAGCTTTCAGTTCAGAAGGAGTTACTTCGGAAGTTTCACACTCAAACAAAAAAATATTCTAAGTGTGAAATCTTCCAAAGCCAAAGACCAGCACTTCCGAAGCCAAAGTGAAATCTTCCGAAGCCAAAGATGAAATCTTCCGAAGCTTCAGAGACAAAGTCTTCCGAAGCTGTGAAGACTAATTTCTTCAGAGGACAAAGAAAATATGCTTTCTCTGAATCAACTTTTGATAAAGTTGACACACTTTCCGCTGCCTGCTCTGCTGGTTCACCTACTTTACATAAGTTGGTGAAACTTCCATGCTTTATCAAAAAGTAGGAATGGTCTTTGTCTGTAACTTACCTTACATGTTCATGTAGACTTTTGTTTTTAGGAAAAGTCAGTGAGCTATGGCATGTCATAGTCACTAGTCAAAAGGCAATCTGCCTTTTGACTTTAGATTGATCTTGTTGTCTAGATTAGTCAAATCCCAACTGTCTTTACATGTAAGTACGGTTGTAGGTTGTAGTATAAAAGTGTCTCAGGTCCTTGTAATTTCTTTATGCTTTGTAAAACTTGTAAAAGAACTTGAGATCAATATACAACATCCTTGAAAACCAATCTTGTGTTCTTGTGTTATTCTTAGTTCTGTCTCTTTAATTTACTTGTGTTCTTAGTATCATCTGTTTTAAGTTAACAGTTCCCTATTTGAATTATTAAGTATCTAAGATCTCCACAGTGTGAAACTAAGTGTTAAGTACCCTTACCCGTCCTGCAGATTTGCTATCAGAACAGGCAGGGACTAGGGTCAAGTGAGATAGCTCCTCCACACACACTCCTATTTGTTAAATCTCCAAGATGTGGAACTTGTCAAGATGAGCTGCCTCCTATTGATCCAATTCAAGAGAAGAATGAAGATGTAGAGGAGATAGTGAAGGATGAACTTGAGGTGAGTGACAAGGGTTATCCTAAGAAGGGTCACTATTCTCCTGGAGAGAAGAAGGAACCAGGATGACCAAGTCTGCAAGGAAGAACTTGATAAGGGTAGCCAAAAGAAAATCAAAGAAAGCCCAAGAAATCAAGGCCACTTTCAACTCCAAGCAAAAGCAAGTTTTCATTTCTGCTGGATTTGAAGTGGTAAGGACTGAAGACTCAACAATGGACTCTAGTACCAGGAGTCCTAGTTCATGTCCAAATCATCCTGGTGAAGAGAAAAAGGTTGATCAAATATGCACCACTGCTGCACAGCCTGAACCATCCAGTTCCAAGAGTAAGTCTCACCCTAATAAGCCTACTGCATCATTTGAGATGATGAAGAAGGAAGTGGAAAGAGAACAAGCTCAGCCCTTTACTCAGAAGAAGACTTTTAGAAGCATGCCAACTGAATGCATCATGTGTGGTAGTATTTCTCACTTTGCCAAGGATTGCATCTACAATCCTAAAAGTACTATCCACATAACCAAGAAGAAAACTTCTGAGAAGAAGAAGAAAAAGATAGCTTCAGAAGGAAATCTCTTCCTTTTGGAAGCTCTAAAGTGAAGAAGAAGATAAGCGAAAACTTACCTTCGGAAGAAATTTGCTTTCGGAAGAAAGGAATGCTTCCAAAGTACTTAATTCTGCTGTAGTGGATGCAAAAACTTCTGAAGGTCTAGTCTCTAAAACTTCTGAAGTCATCAAATCTTCTGAAGTATTGAAGGCCAAGTCTAGTCTTCCAAAGATGGTATGGAAGATGAAGGAAGGCTGTGTGACTGAAAGTTCTTCATCAACAACAGCAAATGATCCTCAGAGCCTGCATATAGGATCAATTACTTTTGAATTATCTTCAGTTCACTTTGACAAGCCCAAGACCAATGAGGCTTGGGTTTTCAAATGTAACTAACCATCTTTTATGTGCATGAACAACTAAAGACCAAAGGGCATGTATGGATCATTACAGTGACTGTTCCAGGAACATGACAAGCAATGGCTCTTTGCTTCAAAACTTTGAGAAAATTGATAGAGGGCCAGTTGCTTTTGGAGGAGAATCAAGTGGTTACATTACTGGAAGGGGCAGGGTCACAAGTGGTAAGCTCAGCATTGAGAAGGTCAATTTTGTTAAGGGGCTTGGATAGAATCTTTTAAGAGTATCCTAATTTTAATCAGAGACATAACATGCTCTTACTGAGCATGAATGCATTATTCTCAAGCCCAGGTGGTCATTCCTCAAGTGCATATCCTGCTCAGAGCCCCCAAGAAAGGGAACATGTATAAGATGGACTTATAGAAAACATCCCCTTCAAGAGAAGTTTCTTGCTTTCTATCTAAAGCAAATAGTGATGAGTCTTTCCCCTGCCATAAAAGAATGTGCCATGTAAACTTTAAGAACATCAATAAATTAATTAAGAATGATTTGGTAACTGGAATGCCAAAAAAAGAGTTTACAAGTGATGACCATTGTGTTGCATGCCTGAAAGGGAAGCAACACAAGGTGTCTTACAAGCCAAAGGAAATCAACTCCATCACTACTCCCTTACACTTATTATATATGGATCTCTTTGGCCCCACCAGTATAATGAGTCTAGAAAGGACCTCATATTGTTTGGTGATCTCAAATGACTTCACAAGATACACTTGGGTCTTTTTTCTTAGATCTAAGGATGAGACCCTTGAGATCTTGAAGAGTTTCATTTAAAAATTAAGAATCAGTGTGATCACAAGGTCAAAATCATAAGATATGATCAAAGAACTAAATTCAAGAACCAAATCCTTGATGCATTTTATGATGAGAAGGGTATTACAAGACAATACAGTGCTTCTAGGACTCCTTAGCAAAATGGTGTTACTGAGAGGAGAAACAAGACATTTATTGAAGCTACAAGAACCATGTTATCTAACTCTAAACTGCCCATCACCTTCTGGGCAGTGGCAATTAACATTGCCTGCTATGTGCAGAATAGAGTTTTAGTAGTCAAGACTCATGGTAAGACTCCTTATGAGTTGTGGCACAAAAGGAGACCTTTCATTAGTTTCCTCAAATCATTTGTGTGTCCTTGCACCATGTTGAATACCAAGGATCAAATAGCCAAATTTGTTGAGAAATCAAATGATGGACATTTTATTGGATACTCTTCCCAAGATAAGGCTTATAGAGTATACAATCTCAGAACTAGAGTAGTTGAGGAGTCAGCTAATGTGACCTTCAAAGAGCACACACCCATGTGAAAGATTCTGGTCTTCATTGATTGTTTGATCTTGATTTAGTTACCAACTGTTGTAACAAATCTTGTGAAGATGTTTCAGGATCTACAGGTAGCTTATCAACATGAGATTCTGATCCAAGATTTGAGCTGAGAAGACAAGTGTTCAAACTATTTTAGCTCCAGTGGTAACTAGCTTTGTAGTTGGAAATCCTATCAGCATAAGCATGACAAATTATTCAGCTGATACATCTAAGGTGCCTATAACTTCCAGCACAGAGGCACAGAACGCAAATGAAGGAGTTTCCGATGTAGGACGAAATGGTGGTGGTGATAGTGATCAAGAATTTCTTGATGCTAATAACCACTCCATAGATGACAACATTAATGATGTCACATACTCATTGGATCAAGTTTCTGTTGATAAGTGTGCTGATATGGTGGGTGATACTCAATCACCAGATCTAAATTTCACTAATCTAGATCTGTCTAACCAACTTGCTGTGATTCCTAAACTGAGAATCCACAAGTCACATCTCACCATAAACATCATTGGAAATATGAGACAGGGGTGAGAACAAGAGGACAAACCATGACAAAAAGTTTGTCTTCACTCTTGTGTTCTTGTCCCAGATTAGCCTTAGAAGATTGATGAAGCTCCGAAGGATAGAAGTTGGGTTGAAGCAATGCAAGAAGAGCTACTTCAATTCAAGAGACAAAAGATTTGGAACCTATGTCCCTTCCTTAAGGGAAGACTACTATAGGTACCAAGTGGGTATTTAGGAAGAAGAAAGATGATAAAGGACTTGTCATAAAAAATAAGGCAAGACTAGTTGTTCAAGGGTACACACAGGAAGAAGGGATCGACTACATAGATGTTTTTCTCCTGTAGCAAGACTTGAAGCTATTAGGATATTTCTTGCTTTTGCTGCATCCAAGGATTTCAAGGTCTACCAACATGACATCGAGTGTGGTTTTTGTTATGGGTGAAAATCTTGTGCAGTATTCTGCTCAGTATTCTGATGCTCAGGATATTAGACAGATTTGGTATCCTGAACCTTATTCCCAATAAATATCCTTGACATATTTCTTACAGATATTGTCATTTTTAATGGAGGAAATAATTGCATGACTTGGTCTAAGCTAGAAGATGGAGATGTGATTAAATACATGAAGGTTGAACACGTATGAGAGACTTCCAATGGTCATTTAATGAGTTATAATGAATAAATGGTTGTTTTAACAGCTAAAGACTTGGTCTATGCTGAAGACTTGGACTAATGGTTGTTAGAAACGTGTAGCATAGACTTGTAACAGTTAAGAGGTGAAGAAAACGTGTTCAATTAGCGGGATAACGGCTAACTGGTCAAAGTAACTGCTGAGGATCCCGGAATCTCGCTGAGTATCCCAAAATATCTCATATATTTTTATTTCATGTACTATATATAATGAGGCTTGGCTGATCATTTAGGTCACTTATTCACTTTCACACACCTATCTCTACTCACAAACACTCAAACACACTCAAATACTCAAATAATCATTGTAACACTTAGATACAATCATTCAAGCTCTTGAGTTGTACTTGTTTTTTGTTATTATTCAAAGAACCGGCCGCCGACGTTTTGTTAGGCACCAAGGGGTATTTTGTGTTGGAGATCACTTTGATCAAAGGCTTTTTCCCCTTTAAAAATTCGTTGTCTTTGTTCTTACTTAATTTGATTGTTCATTTCTATAATATACTAATTGATATTCTGGTGTTGGTCAGATATTTCAGTTAGTATTCTGATATAGCACACTACCTCACTTGACTAACTTATTCATTAATTACCTGGTTAATTTTTGACCAAAACAATTTGGCGCCCATAGTGGGGCAAGTGTCGCTATAATCTTCAAAATTTTCTTAAACATCTTCCTTTTGTTAGATTTTTTCACTCATTTTTTCTTTTTCAAACAAATGGCCTCCCAATCAAAGCAATCTTCATCTTCAGCACCTTCTTCTTCCATTTTTGCTGCTTTGAATGCGCCTCTTCCTCCTCCTCCTAATTTTGAAGCATCTCAGAGGAATAAGGATAAGGCTACCACCAAAACTGCTACTCCAGTTCCCAGGTCCAGGAATATTGGTGAGATTTTGCTCCAGTTTCTTGTGAAGAATTCTGCTTGATAGTATCCATAATGAAGTAGCATATGGAGCAACAACAACAAACCAATAAGTTGATGATGAGTCAACTTATGGAGTTAAAGTCAGCATCCAAAAAGTCGGCCTAAGATGTGGAAACACCATTGCACCCTAGGATACTTAACTTTGATTCTGTAGGATCCTATGGGGTGCAGGATGATGATATAATCCTGATGCAGGATAGCATGGCTGGACCATCTGTTTCAACCAAGACTACAGTGACAAGGGAAATAGGATTTTCCTCAGGATTCTCCTCGGGACTTACCTTAGGATTATCCTAAGGATATCCCACAAGATCTTTTTCTGGAACCTTTACTGATGATATTCTTACAAATAGAAACCCTTCGGTTACTAATAATTTTCAAACTGTGCAGGATACATGGATGAGTATTGCTGATGCTAAAGAAATCCAGAAACTTAAGGATATGATCTCTAGCATTCCGGGTGTGATAAAGCCCATCCCTAAAGTATCCAATGTTTGTCATAGAATATCCCGCTTTGCACCACCAATCTATGATGCTGAGATCCCGAAAAAGATTTCAGACTCCTAGCATGAAGCTCTATGATGGTTCAACTAACCCTGAAGAACATATTGCCCAGTATAGAGAGAGGATGGAAATCAATCCTATCCCTATATGTTTGAAGGAAGCCTATTTATGCAAAGGATTTGGGTCGACATTAACAGAGCCAACCCTGAAATGGCTGCTCAACCTTCCTCCTTATTCTATTATTCTTTTGCTCACCTAATTAATATGTTTACAGTCAATTCTCCTATAGTAGAGCATTTGAAAGACTAACAACTGATTTGTACAGGGTGGTAGGTAATCACTGAGAATCCTTAAGAGATTATGTCAACAGATTCAGCAAGGAGGCTCTGGATATCCCGAACCTTGATATGCCGACGATAGTTCAAGCCTTTAAAATAGGCTTGCCAAAAGACTCTGCTTTCTATGAGGATCTTGCAATGAATCCTTGCGGGAATTTGGATGAAGTCAGAAACAAGGCTCTAAGATTCATAAGGCTCGAGAAAGACAAGAAGATCCAGCAAAGGATCGATGGATCCTTAGAATATAAGAATCCCAACAGGAAATCAGAATCTCTTTGAAATATTACCGTCCCAAGCCATATTCCTGCAATGATGGCAAGAAAGTGAACTTTGTTGAAGATGATGAGGACGATGAGGAGTATCCTAAACTTACTGATTATTGTTTTTCCGTGTCTACTTTAGAATTAATATATCAAAATTTTGAAGATCATAATACATCAAAATTTTGAATCATCGACATTATGAACAAAATGTGGACCATTTGCATCAAAACAAGTTAGAATTAAAAGAGTTTGACAAAGAATCTAAATCAAATAACCAAGCTGGACCATTTGCATTTGTACAAAACAGCCGCATTTGTTGTTCCAGTCATCCGTATTAGCTGTTCAACAACAGCATTTGTTCATTTGCAACATCCGCATTAACTCCTACAACAGCCGCATTTGGTCCGTTAAACATCCGCATTTGTTTTATACTCTGGAACTCAGCCGTATTGAACTAAACAAATCATCCGCATTGGTTTTGTTTCATCATCTGCATTAGTTCTGTGATCATCCGCATTTGTATGTTCAACATCAGTATTTGTTAACTAACATCCGTATTTGTGTGTACATCATCAGCATTTGTTTGGTTAGATAAGTTGAACATCCGCATTAGTTGTCTTCATCAGCCGCATTTGGAACTCATCCGCATTGGTTGAGTTACACAACCGCATTGGTTGTGTAACATCAGCATTTGTTCGGATCACATCCGCATTTCTTTGAAGAAATGCGGATGCATTAAGTTCCATCCGCATTTGTGTGTACAACATCAGCATTCGTTTGGTTAGATAAGTTGAACATCCGCATTAGTTGTCTTCATCAGCCGCATTTGGAACTCCTCCGCATTGGTTGAGTTACACAACCGCATTGGTTGTGTAACATCAGCATTTGTTCGGATCACATCCGCGTTTCTTTGAAGAAATGCGGATGCATTAAGTTCCATCCGCATTTCTTTGCCTTAAACAAATTTCCGCCAAGTATTCCAATGAAATGCGGATGAAGTCCAACAACAGTTGTTCTTGTAAATCTGTGATCTGAGTTTCAGATTTATTCAAATCATTTCCATACATTCAATTGAATATGCGAATAGTTGTTGAATCCTTTTTGAAGGCTTGTATCTTGATGTAAGCAGCTTCAATTAATCACATTTGTTCGAGATTTTGACATCATCGAAGAAAGATGTTCGATTTTGGATGTTCTGCACAAATACATGTTCTTCGTTGATTTTGCTTAGGGAAAGTATTGTTGGTTCAACAATTGATAAACTGAAGCTTTCCAAACCACAATCAAAGCCAACTGAAGATCTCATTGTACAAGTTCAGAGACCAAGTTGATTAACAGAACAAAACAAACACAAGACAAAGTCAACATGACAAAGTCAACATCAAGACCACAAGAATAGTCAAAATTAGGTCATGATGTAATAACATTATAAATAGAACCACTAGTGCCACTTGTAATGCGTAGTTATTGCAAAGTGTGTGAGTGGCTTGTAGTTCTTAAGTGTGTGTTTTTCATGGTGTAAATGACCACCCAAGGAGAATTTCCCTCCTTTGGATGGGTTTGATGTTCATCCATCTTTGTATATGTTTCTTCATTGTATTTTGTTATTCAACATCAATGAAATCATAACATTATACATACACACACGTCCTTGTTCTTCGATTCACACACTTCCACCCATCTTTAATTTTGAATTCTCAGATCTAAAACTGATGAATCCTAAGATCCAAGCTCAACGAATCTGAAATATTGATTCAGCAAAATCACATCCCCATTTCTTTCACTCGATACAATATATCTGCTATTATCTTCTGCTGTAATTTTGTTCGATCTCATGTAATTTGTTCGAACTCTTGTAGTGTACTCGAAATCATGTAATTGGCTCAATCTGCAACCTGTTCGAAGTAATCTATCTTCTTGGGTCAGATTTGTAGTGTGATTAGATTCAACAACCCATCAATTGAAGCAACCTGTTCGAGATCTGAATGTTCTTTTTGAACACATGTTCTTTGTGGATTTGATTTGAATCTGTAACAAATGCACCAAATTTGAAGTGATAAAATGAGGAATGATTTATCATTTTCAATTCCGCCCAAATAAGAACAGATTTCTTGATTTTGTTGATTTTGCTGAAGAACAGATGATGATTTAGATGAACAGAGACTTGCTCTTTATTTTAAACAATGAGATCTTTAGTTTAGGGGAGTATTGTTGGGTTCAATAATAGATAAACTAAAGCTTTCCAAAACACAATCAAATCCAATTGAAGATCTTATTGTACAAGTTCAGAGACCAAGTTGATTAACAAAACAAAACAAACACAAGACAAAGTCAACATCAAGACCACAAGAAAAGTCAAAATTAGGTCATGATGTAAAAACATTATAAATAGAACCACTAGTGCCACTTGTAATGTGTGGTTATTGCAAAGTGTGTGAGTGGCTTGTAGTTCTTAAGTGTGTGTTTTTCATGGTGTAAATCACCACCCAAGGAGAATTTCTCTCCTTTGGGTGGGTTTGATGTTCATCCATCTTTGTATATGTTTCTTCATTGTATTTTGTTATTCAACATCAATGAAATCATAACATTATACATTACACACACGTCCTTGTTCTTCGATTCACACACTTCCACCCTTCTTTAATTTTGAATTCTCGGATCTGAAACTGATGAATCCTAAGATCCAAGCTCAACAAATCTGAAATATTGATTCAGCAAAATGGTATTAGAGCTGTTTTCTGATTAGGTAGTAAATAGATCGATTAACAATCATCAATCAACGTTTTGATCAAACAACAACTACAAATCTTTTTTCTGATTGAATTAATGTTCGAGAATAAAGAACACAGTTCAAACACAAATCTGATCAATACTCAAATCTGAACAAATTAAACACCAAATTGTGATTCAAATCATGTTTCTATAGATGAAACACAATTGAAAACAACAATTAATCTCTCAAACGGCAATCAACACTGATTTAAAGTGATTTAATGAGCTCAATTATGTTGATAATAAGCTCTGATCACTGAACCGAAAGCTCTGATACCATTTGATAGTTTCAAATGGATCGATCTGTGATGATATCGTAATGCAATGATCAATTCAAACACTAAGTAAACAAACACAAGCAGTTACTTCAAAAATTCATAGTTTCATTGATAGCAAATGCTTAGGATACAAAGTGTAAGAGTGAGTTACAGTCGTTCAGTCTGTTCTAACTGTTGCGTTGTCTACCCTACACAATACATAAACTATCCTATTTATACTATCAAAGAAAAATAAGGAACATATATTTACAAAATTAGTCCCTATACTACGACAAAACGCAAAAGACAAATGATAATCTTCTAAGAGCTCTAACAAATACTGAGCAAGATATCTAGCAAGATGTGAAAGAAATAGCTTCCAAAGATCCAGAGATAAAAGTGTTGATAAGAGCAAATATCCCTCAAGATATTGAGTAGAGTATGATCTACTTCCTAAAGAGAAGAAGAAGCATATTTGCTTGGAGACATGAAGACATGACAGGTATCTCCAAGGATATTATAACTCATAAACTTGGTTTGGATGTAAATTGCAAGCAAATTCATCAAAAGAGGAGGAAATTTGCACCCGAAAGAAATCAAATCATCCAAGAAGAGGTGGAGAGACTACTAAAATCTAGGAGGATTAGAGAAGTGAAGTTTCCAAGGTGGCTTGCAAATGTGTAGTGGTCTAGAAAAAGAATAGAAAATGGAGGGTGGGTGTGGATTATACCGACCTTAACAAAGCTTGTCCAAAAGACCCATTCCTATTGCCACACATTAACCCCATGGTAGATGCTACTGTTGGCCATGAAATGCTGACTTTTGTGGATGCCTCATTAGGATTTCAACATATCCAAATGGAGCCCTCGAATCTAGAAGACAAAGCCTTCATGACCCAACAGGTATTTATTGTTATATTGCCATGCCTTTTGGTCTTAAAAATGCAGGTGCTACATACCAAAGGCTGCTCAACAGAATGTTCAAAAACAACCTGGGGGACACCATAGAGGTCTATATTGATGATATGGTAGTCAAGTCAAAGAGAGCTGAGGATCACCTCCGGGATGTCAAAGAATGATAATCTAAGGATCGTTGTAGGAATTATCAATTTGATTTTAACAAGTATTGATCGCGGAATTATCAATACCTGTGTTTAACAGATTGTTTATCAAATGTTGAAATCGATGAACAAAGAAGAACAACTAGAAAAACTAAATGTAATAATGCAATACAAAGATTGTTTTCAATTGCTCTTCATTCATAATCAATCGATTACAATTGATTATATGCTATATGTTCTTGATGCTTGATATTGCTATATTGTTCATGATCTAGTTGATCAATGTTCATCAATCAATATATACACCTAATTGTGTATAGATATCTTCCTATTCTGTTCCTATTTCCAAGCTAATATATCGCTATTCTGTTTTGATATTCTGTTTCTATATGTGCGAATCCTTGCCTTGTTTATTGGCATAGGAGTTCACAATTTACATTGAAAATTGTAAATTACATAAAGAATGTTGTTGATGTGACGTGGAATATTTTGTTGACTTAATTATCCTTCGCGTCATTGATTTGATGATATTGCTCTGACATGTTGACTTGTTGACTTTTTGTTACGTACTTGATGATTTGAAACAATACAAGTTTGTTAATCTTTCGTAGGAATTGGTCTTCGTAGGAAGTTCTTCTTCCGTAGCAATTAGTCTTTCGCAGCAACACTTTGTCTTCAGCATTTGTTCTTCAGTGGTTGTGCTTTCGCAGGAGTTCTTGTACTTGTTCTTCAGCAGCAATCTCTCCTTCAGCAGCTCCACTTGATCTTTGGTCTTGTTAAGCAGTTATTGTTCTTCGTAGGAGATCTACGGAAGCACAAACTTCAGTTATGCTCCGGAGAACATCTACGGAAGAACACTTATTCATCCGTAGGTTGTTCTAACACTTAGTTAATTTTTCCAAATTGAACAAGTCTGATGTTTCCTGTAATAACATAAACTAACATACATAATAATATGGGTTACCATATAATTCATGCATTACATTATATTATCGAAAAGAGAATTACAATGATTAATTACAAGAGTTGACAAGTCAACTAAACCTATACATTTGATCTAGTCCTAACAATACTCCCCTTATAGGTTTAGCCTCTTGTAAGAATCTATTCAAGTCTCTCAATTATTGAACTCTTGTCAAAGTTTTGGTGTTGAAGTATCCCATAATATTCTTTTGATCTTCATACAGATACTTTATCTTCATTCTTCCCATTCTCTTTAATGTTTTGTATTTCAAGCCTAGGATGTCCTCTTTAGTGGTTAATGTTGCAACAACACTATTATTGGACACCACTTCCAGCTCATCCTGTTCTGAAATTCTTAGTTTTGTTATTGGTTCTATTTCTACTCCCATCAGTTGACCAGCCTCAAACTTCCTTCTCTTGTAGGCCTTGGCATGGAGCTTGTCAATAACTTGAATGATGTGTAGATACAAACATAGGTCATTTTGAGCATCCTGGTCATTCAGCTTGGGAAATACTTGTCATGTAGATATGAAGTGTAGCTTGGATGAAGCAGTTTGATCTCCATGGGGTCAAACAGTCTTATGCTTTCACCCTTCTTTTGTGGATCATTTCTTTGCAACACCAACTCCTTGGTTCTTTCTATATAGCCCCATTCTGTGATAGGCATTAAAAATTGATTTCCTTCTATGATTTTGATTGATGCTTCAGATCTGTCTTCACATCCAATTCTTTGTAAAATTCATCATCTAAAGCTTGAGAAGAACTAACATGAGACCTTTTCTGTTTCAACTTCCTTTTGTTGTGTTCTGCATCTTCTCTCTTTGCTTTTTAAGCACATCTCCCTTGAACTTGTCATTCAGCTTAGCCACAAGTCCAGAGAAGTCATGTTTGCTTATAGTTATGACTTTGTAACCAGCAAGTTATGTTGTACCTTGTCAGCTTCTTTGTGTCACAATGACCCAAGTCTTTTCTTAATTGCTCCATGTCCTTGAACTTTGAAAAAGTTTCATAATTGAAATTAGGAGCATCAGTCTTGCAGCATCAAACTATTTCAAAACTTGGATCATTTCAGGCATATTCATTTTCTCTACCAGTCATAGGGAAAGCCATTGTTGATTCAGTCCATGAACATGGCAGATTGAGCTCTTTCTTTAAGTATGTCTTCAATGGATAACAAGTCATCAGCCTTTGCTTCTTTAGCAGCTTCAGCTGGCTCTTCTTTTATTAATTCGTCCCACTCATCCTCACTATTTACTTAATGCTTTCAATTGGTTGAAAAGCTAGAGGATCAGCTGATTGAATGTTAAATGGGCAATTACTTTTGGTTCTCTTTTGTGCATCTTCAGGTTCTACAGCTTTATCTTGAGTTTTACCCAGATATTTTCTTTTTCTGTTGTACATGATTATGGGTTCCTTTGCCTTCATTTTTGAACTCACATTAGCATCTTTCTTTTTGCTCACTTCTCGTTCAGACAACTTTTTCTTTAACTTCTCATTCTCATCATCTTTTTCATTCAGTTGTTCTGATTGTTCAGAGATTAGCTCATTCATTGCATCAATCACCTTGTTATTAGTCTTAATATCTTTTCTCAGCCTTTTGATTCGTCCTTCCAGTTGAGTGATTGTAGCATCTTTCTCAGCTATCAGTTTGTCTTTCTCTATCAGCTCCTTTTTCATTTTCCTCAACTTTTCTAACTTCCTGTTGCTTTTAATGATCAAATTGTTGTATTTTGCTACCAGGTAGCTCTTACTCACATCAATCTCTTCTTCATTCAAGTCATCCTCATTATAAGCAATGATGTCAACATAACTACCCTCCTCTTATACAACTTCTTCATCTTTCTCCCTTTCAACCTCCAGACATATCTCCTCAGTATCACCATCATTAACAACTTCATATTCATCCTCATCAAAGTTGAGTTTCTTAGTAGGTGTGGGTGAGGTGGTTATCTCAACATGAACCATACTTTCCATCACCAGCTACTATGATAGAATTATCAGAATCATCTTCTAGTGAGCATACCCATCACATATGGGAACATCTCCACCTCTTTTCCTTGATACTGCCCAGTCAATTTGTTGAGTAGAGATCTTCCTAGGTGAGTTTGCATAAACACATCACCTGCTCTTTCAACATTGGGCATACCTTTGTTTATGATTAGCTAGATGAACCTTGGGAACATGTACATCTTGTTGTCTTTCTGCATTCTTATATGGTCACACAGGCAACCAAGAATGTACTTGGAGTAGTTGTACTTTCTTCCCTCAAAAATGCCGATGATTCCCGATGAGATGTGCCTCGAGAATCTATCCAAACCGGACTTCCTGTTGGAGATGCACTTAAGATAGGTGTGGCATAGGAATCTATACGGCTTGCACAACCTCCCTTTTTTGATATCACCGTGTTGATAGTCTCCGTCATACCCCATTAACTGAAAAACTTTCTGAATGTATTCGTGATCAAATACATCAGGGTGACCTTCTTCACCTTCTCCGAACTCCAGCGCCCTCCTTATTGTTCGTTCATCAATTCTAAGTTGTTGATTTCTGATTGAAGCATAAATTACTTGTTCTTCATTTTCTTCCTCGACCCTCGCAGAGTCCTAGAAATCTATCATGTGTGATTGATAGATAATAGGATCCGCTGTTAGAGCATAAAACAATCTACTTCTTCTCAGATAGCGGATGATGTCTCTGCATCCATCTTCCAATTATGGATTCAGAAATGCGTATATGTTTTGATCTTTGATGAATCGATTAGTCATACTGGCTTCGATGTTTGACTGATGTGTGATTATTTGTATGGAATGAACGATTTCAGCGATTGTTGATGAAACGGGTTTGAGAGATTTTCTAGGGCTGAGAAGGTTTTTGAGAGTGAGTAGAAAGGCCAACAATCAAGATATCTTTTTTTATACATTTTCAGACAATTTATAAAATATTTAATATTGTGGGACTCATTTTCCTTTATACCCTTCTGAGGTTATACACAAGTTTATGCTTCCGCAGAACATCTACGGAAGGCTAAAACTTTTTGATTTGATTTAATTTTATTCTTCACAGAACATCTACGGAAGGCAAAAACTTTGCTGTTTTAACCTTAACAAATTAATTCTTCCATAGGAACACCTACGGAAGAAAATTTGTAATGAATTTGTTTTTTATCTGTAGGTTACCAATCTACGGAAAGGAAATTTTTGTTCTTTTTGATGTATGATCTTAAAACACAATGTTAGATCATTTGTTGTTTGCTATTGGACCTTGTTGACTCTGCTTCATGGCAATTGTGCAAATTTGATTTGGTTAAAACCTTCAGATATCCTGCAGCCAAGTTAGTGCTCAAGTTCCAACTTTCTTCATTTAAATATGTAACACATTTGATACTCATATTTTCATGCTGATTTACTACTCCCCTTAAATTTGTGATTAATCATAAAATTATTCATTTATCAAAAATTTATAAAGAACAACATGAAAAATATTATCTATCCAACTAATTAGAAAAGAAAAGAACAAAACCAGAAATTATTTACAAGCATTGACATCATATAATGGGGTCATACTATAGCACTAAGAAACTTCCCAATGACAGTTTTGGTTGATGATAGAAGACAAATCTAGTGTTGATTGCAAGTATATTGATCCTCATAAATTCACGCAAGAGTGTATATTCAACTTGTCATGCTATTTATCATGTTTTAAAATTGTTTAAAGATGGACAAGTATGGACTCCACATTCAATTCACATTGAAGTTTGTCCTCCATAGATGAGTTAATTTATCACTTTTTCACACTTAAAACTATGTACCATAAGTTATAAGCTCTATCTTAATATTTCTTTGAAATCTTATTAATGCTGATATGATTTGTGAACTCTGAATTAATATACAGTTGATCACCATGGATTTTTTAGAGCTGTTTCTTTTGGAATCTTTTGTTACTAAGCATCAGGACACCAGGTCTTTACTTACGTAAAATAGAGGTGCCCAGGAACTCGGGTCTTTGCTTACACAAAACAGAGAGTTCATGATGCGCAAAGATAGAGGTTATAAAGTGTTACAACATAGTGTGCTTAGGTGAGTAAGTTGAACACAGCAGGATAAGACTTACTTCCTTGCTCATCAAAATGGAATCAGCCACAGTTTGTCACCTTAACATTATGTTATACAGGACTTGATTATTTTCAACTTAAGCTGAACCTAGTCACATATCAAATCACATCTGATTAGTCTATATGAATTGTTTGATAAATGAGGAAAGTAAGCAAAGGTATAGTGTACTATCATTTCCCATTATATGAATTGCTTATGTAATAAAATATGTAAATAAGACAATAGTTTTGTATTTTTATATGTTTTAAGAATATTTTTGGCTTTTTCATATTAATAACAATTTGCGGATGAACATAATCTAAATTGATCATGCCTAATGACTCAATTAAGAAATTAAATCTAACTAAATCAAAGGCTTTAGTGAATAAATCAGCAAGCTGATTTGTTGTATCCACCTTAATCAACTTGATTAAACCTTTTTCTGAGCAATCTCTCAGAAAATGATATCTGATTTCAATATGTTTTGTTTTACTATGTTATACTGGATTAGCAGTGATGAACATAGCAGCTGAGTTATCAATATGTATTGGTGTTTAAAGAAAATTGTAACCATAATCAAGTAATTGGTTTTGCAACCATAAGACTTGAGAGCAACTAGCTAAAACAGCTATGTACTCAGTCTCAGCTGTGGATACTGAGACATTTGTTTGCTTTTTGCACTGCCAAGAAACTAGTCTTGGTCCTATGAATTGGCATCCACCAGTAGTTGATTTTCTGTTGTTGTTGCAGCCTCCATAGTCACTGTTGGAATATGAGTAGAGTTTAAAATATCCTTCTTTGGGATACCAGAGTCCAAGAGCTAGTTTCCCTTTAAGGTATCTGAAAATCCTCTTCACTGTATTCATATGTGACTCCTTTGGGTCTGCTTGGTACCTAGCACAAACACACATAACAAACATTATGTCAAGTCTGCTGGCAGTTAAATACATTAATGATCCTATCATAGATCTATATAATCTTTGATCAACAGACTTCCCTATAGGATCTAGTACAATCTTATCTATTGTTGATGCTGGTGTTTTGCATGAAGATGAATCAGCAAGGTTGTACTTCTTCAAAAGTTGATTCACATACTTCTCCTGATTGATGAAGATGCCATTTGGTTTCTGATGAACTTGCAAACCAAGGAAGAATGTTAGTTCTCCCATGGAACTCATTTGAAATTCAGATTTCATCAGACATTTAAACTCTTCACACAATCTCTTGTTTTTTGATCCAAATATGATATCATCTACATATACTTGGACAACTAAGAGATCTTGATGTTCATGTTTCAGGAAGAGAGTCTAATCAATTGTTCCCCTTTTGTAACCATGCTTAAGTAAGAAAGATGACAATGTTTCATACCACTTTCTTGGGGCCTGATGAAGTCCATACAAAGCTTTGTCATGCTTGTATAACTTGTGTGGATAATCAGGATCTTCAAAGCCTGGTGGCTGAGCAACATAGACTTCTTCATCAATTTTATCATATAAGAAGGCACATCCATCTGGTAAACTGTGAACTTCTTATGTGATGCATAGGCTAGAAAGACTCTAATGGCTTCGATCCTTGCAATAGGAGCAAAGACTTCATCATAGTCTATCCCTTCTTCCTGAGTATAACCTTGTGCTATCAGCCTTGCTTTATTTCTCACAATAATGCCTCTGTCATCTAGTTTGTTCTTGAATAGCCACCTTGTGCCAATTGGATAATGGCCTTCAGGAAGATCAACTAGATTCCAGACTTTTTGTTTTCCGAATTGCTGAAGTTCGTCTTGCATTGCTTCAATCCAGTTGTTATCTTTCAATGCTGCAGTGATGTTAGGAGGAACCACTTGTGAAAGAATGCAAGAGAACAGACAAATGTTGGTTGCTCCCCCTTGTCTTCTTATGGTTCTATCATTAAGATCACCTATCATGTTTTCAATGGGATGATACTTGTGAATTCTGGATGTTGGTATTGATTCAACTTCAATGGATGAATCCAAGTTAGTGATGTTCGTTGATGGAGATGGAGTCAGGTGGGATGGGGAATCCACAAAGTAGTCAAATTCTCATGTGGCTGATCTTTTGATGCTGAATTATGTCCATCTGTATCAGCTTGTGTTTTTGCAGATGTAGGCATAGCATCCGCAGCAGCTACAGGTACAACTACAGATGATGTAGTTTGTTGAACTGCATGTGTGGGTGGTGGTTGTTGAATGTTTTCTATTGAATTGTGAACTTCAACTGAATGCAATGGGTCATCTCCGGAAGTAGTAATATCTACGGATGTAGGAGGAACTTCTGCGGATGTAGACCTATTCTTTCCATCAGGATGATCTTTGCTTGTTTGAATTGTAGGGCCAGGATCAGTAACATTTTAAGTAAGTGACTAGACTACTCTTGGTGGATCAGCTATCAATGGCACTTCACCCATGTTTAGAGGAACATAAGGATAACATGTATCCGCAGGACCTGCCACATTCAAATAACCTATGTTAAATGAGTTTATTGATACATCTATATCAAACAACCAAGATGATCCTTTTACAGATTTTGGAAACAAGGATTCATTAAAAGATACATTATGAGTTTCTTCCATAATGTTTTCATGTAGAACATATACTCTGTATGATTTAGATGTTGATGAGTAACCAACAATGAAACCATCATAGGCTTTTTCTGCAAACTTTCCTAATTGATCTTTTGTGTTTAATATGGACACATGACACCCAAAAGCTCTAAAATATCCTATGAAAGGTTTTCTTTTAAACAAAAGCTCATATGGTGTTTTATTGTGTTCTTTGACAATTAATGTCATATTTTGAACATTGCATGCTGTGTTCTCAGCTTCTGCCCAGAATGTGATTGGCAACTGTGAATCAGCAAGCATTGTTCTTGCTGCTTCAATAAGAGTTCTATTTCTTCTTTCAGCAACTCCATTCTGTTATGGTGTTCTTGGTGCATTGAATTGTCTTGATATGCCTTTATCCCTGCAAAAGGAATCTAAAATATGATTAACAAATTCAGTTCCATTATCATTTCTTAAGATTTTGATTTTTAGATCAAGTTGATTTTCAATCTTAGTGATAAACTCTATCAATGTTTCTGATGTTTCACTTTTATGTTTTACCATGTGAATCTAGTGAAATCATCAACAATCACCAAACAGTATTGCCTTTTTCAAATGCTTATGACATTGGTTGGACCAAAAAGATCCATGTGCAACAGTTTGAGTGTGTTGTGTTTGTGTTAATTGTTTGGATTTATGAGACACTCTATGTTGTTTTCCTTTGAAACATGATGAACAGTGATTAGAACAATAAAATTCTTTCTTTGGAAGGCCAATGACTAAGTCATTTTTGACCAACTTATTCATGTTCTTCAAGTTAGAGTGAACCATTCTTCTATGCCATAGTTGAGATTCATCTTCTGATGACTTAGAAATCAGGCATGTTTCATTGTTTGTTATAGATGTGTTGTTCATATCCAAAACATATGTGTTGCCTTTTCTTGGTGCTTTAAGAAGGATCCAGTCTTTTAGAATTTGAAAACCTGGCTTAAGAATGTAACAATAGTTAGTATCAAAGAAAGTAGTATAGTTTTGATCACAAATTTGAAAAAACACTTAATAAATTGAATTGTAAGTTTTCACAGAAGTTAACTTTCTTAAATTTTAGAACACTATTGGTTACCATTCCTTCACCAATGATTTTACCTCCCTTCTTATCCCGACCAAATGCTACATAGGAAGCATTTTTATGTTTGAAGTCATGGAGGGGAGAACAGTTTCCCCTCATGTGCCTGGAACAGTCACTGTCAACATACCACTTGTTGTCAGTCCTCCCTAGATGTTCTTGCAAAAATAATGAAATCAGTTAGTTCGTGGAGCCCAAGCCTTGATGGTCTTGGGCTTGCCATTGTTATCTAATATTTTTATTCTCTCATGAATGAGCCTAGATGACTCTAGATTGGTTTTAGACTCCATTAATTCATTATGTTTTGTTTTGGGTGAGGATGATTCTTTTGATGATAAAGATGAAGCACTATCATCTTGATTCACACTCACTTCCTCTTTCACCTCTTCTTCATTTACTTTTTCTTTAAACTAGGCTCTTTCAGAAAACGTTTCTGTATCCTTTGTCCTTAACTGGGGTACATGATTACCTTTTTCAAAGTGATCAAAGAAGGTATCATCTTCTTGTAACACTACCTTTTTATGAGGTGTCTTACTTTGAGATAGTTGTATCTCCTTTTTCTTTGATGAATTATCAGCAGATGTTTTCTTTGTCTTTGCATTCTTCTGCTTTTGTTGCTGATTCTTTTGCTTTGGTATTTTTGATTCATCATTCTCTGAAGATTCTGAATTTGATTCAGAAGTCTCAGCTTTTTGCTTCTTGGGGACCTTTAATTTGTTCTTTTTGTTGAAGAAACATTCTTGAGTGGAATGATTGTGCTTGTTGCAGATGGCACAATGCTTGTTGAAGTAATAATCTGAGGTCATATGATTGTTCATATTACAGATGAAGCAATAGCTGTTGAAGTAGCACTCTTCTGTGTTATGGTTGTGCATATCACACCATTTGCAATACTTCTCTTCAGCTTCACTGTCAGAGTCAGCTTCTGTCTTTGTCAGTTTCTTCATCAATATCTTTTGATTCTTCAGTTCTTTCTCAATATTTGCATATGAAAGATCCTTTTGTTGTACCTTTCTGGTTAGTAGTTGAATCCTCAGGTATTTTCTTCTTCCGTAGATCTTCTACGGATGAGTGTTTAGGTTCTGATGATTTCTTCTTCCACGGATGTTCTACGGAAGACTGCTTTGTCTCATCCGTAGATCTTCTATAGCTGACTTTGGAACATTTTCCTTTGCTTTTCTACAGATGTGTGAGAACCAGTCTTCTTCTTCCGCAGGTAATCTGCTGAAGTGAGACTATCTTCTTCCTCGGTAGTTCTTTTTGCTGCCTGACTTTTATGCTGTTTGTTGAGTTCATGAATGCCTTCATTTAACTGAACAATCCTTATGTAAATGGTCTTCAGCAGATTTCTTTGTTTTGGTGGATAGGGCAACTTGATCTCATCAAGGATTTTGGGAGTAATAGAATCAATTACCACACATTTTCCCTTACCTAAACCAGCACTTTCTTGTTCATTAGGCTCATCACTATCATCTAGATCATCACAGTTATCAAGATCAAGTTCTGAGTCATTTTGTTTTGAGAATTCTGATTCAGATGAATCATTTTCAATGGATTCAGAATCCTTGTCATTTATCACTCATTATTTTCAACTTTTGACTTAGTTTTGGTGCTAGACACAAAATGATTTGTCAAACTGTTGGTCATGGACTCAGGTAAGGTGGTGTAATTATCATTAATTGGTGAAGCAACATTATGATATCCCAACCTAGACTTGTTCTTTGATTCAATATGAGAGTTTAATAGTTTCTCATACTGTTGTGATGATAGTTGGAATTTCTGATGTTCTACTTCAGTTGATGCATGATCTGACATGGACTTGGTTAATGAGTTGGTCAAATGCTTAACTTGTGCTTTCAAATTATAATTTTTAGACATAAGTTTGTCTAAATCCTTTTGTAGTGAATTTATTTTGAATTGATAAAGTTTATGTTCTCTTTCATGGGATTCATTTAAAAGCATAGTTTCTTTGACTTTATCAGCCAATTATTGAGCATGAGCCCTGTATCTCTCAACCTCATCAACACATAAGGAAGAACATAACTTTTCTCTTACCTCTCTAGCCATTGGTGGAACTTTGTTTTCCATATTAGCCATCAAGGCCTGATTTTCTTCTAGTACTTCATTCTCGTACATGCTCCAGTCACAAGTACCATCCTGCAAAATAATCAAACCAGTTTCTTTAGAATTCTTGGTACCTATTGAAGAGCCTGTGGCTGGTGGGGATGAGTTTGTTAGTTGTGGTTGCTTGAAGCTCCTCTGATTTGCTTGTCTTGTATCTGTTGCTGATTGTTGTTGCATTCCCTGGAGAAGTGACCATACAGATTACATTTGTAACACCTCACCTTGGATTTGTCAACAACAATTTTTGTTGTTCTGCCTCCCACTGACAATCCCTTGTTTCTCTTCTTGTACATTTTGGCTCTATAAGCAATCATGGCCATTTGCCATTGCAGATCCATCTCTTCTACTTCATCTGGATGAAGTTCTTCAAGGTCTTGCTGAAAGAAGTAGGCAGGAGTCAAGGTACTTCCCAGATAGGCTTGAAAGCTTGAACTGAAAGCTACAAAGGCTGCCTTCTGTTCTTTGATTCCAGAACCATAGTAATTGGTTCTGTTTGATTGTTGGCTTTGTTGGATTTGGAGTCATCTGACTTTCCTTTTGCTTTTCTATTTTTATTGTTTTGAGAGTTCAACTTGGAGGGCTTGGCAGCATAGAAGCCTGTTTCCTCTTCAGTATCATTTTTAACAAGAGAGTTATCTTCATTATCATTAGAGATGAAGACACTTCCAACACCCTTAGTTTCTTTGAATTGGTACGGTGTTATAGGTGCTTTAACACTCTTCTTTCTGTTTTCTCATCTAACTCCAAAGCTTCTACCTTTGCAACCAGAGTGTCCAACCCAATTGCCTTCAGATCAATAGTATTCTTGAACATGGACGCAGTGTGGTTCCAGCTTTCTGTAATGAATGAAGCATCTTCTTGTTTAACTCCTCGTTGCTGTACTTCAGTTCAAAGATATTCATCTCTGTAACAAGTTGCATAAACCTATGAAGTTGTTAAGGAACAGACCACCCACAATATGATGAAAAGTCTCATACTGTGAGCGAAGTGTATCCTTTTTTATGCTCCTTATCTCGTCACTTCCTTCACACAAAGTGTGCAGGATTTTCCATAACGAGTTTGCTGTTTTATATGATTCACACCTGATCAAGAGATCTTCAGGCAAAGCCATAGTAAGCATACTATATGCTTTGATGTCAGTTTTGACTCTCTTGGCATCATCAGGTGACAAATTTTTTAAACTTATGGGTTGATTGTTGTATTTATAATTCGGCCCTAAAGCAGGTGGAATATAAGGACCTTCAGTAATCGACACCCAATAAATGATGAGAATCTGTATAATTAACATGATTCCAAAATCTGATTTTCCAAGTTTTAAAATCAGATTTATTTTCCAACTTCAGAGGTTGATAAGCGCCAACCACTGAATTGCTCATGTTAATTAACTTGATTAAATAAACACCAATTAAACAAATCAAACTGATAGATCAATTGATCTAGATCAATGAGCACGTGGCTCTGATACCACCTGATAATCCAAGGATCATTGCAGGAATTATCAATTTGATTTTAACAAGTATTGATCGTGAAATTATCAATACCTGCTGTTTAACGGATTGTTTACCAAAAGTTGAAATCGATGAACAAAGAAGAACAACTAGAAAAACTAAACGTAATAATGAAATACAAAGATTGTTTTCAATTGCTCTTCATTCACAATCAATCGATTACAATTGATTATAATGCTATATGTTCTTGATGCTTGATATTGCTATATTGTTCATGTTCTAGTTGATCAATGTTCATCAATCAATATATACACCTAATTGTGTATAGATATCTTCCTATTCTGTTCCTATTTTCTAGCTAATATATTGCTATTCTGTTTTGATACTCTGTTTCTATATGTGAGAATCCTTGCCTTGTTTATCGGCATAGGAGTTCACAATTTACATAGGAAATTGTAAATTACATAATGAATGTTGTCGATGTGACGTGGAATATTCTGTTGACTTAATTATCCTTCGCATCATTGATTTGATGATATTGCTTTGACATGTTGACTTATTGACTTTTTGTTGCGTACTTGATGATTTGAAACAATACAAGTTTGTTAATCTTCCGTAGGAATTGGTCTTCCGTAGGAAGTTCTTCTTCCTCAGCAATTAGTCTTCCGCAGCAACACTTTGTCTTCAGCATTTATTCTTTAGTGGTTGTGCTTCCGCAAGAGTTCTTGTACTTGGTCTTCAGTAGCAATCTCTCCTTCAGTAGTTCCACTTGATCTTTCGTCTTGTTTAGCAATTGTTGTTCTTCCATAGGAGATATACGGAAGCACAAACTTCAGTTATGCTCCGAAGAACATCTACGGAAGAACACTTATTCATCCGTAGGTTGTTCTAACACTTAGTCAATTTTTCCAAATTGACCAAGTTTGATGTTTCCTGTAATAACATAAACTAACACACATAATAATAAAGGTTACCATATAATTCATGCATTACATTATATTATCAAAAAGAGAATTACAATGATTAATTACAAGAGTTGACAGTCAACTAAACCTATACATTTGATCTAGTCCTAACAAAGAAGCTTTCGATATCCTGGACCAATTTAATATGAAGCTAAATCCACCAAGTGTATTTTGGTATGGGGGCAGGAAAGTTCTTGGGATACATGGTCACCAAAAGGGGATAGAGGCTAGCCATGAGCAAATTAAAGCTATCATGAACCTGAAATCCCTAAATAATATCAAGGATATCCAAAGGTTAACCGGGAGAGTTGCAGCCCTAAATAGATTCATATCAAAATACTCTAAGAGATGCAAAGAAATCTATGATATCCTGAAAATAATAAGAAGTTTGAGTGGGGACAAAAACATGAAGAGGCTCTTCATGCTCTTAAAGAATACCTTGCCTCAGCCCCTCTATTGATGAAGCCCAAAGATGGAAAGCAACTGTCATTATACCTGGTAGTATCCCAGACCACTAAGTGTTGTTCTTGTTATGATGAGAATCAGCATCCTGTGTATTATGTGAGTAAAAGTCTATTTGATGCTGAAACCAGGTATTCTCATTTGGAAAAACTTATTTTAGCTTTGATAATGGCTTCTACTAAGCTTAGGCATTATTTTGAAACACATAGGATATATATTAAAACAAATTATCCAATTAAAAATGTGCTTAGAAAACCTGAAATGTCTGGTAGGATGGCTAAATAGTCTGTAAAGCTTAGTGCCTTTGATATAATATATGAGCCTAGGACTGCTATAAAATCCCAAGCACTAGCTGATTTTGTGGCTGATTTTAGTCAGGATATCCAGCAAGAAATAGACTTAAAGTTCAGAACTTAGAATCTAATAATTAAATATGAACCTTGCATATTGATGGAGCATCTAATATAAGAGGAATAGGACTATGAATCATCCTAAAATCGCCACAGGGGGACATACTACCCCAAGCCAATAGATGTGAATACCTTGCCTCAGACCCTCTATTGATAAAGCCCGAAGATGGAGAGCAACTGTCATTATACCTGGTAGTATCCCGGACCACTGTAAGTGTTGTTCTTGTTAAGGATCATGATGGGAATAAGCATTGTGTGTATTATGTGAGTAAAAGTCTACTTGATGCTGAAACCAAGTATTCTCATTTGGAAAAACTTATTTTAGCTTTGATAATGGCTTCTACTAAGCTTAGGCATTATTTTGAAACACATAAGATATGTATTAAAACAAGTTATCCAATTAAAAATGTGCTTAGAAAACCTGAAATGTCTGGTAGGATTGCTAAATGGTCTGTAAGCTTAGTGCCTTTGATATAATATATGAGCCTAGGAATGCTATAAAATCCCAAGCCCTAGCTGATTTTGTGGCTGATTTTAGTCAGGATATCTAGTAGGAAGTAGACTTAGAAGTTCAGAACTTAGAATCTAATAATGAAATATGGACCTTGCATACTGATGGAGCATCTAATATAAGAGGAATAGGATTAGGAATCATCCTAAATTCGCCACAAGGGACATACCACCCAAGCCATTAGATGTAAATTCCAGGCTACGAATAATGAATCGGAATATGAGGCCCTTATAGTGGGATTACAATTAGCTAAAAATATGGATATCAAATGCTTGCATGTTTACGTTGATTCCTTATTATTGACTAACCATTTTAATGGATCATATGCTGTAAAAGGGGATAAGTAGTTAAATATCTCCAATTTGTTAAAAAATTATCAAAATATTTCAAGGTATTCTCTATAGAACAGGTACCGAGGGAAGATAATGCTAAAGCGGATTCTTTGGCGTATCTTGGATCGACTGTCAGGATACCGGAGGGGATAAAGATACCTATCTCCCATATCCTAAAACCGGCTATAAAAATGATGAGCTGTTTCTGAAGATATCCAGGGAGTGATGATAATCGAGGATGAAGAGCTTTAGGATCCTGTTCAGGATACCAAATCCTTGACTCGACCAATCCTGAACTACATAAGGAATGGGGACATCCTGAAGGATGAAAACCCAAGAGCCTTCAGAGCCAAGGTGTCCCGATACACTATTATTAATAATATACTATATAAGAAATCTCTTGCAGGTACTTATCTGAGATGCTTGGAGGATCCCGAAACCAATGAAGTGCTTAAGGATATCCACGAAGGTGACTGTGGGAATCATTCTGGAGGCAGGTCATTATTCTCAAAGGTATTGCGAACAGGATACTACTAGCCCACTATAAGGAAGGTTGCCATGATATATGCTAAAAAATGTGATGCTTGTCAAAGGCATAGTAACATTCTCCATCAACTTGTTGAGCCTATGTACCCGATTGTATCCCCATGGCCTTTCATGAAATGGGGAATGGATATTGTAGGAAAGTTGCTGAAAGCTTCATGTTGATTGAAGGATTGAAGATCTAGTGTTGAGCATCAAATCAACAAGAAAAGAGCAAGAAATCCGGGTAAGAATCACCATCTAAACATCTCTGTAGATCTGGGTTTGATTCTTGAGTTTGGGTTTTTAGGGTTTTGAGAAAGATTTCGTAAAAGATCACATTTTTACATATGAAATGTGTAAAAAGCTTAGATCTAGCCTTAGAAATGATAAACTAAATGTTGGATGTAAAAGTATAGAGTTTGGTTGAAAAATGAAGATTTTTGATGAAAAACGAGCTGAAACTCATCCAGAGAAACTGTAGTTTCATCATGCGAAACTACGTGAGAAACTGCGTGAGAAACTAGCTGAGAAACTAGCTGCGAAACTAGCTGTGAAACTAGTTGTATTGCATAGAAAATGAGAGATTCGTGTGCTAATTTGCATGCAGATTGTGCGACTTATTTATTGACCTGAATTCCTCTTAGACTGAAAGCAATCTACTCATCAGGTGAGTTCTAGATCCCCTATTTCATACATGCTTAAACATTTTGAGGCGATATGCATACTAAACGACTAGTTATTTTAAAACAAAGTTTATACACTATCCTATATGGGAAATGGGGTTTTCAATGAATTTATATCGTGCTTTTCTTATTGTGATATGACCTTGGTAATGATGATATGTCTTGTTATATGTTGCGTTATATTATGTATAGCCTAAAGATGAAAGTGAAACCTGAAGAAATGTTATTGGGCCCATAACGTAGATATCAAATAAATGAAAGTATTGACGATAAAGCGATAGTCTGTGTATAGTAATGTTCGGATATGTGATGACTACTAAAAAGTATTTGATAAAGTAAACCTAGAATTTACTCAGCAAAGCTGACTTTTGTATGCATATTAGTTGACAGGTGAGCTATTGGACTTGAGTGAATGTGGGCATGGATTCTAGAAGCTACTTGTCATCTGAAGGCGGCATCCCTGATTAAGAAGATTATTAAGAAGACCTTTTAAAGACTATTCGATGTTTTAAAGACAATGTTAACATTTATTGAATATGTCATAATGGGTTGAAACTTAATGTATTTTCTATTGCAAATGTTTATCTAAATGAATTTTTTAAATCTATGTTTCGCTATGAATGACCAACTATGAGGTTTTGATGGAATCAGGGCCTTACAAGTTGGTATCAGAGCCAAAGTTTAAGCAAAATGGGTAAAATCTTTTCAAAAGAAAAACCTAAACTTAAACTAAAAATGGGACCAAAGTGAGGATGCCAGTCCAAGTAGCTCATGTCTCGAGGTAATGATATATGTTGAGAATATTAGTCAATTATGTAGTACCTTTTACTAAGGTTAGATACGAGGATAGAGTAATATATCATTAATCTGTTATGCCTACCTGAATTCTATGATCTATACATGCTCGAATATGAATAGTAGGTTCGAGTGTTGGTATGGCTCAAGATAGGGAAGTTTAGAATATGAGAAGTTTTGTAAGTAGTTTATCATAATTGGCCACTATTATTAGAAATTTACAATACTTGTCATTATTTAAACTTGCCTTGAAGGACCATATTGATACCTTGAATCTTATAGGAAGTTGAGAAATGGCACCAAAGAAATCAGTTCCAGCTATGGCTACTCGAATAAGTACAAGGGGAAGACCCCCTTTTAAAGCAAAAGAAGCAGTAAGCAAGGCTGCAAAACCGACAGGAAAGTCAACTAGATAGCTAGTTGAGGAAACAATTGAGTCAGAAACTAAATCTGAGCAGTCTACTCCTGAGCAAGCAAAGCTGAAGGAAACAGTAAAGGAAGCTATTGCCTAATAGGTGCACCAAATTCTGACTAATGTGATGCCCGCGTTGTTTGCGGAGGTTGTGGAACAGGTCAAGGGTGATGATAAGAAAGATACGGTTCAGAAGAAGGTTGATAAGAAGAAGGTGGTTAAGGCTGATGAAAGTGGTGATAAGGATAAAGATGATGACTCCAAGGTCGAAGTAGTAGCAAAGGGGTGTAACTATGGGACTTTTCAAAGGTGTAAGCCCCCAACTTTTAATGGTGCCAGTAATGCTGCTGTTGCTCAACATTAGATTAGGGAATAGAGGCAGTTTTGGAAATCAGTGAGTGTGAGAAGACCAGAAGGTGAAGTTTGCTTCCCATTCACTTTTGGAACCAACACTGTGTTGGTGGGATAACATCATTGACACCCTTGGGGATAAGGCTATTAAGAGGATGAAGTGGGAAGAGATGAAGAGGTTGGTGATTGATGAATACTGTCCGGAAAATGAATTGGATAAGAATGAAAGGGAATTCCTGAACTTAGAAGCTAGCAACATGACTCACCAAGACTACACCCCGAAGTTCAATGAAATGGTGCATCTGGTGCCAGAATTGGTGAAGCCTGAGTCTAAAAGAATCAAGAGGTACATTTAAGGGTTACCATTGGACATCTATAGGGATATGGTCACTACAAGACCAGGTACTTTTAGGTCAGTAGTAGATCTCAATGGGAGGTTGTATGATCATAGGAGGCCCATAGTTATGGGGGAACAACAAAAGAACTAGAATAGTCAGCTCAACAACTATGGCAAGAGATACGAGAGTGATAATAGTCAGTGGGGAAACAAGAAAGCAAGGGTGGATGCAAAGCAGGCAATTGTGCGAGGGTTTGATGAAATCAGGGAATATGGAAAATGTGGAAGGAGGCATTTGGGAGAATGTAGTATGGGTAGCTATAGATGCTACAGGTGTAGGAAAACTAGTCACATAGCCAGAGAGTGCCCGGAATTAAAAAGGTGTTTCAAATGTAACGAGTCGGGGCACCATAGCAAAGATTGTAGGAAAGCTAAGTCGGGGAGCTCGGGAACAAGCGAGAAGGACGAAAAGGGGGATGATGGAAAGCCCAAGGCCAAGGAAAGGGCTTTCACCATGAATAAGAAAGAGGCAAGGAAGGACCCGGATGTGGTGTCAGGTATGTTTCTCGTCAAAGATGTTTGTGCTTCTGTATTATTTGATAGTGGTGCCAGTAGGAGCTTTGTATCTGCATCTTTCTGTGCTACCCTAGGTATTCAAACAAGGGAAATAGATGACGCTTTTGAAGTAGAAACAGTTGATGGTAAATCCATGAGAATAGCTAGGGTGTTAGATGATTGCCGCATAATACTAAGAGGTCACTGTTTTCCTAAGCAATTGTTTCCCATGACCTTAGGTGGTTTAATGTCGTATTGGGAATGGATTAGTTAGCTGCTTATAATGCCAACATAATATGCCAGCAAAAGATAATTCGATTAACGACTCCCAATGGTAGTCCAGTTACAATTTACGGTGATAACGTCTGCAAAGTGCCAAGGGTCATTTCCATGATTAAGGAGGAGATATTTATGAGACGAGGGTGTGGGGCGTATCTAGTGTATTTCAAGGATGTTAAAGATAAAGCAAAAGAATTGTCAAATGTATCAGTGGTGCGTGACTTTCCTTATGTATTCCCGGAGGATCTATCAGGAGTACCACCTGATAGAGAGATAGAATTTCAGATTGATCTACTACCAGGAGCCCAACCCATTGCCAAAGCACCATATCATCTAGCCCTGTCCAAGATGAAAGAGCTCATGTCACAACTTGTTGGGTTCAACAATTGATAAACTGAAGCTTTCCAAACCACAATCAATGCCAACTGAAGATCTCATTGTACAAGTTCAGAGACCAAGTTGATAAACAGAACAAAACAAACACAAGACAAAGTCAACATGACAAAGTCAACATCAAGACCACAAGAATAGTCAATATTAGGTCATGATGTAACAACATTATAAATAGAACAACTAGTGCCACTTGTAATGTGTGGTTGTTGCAAAGTATGTGAGAGCTGGTAGTTCTTAAGTGTGTGTTTTTCATGGTGTAAATCACCACCCAAGGAGAATTTCTCTCCTTTGGGTGGGTTTGATGTTCATCCATCTTTGTATATATTTCTTCATTGTAATTTGTTATTCAATATCAATGAAATCATAACATTATACATGACACACACGTCCTTGTTCTTCGATTCACACACTTCCACCCGTCTTTAATTTTGAATTTTCGGATCTGAAACTGATGAATCCTATGATCCAAGCTCAACGAATTTGAAATATTGATTCAGCAAAATGGTATCAGAGCTGTTGGTTGCTGGGTTCATGTATGTTTCAGATATGTTTTCATCTTTAAAGATGTTTACAACAAAGAAGAAAATCAGAAAAATAAAGAACAAGCATCTGTTCATCTTCATCATCATCTGTTCTTCAACAAAATACACAGAACATCTACAAATCTGTTCAAAATAGGGTTCGAATTGAAGATGATAAAGCATTCAATAGAAGACATTCGGTTCGAACATTTATTTGAGAAGAACATTCAGATCTCGAACAGGTTGATTCAAAATACAAAGATCTTGAATTGGTGGTTAATCAATGGGTTGTTGAATCAAATCCAACCACAAATCCGAGTCCACCAGTGTACAATTAACATGATTTAAAGGCTAACTACAAAGATCTAGAACAGAAATGATTCGAATTGAACCTGAATTCAATATTCTCAGATCGATGATGAACACGAAACACAAATGCGGATGAAACACAAGCCATCCGTATTTCTCTCTTGCATCCGCATTTCCTACTGAAGCCATCCGCATTTGTCACTAAGGCAACCAAATGCGGATGTTCAAACAGAACTAATGCTGATAAAGGACATACAAATGCGGCTGAGTTCAAGAATCCAAAAAGAAATGCGGCAGTTCATTTCTTAAAACAAGAAAATGCGGATGTGTATAAATGTAATGCGGATGAGAATCTTCAAATATGGATGTGTTAACTACACAAATGCGGATGAAAGTTCAAATCTAATGCTGATGATCAACAAAAAGAAATGCGGCTGTTATGTGCCCCAATGCGGATGTGATGTCAACAAATGTTGTTGAACAACAAACAAATGCTGATGTTAACAAAGAAATGCGGCTGTCATGTAAACAAATGCGGATGTTGATTAAACAAATGCGGATGTTGAACATACTAATACGGATGTTTAACATACTAATGTGGATGTTTAACATACTAATGCGGATGTTTAACATGCCAATGCGGATGAGTTCCAAAAGATGCAGCTGATGTATGATCAAATGCGGCTGAAGAATTACACTAATGCGGATAGTGCAAATTGAATACTGATAACAAATGCAACTGTTGAACATGCAAAATGTAGTTGTTTCATACAAATTCGGATGCTTATCTCAACAAATGCGGATGTTAATCACCAAAATACGGCTGCTTGATCAACAAAATGGGCAAAACCTGGGAGAGAAATTCTCCTTGGGTGGTGATTTACACCATGAAAAACACACACTTAAGAACTACCAGCTCTCACACACTTTGCAACAACCACACATTACAACTGAAGATCTCATTGTACAAGTTCAGAGACCAAATTGATAAACAGAACAAAACAAACACAAGACAAAGTCAACATGACAAAGTCAACATCAAGACCACAAGAATAGTCAAAATTAGGTCACGATGTAATAACATTATAAATAAAACAACTAGTGCCACTAGTTGTTCTATTTATATGTTATTACATCATGACCTAATTTTGACTATTCTTGTGGTCTTGATGTTGACTTTGTCATGTTGACTTTGTCTTGTGTTTGTTTTGTTCTGTTTATCAACTTGGTCTCTGAACTTGTACAATAAGATCTTCAGTTGGCTTTGATTGTGGTTTGAAAAGCTTCAGTTTATCAATTGTTGAACCCAACAATACTCCCCCTAAACTGATGCTTGCCAAACTTTGACTTGAAGATCTTCTCTGTCACATGTTTTCTTGATCAAATGATGTTCTGACACAGTTCACTGTAGTTTTCCCCCTCAGATTAAGCTTCTCCTAATGTATTTCTGATAAAGGATAGAACTCTTTGAGAATACTTAACGTATTGGATATGAGGTGTATCTCTTTGGATTACTGTTTGTTCATATCACACTCAAAGGATTAGAATGTATTAGGCATTTGATGAGGCTTTGAACTTCAATAAACAGCATTAGAAACATAAGTCAGTCTTGAAGACACTTCAACTCTTTGAATCTCTAAATTAACTTGATGATGGATTGTTCCTAGTACTTCAGAAAGAGTTTCTAATAGTTGTACAAATCCTTGATTGGATCAGTGATAATATGACCAAGGTTGATATCTTCTTTTCTGTTGAATGTGAAATTGGATATGCCTGTTAGTTGCAATCATCCGTATTCATCATGTTTCTTGTTTTCTTGTTTGTTGTAGGCATCTATTCATCATCTTTCTTGCATTTCTTGTTATTGATGTCAACTGTTCATCATCTGTTCATTGATATTGTTGTTGTTGATTATGTTGTTGTTGAAGTTGTTGTTGATGTTGATGTTGTTGATGTTGTTGTTGATGTTGATGTTGTTGATGTTGTTGTTGATGTTGATATTGTTGTTGGATGTTGTTGATGTTGTTGTTGACGCTGATAACATCTGCATTTGTTGAGATAAGCATCCGCATTTGTATGAAACAGCTGCATTTTGCATGTTCAACAGTCGCATTTGTTATCAGCATTGGATTTGCCAAACTTTCATCCGCGTTTGTGTAGTTAACACATCCGCATTTGAAGATTCTCATCCGCATTACATTTATACACATCCGCATTTGTTTGTTTTAAGAAATGAGCTGCCGTATTTCTTTTTCGATTCTTAAACTCAGCCGCATTTGTATGTCCGCATTTGGTTGCCTTATCAGCATTAGTTCTGTTTGAACATCCGCAATTGGTTGCCAAAGTGACAAATGCGGATGGCTTCAGTAGGAAATGCGGATGCAAGAGAGAAATGCGGATGGCTTGTGTTTCATCCGCATTTGTGTTTCCCGTTCATCATCGATCATAACATTATACATGACACACACATCCTTGTTCTTCAATTCACACACTTCCACCCGTCTTTAATTTTGAATTTTCAGATCTGAAACTGATGAATCCTAAGATCCAAGCTTAACAAATCTGAAATATTGATTCAGCAAAATGGTATCAAAGCTGTTGGTTGCTGGGTTCATGTATGTTTCAGATCTGTTTTCATCTTTAAAGAAGAAAATCAGAAAAATAAAGAACAAGCATCTGTTCATATTCATCATCATCTGTTCTTCAACAAAATACACAGAACATCTACAAATCTGTTCAAAATAGGGTTCGAATTGAAGATGATAAAGCATTCAACAGAAGACATTCGGTTCGAACATTTATTTGAGAAGAACATTCAGATCTCGAATAGGTTGATTCAAAATACAAAGATCTCGAACTGGTGGTTACATCATGACCTAATTTTGACTATTCTTGTGGTCTTGATGTTGACTTTGTCATGTTGACTTTGACTTATGTTTGTTTTGTTCTGTTTATCAACTTGGTCTCTGAACTTGTACAATGAGATCTTCAGTTGGCTTTGATTGTGGTTTGGAAAGCTTCAGTTTATCAAAGACCAAGTTCAGAGACCAAGTTGATAAACAGAACAAAACAAACACAAGACAAAGTCAACATGAAAAAGTCAACATCAAGACCACAAGAATAGTCAAAATTAGGTCATGATGTAATAATATTATAAAGAGAACTAGTGCCACTTGTAATGTGTGGTTGTTGCAAAGTGTGTAAGAGCTGGTAGTTCTTAAGTGTGGGTTTTTCATGGTGTAAATCACCACCCAATGAGAATTTCTCTCCTTTGGGTGGGTTTGATGTTCATCCATCTTTGTATATGTTTCTTCATTGTAATTTGTTATTCAATATCAATGAAATCATAACATTATACATGACACACACGTCCTTGTTCTTCGATTCACACACTTCCACCTGTCTTTAGTTTTGAATTTTCGGATCTGAAACTGATGAATCCTAAGATCCAGGCTCAACGAATCTGAAATATTGATTCAACACAACTGCAAGAACTTCTTGATAAAGGATTCATTAGGTCCAGCATATCTTCATGGGGTGCTGTGTTGTTTGTAAAGAAGAAGGATGGTAGCATGAGGATGTGTATAGACTACAGAGAATTGAATACGCTAACCATGAAGATACCCTTTACCCAGAATAGATGATTTGTTCGACCAGTTGCAAGGTGCAAGTTGGTTTTCCAGAATAGATCTCAGGCCTGGTTATGATCAGCTGAAAGTAAGGGAGCAAAATATTCCAAAGACAGCTTTCCGAACGTGTTATGGACACTATGAGTTTCTAGTTATGTTATTCGGGCTAACCAATGCTCCTGCAGCATTTATGAACTTAATGAATTGTGTGTGTCTACCAATGTTGGACAGATGAGTAATAGTTTTCATCGATGATATCTTAATCTACTTAAAGAACAAGGGACACCATGCTTTCCATATCAAGAGGTGTTAGAAACATTACGAAAGGAGAAACTGTATGCAAAGTTTTCAAAATGTGCATTTTGGCTACATGAGGTATAGTTCTTAGGGCACGTTATAAATTCGGAAGGGATTATGGTCTATCCAACAAAAGTTCAAGCAGTCATGCAATGGAAATCTCCAAAGACACCATCCAAAATCCATGGTTTCTTGGAATTGGCAGGTTATTATAGAAGGTTCATCAAGGACTTCTCAGAGATAGAATCCCCATTAACAAGGTTAACAAGGAAGAACATGGTGTTCGACTGGGGAAAGGATCAGGAGGATGCATTTCAAGAATTGAAGGATAGATTAACCAAGGTGCTAGTACCAACCTTACCGGAAGGAGATGAAGACCTAGCGGTATACTCTGATGCCTCTTACTGTGGGTTAGGTTGTGTATTGATGCCAAAGGGAAAGGTTATAGCTTACGTGTCCAGACAGCTGAAGGACACGGAAGTCAATTACCCTGTTCACGATTTCAAACTAGCAGTAGTGGTGTTCGCCTTGAAGATATGGAGACATTATTTGTATGGCACTAAGTGCACCATATTCACTGATCACAACAGCCTAAAATATTTCTTTGAGAAGAAAGATCTAAATATGAGACAGAGAAGATGGTTAGAGCTAATAAAAGATTATGATTGTGAAATCCATTACCACCCGGGTAAGGCAAATGTGGTAGCTAATGCCCTAAGCCGAAAAGAAGGATATGAGCCGATTCAAGTGAAGGCGTGTCAACTAGTTGTGACCCTAGATATTATGAGATTAATAAGCGAAGCTCATGTGGAATCCTTGAAGGAACCCCAAATTAAGAAAGAAAGGATGGTGGGAAAATCTGATGATCTAGTTGATAACACGCTGGGTGTGAAGACCATTTATGGCAGGATATGGGTTCCGAAGTATGGGGATTTACAAGAGAAAATTTTTGATGAAACACACAAGACTCGCTACTAAATACACCCTGGAGCAAATAAGATGTACCATGATTTAAAGAAAGATTATTGGTGGCCCGGGATGAAGAGAAAGGTAGTTGCATATGTAAATAAATGCCTAACATGCCTGCAAGTGAGAGCCGAGCACCAAAGACCCTATGGGTATCTTCAACCGTTGGAAGTGCCAAAATGGAAGTGGGAACATATTACCATGGATTTTATTACTAAGTTTCCACATACAACCAAGGGCAATGATGCAATTTGGGTAATAGTAGACAGATTGAACAAGAGTGCTCATTTCTTACCCATCAAGGAAGCAATCAGTTCAGAAAAGCTCACGGAGTTGTTCATCAAAGAGATAGTCGCATGGCATGGTATGCCTATATCAATTGTTTCAGATAGAGAAATGCGGTTCACATCTAAATTCTGGAGAAGGTTTAACGAAGAGGTGGGGACAAGGTTGCATCTCAGTATGGCATACCACCCATAGACCGATGGGCAATCCGAGAGAATGATACAGACATTGGAAGACATGCTACGAGCATGTGTTATGGACTTTGGTGGTAATTAGGATAGTTATTTACCATTAGCAGAATTTTCATACAATAATAGCTATCATGCTAGTATCAAGATGCCTCCATATGAAATGTTGTATGGGAGATGATGCAGAACTCCAGTTTGCTGGGGTGATATCTGACAAAAAGAGTTGGGAAGTTTAGAAGTTGTAGAAGCGACAACTAAAAAGTTAGAGAAAATCAAGGCTTATATGAAAGCTGTAAAAGATAGACAAAAGTCATACGCTAATAAAAGAAGGGGAGCAATAGAATTCAGGGTGGGTGACATGGTAATGTTAAAGGTGTCGCCATGGAAAGGGATTATCCAATTTATAAAGGAGGGAAAATTAAGTCCCAGGTTTATTGGACCATTTAAGATATTGGCGCGAGTTGGAGATGTAGCTTATAGGTTGGACCTTCCCGAAGAGTTAAGTGGGATTCACCCGACGTTTCATGTGTCGCATCTGCAAAAGTGTTTGGTTAATGATGAGAGGGTTGTGCCTCTCGATGATATTAAAGTGGATGAAAAGTTGAATTATGTGGAGCAGCCGGTCACCATTTTAGACAGAAAAGTGAAACAATTAAGAAACAAAGTGATCAAGCAAGTCAATGTACAATGGGAAGACCTAAGGGGGTCAGATGCCACATGCGAATCCGAGAAAGAAATGAGAGAGCAATACCCCAATCTTTTAATGACTAGGCAGGTTTTGTATAAGGGGGGAGACTTGTAATGCCCAGGAATGTCGAAGCAAGCAACTTAATAATAATGGTTGAGTTAGGGTTATGTAAAAAAGAAAGAAAGAAAATGATTATGGGTCAAATTACCTTATGGTCTTAGGGTTTGATGGGTTTAAGGGCCTAACCACCTATTAAACACCCATAATCAGCCACATACTCCATTTTTTGCAACCCAAGCCACTAACAACTTAGAGAGAGAAAGTAGTGAGAGAAAGTGAAGAAACTTGAAGATTTGGAGTTTTGTTGATTGAAGGATTGAAGATCTGGTGTTTGAGCATCAAATCAACAAGAAAAGAACAAGAAATCTGGGTAAGAATCACCATCTAAGCATCTCTGTAGATCTAGGTTTGATTCTTTAGTTTTGGGTTTTTAGGGTTTTGAGAAAGATTTCAAAAAAGATCACATTTTTACGTATGAAATGGTGTAAAAAGCGTAGATCTAGCCTTAGAAATGATAAACTAAAGGTTTGGACGTAAAAAGTATAGATTTTGGTTGAAAAATGAAGATTTTTGATGAAAACGAGCTGAAAAACTCATCTAGCGAAACTGGTTGCGAAACTGGCTACGAAACTGGCTGTATTGCATAAAAATGAGAGATTCGTGTGTTAATTTGCATGAAGATTGTGCGACTTATTTATTGACCTGAATAACTCTTACACTGAAAGCAATCTACTCATCAGGTGAGTTCTAGATCCCTTATTTCATACATGCTTTAAACGTTTTGGGGCAATATGCATACTAAATGGCCAGTTATTTTAAAACAAAGTTTTATACACTGTCCTATATGGGAATGGGGTTTTCTAATGAATTTATATCATGCTTTTCTTATTGTGATATGACCTTGGTAATGATGATATGTCTTGTTATATGTTGTGTTATATTATGTGTAGCCTAAAGATGAAAGTGAAACCTAAAGAAATGTTATTGGGCCCATAACGTGTACCTTTGTAAAGTAAAGCCTTGCAAGCAAATGATAGAGGAGGGATGCATTTGTTATGCCCTCATGACAGTAAGACCTGGATTGGCATGTCAATAAAGTAAAGGCCCTGACAAGTAGCTTAGTAAGGCCTGGATTGGCATGACAATAATGGCCTATATGGGTATGATAGTAAGGCCTTGATTGGCATGTCGGTAAAGTCCTATGTTCATCATAGGCACCATAGTGACTGGGAATTGACGGATAATAAAGAGACATAGATATCAAATAAATGAAAGTATTGATGATAAAGCGATAGTCTGTGTATAGTAATGTTCGGATATGTGATGACTACTTTCGAATGATAAAGTTGATATATCTTACTAAAAAATATTTGATAAAGTATACCTTGAATTCACTCAGCAAAGCTAACTTTTGTATGCATATTAGTTGACAGGTGAGCTGTTGGACTTGAGTGAATATGGGCATGGATTCTAGAAGCTACTTGGCATCTAAAGGCTGGCATCCCTGATTAAGAAGATTATTAAGAAGAACTTTTTAAAGACTATTTGATATTTTAAAGACAATGTTAACATTTTATTAGAATTATGTCATAATGGGTTGAAACTTAATGTATTTTTCCGCTGCAAAGGTTTATCTAAATGAATGTTTTAAATCTATGTTTTGCTATGAATGACCAACTGTGTGGTTTCCTGAGATCAGGGCCTTACACTCCGGGAGGAAAGGTGTTTATGCTTGCAATGACAGATTGCTTCTCCAAATGGATTAAAGCAGAGGAATTTGCTCAGGTTACTGAAAGAGAAGTGGTGTCCTTCATCAAGAGAAATATCCTGACAAGATTCAGAATCCCGACTGAGATAACCTGTGATAATGGATCCTAATTTATAGGCAAGAGAACAACAAGTTTTTATGAAAGCTGGGGAATAAAGATGATAACTTCAATTCCAATCCATGCTCAGGCTAATGGACAAGAAGAATCCTCAAACAAGATCATCCTCAATAAATTGAAAAAGAGATTGAAGGAGAAAAAATGCAAATGGATAGAAGAATTAACTTTAGGCTGATAGAACTACATCCAAGACTGTAACAGGCCAAACCCCATTCTTATTGGTATTTGGGGCTGAGGCTATGATCCCGACTGAAATTACCATCCTAACAGCAAGATCCAACCTGCAATCCACTCAGGATAATGACCAGAATATGATTGATGATTTGGAAGCCCTAGATAAGCTTAGAGATGCTTCTAAAGTTAGAATAGAAACTCATCAGCAAAGAATTGCAAGAGCCTACAATAAGAACTTGAGAGCAAGAAGATTCCAAGTAGGTGATTTGGTGTTAAGAAAAGCATTCCAGAATACTACTAAGGCAAGCGATTGGAAGTTAGCACCAAAGTGGGAAGGCCCTTACATGATTGATTCTGAGGCTGGGAAAGAAGCATATTGGTTGGCTACCTTGGGAGGAGATATTCTACCTAGATCTTGGAATGCAATTCATCATAAAGCATATTTCATATGAGGTAAACCAAGATTCCTTAGAATCAAGACTGGTACATTTATTATCCCTACCAATATGCTCAATCATATTCCTAGCTATATCCTGATGTATATTCTATTTTAAGTTTTGATTATTATTGTCAAAATCATTACTGACTTAATCATCGAAGGGGTGTTAGCCTGGCTAACACCCACCTCACCATGGTTTGAAGTGTTTTTAGAAAACTCCTAAAGATATTGCTCAAGATACTGATTCAAAAGATTAGAGGTTTGGCCCCCTCTCTAAGTTTAAGATATCCCGGATATCTTCTAAAGGTTTAAAGGTTTTCACCTTTATCAGAAATTGAGTTTAAACACTCTGCCTGGAGCGCACGAATATTTGGGTATGGTTGAGATTGTGGAATCGGTTCACACTTGAGTGGCCGGCAAATTCATGATCCTCACTCATATTCCAATCGGACGAACAATGTTTGAACACATTATCTACTGGTTTTAACACTTACATGTTAACTTAAGGCTTAAAGGTATTCACCTTTCATCTGTGGCTTGTCCCAAGGATATGCTAAGGTTTTAGCATATACATGTCACTCAAGTGGTTTATTCCAAGTTATATCCCCCGAGTTATATCCTGAGTGATATCCTAAGTCTGGCTTGGCCCACATTATTCTGGCTTGGCCCACGTTATGCTAGCTTGGCCCATGTTATGCTGGCTTGGCCCATGCACTTTGGCTAGGCCCACGATTAAAATGGCATTTCACATGTTTAAATACTTAAGAATGGTTTTTGTCCATTCACTTATGTTTTTGCAAAGTAACACGTGCTAGATTACCAACCTATGTCCTGAAGCATATTCCTAGGTGATATTGGGGACAACATCCTGAAGGGTATTCGAAGACTTATTGGTTATGTTATATCCTAGAAGTAGACTAAGTCAAAGAATTCTGGTATGATAATCCTACTCGTTTATCTTTGGATACTAATAAATTCTAAATTGAAAGTACTCTCAAATTTTTTTAAGTACAAAACTATTTTCAAAAAGTTTTTTAGGATATCAAATCTCAAAGCCTTATTCATAACCAACAAACAATTTCAAATATTAACACAACAGAATAAAGATAAGGGTAATTTATCCTGGGCTTTACCCCAAAACAGGGCCCATCCACCAGGGATACCAGGCAAAAATGATACCCCTATCTAGATACCCAGAGTTATCTTAAATCTTATTCTAACTAAATTGGGGCTTCGTCCTAGAACCCAGGATCCCTCCACCTTGATTTTTGTTCAAATGCAGGAAATTAAAATTGTAAGTGCATGAAAGTTAAATGATAAAACAAGAACTTGACATCAAGATATCTATATCCCGGATTCTAGAAATAGGTTTCAAGATTTTCTACAACAACATAAGCCTCAAAGGCGGGATGTTCTCTTGACAATAGGGATCTTCTGGAACTGGTCTATCATGGAGTTTTAAAAAATTAACAGTTGTTAATGGTTATAACAACTGTCAATTTTTGGGGACAATTGTTGTGGGTGAAAATCTTGTGCAGTATTCTGCTTAGTATTCCGGTGCTCAGGATATGTAGACAGGTTTGGTATCCTGAACCTTATTCCTAGCAAATATCCCTGACATATTTCTTGCAGATATTGTCATTTTTAATGGAGGAAATAAGTGCATAACTTGGTCCAAGCTAGAAGATCGGGATGTGATTAAATACATGAACGTTGAACACGTATGAGAGACTTCCAATGGTCATTTAATGAGTTATAATGAATAAATGGTTGTTTTAACAGCTAAAGACTTGGTCTATACTGAAGACCCGGACTTATGGTTGTTAGAAACATGTAGCAAAGACTTGTAGCGGTTAAGAGGTAAAGAAAACGTGTTCAATTAGCGGGATAACGGCTAAGGTCAAAGTAACTACTGAGGATCACGGAAATCTCGTTGAATATCCCAAAAATATCTCACATTTTGTTTATTTCATGTACTATATATAATGAGGCTTGGTGATCGTTTTAGGTCACTTATTCACGTTCACACACCTGATCTCTGCTCACAAACACTCAAACACACTCAAATAATCATTGTAACACTTAGATACAATCATTCAAGCTCTCGAGTTGTACTTGTTTTTCGTTATTAATCAAAGAACCGGCTGCCGATGTTTGTCAGGTGCCAAGGGGTTTGTCGGAGATCACTTTGATCAAGAGCTTTTTCCCCTTCAAAAATTCATTGTCTTTGTTCTTAATTAATTTGATTGTTCATTTCTGTAATATCCTGATCGATATTCCGGTGTTGGTCAGATATTTAGTTAGTATTCTGATATAGCATACTACCTCACTTAACTAATTTGTTCATTAATTACCTTGTTAATTTTGACCAAACACTTTCTTATATAGGGTGATTGATGACGAAGTATATGCCAAACAACCACTGGCTTTGTAGACCCAGATCATTCTGATTATGTCTGCAAGCTTGACAAAGCTCTTTATGGGCTGTATCAGCTCCAAGAAGTGGTATGAGACACTATCTGAGTACCTCTGTTAGCTTGGATACAAGAGGAGTACTTGTTAGGATCAGTGATCTAAGTTTGATCAATTAGAGTTTAATCACAGCGGAATTAGAGCAAGAATTAAGCAAATATAGCAAGAACACAATAAATATTCAATGGAACAGTACACGGTTATATAGAAATAGGGTTTTCTGCATTGGGATAATAACATTCATGCACACATGCTTCGGTATGGCGGCTGCTAGGTTTTCCTAAGCTGCACCGATTACAATTAGGTCAGCATTCCTTATATAAAGGAATGTGACGTCTGCTGATGTCACTTGATAGTGACGTCTAACAGAATTATTACAAACTACTGAAAATGTTCACAACAACTGAGAACATCTCTAGTATTCTAAGTACACGAAGAAACATAAAACTACTGAAACTACAAGTACAGAAAGGAAATACAACTACTGAAAGGAAACCATCACAACTACTGAAGAGGTCTTCTTCAGCTGTTGTGACAATCATCTGAAACTTGGTCTTCAGTCTTTGTCTTCAGCTCTTTCACTTCAGACTTTGTCTTCAGCTCTTTCACTTCAGACTTTGTCTTCAGCTCTTTCACTTCAGACTTTGTCTTCAGCTCTTTCACTTCAGACTTTGTCTTCAGCTCTTGTCTTCAGACTTTGTCTTCAGCTCTTTCACTTCAGACTTTGTCTTCAGCTCTTTCACTTCAGACTTTGTCTTCAGACCTTGATATCAGCTGATGTCTTCAGCTGTTGCAGACTACTTCAGTTGTTGTAATGTCCGTGGGACTTAAAGGTTTTTCTGATCAGGCTCATTGGTTCTTTTGGTCCAACAAACTCCCCCTGAACCAATGCAGCCAAAACCTTTAAGCTTATTGAGGTCCCACTTATTCTTGGCAGAAATACTCTCTTGATCAGCTTTAGAGATATAGGATAAGCATAGGCCAGGGAACAGGTTTCAGTAGATGTGAATGTCAAAGGATGGAAGGGAACTCTGTCTTGGGGAACTGGACACAGAGCCGTTATCCCAACCATGAAACCTACTTCCCATTGATGAGTCTATAAGACTCTCTGACGTAGGCCTCAAGGAGAACAACTTGTTCCTCCTTAGTGAGTTCTTCTGCTTCTCCTTCGAAGAAGAACTCTGGGCCATAGTACTCTGATAAGTACTTTATCGTCTTTCCATTTTTCAACTCAACAGTTGTTATCTCTCTGTAAGCAAATTCATCTGGGTGAGTCCCTTCTAATAACAACTGGAGTTCATTTTTCTTGATCTCTTCAAGCCTCTTGTATAACAACCCCTTCTTGACCATTTTGTTCTCCATTAGAGTTTGAGGGGTCATCTTTGACTTGTAGGCTCTCTTGAAGTCTTCAAGTATTTCCCAGGGTGAGACTACAATGGCCAACATAATAGCAGCATCTATGGTCTTTCTCACTTGGCCATTGTATCTACTTGGTATGGATTTCTTATGAATTCTAGAACTAACCCTGGGGTCTGGCCAAATCCTTACTCTCTCCTTTTGATATTGAAAGGTATACCTGAGAGCATACAGCCTTTGAGCATGTTTCTTCATGGCTTGTATAGATGATGACTGAGGAAACTCTTTGTCAATCATCTTCAAAAGTTGCTCATCGTGCTGTTTCTGCTGTTCTTCTTCTTCAATCTTAACTTTCACCATTTGCCTCTGAAAGTCTGGTGTGATCATTTGTTGACTTCTGGGCTCAGGTAATTTCAGAACAGCAGAGATTGGCAGACTATCTTCTTCATCATCTTCTTCTTCTTCTTCTACCATCCTCAACACCCTTCTCCTCCTTCTGGGTGCATCACTGGATGTGGTTTGAGGTGGTTTTTGGGGTAAGGGAGTTGGTTTTGAGGGTTGAGTTGATTTGGAGAGTTGTGGGGTTGGTTGTTTTTGAGAGGGAGTTTGGGAAGGCTGATCTAGCATTTTTATGGTGAGTTTGGCTTTGGAAAGCTTGGCCATATCAGTTCTCTTCCCAGCACCTGCTTCATCTAGTGCTTCGATAATTAACCCCTTGTTGAATGCTTCAGAAGTACAGATTCTGGTGGTTATTGCCAGAATACTGTCTCTGGTCCATGATTTAATCTCAATTAATGATCTTCCCAAGTATTTTGCAGTAAACCTGATCATTATTTCCAACCTCTCCCTTTCCATCACACTATAACTGGCCCATCTTTCTTGTATCTCTTCAATCTCCAGCCTTCTGATCTCAGTGTCTAAGTGGCTGTATCAAAGCCCTGTCTGAAGAGTTGGTCTATTATTCTGTCCATTGATCTGCTGTGAGCTTCATCAGCTTCTTTAATCAGATCTTCCAATGATTTCTCTTCATCAGGCTTTTGAGTTTCAGCACTTTTCTTTCTTTTGTATGTGATCAGCTGTTTTTCCTTTTCTTTCTCTTGTTTCTCATTTTCCACACTCTTTCTTTTTCGTTCTTTCACTGCCTTAGACTCCCCCTTTTTGGGTGCATTGGGTTCAGGGGTGAATGGCAGAAAGCTTCCTTTGCACAGCATCATCAACAAGTGTTTGTAGATTTGAGGAAATCCTCTCATCAATGGCTTTATGCACAATCTCATTGATGATGGGAGTGATGAGAGATAAGGAATTTTGAAAGGTAGCAACCATCTGCTCAGAGGGGTTCTGTCCCTGAGAGGTGGTGCCAAAAACAGTGGCTGGTGGCTCAGTTGAGTGTAGTGGCTGAGTGTTTGGTAAACCTTCAGATGAAGGTGCCATCTGTGGGTTTATTGGGGCAGATGGACTTTGATCCTGAGACATTTTGGCAAGCAGTTCTTTGAGTCTGCTCACCTCAGCCTCAAGGATTGTGTTATGGGCTAAAACATCAAAGAAAAAGCCCAGGTCATCATCAGTCTTTGCTGAATCATCTGACCTCCTGATTGAATCAGGATGTACATGCCCTGAGTGTAGATCAGTTGTAGCATGTGCCCCTTGTTCTTGGTTCTGGGGACTTCCTGCCTCAGGACTGAGTCCTTCATCGGCAGTTGCCTCTGGTGAGGTCTTAGAGATGTTACCAACTTCATCCTGTTCATTTGCTGAATCAGTAGAAGTGGCAGCCTCACCAGATGTTCTAACCTCCTCCTCTACACGGGGAGATTGAACATTATAACCCCTGTGCTGTGGGTTATCAGCAGCATTTTGGTCCTCTTCCTCAGCTGTGAGGTTCTCCCCATTGTAATTGGTGTCTGGGGAGGAGGAGAGGAATGCAGCTGACTCAACACTTGTGCAACAATAAATGTTGGGCTTTGAGGGGCGGTTGCATTTGGAGATAGGTTTGAAGCAGATTGCACCCGGGGTGACTGGTGCTCTTCAATGGTAACCTTCTCAATTGAGATAGGTTCCAGCATTGTGGTATCCCCAATTATGGTTGCATCAGGATCCTGTTGAGAGGATGCCTGAGCGGCTAGGGCTGGTGGAGTCTTGACACTACTGGGGGGTTAGAACCAGTAAGTGTTCCTGTATTGGTGTTACAGGGGCATCCTCAGGGGACTCATCTCCCTGAGTAGCCTTTTTGGGCTTTTTGGTTTTGGGTTTGGTGGGGACTTTGGATCTGGAAGTGGAGGCTGTGGGTTCCCGCTGCTTGGGTTTGAGCAGCCGGGCAGCCCCTTTCATTGTAGGGTCAGAGTTGTGCCTGGAGTATACTTCAGGCAATACAGCCGGAGCAGGGACTCCAAGGCCAACAAGGCCGTCTGATTTTAGCTGTGTTAAAATTATGGCCATGAGAAACCTGGGATATAATATCCATCTGTTTGCCACAGGTTTCAAGGCCAGATCCTTTAGTTCCAAAAACACTATCTCAGAAAAATTTAAAGTTTGTCGTTCAAAGATAGAGTATAATACCTGTTGCCATCGGGAAGACATTTGATCCCATGAGGAGGTTTTTGGTGCAAGGCAGACATTCACCATGTGGAATATAAGACGTTCAGCATCATGGAAGTGCTTCTTCAGAATGGTGGTAGCACTTAAGTCTCCTTCATACCCGTTGTTGATGAAAGACATATCGGTTGTGCCTTTCGGGTATTCTGTGACACAGGTGGCATCATGTAGATCTAGGGTTTGTCGAATGATGTCCGGAGTGATGACCACCTGTTTCTGGTTGACCAACGACTGGAGAGTGATTTGGCTATCATTCTCACTAGTTTGCACAGAGACGTTGGTCCAGAACTGGCTTAGGGAATCGGGGTAGATGGTAGGATTCAGAAGAAACGCGGTTCGGTACTGGGAATCTACCATAAGATCGATGGCGTTATCAAATTTGTTCCAGAAGGCCGATTTCGAGAGGTAGGCAACACAGTTGTGTCTGGGTTTGAGTTTCATGGTCGCCATTGTTGAGAGAGTGAAGGACGGAAAACGGCTAATGAAACGTCTGAAAGTAGGTTTAGGTATTTATAGGGTAAGAAAAAACTGATATAAAACGACTGAAAGTGTTGGTGCTGTCATCAGTTGTTTGAAAACAACTGAAGACCTGGTTTTAACTTTCAGAAGTAACAACTGAAGACTTGGTATTAGTCATCAGTAGTTGTGAAACTACTGAAGACATGGTTTTGGCTTCAGTTGTTGTAAGTGAAGCAGCAGTTTGTAGAAACAACTGAAGAGAAAAATTTCTCATCAGCTGTTGTCGTCAATTCTTAGCTCATCAGCTGTTTCATTCTGACCTCAACACTTCATCAGACTTTGTCTGAGTTTCAGATGTTTCATAGGTCATCAGTACTTATCTGTTATTCTGACATCAGCAGTTGTAACTACAGCAGTAGTTGTAACCACATCAGTTCTTTTCAACAGATGAGTACTTCAGTACTTTTAAGTAATTTAGTCTTCAGTAGTTATGAAAACTACTGAGGATAAAAGAACTTCAGTACTTATTTGTGACAGTAGTATACGAATGCTCATCAGTACTTGTTGACTGAGATCATCAGTAGTTGTCACTTATTCTAGCTGCAGCATACCAAGCCTTAACACTAGGTTTTGGAAAGTTGAACTGTCCAAAGGCTTAGTAAATATGTCTGCAAGCTCATCAGCACTAGGAACAAACTTTGGATCAATCAGACCTTTTTCAAAACAATCCCTAATAAAATGGTGTCTGATCTCAATATGTTTGGTCCTAGAGTGCTGGACTGGATTCTTGACAATACAAAGAGCTGAAGCACTATCCATTAGTAATGGAGTCTTAGTCTCTGTAATGCCATAATCCAGTAATTGATTCTGAAGCCAGAGTACCTGAGATGTACAACTTGCAGCAGCAATGTACTCGGCTTCAGCAGTGGATGTAGCAACAGATGTTTGTTTCTTACTCTGCCAAGAAACCAAACAGTTGCCTAGGAATTGACATCCACCAGAAGTTGATTTTCTAGTTAATTTACACCCTGCATAGTCACTATCAGAAAAAGCAACTAATTTGCAAGAGTGCCCAGTGGAATACCAAAGACCTAGAGATTGAGTACCTTGCAGATATCTAAAGATCCTCTTGACTGCAATCAAATGAGACTCTTTAGGAGCAGCCTGAAATCTAGCACAAACACAAGTTGCAAACATAATATCTGGTCTAGAAGCTGTTAAGTACATCAAGGACCCAATCATACATCTGTAAAGTGTTTCATCAACAGCTTTACCTTTCTGATCTGCATCCAGTTGTGTGGTGCTGCACATGGGAGTAGAACAGGGCTTACAGTGTTGTAAATCAAACTTTGCCAAAAGACTTTTTGTGTATTTTGACTGATGAATGAAAGTTCCATCAGCCTTTTGTTTGATTTGCAAACCTAGAAAGAACTGTAATTCTCCCATGGCACTCATTTCGAATTTTTGTTGCATCAACTTTGTAAATGCATCACACAACTGTGGATCAGAGGATGCAAAAATAATATCATCAACATAAATTTGAACAAGGAGCTTATGCTGACCCACTTTCTTAATGAACAAAGTTTTATCTATGGAGCCTCTAGTGAAATTATTCTGAAGAAGAAAATTTGACAGTGTTTCATACCAGGCTCTAGGAGCTTGTTTCAACCCATAAAGAGCCTTATCAAGTTTATACACCCAATCAGGATGTTTATTATCCTCAAAACCTGGTGGTTGACACACATAAACCTCTTCTTTTATTTTACCATATAAAAATGCACTTTTGACATCCATTTGAAAAACTTTAAGATTGTGGAATGCAGCATAGGCTAAGAACAATCTAATTGCCTCCAGTCTGGCTACAGGGGCAAAGGTTTCATCATAATCAATACCTTCTTCTTGTGAAAACCCCTGGACAACCAGTCTGGCCTTGTTCTTGACAATTTGCCCATTTTCATCTGTTTTATTCCTAAACACCCATTTAGTGCCTATTGCACACTTACCTGGGGGTAGAGGAACCAGTTCCCACACTTGCTGCTTTTTGAACTGAAGAAGCTCAAGCTGCATGGCATCAACCCATCCATTGTCTCTTAATGCAATATGATAGTTCTTTGGCTCTTGCTGACTGATGAAAAGAGCATAGAAGCAGAAGTTGGACAATTGACTTCTAGTTGAGACACCAGCATTGATATCACCAATGATTTGAGACGTTGGGTGATTCTTCAGCTCTGGATACACTATGAGATCTGTGCAAGTGTTTGTAGCACGCTCAGCAGCAACAGATGTTGATCCAGATTCTTGAAACCAAGTGTTAGATGGCAGGTCAAATGAAGTAGAGGATTCAGAAATCTCATCAGCATTTGTTGTGGATGGTGCTACTGAAGCTACAGGAACATCAAGTTGAGTAGACTCAGGCAGTTGATCACTAAACTTGAATAGGTGAGTACTGGGATCATCATGAACATCAGTACCACCAGATGGATGACTAGCTGCAGAAGGTGATGAATTCACATGATCTGCAACAGCTGGAGGCTGATAAGGAACATATTGCAGTATGTCCAGATCAAACAACTCCACAGGGTTTTGTGGGATTTTGTCCTTAGGAGATTCATTGAACTTCACATGCAAGGTTTCTTCAACCATCTTTGTTCTGCAGTTGAACACTCTGTAAGCCTTGCAAGTGGATGAATACCCAACAAAATACCCTGCATCCACCTTAGAATCAAACTTTTGGAGTTGATCCTTTGTGTTGAGAATGTAACAAGGACACCCAAATGCTCTGAAGAATGAAATTAGAGGAGCCAAATGATGTAGAACTTCATAAGGAGTCTTCATCAACCTCTGATTCACTAAAGCTCTATTTTGCACATAGCATGCTGTGTTGACAGCTTCAGCCCAAAAGGTCAGTGGCAAACCAGAGTCAGCCAACATGGACCTTGCAGCTTCAATTAGGGTCCTGTTCTTTCTCTCCACTACTCCATTTTGTTCTGGAGTCCTTGGAATGCTATACTGCCTCTTGATTCCTTTTGAAAGGTAGAAATCATCAAGTGTATGGTTTCTAAATTCAGTTCCATTATCACTTCTTATACACTTGACTGATAGGGAATACTGCTTCTCAACATACAACACAAAGTTAATAATTGTCTGAGCAGCCTCATCCTTTGAATGCAAGAAGAAGGTCCATACAAATCTGGAGTAATCATCCACAATTACCAGACAGTATTTCTTCTTTGCCATGCTCATTACTCTCACAGGACCAAAGAGATCCATGTGCAGTAATTGCAAGCAGGCAGTGGACTTTGGTTCTTCTATAGGAGGGAATGAGACTTTGTGTTGTTTTCCTTTTAAACAAGCAGTGCAGGTTTCATCACAGAGGAACTCCTTTATTGGTAGACCTCTTACTAAACTATTGTGGATCAGCTGATTCATGTTTTTGAGATTAACATGACCCAGCCTTCTATGCCACAGTTTAGATTCCTGAGGAGAGGCCTTGGAGAACAGGCAAGGATGACCTTTTAAACGCAATCTTCTTTGACAAATCCAAGGCATATACTCTTCCTATCCTGTTGGCCTTCAGGAGAGTATGTTCATCCAATACCTTGTCAATCAGCCTCAGAACTTTGGAAGACAGAATCCGGCAGTTCTGGCTTGTGAAAAGTGCAACATGCCCTTTATCACACATCTGACTGACACTCAGTAGATTATACTTGAGATTCTCCACATGGTTAACATCATCAAATCTGATTTCTCCATTTGACACAAATCCTTTCCCGATGATGTAACCCTTAGCATCATTTCCAAATGAGACAAATCCCTTCTTTCCTTGAGAGTAGTCATTAAGAAGAGAACTGCTCCCAGTCATATGCATAGATCCTCCACTGTCTACATACCAGATGCTTCTTTGGCATGCTGAAGAACCCTGCATTTATCATAAGAAACTAGTTAGCTTTAGAGACCCAAACCTTTTTGGTTTTGGGTCTGTTTTCATCAACAGATTTAACCATAACTTGTTTCTCATGATTAACAGCTGATGAAGGTGGAGATGGTGCTGAAATGGAATTCTTAGATTTGGGCTTGGATTTCCTTTTCAGTGGTTTGATCACAGGTGCATCTAGTTGGTTAACTCTCCCCAACAAATGCTGAACCATCATAACAAGTTGTGTCTGATTTGTTGCTAAAGCCTTCAGCTCATTTGACACATCAGTACTTGTTTTTGATGAGTTCCTGTGACCCACCATTTCCTCCTTGAAATTCACAGACTTCGTCTGATGTTTATCATGAGGAACACTATCAGCTGTTTTCTGATAAACCCCATCCTTCTTTTTGGATTTTGGTGAGGCCTTGGGTTTATCAGTTTGAGATGACTGTGGTACAAACTTGGTTTCAAACTCATTTTTCATTTTATTTATCTCTTCTTTAATGAGCTTATCTCTGTTGAGTTTGGAACCCTTTTTGTACCAGCATTCATCAGATAGATGATTGAATTTACCACATATTTCACATGGCTTATTCTTCATCTTGGATTGATCAACTGCTGAAGTGGAAACTACTGAAGGTGTGATCTTCAGTACTTTCCTCCTTTCAGTACTTGTGTTAAGTACTGAAGGATCGGTAACAACTGAAGACTTGTTCTTCAGCTGTTCTCTATCCGTCCTGAAAGACCGTATGATAGATTCCTCAGCAGTTGTTAATCCTTTTATTTCATCAGATTTGAAATGCTTTTCAGATGTTGTGACTTGCCCTTCAGTACTTGGAGTACTTTGAGGAACAACATCTGAATTTCTCAGCTTCATGTGTTTATCAGCATTTAAACCATCAGGCAATTGATTTGCTGAGATCTTAACACTGACTTCATCCTCTAATTTTGTATTATCATTTGAGGATGAATCACATGATGATGTGGTTTGGAAATTACTTTCACCTTCAGATTTTACTATTATTTTGAAGTAAAATCAGTAGGTGGTGCAGTATGATTGTAACCTATTCCAAACTTCACATTTGAAGCTGTTTGCTTGCTGAGAAGCATTTCAAATCCCTTGCAGGATGTTACCCAGCGGTCACACTCAACTTGGGTAGCTGCAAGTGTCTCTTTGAGACTTCTGTGGTTCTCGAGTATGACCTCTACCTTAGCCTTTTCATCATTAAGTTGGCATTTAAGCTTGTAAATCTCATCATCTTTGTCATTAAGTGCAGACACATACTCATCTTTTCTTTTGGAAATAGTTTTCTCAAGCTCAAGATTTTGATTGATTAAAGCTACATTTGCCTCTCTAATAGAGACAAAGGCAGCTATGCATGATTCAGAACATAACTTGGCTTTAGCCTCAGAAGATACCTGGGTTACCTGTGAAGATGAAGCATCGGAGCAGGAACCCTCAGTAGACTCCAGGGCCATGAGAGCAAGATTCCCAAAAGGATGTTCACCACCATGTTGACCAGCACCAGCAGATAATTGCTCATTGAAACCAGAAAGATCATCTGGTAAGCTGCTCCAGTCAACAACTCCTGGTGTGAAGAAGCTGTGATGAGGTTGAGATTGTGATGGAGATGGTTGAGGCTCAGGTAGGGCTTGAGGTTGTTGTGCTATAGGGACATGAACTGGATTTGGCTGTGGCATGTAATAGCAGGGATAAGGATATGGCATTGGACCCTGAGGGACAAAGTATGCAGGAGATTGAGGTTGTGAGTGATGACCAGAACTAGCAGGATGTTGCCCTTTGTTTTGTGAACTATTGCTTGGAAAGGTCACAAAGGGTGCAGAGGAGTTAGATCCAGTTGATCTACACTCTCTTGCAAAGTGCCCAAGCCTGTGGCATTTGTGACACCTCAACTTACTCTTGTCAAAACCAACTTTGGTTTTGCCAGAGAGTCCTGGAAATTTCCTACCAGTTCTCTTGTAGAACTTTTGAGATCTGATATTGATCAGGGCCATTTGGCTCAAAATATCCATCTCTTCTAAATCATCATCAGCAATACCCTGCAAATCATCCATGATAAAGCATAAATTATCACTATTACACCCAGAATGACTGTCAACACCAACAAATGCATGATCAGAACTGTTTGAAGAGAAATCTATATGCTCATCATAATGACTTTCTGATCCAGCATATTCTGACTCATGACCGACCAAGGCAGTGTTACCTGGTACAAAGTCATCAGAGAGCTTTCCTGATGATGCCAGTTTCCTTTTCTGCTCTATCTCTCTTTCAAATGTAAGCAGTTTCCCATGGAGTTGGGTGAGAGATAGGCTATCCAGATTTGCACTGGAGCGTAGGACAATGGTGTATGTGTCCCATCTCTCAGGCAGTGATCTGAGGAATCTGTTGTTCATCTGGCTGTTAGTATACTCATGCTTGACCATTTTCAGCTCAGAGATCAAGCAGGAGAAACGCTCAAACTGTTGAGTCAGTGTCTCACCCTTCCTATGAGAGAATGTCTCATATTGTTGGGCGAGGATTTCTCTGTTGTTTGCTAAGACCTCATCAGTTCCTCCGAATTGTTCCTTCAAAGCATTCCAGAGGTCATGAGCAGTTTCATGATGCATAAGCCCAGAATAGATTTCATTCGGCAGTGCCATGGCCAGAATTCCATGGGCTTTAGCATCAATCTCAAACAGTTTACGATCTTCATCTGAGTATTGCTCCTTCTTCTTCGGAACCATTTGATTGGTCTCCGGATTGTTCACCATAGGCTTGTGTGGACCGTGAACCACAGATGTCCAACAACCTGAACTGTTAACAGACAGGTGATGGAGCATTCTTCGTTGCCATATGTTATACTCACTCCTAACCAGCATCGGAGGCTTGGTTGAGGAGCCAGTATTGTGAGGATCATTAGATGGAGTAGTCATTCTCAGATTCAAACCAAATCAATCAAGTTTCAAAAGATTTAGCACAAAAACACAACAAACTCAATAAGAACCAAGAAGAAACTCAATTTAAATAACCAGAAGCAGCAGAAAATCAATCTTTATAACCAATTCTTGCACATATGCTAATTCGATCAAACTATAGATATCAAAATAGCAGTTTCAATGATCAATTGTTAAACCGATCAATGATTAACCGCTCTGATACCATTTGTTAGGATCAGTGATCTAAGTTTGATCAATTAGAGTTGAATCACAGCGGAATTAGAGCAAGAATTAAGCAAATATAGCAAGAACACAATAAATATTCAATGGAACAGTACACGGTTATATAGAAATAGGGTTTTCTGCATTGGGATAATAACATTCATGCACACATGCTTCGGTATGGCGGCTGCTAGGTTTTCCTAAGCTGCACAATTACAATTAGGTCAGCATTCCTTATATAAAGGAATGTGACGTCTGCTGATGTCACTTGATAGTGACGTCTAACAGAATTATTACAAACTACTGAAAATGTTCACAACAACTGAGAACATCTCTAGTATTCTAAGTACACGAAGAAACATAAAACTACTGAAACTACAAGTACAGAAAAGGAAATACAACTACTGAAAGGAAACCATCACAACTACTGAAGAGGTCTTCTTCAGCTGTTGTGACAATCATCTGAAACTTGGTCTTCAGTCTTTGTCTTCAGCTCTTTCACTTCAGACTTTGTATTCAGCTCTTTCACTTCAGACTTTGTCTTCAGCTCTTTCACTTCAGACTTTGTCTTCAGCTCTTTCACTTCAGACTTTGTCTTCAGCTCTTGTCTTCAGACTTTGTCTTCAGCTCTTTCACTTCAGACTTTGTCTTCAGCTCTTTCACTTCAGACTTTGTCTTCAGACCTTGTTATCAGCTGATGTCTTCAGCTGTTGCAGACTACTTCAGTTGTTGTAATGTCCATGGGACTTAAAGGTTTTTCTGATCAGGCTCATTGGTTCTTTTGGTCCAACAGTACTATTGATGCAACACTCTTCATTAAAGAGACAGAAAATGATTTGATGCTAGTTCAAGTTTTGTAGATGACATTATTTTAGGGTCAACTAATCCGAAGCTTTGCAAAGACTTTGAGAAGCTGATGAGGAATAGATTTGAAATAAATGCTATGGGGGAACTCAATTTCTTTCTAGAATTCAAGTGAAGCAGGTTGACAAGGCATCTTCATAAACAGCCAAAGTATGTGCAAGACATACTTACTAGATTTCATCTTACTGAGTGTAAGGTTGCTAAGACACCCATAGCCAGAACCACTCTCTAGGACTTGATCTTAAGGGGAAGTGTGTCAATGAACATCGCTACAGGGCTATGATTGGGTCTCGTATGTACCTCACAGCCAACAGGCCTAATATCTTATTTGCTACATGTATTTGTGCAAGATATCAAGCCAAACCCAAGATGTCACAACCTGGTTGCTATCAAAAGGATTTTTAGATATCTCAAGGTGCTCCCAAACTGGGCCTTTGGTATTTAAAGAATTCTGACTTCAATTTGTATGCCTATACAGATAGTGACTACGGTAGCTACAACATGACTGCAAAGTCTACATCTAGGGGGTGTCAATTCCTTGGTGGAAGGATAGTCTCATGGCAATGCAAGAAACAATCATGTGTGTCTGCATCAACTGCTAAAGCTGAATACATTACTGCTGCAAGCTGCTGTGCTCAAGTGCTTTAGATTTAGAATCAGATGTTGGACTACATATTCAACTTCAAGGAGACTCCCATCCACATAGACAACAATAGTGTTATCTTTATTACAGTGAATCCTATGCAGCTCTCAAAGACAAAGCACATCAATATCAGGTATCATTTGATTAGAGATAATTTTGAAAAAGGATTGATAAAACTAGTCAAAGTTAACACAATGAACAATACACTGATCTGTTCATAAAAGCTTTTGATGAATAGAGATTTAAGTATCTTGTATAAGCTATTGGGATGATTAAATTTGAGTAGATTTTCTTAAACTAAATCCAAGATTGTTTTTTAAATTTTGTGCGTCTTAAGTTGTCTATATCTTTACCTATATAAGCCCATTTACTTTGGAAGAAACTTTTCAAAAAAGATATCCCTTAGAATTTTGAGAATTTCGGATATATTTTCCTTTGGAAGAAAATTATGTCTTCAAAACAAATAAAACCTTCTGAGAAATATAACTTCGGAAGAAATTTTGTTATATCTTCTGAAGCTTACATTTGTCACCAAATACTTATATGCCTTGAAGGACTATTTTCTTCTGAAAGCAATTAAGTCTTGGAAGCTTCATTCTCTCTTTGAATAAAATTTCTAATATTTGATATCTTCCGAAGCAGAATTTGTATAAGAAGTAAAAATACTTTAAGTATTTTTCTTCCAAAGCGAATTCTTGAAAAGCTAAGGAATATCTTCTGAAGCCAAATTGGCTTTGACAAATTACCTTCAGAAGATTTTAGACTTTGAAAGAAAGCTACCTTTTTGGGCACTTTTTTAGAGGTGGGACTGATATCCGGATTTCAAAGTTTATCCTTTGCTTTAACTTTGTCTCAAATCCTTATCATATATATATTCGTACAAAGGTTCCCCCTCTTACACCTTCCTCTTCATCTGCAAAAGTTCAATCCCTAAATTCACCCACAAACCGACTTTGTTCTTACCTTTCTTCACTTCTAAGCTACTCAAATGGCCAACCCTGATCCCCAAAACCAACCAAATTTTTCCATGCATCTTCACATGCAACACAATCAGGTTGCTCTGCAATCATCTGAGAAAAATCCAGGTTTCTTAGATGTTCTCTGCTTCTTATCTCTGTCAAACTACCTTATTGCTCTCACAATAGACCCTCCATTATATGAAATCAACTCATAGAGTTTTGGAGGACCTGCCAAGAGGTCATGTTGGACAATGAGAAGGCATTGTCTGCCATAGTGCAGGGGAGGACAATATTCATTACTCCAGCCACCATCAACTCTCATCTAAGGCTGGATGATGCAGAAGGCGAGTTGCCCTTCCGCAAATCTGCTGTAAAAACTCATTCTAGTAGATGGGCTATGAAGGGGACTACTCAGTAGAACCTTCAAAAAGGGTAAGGTCTCCTCTCAGTGGAAGTACCTCCTCCATATGGTAATCCACTCCTTATCTAACAAACATGGAGGTTGGGACCAAATTCCTAAGGACTTATCCTATATAGTCCATGGGATTGTTCAAGGGATCAAGTTCAATTTTACACAAACTTGCTTGCTAACTTGGACTTCTTAGAGTAATATATGTTCCCTAGATATGTTCATATATTCTTAACTTTGAACTGGGCTCACAGTTAAGGGAAACTGGTAATATTCTTAAACTAGGACAAATGAAGCCCGACATCTTAAAGACAATGAGAAAGTCAACTATTGGCTTCTCAGGGGTAGAAACAGCCCTGGTCCCAAAAATGTTAAAGCACATTACTCAAGGTGATAACTTGGCAGCACCAACCAATGTTGAACCCACACCTTCTATATCTGCACCACCCACACAACCACAAATTACTATCACCTACTAAAGAAAATCCAAAAGAACCCCTGCTTAATCTACTCAGGTTGAGCAGGCCCCCATATCACCACCCATGTAGGAAGAAGTAGAAACAAGAGCTCCCACTTCTCCTGAGGAGCAGACCACTCCTATTACTTCTATGATTAGTGCTGAGGTTCCTCATGCTCAGCCTGATAAGCTCATTACCCCAATCTTATGCCTTCACTCTGAGTCTCAAACTCTAGTGATCAACCTTCAGGGGAAAGCTACCATCCCCAGCCGCTAGACCTCAATCAACCAATCCCCAACCTAGAATTCTTTGATGATGAGGATATGGGTTTTAGTGAGTACCATGAGTCTCTCTTCTCCACCCCTGCTCAAGGAGATATGAGTGCTCCTGAATCACCTATATCTAGCCCACATCATCCACCTACAACTGAGGTGGACCTCCTTGAACATGTTCAGGAGGTCCATATGGAAGAGGCTCTCATTTTTGCAAGTGATTACATCATTAAGACCTCAACCATGGCAACCCAGCCCCTTGACACTTCTTTTGAAGCTATCAGTGTGCAGGGGAAATCCAGCAGCCAAGAAACATAAGCTGGTGGTAAGGAAGAAGACTTCAATCCTATTCTCTCATCCCCCATGATTCTTCTGATGAAGATGAGAGGAGTATGCAACTAAATGTGCAAAAACTAACAAAACTATGCTCCTATTTAGTTTTTAAGGTAAGTCACTTGGAATTTCAGGTGACTACCTTACAAAGACAGGTCAACGTCCAGCAACTTGAGATCACCGATCTCAAGGGCAAGTTAGCTGAGAGACCTATCAGGCAAACTCAACTAGGTCCATAAGAACCTATGGATATGGTGGACCTAACCCTTAGCTCCTAAATGCAATAGGGTGATGCTACTAAAAAGAGGAGAAAGTCCAACCTACAATCATAAAACCTAGGAGTTCTGCCCAGAGTATGGACATAGAGGACTCACCACCCTCACTTGTAGTTATCCATACTCAACAACCTCCTCAGGCTCACATTGATGTGGATCCACTAATTTAAACCCTGATAGAGGAGGGTATACCAAGGGCAATGACTACCCCATCCTACCCTGTTAAAAATCCAATAATGGGATGGAGGTATGATGTTGATAGAAGAGCCCTGGTATTCTTTAGATCCCAGGGACAGTAAGAGGTCTTCAACCTTCATAACCTAAGATACTATAAGAGCTTCTCTCTAGTTGACTTACCACTTGCCAACACAAGTCAATCCAAGCAAGCTGCAAGGCTAGCTGAGAGAATACAACAAAGGGTGCTTGAAGAGTTCAAGCTGAGATCCAAACTATATAGACAGAGGCTAGATGGTAAGACTATTGGTTAACTGGATGCTGAGGTGGACCCTAAGATTAGCTTTGAAGGGGAAACCTTGGCTGTAGGCCCAGTAGTTGAGCCTGTTAACGTTGAGACAAGAACTGCTTCAACACTTATTACCCTTAGTGAGGCACCAACTGGTGAAAGTGTCTCACAGCCTCTCTCTAGCCAAAGCTTAAGTGCAACACCAAGCAATGAAGGTCAAAGCTCTCTCCACCCTGAGTCACACAGGCTAGTGACTGATAATGGGAAAAGGAAAATGATTTCTGAGGAGCTTAAGGAGGAAAGCGAGAGAGGAAGAGGAAGGCAAGGGGAGAGAGTTCAAGTGGGATCTCTGGCTTCATGGAAGCTACTATCAATGCTGCCCCCAGGCCAAGCACTCAAGAAGATGAGTTAAGGGCAGCCAGGCTTAACTATCTAGGGTTTAAGAAATACAATGTTAATGAACTCATCTCTCTCCCCTTGGATGAACTAAATGAACTGGATGACATGGAAGTGTTAAAGGGGAGGAGGGAAGCTGAGGATGTAGAATTGCTCCTCAAAATCAAAGAAGAAAAGAGGAGAAAAAGGCTCTATAAAGCTCCTACCATCTCCCCAGTTTTGGAAGGCCCTAAGATAGAGGTTGTGGCCACTAAGCAACAAACTTAGGTAAGTAGGAAACAAGATAGGAAAAATATGATTACCTACCTGAGTGTCACAGGCCTCTATCAGGCAGTAGACCTGCTTCTCTTGTCCTATGAGTACATTGAATTTAAGTACCTCAAGCAGCTTGAGCAAGAAGTGCTGAAAAAGCAAAAAGCTACTAAGAGGAAGATGAGGGAAGAGGCTGCAAAGTTAAGAGCCACCATCTGAGCAAATCTGAATAAGTCTGCTCATAGACAGAAGATGGTGAGCTTCTTGAAGCTGTATGGATTCTCTGAAGGAGACTTGGTCTAATGTCTCTACCCACCATGGATGAGCACATTAGAGTGATCAAGCAGAATATCAAAAGGGGTGAGCTAGTTGACTTTCATTCTCCACCAAGTTAGGCTGCACCTGAAGTTGAGGTTAAGGTTAAACCCCAAGAGACAACACAACCTAGACCTAGTGCTTTATCACAGCCAGCTTCATCGTTTGATCCATAGCAGGATCCTAATTCCTCTCCTTCTGAACCTATGAAAGAAAAGGACCCAACTGAGAAGGACAAACAAGAACCCTCTTGTGCTACAGGCAAGCCTTCTTAGTTAAACTACAGAAAGAGGAAGAAGATGGCCTTTAGAAGGGACAAAAGGAAGAAGAGCAAGACCAAGGAATCTATATTTGCACCTCAATATAGATCACCACATTCAAAGGGTGATCAAGAAGAGGCTACTCATCTAACTCGTATTCAAGTAGAGCCTCTTGCTGCTGAGAGACTCATCATGTCTTGTATGTTTGCCACCAATCCAGACAAATGGTATGTCACTAGAGATCAAGGGGGTCAAGACATGTACTTCTAGCAAAACATACTTGACCTCCCTCTGCATGATCTCTATGACATGAGGAGATACTTTTAAAGTCTAAGGAATTCTAACCAACTGATGATAAAGGGAATGGTCTTGATTCTGATGAGGACTGTCAACAAATAAAGATCAAGCTTCAAAGTTCTCCTTTAGTTTTGGTAGCATCATCCTAGGGGGAGTTTGTAAGGATCATACTTAGAGGATGACGCAACCAAGAGCTCTCAGTATGCACATGTGAAGTACAAGGAAGTTACTTTAGAAGATTTGATAAAACTCAGTGAATTATACTAAGTATCAAATCTTCCGAAGCTAAAAGACCATATCTTCCGAATCCAAAGATGAAGTCTTCCAAAGCTTCAAAGACAAAGTCTTCCGAAGCCAAAGACTGATTTCTTCCAAAGACAAAGAAGACATGCTTTTTCTAAATCACCTTTTGACAAAAGCTGAACAACTTTCTGCTACCACCTCTGAAGACTCACCAACTTATATAGTTGGTGAAAAGTCCTTACTTTTATCAAACTGTAGATTAAGGTCTTTTATCTATAACTTTCTACTCTTGTACTTTTATCCTTTTTGTAATATATTAGGATGTGAGCTATGGCATGTCATAGTCACTAGTCAAAAGACAATCTGCCTTTTGACTCTACATTGATCTTTTTGTCTAGATTAGTGTTTCCACTGGCCTTTAAAGTATGGCCGGCTGTAGGAGGTAGTATAAAGTATCTCAAGCACTTGTATCTTAAGATAAGATTTGTAACACTTGTAAGAACTTGAGAGCATTATACAACATTCTTGAAAACCATATATTATCTTGTTCTTGTGCTTGTTCTTTACTTGTGTTCTTTGTTTCATCATTAGACCGGTTCCCTATTTGATTTGTTAAGTGTTCTAACACTCTCCAAACATTGAGAAACTATTGCATTGATCCCCTTCAATGGTCCTACACATATCACTGTTTTAACAATTAAAAACATCAAATCTTACCTAAAAATAGCACATACCATAAAATAGTACATAAACTTAAAATAACACATAACCTAAAATAACACCTTTTTTTTATACAATACTTTTTTGAAAATTCAGTTATCATTAATGTGCTAATTTGTCTTGCTAAGTTGTAAAGTGGTTGAATCCCAGGCGGATTTGGGTATTTAAGTTTTGTGCTACTTTTAGGAACCAGTGAATTAATATTAGCTTGAAATAAGGGGTAGCTACAACAAACAATTATGGAATTCTAAAATACCCTTCCCTCCTAATCATCAAATAATCCACATGTCAATAATTTAGTGGTTCTTATGGTCTTTACAAAAAATGTGTTTCTATTAGATCCTACTCCTATGTGTGTGTTTGGTAAGTGGAGAAGTAAAACTTTAACGTCCTGAATCTCTACCAAAAATACAATCTATAACATTTTTCATGAATAGATGAAGGTACTTGAGCCTTATTTGCTCTTTCTGTTTCCAAGTATATTTAGGACCTCGCTTGGAGTTCCATCTAACCTTGATGATGAAGTTTTACTACGCTTTAGTCTCTTTATCTCTTTATCCATGATCTCAACCAGTTCATCAATGAACCGAAGTTTGTCATCCACTTGACTCTTGCTCGTCCTGGCCACATCATATCAATTCCAACCAAAGCTTCGTACCATCCCTGGAGATCCCAAGCCATGACACATCTAAGCTCTTATCACTATCTTGCTCCACCAACCGGATCCTGGCTCCAAGGACGATCATTACGGTAGACTTTTTGGCCTCGTGAATATCCCTTCTAGCTCTTGGTCATGTTTTACTTTGATTTTCTCCATCTCCTTCTTCAGATGAGTGACCTCCTTGACCTCCTTCTTAATCACCTTGCTTTTAGTAGTTGTTATCCTCTTCAAATCCTCTATCATCTTCTCAACATCCTCAACCCCTTTTCTTTAAAGCATCATAGCAACTGCTTATGTGATCCAAGCCCTAAAGAAAACAAATGTAGTTAAGCCTTAAAATATAAGAACACAATAAGGGATACTGGAATCAGCTTTACGAATGCACAAGGAACTCCAGCTTCCTACTTGCCTCGACATACTCCATCCCATTGAAGAGTTCGACATCAACCACTGTGAGACTCTTTCTCGTCTAGTACCTAGAAGATTTAGAGCGAAGCATAAGAGTAGATGGCTTTAGGATCACCAGAGTATGCTTCTCTTTCTTCGCTAGGGTGTCTCTATAGATCAAGCTATTAATGTTAGGGAAACTAGAAGCTGACCTTGAACTTGCTATAAGAATTTATGCGGATTAGAATTGCATATATATAACAAATGGGCATAAGATATTACTTACCACCGGACATCTTGGATTCTGAGTATTGGGTGTCAAAGCTTTTTTTAACAACATAGGCCTTGAGACTAAACGTCCTCTCAAAAGTTAAGATCTCCAAAAATTAGTATATCCTTTTAATTATGTCTGTCCTAGCTGATGGCAAGTCTGAAACTTGGGTGCTATTCAAAATGTAGTTGATCCCATCATGAATAGAGCTATGCTTCACAAAGAATAATTTTCCTTTTCGGTTGCTATCTTTTTAGTTGCTTTCAAAATCACATATATCTGGCCGCACTTGACTTGAAAAAAAAAATGAGATGAACCATGGTTTCTAGGATTGTATACAACAACTAACTCAAAGACATTGATATCAAGGGAATATGTTTAAATAAGATTTTCTAGGTGTATAAAGTTCTTCAAACCATAAGCGTGGTGTGGGAGTAGCTTAAACCAATGAGTTTGAAAAACTCAGAAATTAGTGATAAAATGGTATAGCTTAGAGCTCAAGTGAAGGAAAATGCAAGGATACAGACTTGTGTTTTTGAAACAAAATCAGACCTAACCCTAGGATTAAAAGCCCTAAAAATCGTATTTTTAGGGAATGCCTTACTGGATTTCAGAGTTTTGATTTCTTGATTGAAGAATGTGCAGCATTCTTGATCAGGGTGCTCGAGGCCATTGGTCTATGAAATCCTCGATAGGATCACCAACGGTGGAAAAACGTGATCAAGTCATCTTCTTTCCCATGATTAAAGAATGTAAAAATCAAAGAATGAAGTGTAAAGGAATTCAAAATCTTACCTGAGTTACTCTGCGCAAATAATGGAGAAGATGACAGATAAGAATGAAAAGGAGAAAATCAAGGGGGGGTACAGTACCACAAGAATGGCGCCGTTCTACTCCCTAAAATCTTGGGCCACTCTGGGTCGTGTCCTATCACATCTTAATTGTGTTTTTTGAAAATTTAATAGCTATAAATAGTGAAAATAGCTATTAAATTTTAGAATAATTGTTATGGGTGAATTTTATGATTGGTAATCCTGTATCGTGGGTAGATTTATTATCTTGAATGCTAACATTAGTAACTAACTATTATTCTTTTAGCTTTGACTTGTCTTCGCATGTGACTCATACTCACTTAGTCAATCCTAAAGAATCAACAATTATTGAAAAAACATGTTAAAGCAGACCTCTAATGATCAAGAATGAAGACCGAGTACTCCCCAAGATTTAGTTATTTTTTCTTTATATAGAGGCTAAGAGATCAATATAGAACACACAACACACACTAGAAATTTACTCTTTAACACCTAGAATCGATCTGCTATTGCTCTCGCATTGTAATTATTACTACAATCAATAAGAACAACAAGAGGCAGAGTGATGATAAGTAACCTTTGATGTTTTATGTTGAGGATTTTCAGGAAGCAGGGGATTTTCTAGTAATCACAATGTGTCTTTCTTTACTTTTATATCATACTCATTACACAAATTATTCAAGCACACGACCTCATATATGAATTTCATCATAAAGTTATTGTTGTTAATTTTTGGTCAAAACAGACAACGTTATCTACCTGGAGCCTTCTTATAGCTTAATATTCTAAGAATATTATCTTTTTGTTTTTAGATCCTTTAAGTTGTCCAGTATATACTTCTATTACCATATTAGCAATTTGTTTGTCATTATTTCTATAAGTTTTACATATTGACTACATATTAACATTCTATGGACAACATTATAAATATGTCTTTCAGCATAAACCATCAATATTCCATTGATAATACTTTCCAATGATATAAGTTATTAATTACATAATCTTCTCTTCAATAAGGCGTCTTGTGGAGTAGGCTTGGAATAGTATAACCTGTGTGTGGGTTTATCTTCAAACTTTGGTAATTTGTAAATCTCATCATTGATATGCTTTTGGTAGTCTTCTTTGTTTATTATATCCTCTGGTGCATCAAACATATTTTTTTTAATTCTTTAATTGTTTTGATAAACGTTTTCTAGTTTTCTAGATTTCATAAGATTCTAATAAAAATCATTTTATTTTTGGAGGTGGTTGTTAGTCAGGGTAGCAATGACCTTTGAGAGCTTATCATTTACCTTATTGAATTAGGTGATCCAAGCCCTACAGAAACAAATGTAGTTAAGCCTTAAAATATAAGAACACAATAAGGGATACTGGAATCAGCTTTATGAATGCACAAGGAACTCCAGCTTCCACTTGCCTCGATGTACTCCATCCATTGAAGAGTTCGACATCAACCACTGTGAGACTCTTCCTTGTCTAGTACCTAGAAGATTTAGAGCGAAGCATAAGAGTAGATGGCTTTAGGATCACCAGAGTATGCTTCTCTTTCTTTCTCGCTGAGGGTGTCTCTATAGATCAAGCTATAATGTTAGGGAAACTAGAACCTGACCTTGAACTTGCTATAGAATTTATGCGATTAGAATTGCATATATATATAATAGCAAATGGGCATAAGATATTACTTACCACAGACATCTTGGATTCTGAGTATTGGGTGTCAAAGCTTTGTTTAACAACATAGCCTGAGACTAAACGTCCTCTCAAAAGTTAAGATCTCCAAAAGTAGTATATCCTTTTAATTATGTCTGTCCTAACTGATGGCAAGTCTGAAAACTTGGGTGCTATTCAAAATGTAGTTGATCCCATCATGAATAGAGCTATGCTTCACAAAGAATAATTTTCCTTTTCGGTGCTATCTTTTTAGCTGCTTTCAAAATCACATATATCTGGCCACACTTGATTTGAAAAAAAAAAAATGAATGAAACCATGGTTTCTAGATTGTATACAACAACTAACTCAAAGACATTGATATCAAGGGAATATGTTTAAAGAAGATTTTCTAGGTGTATAAAGTTCTTCAAACCATAGGCGTGGTGTGTGAGTAGCTTAAACCATGAGTTTGAAAAACTTAGAATTAGTGATAGAATGGTATAGCTTAGAGCCAAGTGAAGGAAAATGCAAGGATACAGACTTGTGTTTTGGAAACAAAATCAGACCTAACCCTAGGATTAAAAGCCCTAAAAATCGTATTTTTGGGAATGCCTTACTGGTTTCAGAGTTTTGATTTCTTGATTGAAGAAGGTGCAGCATTCTTGATCAGGGTGCTCGAGGAGCCATTGGTCTATAAAATCCTCGATAGGATCACCAACGGTGGAAAAACGTGATCAAGTCATCTTCTTTCCCATGATTAAGAATGTAAAAATCAAAGAATTAAGTTACAAGGAATTCAAAATCTTACCTGATTACTCTGCGTAGAAGAATGGAGAAGATGACAGATAAGAATGAAAAGGAGAAATCAAGGGGGGGGGCAAGTAACCACAAGAAATGGCGCCGTTCTACTCCCTAAAATCTTGGGCCACTCTGGGTCGTGTCCTATCACTCTTAATTGTGTTGTTTGAAAATTAATAGCTATAAATAGTGAAAATAGCTATTAAATTTTAGAAATAATTGTTATGGGTGAATTTTATGATTGGTAATCCTGTATCGTGGGTAGATTTATTATCTTGAATGCTAACATTAGTAACTAACTATTATTCTTTTAGCTTTGACTTGTCTTCGCATGTGACTCATACTCACTTAGTCAATCCTAAAGAATCAACATTAGTTGAAAAAACATGTTAAAGCAGACGTCTAACGATCAAGAATGAAGACCGAGTACTCCCCAAGATTTAGTTATTTTTCTTTATATAGAGCTAAGAGATCAATTAGAACACACAACACACACTGGAAATTTACCCTTCCCCTAGAATCGATTGCTATTGCTCTCGCATTGTAATTATTACTACAATCAATAAGAACAACAAGAGGCAGAGTGATGATAAGTAACTTTGATGTTTTTATGTTGAGGATTTTCAGGAAGCAGGGGCTTTCTAGTAATCACATGTGTCATTTCTTTACTTTTATTATCATACTCATTACACAAATTATTCAAGCACACGACCTCATATACGAATTTCATCATAAAGTTATTGTTGTTAATTTTGGTCAAAACAGAAACGTTATCTACCTGGAGCCTTCTTATAGCTTAATATTACTAAGAATATTATCTTTTTGTTTTTAGATAGATAATTATCCCATCATCCTTTAAGTTGTCCAGTATATACTTCTATTACCATATTAGCAATTTGTTTGTCATTATTTCTATAAGTTTTTACATATTGACTACATATTAACATTCTATGGACAACATTATAAATATGTCTTTCAGCATAACCATCATATTCCATTGATAAATACTTTTCCAATGATATAAGTTATTAATTACATAATCTTCTTCTTCAATTAGGCGTCTTGTGGAGTAGGCCTTGAATAATAGTATAACTTTGTGTGGGTTTATCTTCAAACTTTGTTAATTTGTAAATCTCATCATTGATATGCTTTTGGTAGTCTTCTTTGTTTATTATATCCTCTAGTGCATCAAACATTTTTTTTTAATTCTTTAATTGTTTTGATAAACTTTTCTAGTTTCTAGATTTCATAAGATCTAATTAAAAATCATTTTATTTTTGGAGGTGGTTGTATAGTCAGGGTAGCAATGACCTTTGAGAGCTTTTCATTTTACCTTATTGAATTAGTTTTTATATCCATGACATATACATTTACTTCTTTAATTTTCTTTTCTAGAGAGACTAATTACTCTCCTAGGACAATAAAGTAAATATTACTATAATTATTGTTTTATTAGACTATTTATAGGTGATATGTTATAGTATCATTTCCAAAATAATTTTGGAAAGCATTATAATATCTTACTTCATTATATTTTTCTATTTGAAAAGGTTGTTATGGAGGCAAAGCAGTTATTAATATTTTATCATCTATATTATAATTCCTATGTATTACAAACACCATAATCTCACACGTTAGTTATTAATCATAGTACCTTTTGATTTTGTTTACAAATATTATTATAAAACCTTTCTTTGGAAAGCCTTCTCTTTTTTGGTTTAAAAATATTTAAAATACCATTTTTTAATAACCTCCATTTTGGTAAGTAAAACTCTGATTAATTATTTACCTTTTTGGAGGTCCCGAACTAATATGGATTCTTATCCCTATCCATTTAAACTGATAAATTCATTTTTGACTCATTACTTTCGAATCATTATTTTTAAAGTTCATTTTTACTATACTATTCATATGCATTCTTAATTCATCTACAGTAGTTTCAAAAACTTCCCCTCTTATTTCAGAAGCAAAACGCTCTTGATGGCTTCTTACTATATATTTTATCGAAGATATATAGATCTAGTTATACCTGATCTATGGATTCTTTCAAATCTACTTGTACTGAACCTTAGATTTCTACTATATCTAAAGGATTATTATTTACGTATGGTTGAGATTAGTAGCTTTTTCTAATATCCAATTATTAGGAAAATTAATTTTTCTTCTCATTTAATTTTTTTCTAGTATTTATATTTGGTTTTCCAAAATTAGTTTCTATTACTATGTTTCATTTATTGGCTTATCCATCATTCTGCAATGAGGATTTAATGTACATAGATGTTTATAATAAATTCTATAAAGAACACATTTAACTTCTAAACCTAAAGCATAAATATAGCCATTTATTTTAATATCTAATGTAAAGGAATCTAGTATTAACATTAGATAACGATAATTGTAAATTTGGATATACATTAAAATAGATTGGACCATGGGCTAAACTTAATTGCACAATCCCTATATGATTGCTTTCAATTTAAATTTCTAGCATCCCTTAAAGCTGCTACAAAGATTTTTGGTAAACCTTCTAAGGTAAATGGTTTGAATGTAATCTGAACTAGTCCTCTATGAAGCAACTTATAATTATTTTTGTATTTACTTAAGTCTCTATTATTTAAAAGCTTAATTATCCTATCTTTGTTATATGAATAAACTATTATTCAATGTCTTAGATTTGTAGACTAATTTAGAATCTACTTTAGGAATTTTCCATTTATGTAAGGCCCTGTTTCCAGGCAGCCTCGGTTAAATTTTTAACATCGTGAACACATAATTATCAAAATTTAAACAATCATCAACATAGTAGCGAAATTAAAACTACCAATACATAGAATATTGTCTAAGTGTAGGACCGATTAAAGGATGGTCAATACACAGTCTCATAATGAGGAGAGTTTTAGAACACTTAACAGATCAAATAGGGAACCTGGTTTATGTAAATGATACTAAAAATACAAGTAACTGAGACAGAACTAAGAATAAGAATAGAGAATTATGGTTTCAAGGATGCTGTATATTGCTCTCAAGTTCTATTACAAGTGTTACAAAGCATAAAAAGAAATACAAGGACCTGAGATACTTTATACTACATCCTACAGTCGTCCATACTATGAAAGCCAACTGGAAACACTAATCTATATAACAAGATCAATGTAGAGTCAAAAGGCAGATTGCCTTTTGACTAGTGACTATGACATGCCATAGCTCACATCCTTTTATATTATGAAAAGGATAACAGGTACAAAGTAGGAAGTTACAGACCCAAGACTATAATCTATAGTATACAAAAGCATGGACCTTTTCACCAACTTGTATAAGTTGGTGAGTCTTCAGAGTTGCAGTGAAAAGTAAGTCAGCTTTATGAAAAAGTAGATCAGAGAAAGCATGTCCTCTTTGTTTTCGAAGAGAAATTAGTCTTCACTTCATTTGGCTTTGGAAGACTTTGTCTCTGAAGCTTCGTAAGACTCATCTTTGGCTTCGGAAGATTGGACTTTGGCTTCGGAAGATTTGGACTATAGCTTCGGAAGATTTTACACTTAGAATATTTTCTGTGATGAGTGCAAAACTTCCGAAGCAACTTCTACCTTGTACATCAGTGCATGCGTGCAAGAAGCACCTTGGTTAATTTTGCTTCTTTGGTTGCATCAGACTTCTAATATAACCTTACAAACTCCCCCTAGGCTAATGCTAGCAAAATAGAGAAGTTATTTACATGTTGGGTCCTTATTAGGATCAGACCATACTTTATTCATCATCTGGTCGGGATCCCTTAGACCCTATAAATCTTCTCATGTCATGGAGATCATGTAGAGGAAGATTAAGCATGTCTTGCTAGAAATAGACATCTTGACCTCCTTAATCTTTGATGACATACCACCTGTCTGGATTAGCAGTAAAATTCCAGGACAAGATGGGTCTTCCAGTTGTAAGAGGCTCCTTTTGAGTTGGAGTTGGTTGAGCAGCCTCTTCTTGCCCCCCTTAGGATGCTCTGTATTATATAAGGTGTAGAAGTGGATGCCTTGGTCTTCTTTTTGGAAACACTCTTCATGGTCATCCTTTTCCTCTTCTTTGAAGTCTTTAACTGAGAGGACTGGTCTTTAGCACCTGGTTGTTCTACTGTGTCTCTCTCAGTTGGGTTCTCTTCTCTCATAGGTTCAGAAGGAGAGCGAAGAGAACCCTATTATGGATCAGAAGATGAATTGTGTAGTCTCAGGGGGTTCAACCTTAACAACCTCAGGTTGAGCTGGACTTGGTAGAGAATGCAAGTCAACAAGCTCTCCCTTTTGAATCTTCTGCTTGATCACTCTAATGTGCTCATCCATAGTGGATAGAGACATTGTAAATTGGTAGAATAGGTAGATTGGTATGTATAATGAACATTAGGAGCTTATTTAGTGACCCCGAATAGTTGATGAAAGTCTCAAAATGGCCAAAAACTTAATAAGTTGCAAGTATTAAAATTCCAGGACTTAAAAACATGTTTTATATTGCTAAAAACCGAACTTGGTGAATTTTTGGGTTAATATGTATTTCTATGAATTTATTTAGCAAAAATAAACCTAAACTGGGGGAAATTTTTGGATAAATTACAAAAGGTGTGACAATCCTAAAGGCCTATGAATCCATGATATTTCAGTAAGTTAGAAGACCTCAAGGTGATATTTTGGTGGAAATTGAAAGAAAGCGGATTAAATGTCGGTCGGGTAAAAACGGATTTTAACGGGTTAGATCTTAAAACGAGGGTTTTACGCGAAGGACCCCAAAAATTCTTTTAAACAGGCCTAAGTGTAATGTAAAAACCCCTGGAACTAATAAGGGCTATATTGGTCAGAAATAGAAAGAATGCAACTTTGGGGGTGAAAATGTAAATTTTGAACTTGAGGACCAAAGTGTAAATTCCGTAAATATGACTAAATTTCAGTACAATATGACCAGAAACTATTATTAAACTTTTATTATTATGTAAACAAATTTATAGGAATCATAAACTTGTCATTCACATGCCAGACCCCAACTTCCCTAAAAAGGAAACTTTTTGACGCAAACTTCTAAGAATCGAAGCCACATGATTTTATGACCATCAAATGCACTTAGTTATACTTTCAATAGTCTAATAACACATAGCTTACTACTTGTGTCATGATAATAGGGTGCTATGGACACGAACTTGTTGGTACTTGAAGGACTTTTATTTGATTCTAAGGTGAGTTCAGTGTTCCCTTTTTACTACTATTTTTGGGATGAAGCATGCTATGTTTGAACTAAAGTTATTTGTGTACCATTATGGATGCTATTATATGTTGTGGCTAATGTTAGAACCTGCACCTACTTGTATCACAATCATTAATTCTTGTGTGAACCGCTTATTTTATATGGGTAGATCTACTTAGGGAATCCCCCATGCACAGTGCCTTCCGTCATAACCGGAAGGGTACCACACTGAGATCCTGTGGGGTCATTTGTGTCGTATGGCAGGTTTTATAAGATACTATGGTGTACCACTCTGCAGGTATGGTACACTCTTTGAGGCTCAGTTTCCCCTTTGGGATAACCGGCATAACACAAGTTTAGAAGAGGCTAGTCGGGGTTGAGTGCAGGGTTGATTGTGACTCCACAATAGTGACACTTATGTTTTCTTTTTAAAATTTACTTATGGATTCTAAAGAGCCCTTTTGTTTTTGAACTTTAAGCACTTGAACTCACCAACTTTTTAGTTGACACAAAAATCTTTTTGAGCATGTTTCAGGTAACCCTTGATGAAGTTGGATTTTAATGGAAACTTTATGGATGGCTTAGTACCGTGACTACCAATGGCATTACTAGATTTTAAAAACATTATTAGACATTCGAATTGTTGTGTTAAATTTGGATAATTTACAATGGGTGTGGATTTGATGTTTGGGCAAGACTTTCATAGCCTGGATATGTTTTTTTAATGTAATGCCATGTGATATCTCTCCTTGTGTGCTCTTGAGTGGTTAGTTTCCGCTTCCATGTATTTTGCTAGTCTACGACGTCCCACCCTCCTTGGGCCCGGGGTGTGACAATAAGTGAGCTTGGGGTTGGGTCTGTCACATCCATAGGTTCTTGTGGACCTAGTTGAGTTCTCCTGAGTGATCTCTCAGCTAACTTGCCCTTGAGATCGGTGATCTCAAGTTGCTGGTCATTGACCTTTCTTTGTAAGACAGTCACCTGAGATTCCAAGTGACTTATCTTTGAGACTACATAGGTGCATGTTTTTGTTAGTTTTTGCACCTTTAGTTTCAGACACCCCTCATCTTTATCAGAAGAATCACGGGGGATAAGAGAATAGGACCAAGGTCTTCTTCCTCATCACCAGCACTTTGTTCTTGGCTGCTAGATTTCCCCTGCACCATGACAGCCTCAAGTGTAGTGTCAATGGGCTGGGTTGCCATGGTTGAGGTCTTAATGATGTAGTTACTTGCTGAAGTGAGAGCCTCTTCCATATGGACCTCCTGAACAAGTTCAGGGAGATCCACCTCAGTAGTAGGTGGATGATGTGGGCTGGACATAGGAGAAACAGGAGTACTCATCTCTTCTTGAGCAGGGAAGGAGAAGAGAGACTCATGATACTCACTGAATCCCATGTCTTAATCATCATAAAATTAAAGGTTTGGGATTGGTTGGTTCAGATCAAGAGGCTAGGGATGGTAATTGTCCCCTGAAGGTTGTTTACTAGAGTTTTGAGACTCTGAGTGAAGGCTTAAGGCTTGGGGGGTTGTGAGCTCCTCAGGCTGAGCATGAGGAACCTCAGCACTGATCATTGGTAAGATGGGAGTGGTTTGCTCCTCAGGAGAAATATGAGCTCCGGTGTCCACTTCCTCCTGCATGGGTAATGATATAGGGGCTTGCACAAACTGAGTAGCATGTGCAGGGGTTCGTTTGGATTTTCTTTGGTAGGTGATGGTTATTTTTGGTTGTATTGGTGGTTGGGAAGTAGAAGGTGTGGGTTCACACTAGCTGGTGCTGCTAGGTTGTCACCTTGAGCAATAAGCTCTAACATTTTTTGGGACAAGAGCTGTTTCTACCCCATAAGAAGCCAGTAGTTGCTTCCTTATAGTCTTGAAGATGCTGGGCTCTATGTGTCCTATTTGGAAAACCTAAGCCTTGGTCTTGGGATTATCAAAGTGATTTGAAGACAACGTAATAGTAAGTGATCTTATGTTCAAGCTTTGAGGATCATTGGCTGTTGTTAATAAAGAACTTTCAGTCACTTGGTCTTTCTTCACCTTCCATTACCATCTTTGAAAGATTGGACTTGACCTTTAACACCTCAGAAGTTTTGACAAACTTTGGAAGTTTTGGAGACTGGACCTTCGAAAGATCTTGCTTTCACTGCAGCAGGCTTCAGCACTTCAGAAGCATTGCTTTCTTCCGAGACCAAATTTCTTTCGAAGGAAAGTTTTCACTTGTCTTCTTTTTTACCTTGGAGCTTTTGAAGGGAAAGATTTTCCTTCAAAAGCTAGTTCTTCTCAGAAGTTTTCTCTTTGATCATGTGAATAGTACTTTTAGGATTGTAGATGCAATCCTTAGCAAGATGAGAAGTACTACCACATATGATGCAATCCATTTGCTTCCTTTTGAGAGTCTTCTTTTGAGAGAAAGACTGAACTTGATCACTTTCCACCTCCATCTTCATCTTCACAGATGATGCAGCAAGCTTCTCAGGGTGAGGCTTGCTCTTGGAACTGGATGGTTCAGGCTGTGTAGCAGTGATACACAACTGATTAGCCTTCTTCTCTATGCTAGAATGATTTGGACATGAACTAGAACTCCTGGTATTAGAGTTCATAGTTAAGTCTTCAGCCTTTACCACTTCAAATCCTACAAAGATGAACACTTGTTTCTGCTTAGAGTTAAAAGTGGCCTTGATCTCTTGAGCCTTCTTTGATTTTCTCTTTGCTTCCCTAATCAAGTTCTTCCTCTTAGACTTGGTCATCCCAGATTCTTTTCTCTCCTCAAGAGAATAGTAACCCTTATTAGGATGATCTTCTTCACTCTTCTCAGAATCATCCTTCACTATCTCCTTTTCATCCTCTTCATCTATTGGGGTCTATGAGGAGAAGTTCATCTTCATAAGTTCCACACCTTGGAGATCTTACAGACAATACAGTGTGTGGAGGAGCTATCTCAGTAGATCAGAGTCCCTGCTTATTCTCTTAACAAACTTTGCATGCAAGGATGAGGATATAATGTTCTTGAGGTCTTTTCTTCAACAACACATTTGCCCTGGCTTTGCTGATCACAAGCTCAGCCTGGCATTCAGTTAACTTAGTGATGAGATCTTTTATCTGAGTCCTGTAGTTAGTATGTTCATGCTTAAGAGTTGAAATGGTATTCTCAAAATCTTCCGAGACTTAGTTTCTTTTGGAAGAAAAATTGTCCTTCAAATACATGTAAGTACTTAGAAGCATATTTAAGGTTCGGAAGATATCTGAGAATTTCTTCCAAAGGTAAATTTCTTATAAGTAGTTAGTTGACTTAAAGACATAATTTTCTTCTGAAGACAACTTTAAATCTGCTTTCGGAAGAAAATTGTCATTCAAATACATGTAAGTACTTAGAAGCATATTTAAGCTTCAAAAGATATCTAAGAATTTCTTCCAAAGGTAAATTTTTTATAAGTAGTTATTTGATTTGAAGACATAATTTTCTTCTGAAGACAACTTGAAGTCTTCTATTTTAAGTTTGTAATTATTTTCAGCTCTTTTGAATCAGTCTTTAAAATTTTTAAGGACTCAAGATCAGTTCTCATCTCTAAGTTATAGGACCTAAATCAGTTAACTTTAGCAATACATTCAGGTGTACAAGGATGTTCGAATACCTTGGCTTCTTTATGATCTGCAATCAGTGCTTGGTTTAGAGATGCATCCTCAACCTTTGTCTTTGGTTCCTTGCACCATTTGTCTTTGGTGCCTTTCACTCTCTAGCAAAGTGTCCCATTTGGTTACAGTTGTAACACTTCACTTTGCTTTTGTCTAGCCCAAACTTTCCACTGGTTGCATTGCTAGGAAACTTCCTCCCTATCCTTTTGCAAAACTTCATGTCTTTGTGAGTGAGAAGTGCCATTTGCTGGACTATTTCCATGTACTCCAGATCTTGCCTGTGCTAGGAAACTTCCTCCCTATACAGTCCAGGTCTTCAAGGGTAAAGAGAAAGTTGCATGTGCTTTCATCAGTAGACACAAAGGCTTGTGAAAAGCTTGTCTCTTGGAATGGGATTCCTTGGATGAAGCTCTCTCTTGGTGTCTCCGGGAAGGTGATGAAAGGACCCTTTTGTCAGTCGTCAGGGCAGCAGATGAGATGATGTTATGGTTCTCTGCAATCCCATTCAACAACAAGAAGGGCTGAACTCTACTGAGTTGGAGTTACTAGAGGGATTTTGCATGTTCATCTCCATCTGGTAGCCACTGAGGATACCATACAACTTAATGAGAGTAAGGGTCTTGAGGTTCTCAGTCCTCTTAATGACCATACAATAGTGTGTCCATTGTCTAGAAAGAGAGGACATGAACTTCCTCACAAGTTCCTGGTTCTCAAGAGTTACTCCAACATCCATTAGAGTATCCACAATCTCAACATAATTGAAGTATTGTTGAGTCATGGTTTCACCTGTCTTGAAGGTGAAGTTCTCAAACTGCTGCTTCAAGAGGTCCTTCTTATTCTCTTTTGCTTCATTTGACCCCTCATACATCAACTTCAGTGCATCCCATAGTTGCTTGGAAGTCTTGAACTTCTTGAAGCCTTTGTAGATAGAAATTGGAAGAGCGGTTTGGAGGGCGGTCATGGCCTTCTGATCTATGTTAATTTTCTTCCAATCTTCATCAGAATAATCAACCACTTTCTTTTGTATCATACCACCAGCAGCAGCAGCTAAAGAGGTGGATGGTACATGAGGTCCATGGACAATAAATCCCCACATCCTGAAGTCTTGAGACTTGATAAAGCCTTCCATTCTTTGGCAACAACTATCAAAGTCATCAGGAGTGATCAGTGGAGACTTTGTCATAGTACCAGTTTCCATATCAGCCTTTATGATAGCTGCCATTTGAGATGTTAAGTGTTTTATGAAACTGAAGGGATTTAAGATGGTGAGATCTTACAATCAAGAGCCTAAAAAGCTCTGATACCAATTGCAGGACCGGTTAAAGGGATGGTCAATACAATCAGTCTCACAATGAGGAGAGTTTTAGAACATTTAACAGATCAAATGGGGAACTGGGTTTATGTAAATGATACTAAGAACACAAGTAACTGAGACAGAACTAAGAACAAGAACAGAGAAGTATGGTTTTCAAGGATACTGTATATTGCTCTCAAGTTCTATTACAAGTGTTACAAATCATAAAGGGAAATACCAGGACCTGAGATACTTTATACTACATCCTACAGCCATCCATACTATGAAAGCCAACTGGAAACACTAATCTAGACAACAAGATCAATGTAGAGTCAAAAGGCAATTTGCCTTTTGACTAGTGACTATGACAGGCCATAGCTCACATCCTTTTATATTGTAAAAAGGATAACAGGTACAAAGTAAGAAGTTACAGACCCAAGGCCATAATCTATAGTTTACAAAAGCGTGGACCTTTTCACCAACTTGTATAAGTTGGCGAACCTTTAGAGTTGCAGCGGAAAGTAATTCAGCTTTATGAAAAAGTAGATCAGAGAAAGTATGTCCTCTCTGTCTTCGGAAGAAATCAGTCTTCACTTCATTTGGCTTTGGAAGACTTTGTCTCTGAAGCTTCGAAAGACTTCGTCTTTGGCTTCGAAAGATTTGGACTTTGGCTTCGGAAGATTTTACACTTAGAATAATTTATGTGATGAGTGTAAAACTTCCGAAGCAACTTCTACCTTGTACATCAGTGCAAGCATGCAGGAAGCACCTTGGTTGTTTTGGCTTCTTTGGTTGCATCAACCTTCTAATATAACCTTACACTAAGATCCAATACACCTATCCATAACATATCTATCAAACTATTAGAATGCTAGCCTTGAACATGGTCAGGTAACTGCACATCCATGCCAAGCCGTCATTCTTGTTCCGTCTTCTATTTACCTGTCAAGCTAATATGCATACAAAAGTCAGTGTTGTAGAGTGAGTTCTAGTTTAAAATTTTAAGGAATTCCTTTAACATATTCAAAATTTGAAACCTTTAACGTTAAATCATTAGTACATTATACAACTAGGATCTTGATCGTCTTTCATACTTTCATAGGTTTTCATACTTTATACTATACTCTATCATTTACCTTATCTTTATCTTTGAGCTAGTACTTGTACGAAGCTCCTATCATTGTGAGCATACACAAGGTATAATGTGACATCTGGCATTAAAATAGGTGCATTGACCATAGACTTTGACATTTGACTTTGACTCTATGACTTTGATTTGGTCTAAATAATAAACTTTGACTCGAAACTTGACCTAATGTTTACTTGGTCTGATAATAGTGCATTAGACGCGTGTAGATACGCTAAGTTCTAGAACTGTGTATTATGGGCTAAATATGTTCTAGTGGGCCTTGGGTATGGTGACAGTGTACGTTCATCGATTTGGACTTAGCATGATTGTTGCATGCTTTATTTTGGCCTAAGATCTTAAAAATGTAAAAATATATACATCATATGTTAAGAAAGCCACAAAAATCAGACCTCAGTGGGCTTTGCCAAAAGCCTACTAAATAGACTTAATTTAATTATAAATATGAATAAAATAATTTTATATAACATATAATAGTCTGTTGGAATCGTATTCACGAGTAGAATTTAAAAACCTAAAGATTGGATGACACATGAATCGAGACGAGGCAGAATTGAACAAGACAGGCAAGGGCTCGGGAGGCCCACCCATGGCCCCCCTAGGCCGAATCCTTATATAAGGGGAGAGTTCCCCTTGTTTTCTCATTCTTTTATTTTTTTTATCATTGATCTCCAAGTTTTCTCTCTAGAGAAAACCCTTGCCGCCATCATGTTTTTTTCTCTTGTTCTTCATCATCTTTGTAAGGCCCCATTCCCGGGAAACCCCACAGCTGGTCATTCATAGCACTTTACACATTAAAATACATTAGAGTAAGAAATCATGGTAGCGGAATAGTTAAACAAAAACCATTTCATGCATTAATAATAATTTTTGCCAAAAATACATCGTTGTTTCGAGTTTCAAAAGAACATTTAGTTGTATTACAAGACAAAAATATCATTTCTGCATAACATGGATGTTAGTCTTTATTTGCCAAGTAGCTTCAACCTCGTGCCATCCCCAGCAACATCATTACCTGCCAACTGATATGCATATAAAAAGTCAGCGTTGCTGAGTGAGTTCTAGTTTTGATAATATAGAAAATATGCATTTTGTAAGCTTCACTTGGTGTTCATCCATCATTATACATAACCATTCGTTAAGAGATTCATTATCTTTCTTTCTTACATTATCTTTCTCTTTCATTAACTAGGATTGCACAAAGCAAGAGCCTACATTATTGGTTGGCAATAGATGCTGAACCCCTGCCAGTACACGTTTATCATGGTAGCTAACCCCTAACAGTTGACCCACACTGCTAGTCACGAAGCCTGCTCATGAATACGGGTCCCATTCATTCATTGGTCAATCATAAGGATTAGACCCCAGATGTGCATCCTTTGGGCTGAAACAGCCGCACATTAGTTGAGCAAATGACACCCAGGGTCGTGAACCTCCATTCATTTTGCTTGCAAGGCTTTCCATTCATCATACGGGCCCGGGGGTAACATTCATTAAGTTCCAATGTCTTTCTTTTATTTCTTTGCGACCACTTGATTATGAATAATACTTTTATGTTATTCTTAGTCTTATCATATGAAATATTAAATATTATTCATAATAGCAACCCCTAAGAAAAGAATATAACATTAGAAACATAAAACAAGCATAAACTTCCATTAAACATAAGTACTTAGAACTAAAATTCTATTCCCAAAATTTCAGAATAAACCTATGTGTTCACAATGCATGAAACAGGTATACAGCGGATGACATAAATGTTAAGTGTCCACAGCGGACAGCCAAAGTCCATAGCGGACGACCAAAGTCCACAGCGGGTGCCTAATGGTCCATAGCGCATGAATAAAACACTAAGTATGTCCACAGTGGATGACTTAAATGTTAAGTGTCCATAGCGGACAGCCAAAGTCCGTAGCGGATGAACAAAGTCCACAGCGGATGCCTAATGGTCCACAGCGCATGAATAAAACCCTAAGTATGTCCACAGTGGATGACTTAAATGTTAAGTGTCAACAGCGGACAGCCAGAGTCTACAGCAGATGACCAAAGCCCACAGCGGATGCCTAATGGTCCACAGCGCATGAATAAAACACTAAGTATGTCCACACCGGATGACTAAGGTTCATAGCTGATGAATTAGACATTACAAGTGTCCACGGGCAAACAACCATAATCCATAACTGACAGTCTAAAGTATGTAAAGGATCCATAGAGAAAGACTAATGTCCATAGCGGACATGCATGCATACTTAAGTGTCTACAACGGACATGCATGCATACTTAAGTGTCTACGGCGGACAGTCTAAATGCTTAAAGTGTTCACAACGGACATTCTAACAATGTTCAAGTGTCCACAGCGGACAGTTAGTGTCCACAGTGGACAACATGTTCAATACTTACGATCCAACTTATGCAGTTTCTAGTTCCATACATTTTCTTAAGTGTATTCTTAGCATAGATCTATCAGGTACACAATCAAAACATAACAAGCAACCATTCAACATCATAGAGATCTTTTAGAAACAAACATCTTTCGTAAATAGTCATATTTTCATGGAAAAACGTAGTTTGGTAAATAAACATTCTTTTCAGTACACATATCAGCCCCAAACAAGTAGAAAACCAATAAAAAAAGGTGATCTAGAACTCACCTTAAACAGCCTTTGAGCAAAACACCACAAACCCGAGAGCAAACCTGGAGTTCTAACACCTAAACACACGAAAACAAGCAACTAAACACAAAAAAAAGCATAGAAATCGGTCCAGAAGCTTGAACCCAACTGAAACCGAGAAGAAAACACCTTAAAATCTTACCTCCTTGAAGAACTTCCCACTTTCTCTTTCTAGAACAGGATGGGAGCTTCTTTCTCTCACTAGCCATATGTTGAGTGCATAAGAGAGAAAGTATGGGCAACCATTTTCTTTTTAAACCCCATTATGGGCCGATTTAGCCATTGTACACTTTTACCCCTCGCCTTTCAATATAATATCCCATTTGCTCCCTTTACTTTTCTTTTCTTTTTTTTTCTTGAAGTTTTCGGGTGTTCCAAGTCCACCCCCCTTATATAGGTTTCATCCCCGAAACCAGTCACTCCTTAAAGAGGTCAGGGTAGTACCGTCTCATTTCTTCCTCCGACTCCTAATTGACCTCTGATCCCTTGCGATGCTTCCATTGCACCTTTACTTGACTAATCACTTTAATCCTTAAACGTTTCTCCTTCCGGTCCAAAATGGCCACTGGTTGCTCTACATAATTCAACAATGCACCAACCTTGATGTCTCCAAGTAGCACGATTACGTCATCATCTGCCAAACATTTTCTCAAATGAGACACCTCGAATTTCAGATGTATTCCACTTAGCTCATCGGGTAGCTCAAACTTATAAGCCACCTCACCAACTCTGGCAATGATTTTGAATGGCCCGATGTACCTTGGGCTCAATTTCTTTTACTTTTGAAACTTGATAATCGCTTTCCAAGGAGACACTTTCAACATCACCTTATCTCCTACTTGGAACTCAATTGGCGTCTTCCTCTTATCAGCGCAGGACTTCTGCCGATCCTTTGCTGCTTTCCTAAAGGCTTTATCTTTTCCAACGTCTTCGACGTGGCCTCAATGATCTCGATACTTCCCAACTCCTTCTGCCTGATATCACCCCAACACACCGGGGTTCTGTATCATCTCCCATACAACATTTCGAATGGTGGCATGCCTATACTAGCATGATAACTATTGTTGTAGTAGAACTCTGCCAATGATAGGTGTTCATCCCAACTTCCACCAAAATCAATAATGCATGCCCGGAGCATGTCCTCTAAGATCTGAATGGTCCATTCTGATTGATCGTCTGTCTGAGGGTGGTAAGCTACGCTAATGTGTAGCCTCGTACCCATCGCATCATGAAATTTCTTCCAGAACTTGGACGTGAACCAAGTGTCCCTATCAGAAACAATAGACACCGGGTCGCCATGATGAGTAACAATCTCCATGATGAACAGCTCTACCAACCTTTCTGACAAATAGGTCTCTCAGATTGGCAAGAATGAGCACTCTTCGTCAAGCGGTCTACAACCACCCAAATGGTATCACATCCTCTCGTCGTGTGAGGCAATTTCATGATGAAGTCCATGGTGATGTGTTCCCACTTCCATTCGGGTATATTCAAAGGTTGGATCTTCCCGTATGGTTTCTCATGCTCTACCTTCACTTGCAAGCAAGTTAGGCACTTACTCATGTACTCCACTACGTCACGCTTTATCCCTGGCCACCAATAATCCTTCTTTAGGTCCTGATACATCTTTGTAGCACCAGGATGGATGGAGTACCAAGTTTTGTGAGCTTCATCCATAATCCTTCTCCTCAGGTCCTCGTAATGAGGAATCCACATCCATCCGGATTGGGTTTTAACACCAAGGGTTTTCTCCCCTAAATCCGTTATCTGCCCCTTCATCTACTCAAATTTGATCCTATCGTCCTTCAGTGCCTCGTCTTGTAACTTTCCAATCTAACCCATGACATCGGGTGTCATAACCTGCTGACAAGACTTCACCCGAATCGGTTCAGGTCGTTCCTTTTGACTGAGGGCATCAGCAACCACATTTGCCTTGCCCGGATGATAATGGATTTCACAATCGTAATCCTTGATCAACTCTAACCACCTCCTTTGCCTCATGTTAAGTTTCTTTTGCTCGAAGAAATACTTTAGGCTCTTATGATCTGTAAAGATGGTACACTTCGCCCCATGCAAGTAGTGCCTCCAAATTTTCAATGCAAAGACCACAGCCGCCAACTCTAAATCATGAGTAGGGTAGTTAACCTCATGGATATTCAATTGTTGAGACGCATAGTCTATAACCTTTCCTTGTTGCATCAACACGCAACCTATACCCAAATACGAAGCATCTGAGTATACCACCAAATTTTCATTCCCTTCGGGCAATGTCAAGATTGAGGCTTGGGTTAACCTTGTCTTCAACTCTACGTTCACCCGTGTGACTCTTCCCACACTTCTTACACCCCCTTTGGTCATTCCCCTTCCTCTGTTATGGGCGACGGTCGTCAACCCTCATCTTCTTCTCCCCAATTCCATAGTTGTCATTCCTAAACCACTTCCCATTACCATTCTTATTCCAACTCCTCTCGACCTTCCTCTGAACTGGCACCGGGTCCCTCTCATCATACAATCTACCCGCCAAATCTACCACTAACTTAAACGTGCCCGGTCTAGCGCCTATCATGTTCCTCCTAATGTCCACTGGCAAACCTTGCATGTATCTCTTAATCTTCTTAGACACTGTAGTTACCAGATCTGGCACAAGTCTTGCAAGTTTATTGAACTTGGAGGTGTACTCTTGATGAGTCATGTTCCTGGCCTCCAAATGCAAGAACTCCTTCTTAATTTTGTCCAACTCTTGATGTGGACAATACTCCTCCATCACCATCTCCTTCAAATCCGACCACCTCATCTTTGCTATAGATCATTTTCCCTCGGCTCAAACAATGTTGTCCTACCAACATAGTGCCTAGTCAACGAAAGAATGGGAGGCAAACTTCACCTTCTGATCCTCCCGACATTCACTGATGTCCAGGACAGCTTCAATCTCTCGAACCCAGCGGTGAGCAGCAGTAGCAGTGCCATTACCGTTGAAGGTCGAGGGTTTGCATCTCTGAAACACCCCATAGCTGCACCCCTTAGCAGTCCCCTTCTCCTCCTCGCTATCATCATCATGAATTACCACCTTAGGGCTAGGTGGCTCTTCTTTAGCTTCCTTAGTCCTTTTAGTGGACTTTCTTGATTTCCTCTCCTCCTTCTTCCCCTTATCCTCAGCTCTTTCCCATCCATTACAGCCTTCAACACTTCAGTAACCACCAAAGGCAACACATTCTGCATGATTTTATAGACTCATCAGCAATAGCTTCCTTCACCATAGATTTGAGGGTAGATGATCCTTCAGCCTCTTGGTGGATATGGAGATCTGTGTCCTCATGAACCATCTCGGGAGCCTTAACTTTGCTCTTGGTGACACATGGCCTAGTAGAAGGCCCGCCACGAGCACCACCTCGGTTGCCTTCAAAGATTTCTACCCGCCATAAAATCTACTTCCTATAAGATTCGAACACCAACAAGGTCATTCAAGTAATAGCTCAGATTATGTCAAGTATAGTAAGTCCCTATTATAGTGGCCAGTTGTGATTAGCCACTTACTTTACTCTTCATTCCCCAAGCATTTTCTATTCTGACTACATCAGCATCCAAATCTACTGAGCACATAAATCAAATAGCACACGCATATAATACCGGTTAACTTTAAGAAAATTACCTGATGGCGCGTAACTACTTGGGCTGGCATCCCTACATTTGGTCCCATTTTCAATTTAAGTTTAGGTTTTGAAAATAATTACCCAATTCTCTTAAACTTTGGCTCTGATACTAACTTGTAAGGCCCCGTTCCCGGGAAACCCCACAGCTGGTCGTTCATAGCACTATACACATTAAAATACATTGGAGTAAGAAATCATGGCAGTGGAATAGTTAAACAAAAACCATTTCATGCATTAATAATAAATTTTGCCAAGAAATACATCGTTGTTACGAGTTTCAAAAGAACATTTAGTTGTATTACAAGAAAAATATCATTTCTGCATAACATGGATGCCAGTCTTTATTTGCCAAGTAGCTTCAACCTCGTGCCATCCTCAGCAACATCATTACCTGCCAATTGATATGCATATAAAAAGTCAGCGTTACTGAGTGAGTTCTAGTTTTGATAATATAGAAAATATACATCTTGTAAGCTTCACTTAGTGTTCATCCATCATTATACATAACCATTCGTTAAGACATTCATTATCTTTCTTTCTTTCATTATCTTTCTCTTTCATTAACTAGGATTACACAAAGCAAGAGCCTACATTATTGGTTAGCAATAGATGCCAAACCCCTACCAGTACACGTTTATCATGATAACTAAGCCCTGACAGTTGACCCACACTGCTAGGCACGAAGCTTGCTCATGAATATGGGTCCCATTCATTCATTGATCAATCACAAGGATTAGACCCTAGATGTGAATCCTTGGGCTGAAACAGCCGCACATCAGTTGAGCAAACGACACCCAAGGTCGTGAACCTTCATTCATTTTGCTTGCAAGGCTTTCAGTTCATCATACGGGCCCGGGGGTAACATTCATTAAGTTCCAATGTCTTTGTTTTATTTCTTCGCAACCACTTGATTATGAATAATACTTTTATTTTATTCTTAGTCTTATCACATGAAATATAAAATGTTAAGTGTCCACAGCGGACAGCCAAAGTCCACAGCGGACGACCAAAGTCCACAGCGGATGCCTAATGGTCCATAGCGCATGAATAAAACACTAAGTATGTCCACAGCAGATGACTTAAACCAAAGTCCACAGCGGATGACCAAAGTCCATAGCGGATGCCTAATAGTCCACAGCGCATGAATAAAATACTAAGTAGGTCCATAGCGGATGACTAAGGTTCATAGCTGGTGAATTAGGCATTACAAGTGTCCACGGCAGACAGCCATAATTTATAGCGGATAGTCTAAAGTATTTAAAGGATCCATAGTGGATGACTAATGTCCACAGCAGACATGCATGCATACTTAAGTGTCTACAGCGAGCATGCATGCATACTTAAGTGTCTACAGCAGACAGTCTAAATGCTTAAAGTGTTCATAACGGATATTCTAACAATGTTCAAGTCTCCACAACGGACAGTTAGTGTCCACAGCGGACAAAATGTTCAATACTTACCATCCAACTTATGCAGTTTCTAGTTCCATACATCATCTTAAGTGTATTCTTAGCATAGATCCTCCAGTTACACAATTAAAACAAAACAAGCAACCATTCAACATCATAGAGATCTTTTAGAAACAAACATCTTTCGTAAACAGTCATATTTTCATGGAAAAACATAGTTTGGTAAATAGACATTCTTTTCAGTACATATATCAGCCCCAAACAAGTAGAAAACAAGTAAAAGAGGGGATCTAGAACTCACCTTAAACAGCCTTCGAGCAAAACACCACAAACCTGAGAGCAAACCTGGAGTTCTAACACCTAAACACATGAAACAAGCAACTAAACACATAGAAATCAGTCCAGAAGCTTGAACCCGACTGAAACGGAAAAGAAAACACCTTAAAATCTTACCTCCTTGAAGAACTTCCCACTTTCTCTTTCTAGAACCAGATGGGAGCTTCTTTCTCTCACTAGCCGTAAGTTAAGTGCATAGGAGAGAATGTATGGGCAGCCATTTTCTTTTTAAACCCTATTATAGGCCGGTTTGGCCCTTGTATACTTTTACCCTCGCCTTTCAATATAATATCCCGTTTGCTCCCTTTACTTTTCTTTTCTTTTCTTTTTTCTTGAAGTTTTTGTGTGTTACAATCTTCACGTGAATCATTATCATCTTCCACATTCTTGATCAATTTTTGTTGTTCAAGCACTCATCTTGTTGAAACATTGGTCTACTACGCATTATCGGTAAGAAAAGCCATTTCATTGATGATTTAATTTCCATTGGATTGTGTTATTGATGATATTCATCATCTAAACATAAATCATCATCTAATATTCTTTTATTATCTGTTTTGTATGTTGGATCATGAATATCTAGGTGTTTCGGGTGTTGGACCTTCTAACTGGTAAAACCCTAACTCTCAATCTTTGTATATTGTTGGATCTATCAAAATTGGGTTGTAAATTTGTTTGACTTTCCATAATGGACATCTTGGACTTATAGATTGCTGTTGAAAATATTAATCTTGCTTATTGTTTGATAGACACGTTGGGGAATCAAAACTATGTACTGATTAACTAACAATGTGAAGCGGAAGATTAAAATCTAAACTAACTGTTTTGGGACTAAAAATTTGTGATAATCTAAGTTTCTAATACAAGGTTTTGTCAATTAGTTCATGGAATAAACGTTCTTTAAGGTCTTGGGTCAATAATGGTCAAATATTGAGGCTTGGGATGCAAAGGGACAAGATTAAGAAACTAGACAGCTTGTTGTCAGAAAAATAAGACGTTTTGTATCGGTCATAACATAACTCACTCATATTAAGCCCAAATGGGTTAAATTTTTTCGTCTAAAAACTAGTTCAATGAGTCTTCTAACTAACCTAAGTGTTCTCATGTCGTTTCGATATCGTTTGGTCCTCCAAACATGGCAAACAAAACTGAAGGTCAAAACTATTGAATTCGGGCAGAAGATTGGTCTGTGTTCGTCAAGTCATATCTTTCTCATATTTTATTTATTTGTGATGATTATTTTTCTTCAGTTTAATTTAAAGTCTTATCTTTCACATGATACTTATTACGCGACGTATCATTTCGACCTCCAAACAGTTTACGCAAAACTGGTGCGCAAGCGGCTCTACAAGCTGAAACATTTTGATAATCTTACAAACTAAGGATTGGAACTAAATAATCAAGTAAAGAAAAGTTTTGTATTCAAAAGTGGTTAAATGACTTTTAAAATACAAGATAATAATATTTATAATTCAATAAATATGGTCTAATAAAATGTGCATCAAAGAGCGTTAATAAATTAATATAAAGTGTCAACTAAAATCCTAAAAATGACAAGACTCAAAGTTAAATATAACATTGGACTTGTTCTACCTATAAATCATGTTTACATAAATTAAGAACCTTTATGGGCATTAAGGACCGGGCTACAAGGATTACACCCATATTGGTTATCTTGGTCTTTAGTAATCCTTTTGTGATTTGTACTTTTAGTCGCTTGCTTTGCGTGTTGTGGATTTTGGATTGTACTACTTCAAGGTGACTTTCACGGCCCCTTTTTAATATGTTTTACTTGTGGGAAAAGCTTGCTCATTTTTTTGGATTATGCCGGGGCTTGAGATTATTTTGGAACATTGTATGTGGTTTGGGTCATGGGTTGAGTCTAGATGTTCATTTATGAGTGTGTACTTGTGCTTGTGCTTGTGCTTGACTGTCATGGAGAGATATTGTTAGACCCCTGTTATCGATATGCTAGTTGAGACTGACTTGGCCTGTGCGTGCCCTTCGGTGAATATAATCTGGTTAATTGGACTTGGATTGATTGTAAACTTGTGTTGATATCAATGGCTGCCATGTACTCTTACTCACATACAACCTTATGTACATGTTATACCTGGCAAATTGTTTGTACTTTTAAACCTATGAACTCATCAACGTATGTTGACTTTTTAGAGTTATCTTTTCAGGTAACGGTGCTTAGGTACTTGTACAATGGACTTTAGACAAGACCGCTCCTTCAAGTGCATTAGACATTGGAACATTAGTTTGGACATTATGTTATTGTTGGATTTGTATTATCTAGTACTCATTGTTCTAGTTTGGAACTTTTGGATCGTTTGTGCATATATGGAATAAAGTTATAGTATTGATTGTTCTTGACACTTGTTCTTTGTGTCGGGCAATGTCATGATCCATTCACGAAGAATTCCTTTAGAGATTCTCTTAGGCCACAATGTGTTATGACGATCCAGTTCGTCGCGTCCTCGTGTTTCCCTACTAGTGGGGGTGTGACAGATTGGTATCAGAGCCATTGGTTATAGAGAATTAGGTGGATTATTCAACCTAGACTATAACCTAAGTACCCACACGTAGTATGCATCATAGGATTATGTGTGAAATGTTATACATGTGAATGTTCTATGTGCATTATCTGTTGTGTTGTGTAGCCCGCCTTATGCGTTAGCTGTGATCTTCTTATTTGTAGAATATGGGTCGTTGTATTATCTGTGCATGCCTTGAGAAAGCATTAGGTTAGGATGTCCTCTCGTTATGAGCTTGATTATTATTTGGTTTGGATTGATGAGTGCGGCAATAAGGATTCTTTAAAGGACGTAGGTTGTTAATCCAACCTTTATTATGTGTATCTACTGGAGTTAGCTATGTTGTATGAGTCCTTATTTATATCTTGTGAGTTGAATCTTTAGGAGATGGACACGCTAGCTATCATGATAACAACAGACAAGAACCATGTCATGCTCAAGTCAGATGACTACTTTATTGGATTTCAGACTATACTAAATGGATTCCTTTGACTGTTCCTTACCCAAGTGAATGCTTTCTTAAACGATTCCTCTTTACAACTTCGGTTACTTAACCTTTGGTTTGTGACCATATCCTTGATTCTCCAATCATGGATAACACTTTGTACTTGACAAGATGCGTTGACTCAGGCAAGAGGGGCTAGGGGTGACCATGCAAAGCAAATTACCATTACGGGTGCACAGATAATTGCAATTTGTAGTGCATGCAAAATCTTGCAAACCCTTTCTTAAGATAATGGTCATAGTTAGTATGAATCTTCCATTCTATACATGGGACATAGGAGTTCCTATTCTTATGATAATAAATGGTGTGGAAACACCTATCTCCTTTATCCTAGCATAAGTACAAATCGATCTAGAGCCTTTATGGGAGTCATACTGTGAAATTTTAGCCAAGTATCTATGAGACCTTGCTCCTTCTTTTGTTTCTGGGGTAGTTAAAATTGACTACACATTCAAAATAGAATCAAATATGGACATCAAGATCTGTGCTGAGAATCAAAAGGTGAACGGTGTTGCCAGTTCATAGGTGGGCAAATACCCAAACACTAGCCTGAGGAATAGAGGTCGTAATGGCCATGACTTTGGACAAGCTTAAAGCATCAGCAACCGAGGAGTACTACATTGTGAACTGGATAGAAAAGTTAGATCTTGAGTCCTGAAATCAAGTAATGGTAGGATCTGGTCATGCTACCCACACCTACCAATACCATAAGCTGGCAAAGTTGCTACTACAACTATGATACATAAATCAAATGGGATTGACAGTTCCTCCGGGGCTAGTCCCACAGTTCATGGAATGGTGGCTGCTACTACACCCCGAACCATTTAGAGTGCAATACTAAAGACAAGTACCTTGATCGAAGAGAAGATTCATACTAGAGCTTCAAGAAAGCTAGTGAAATGAAGAAGGTTGTTAGGGAATCAAGTAATCTAGTTGGTGTTACAGTGGTCAAGAAGGGTAAGGTCATGAATGGATATGTAGCTGTCATGCTAGCAACAAATGACGATATCGGGGCTTATCCGGAGTGTAGTGAGTGCAATCTGTACCATCCAACTATGAAGCCATGTCTTGTGCGTTTCAATTTCAAGCAATTAGGATGTTTAGCCAAGATTATTAAGGTGCAGGTGAACCCAGTGGTGTTGGCTAATGCAGTAAAATCGGCAAGAGTTCGACGTTGATATTATGAGTATGGAAGCTAGGAACATTATGTAAATGCATGTCCGAGATTAAATGGGGCTCAAGGTTAAATGGTCTACCGAAAACAAAGGAACAACATCCAAAATCTGGTTTGCAATTGATGCAAACACATGGAAAGTGAATATGGCAACCCTATTCATAGAAAGGCATTCGTGATTGGTGTTAATGATGCCTGACAAGACCCAGACGTAATGACCTTGACTTTTTTAACGAAGTTGAACTTGACCCCAGTTATGAGGATACATGTTATGAAATGGGCTAATGGTGGTCTTGTAAATACTAGGGAGATAATTTTGGATTGTACTTTGTTATTAGAGGATCATGATTTTACAATAGATCTTATATGATTTGGTCCTGGAAGTTCGACATGATTGCGGGAATGGACTGGTTGTTTAAGAATAGGGTTGAGATCATCTTCTACGAGAAGATTGCTCTCACGTCTTTTCAAAATGGTGAGACACTTCATGTATATGGAGATAGACCAGAAGAGGAGAAGATGCAGTTCATGAGCATGAAGGCGGAAGAATAAGAGCAAGATGACATACCTGTTGTGTGAAAATTTCTGGAAGTGCTCCTAGAGAATTTGGCATGATAGCCACCTTAACAACAGGTGGACTTTTAGATTAACCTGGAACCTAACGCGATGCATATTTCTAGGACTCCTTATCATTTAGCACTTTTGGAGATGCAAGATCTGCGTAATCAACTTCAAGAGTTATTAGATAAGGGTTTTATATGACCCAGCCACTCATTATGGGGCATTGGTGCTTTGTACCGAAAGAAGGATGAATCCTTCGGGACGTGCATGGACTATCAAGAGCTGAATAAGCTAAAGGTCAAGAACCGCTATCCATTGCTGAGGGTAAATGACTTATTCGATCAGCTTCAAGTATCGACGTATTTTTTGAATATTGATCTTCTTTGGGAAACCAACTTAGAGTACATGAGGATGACATACCAAATAAATCATTTAGAACTTGTTATAGAGATTACGAGGTCATAGTTATGCATTTTGGGCTAACAAAGGCACCTACGGTGTTCACGGACCTCATGAATCGAATGAGCAAGCCATATCTAAATAAATTTATCATAGATATTCTGATTTATTTGAGGATAGGGAGGATCATGAGACACATGTAGAGATAGTCCTGGAATTGTTGGAAAAGCATAAACTATACGCTAAGTTCTCCAAGTGTGTCATATATACCGAACACAAGAGTTTTCAACACATTTTTTATCAAAAAAATAACTAAACATGAGGCAGAGACGCTAAATTAAGTTGTTTAGTGACTAAGACCATGAAATCTGATGTCACTCGGGAAAGGCAAATGTGGGTTTCGATGTGTTGAACCATAATAAAAAAAAAATCAAACACGTGATGTCAAGGCTTTGGGAATGATTGTTCATTTGGGTAACAAAACCCACATCATTGCTACTCAATTTGAGTCAATGAGGAGATCAAATAGGTAGGATGAGTCTTTAAGAGGTCTGGACAAACCGTTTGTACAAAAGGATGATGGAGGATTATACTTTATTAAGCGGATTTGGGTTCCATTTATGAGGAATGTGACTCCGGCGATAGCTATTGTTATAAGGGAACTCAACCAATAGTAGGTGAATGTCCTAACTACCTCCAAAGTTAATGATACAAGACCTTAACATATCCTGGGATGTCTAAATAGTTCACTAACTCAGACCATCAGTCTGACAGTAATAAATTGTATTCATGTCCTAACGCATCGCTAGCACGTTCTATAAGATCTACCAGAATCGTGGCACGAAACGGCTATCACGATCAAAGACAATAGACATAGGTACTCCATTTCTATCCACAATTTCACTAACATAAATCCTTGCTAGCATTTCCATCTTGTACTCCTCATGAATAGTCAGAAAATGGGCAGAGATGATCAACGACCCAAATCAAGTCGTTTCCACTACTAGTTCGTGATGAAGTCCACATGAATGTTTTCCCACCTCTATTCTAAAATCTTAGGCTATTGCAACAGGCCATATAGCCTTTGATGCTCTGCTTTAACCTTTGAACAAGTCACACGCTTGCACCAATATAAGTCTTTAATATCATGGTACCTCTAATTAGGACCATGATGAATAGTATACTTAGACTTGTGTGATTCATCCAACACCAATGTCTATAGTAGCGCCATTATTATATTAGCACCATTCGAGGCACTTTAAAGATGTAAGTGTCGGTCACTGATATAATGGGCAAAGTCAGGCTAAGTTAGATTACTCGACCATTAATCATTCAAGAGACGAATGATTAGGGCCTTAGACGAAGGATAGACTAAAGGCAGCACAAGATCGTCAGAAATTTACATTGATAATCAGAGGAAGCCTTGCTTTATGCACATGCTCTTAGACGTTAACAAATTGGATGTTAGTTACGGTTGGTGATTGATACACTATCAAGGAATTAGAAGTGTGGTGGGTTAGCTGCGGTACACCTTATACATAAACACTAATGATACTTTGAATGTGTAATCAGAACTAGACTGGGAACTAACTTTAGGCAATGGACAACAGCCATACTCTAGAGATATCAAGAAATAGGTTGTAGACCTAAACAGTCATCTCAAAAAACCTTAGTTTATAGGCTGGATGCGAGCTGTTGCCTTAGAAGGCATTGTCTGCTTTGGCAAAAAGAGCAAATTAGCACCTATAGTGGTAAGTCCAGTTAAGACTCCCAAACAGATTTGGTCAATGGATTATCGGTTTGAGTTACAGCAAGAACCGAGAGGTGTGCATGACATGATCCATGCGTCAAAATTCAAGTAGGGTCTTGCTAATAAGACCTTATATGTGTCGATCAAAGAAATTCAAGTGGACGGTAAACTTCGATTCGTCGAAGAACTGGCTGAGACCGTGACTAGGAAAAAAATTGAACTTTGAAGAGTAGTAAAATCCTGATCGTAAAGATTAGATGGAACTCAAAGCGAGTACCTAAATTTATCTGTGCGTGGCAAGACAAATTGATGACAAAGTACCTACTATTCACGGAAGGCATCGCAATTGATAACTACGACTGAATTTTGGGATGAAATTCTCTCAACGGGGGGATACTGTGACAACCGTCATCAAAATAGGTGCATTAACCATCGACTTTAATAGTTGACTTTGATAGTTGACTTTGACTTGGTCTAAATAATGAATTTTGACTTGAAACTTGACCTAATGTTTACGTGGTCCGAGAACAGTGCATTAGATCCATGTAGATACGCTAAGTTCTAGAACCGTGTATTATGGGCTTAATATGTTCTAGCAGGCCTTGGGCATGATGACAGCGTACGTTCATCGATTTGGACTTAGCAGGATTGTTGTGTGCTTCAAATTAGGCAAAAAACTTAAAAATGTAAAAAAATATATACATCTTACATAAGAACACAACAAAAATCAGACATCAGTGGCTTTGCCTAAAGCCTACTAAATAGACTTAATTTAACTTTAACTATGAATAAAATAATTTTATATAGCATATAATAGTCTGTTGGAATCGTATTCACGAGGATAATTTAAAAACGTAAAGATTGGACGACACGTGAATCAGGATGAGAGGGAATTGAACGAGACGGGCAAGGGCCCGGGAGGCCCACCCATGGCTCCCTTTGGCCGAATCCTTATATAAGGGGGGAGTTCCCCTTGTTTTCTCATTCTTTCAATATTTTTATTAGTTTTCTCGAAGTTTTCTCTCTAGAGAAAACCCTAGACACCGTCATGTTTTTTCTCTTGTTCATCATCATCATCATCATCATCATGAATCATCATCATCTTCCTCATTCTTGATCAATTTTTGTTGTTCAAGCACTCATCTTGTTGAAACATTGGTCTACTACACATTATCGATAAGAGAAGCCATTTCGTTGATAATTTAATTTCCATTGGATCGTGTTATTGATGATATTCATCATCTAAACATAAAATCATCATCTAATATTCTTTTATTCACTGTTTTGTACGTTGGATCGTGAATATCTAGGTGTTTCGGGTGTTGGACCTTCTAACTGGTAAAATCCTAACTCTCAATCTTTGTATATTGTTGGATCTATCAAAATTGGGTTGTAAATTTGTTTGACCTGACCATAATGGACATCTTGGACTTATAGATTTCTGTTGAAAAAATTAATCTTGCATCTTAAATCGATAAACGTGTTAGGGAATCAAAACTATGTACGATTAACTAACAATGTGAAGCGGAAGATTAAAATCAATACTAAGTGTTTTGGGACTGAAAAATTATGATAATCTAAGTGTCTAATACAAAGTTTTGTCAAATAGTTCATGGAATAAACGTTCTTTTAGGTCTCAGGTCAATAATAGTCAAATATTGAGGTTTGGGATGCAAATGGACAAGATTAAGAAACTAGACAGCTTACTGTCATAAAAATGGGACGTTTTGTATAGGTCATAACTCGGTCATAGTAAGCCCAAATGGATCGAATTTTTTCATCTAAAAACAAGTTCAACGAGTCCTCTAATTAACCCAAGTGGTTTCGTGTTGTTTTGATATCGTTTGGTCCTCCAAACGTGGCAAACAAAACTGAAGGCCAAAACTGTCGAATTTGGGTAGAAGGCTGCTCCGTGTTTGTCGAGTCATATCTTTCTCATATTTTATACATTTGTGATGATTCTTTTTCTGGAGTTTAATTTAAAATCTTATCTTTCAAACGATACATATTACATGACGTTTCGTTATCATTTCGTCCTCCAAACAGTTTACGCAAAAAATCATTTGCAATCAGCTCTACAAGCTGAACCAGTGTGATAATCTTACAAATCGTTTGCAATCAAATGAGAATGCAATGAGTACAGACTCCTATCAATGCTTGCAAGACTTTCTGTACATTGGGTGTAACATTTGACTCATTTTTGAACTATAAACCCAAACCCAAATCCCTTTGAGTCAATCTTGTAAATCAAATTCATTATTTAGTCTTTATTTATTTTTGTGTTCCAAATACAATAAATGTGTCACTTAATCAATTTAATTTTATTTTATAATTTATTTATAAAAGGTTATTAATATTTATAAGTTTTTAAAATACTCAATTAAAATAAATAATCAAATTACAAAGTTTTTATGAGATTTATAAAGTCTATAAAGATTTTATAAAAAAACTAAGTTGATTAAATTAAAATTAGGGTTTAAAAAAATTTAGAGTTTAAATCTTAATAGTTCTTTTATTTATTATTTTATTTAAGTTTATTTTTATTTCAAATTCCAATCATAACCACCTTTTGAAAGACTTGTAACTTACCATTAACATCATTCATAACCCCCTCCTAACCTCAACTTTAAAAGCAAGCTTTAGCTCTCACTTTTCATTTGCTCATTCTCTAAAAATCTCACTCACAAACCTTTCTTTCATTCTTTGGTTTTGATCAATTTCAAGAATTTTCTTTTATAGGTAATTTCAAGAATCTTCTAATGCTAAGGTAATCTTATGTTGCTTTGATAATCTTATATTGTTTTTATATTATGCATTTCTATATTGTTTCAATTTCCTTTATTTTATTTTAGTTTAAAGAATCATCCTAACATCCAAGCATACTCTATATTATTGTATGATAGATGTAAGCAATATAAATGATGAACAAGTCCATCAATGATTTGTTTCACCTATTATTTTTATGACTTTATGTTCTTACTTTTATTCTTTCTTCTACTAAATCTCTTTTTATTTTAATTATGAACATTTGATCATTACCCTTATAATATTTACTAACCTTCTAACAATCACCAACATTCCTAAATCAAGCTAACAACACGCTAATGTAAACAAAGAATCCTCTTTGCATATGGACGGCTATGCCGCCGCATTCGGTTATTCCACAGGATTGTTTCTCTAAATGATGGCTATGCCGAAGTCTTGGAACATTCTTTATAACTCAAATGGAGTCTAATATACTATATATCGGCATATTAAGATTTGTTCTAACCAGTTTCATGCTTTAACAATTTTAAAAGATAAGTGCATATTTCAGCACATTCTTTCTTGTAGTCTGACTTCAATTATCCATAACTTGGTTATAACAAACTAAATTTGAGTAAACTCGGACTCCAATATTAATTTCATCATATTATCGTTTTAACAATAGTTAATACGTCTTCAAACTCAATCGGTTGACTCAACTATAGCCTTCACAAGATAAGTGCACATTTCAGCACCTTCTTTCTTGTGCCGCTATTTTAACCTATTTTCGGGTCTTTCTATAAAAACTTTCCTGAATGAAAGATGTCCGGGAGACTCTGAACTAGCTAACTGTAAATTTTTATAATTTTATGAATCTGTTTGATATTTTTAAAACCTGTTCAAACACGTACCAAACATTCTTTTCAGATTCTAAAATTGGTGCAATAATCCTTTTTCAATCTAGCTTTAACCTTTTGGCATTCTCTAAAGGTCCTAACTTCTTGTAATAAATTCCGACCTCAAGTTATTGTTTTTTTATCCTTTAGGACATCACCCTTGACTCTTGAACATCCAAGCTTTCTTAAGAACCCTACAACCATCATTATACAATGTGAGTATTCATTGCCTATTTTTATATGTTTGTTATTTGTGATAATCATGTGATACTTATACAATCAATTGTTATTCATTGCTATTCAATTTCAAAAAAAAATTGAATTCTATACATGTTATGTTATTACTTGCAATTATGTATGCTTAGTTAGATAAACTTGATAAGAACACAATCATTAATTCATGCAACCACTGTAACAATGATAGATCTATTGATTTGACAAACTCACCCTATTTGTTTAGTCACATTGTGATTGAAACCGGAATCACTCATTCTATAAGGCTTCATCTTCGGACCGAGTCAATTCAGTCATTAGGTTTGATTGTGTTGGTTTGTCTTTTATGTTACAATATTGCACTTTTAAGTCTTGACATTGCGATATGAATTGAATTGTTTCAATCTATTTAATCAATCTCAATATGTATTCAAACCTATGTTTACTCACCAGATAACTTGTTAACTGACTCGTTATTTTGTCACATGATTTCAAGAATGCTGATTAGTGGAATTCTTCTAGCTCATTTAGGAGTTGGATCTAGTTTAATAAAAGGATTTTGTTATATTTATTTGGATTATTGTTTAATTGTAATGTATCATTTGATTAGTATCATTCAACAAAGATGACGTTTAATATTATTTCAACATACTTACTACCATGTGCTATGAGCAATCGATTCATATTCGTCCGCCCCGATGATTCCGCCATTGGTCGGGGTGTGACATTAGGCCTAGTTACTTTATTTAATCATTATTATCTTTCTTTCTTTCCATAATTCTTCTTTATATCTATACCATAACAGTAATTAATCACTTTATCATAACCATGGTTATACTTTAAAACTATCATACATAACACATCATCATCAACTTTCCATAGATAATATGTATCTAAGGTCCTATACAATAAGTTTAGTTCATTAGCACTACACACTTTACATCATATTAATATCTTTCATCATCCAATACCAAGTATAACTCCATCCGTACAAACTATAACAATATGAGTACAACAGGGCAAATATGGGTAATAGTAACAGAGGAAAAGCAAGTGACAAATATATAAAGATAATAGTAGCTAATGGATTAATACAGATTAGGAACAAATGCGGACAACAATCCAACATATACGGCTAACAGATCAATTAATGTGGGTGGACTATGTGTTCATCCGCATTAATTACACTTAGAAACTTTAAGGTGAAATATGAAAACTGAGACGCATGCGAGTATACTATTAATACGTGTAAGAGTAAATCATTCACATTGAAACCAATACGGATTGACTATACACACGCATTTGTACACTTAGTGAATAAGGTACTAATATGAATGATTGTCTAGTGAATGCGTGTGTTGGTGATTCACCCGCACTAATATACACATGTAACCATGTCATCATCATGCATACCATTAGGGTTCATGCGACCCACTGTTCATCATACCAACTTTTCATTAAACACATAAAGATGTTAACTTTCACACTTTAAAACCTTTAATCTTTGACAAAACATTCATGGTATGCATAGTAGCCATGAAATACATAAAAGCATATAAAAGTGGGGATCTAGAACTCATATTGGCTTGTAGACTCGATGAAACCCTAACCCACAAAGGAAATAACAGAGATCTACACATACACACTTAAAGGTGTTAACTTTATCTATCAAATTGGTGTTTAAACGCCCAAATAAGATAGATCTAGCCTAGATCTATCATTTCATGCGTAAAAGTTAATACCTTTGCTTGAATATTCAACCTTCTCTCTCTAAACTCGTTGCTTTCTCTCTCTAAGTTGCATGTATGAAAGGATTCTTGCATGGGGCTACTTTCTTTGCTTTTATAGTGGGTCTTAGGGTGTCAAACTTTCATTTACCTCATTTTAGCCCCTACTCTCTTTTGAATCTATAAACCGACCCCCTTCCTTTGTTTATTAACCGGCTTCCATAAAGAAAACAAGGGTGTTACAATTTATTTAAAAGTTCCAAAATTATGTGGAATATCATATTCTTCTTCCATGTTGTTGTTTACATCATTCTTGTCCTTTATTATATTCATGATAGTCAAAGTGTTCAATCTTTTTATGGAAACTTAAGCTATATTCCATGGCACTGATTTAAAGGTTAATTTTACATAGTCATACCAAGGGTCTTTAATATGGGATCGATAAAGGTCACGCACTTATAATGCCTTTCTTTATTACTAGCAAAAATGAGCTACTATAATTCGATCACCACATTAAGTCTTTATTAGGACTATAACATACCGTTAGTCTTACTCTTTGATTTTTGTTACTAGTTTCCAAAAATTTTTTATCACAGCCATGAATTATAACAAAGTTTCATGTTAAGGTTCAACAAATTGAGATTAAGCCTTTCATAAGTCTATCTGTATATATAATAGACAATATTTAATAGATAACAAGCAAAGAAACTTTTAGTTTAGACATTACCTTAAATTTTCTTTAATAAGATCAAAGCTCTTCATGAGACTTAACAATATATTAATACTTTTATTCTTTTAGAATTTTTAGAAAGAAAGAAAATGAGACATATGGAAAAGTAATAAAGTGGTGTCTCCATCGGCTACAAGGTGTTCCTTCTATAACGAGAGTTTCTTTCCTACATAATTATTTATTTTGCCCTTATGGGGTCTACATAAAAATTTTCAACAAATTACTAGAAGCATTATTTTTACATGTTCTATTATTTTTGACACCTTTCCTATAACTCATACTAATTATTATTGACAACATCTAATGGTTGTAGACCTTATGTCAAGTATTGCTCATAAAATTTCCCTTGGAATCTTCTTTTAGGATATTGGATATATTTGTTCTTGATATTACCAAGAAATGTATCAATTTCCCTCTCTAGATCTTGATCACAAGGTTGTGAATCTGTCCTTCTCCTAGAATTATTTCTATATCATCTCTCTCATTATATGATGAACCTTTTATAGATATATCTGACACTCCTTGCCTGAGATTTTTTATTAAATCCTTTTTTATTTCTATAAAATAATGAGCTATAATTTAATATTTTGAAATCTAGTCTTGACCCTTGGTCAACTTGATCTTTTGAGCAAAATGTTGGAATGGACTTAGTGATTTTCTCTGTTTTCTTAATTGAATTTGTTTTTATAAGATGCAGTAGCTTGATTTATTTTATCAAGAGTCTTTTAACTCTTATGATTCCTTCTGAATTCTTGATTAACATTTTCTTTCAAAATTTAGTTCTAAAAACTCTTCTTAAACAATGAATTTGTTGTGTGGTATAACCAACTTTTGGAAACCATGTCCATATCCATGGTATTCTGAATTGTACAAAATAATGCAATGAAGGAATTCCAGTAATGACTGTTCTCATATTGACATTCAAGTAAAGAAGGTGAAATTTCTACCCACTTAGTACATTAACTTTTGTAAGGTTCGGTTAGAAAGGTTTATATACTCAATTGGTAGAAATTTCACCTATTATAATTGAATGTCAACATGAGAACAAACTCATTGAAAGAATGGTTTCATTGTATTATTTTGTATAATTTAGAGTACCATGGATATGGGCATGGTTTCTAGAAGTTGGTTATACCACACAACAAATTTCTTGTTTAATAAGAGTTTTCAAAACCAAAAATTATAAGAAAAAGCTATTCAAGAATTTAAAAGGAATTGTGGGGAGTCAAGAGATTCTTGATAAAACAAATCAAGCTATTGCATCTTGTAAAAGAACAAATTTAATTTAATACAAGAGAGAAAATCACCAAGTCCATTCCAACAAATTGCTCAAAAGATCAGATCAAATCTCAAAAGATGATATTATAGCTAATTATTTTGAAGAAATCAAAAATATCATTCAAGGAGTGTAAGATATATCCATGACACGATCATCATATAGTAAGGAAGATCTTATAAAAATAATTCCAGGAGAAGGACAAGATTAAGAACCCTATGATCTAGATCTGTAACACCCAGAATTTTTTTTTTTCAAAAAAAAAAGAAAAGGAAAGAAAAGTAAGGGAGCAAAAAGGGGGTTTTATTTCAAAAAGCAAGGGTAAAAAAATATACAAGGGCCAAACCTGCCCATAATGGGGTTTAAAAAGAAGGTAAGTCCACCCATACTCTCTCCATGCACTCAAATCGTACGACTGGAGTGAGATAAAGTATTCCCACCGGTTCTAGAGTGAGAAAGTAGAAGAAATCTTCAAAAAGGTAAGATTTAATCATGTTTCTTCTCGGATTCCAGTCGGGTTCTAGCTTCTAGACTGATTTCTATATGTTTCTATGTGTTTAGTTGCTTGTTTTCGTGTATTTAGGTGTTAGAACTCCAGGTTGCTCTTGGTTTGTTGTGTTTGGCTCGAAGGCAGTTTAAGGTGAGTTCTAGATCCCTTCTTTTACATGTTTTCTACTTGTTTGGGGCTGAAATATATATCAGACTATTTTTTATAAAACATACTATGGTTTTTCATGAAAGTACAACTGCTTATGAAAGATGTATGTCTTAAATGATTTCTATGATGTTGTGTGTGGTTGTTTGTGATGTTAAGCATGTGACTGGTAGATCTATGCTAAGTATATGTTTAAAAGAGATGTTTGGGACTAGAAACTGCATAAGTTGAATCGCAGGTGTTGGACTTGGTGTCCGCTGTGGACACTAGCTATCCACTGTGGACATTTGAGCATGGATAAGGTGTCCGCTGTAGACACTTAGGAAGTTAGACTGTCCGCTATGTACTTTGCATGTCTGCTATGGACTTTTCATGTCCATTGTGGACACTTAGAGGTTATATGTTGTTCCCTGTGGACTTGGCTATCCGTTGTGTACTTGGCTATCCGCTGTGGACACTTAAGAATGTTTTAGTCATCCACTGTGGGCATACTTAGTGTTTCATTCATGCACTGTGGACTTTGGTCGTTCGCTGTGGACTTTGGCCAAGTGTGGGAAATCTTTCGAAGCTTAGGAAGAAATCTTTCAAAGCTTAGATTTCTTCCGAAGGTTGTTTCTTCCGAAGCTTAGATTTCTTCCGAAGGTTGTTTCTTCTGAAGTTTAGATTTCTTCCGAAGGTTGTTTCTTCCTAAGCTTAGATTTCTTCCGAAGGCTATTTCTTCCGAAGCTTATGTTTGCCTTCCGAAGTATTAGTATTAGTGATGTGATTGCTAATTGATAGTTAGCATAAGTTCAGAGGACTTAAATAGCATGTTTGATTCTTTTCTTATGTGCTGCTATTATGAGTACTTAATATTTCATGATATGTGATTATAAGACAATGGATATCTTAAAAGTATTATTCATAAATAAGTGATCATAAAGGCATAAAAGAAAGACAGTGTAACCTAATGAATGTTACCCCTGGGCCCTTATAATAAATGAAAAGCCTTGCAAGCACAATGGAATGAGGTGCACGACCTTGTTGTCGTTAGCTCAACTGATGTGTGGCTGATTCAGGATGCACATCTGGGGTCAAATCCTGGGGATTGACCAATAAATCAATGGGACCGTATTCATGAGCAGGCTTCTTGCCTAGCAGTGTGGGTCAACTGTCGAAGGGTTAGCTACCATAATAAACGTTTGCCGATAGGGGTTCGGCATCTATTACCAACCAACAATGTAGGCTCTTGCTTTGTGCAATCCTAGTTAATGAAAGAGATAGATAATGAAAGAAAGAAAGATAAAGAATCTCTTAATGAATGATTATGTACAATGATGGATGAACACCAAGTGAAGCTTACAAAAATGTATATTTTCTATATTATTAAAACTAGAACCCACTCAGCAACGCTGACTTTTTATATGCATATCAGTTGGCAGGTAATGATGTTGCTGGGGATGGCACGAGGTTGAAGCTATTTGGCAAATAAAGACCGGCATCCATGTTATGCAGAGATGATATTTTTGTCTTGTAATATAATTAAATATTCTTTTGAAACTTGTATCAACGATGTATTTCTTGGCAAAAGTTATTATCAGTGCATGAAATGGTTTTTGTGTAACTATTCCGCTGCCATGTTTTCTTGCTTCAATGTATTTTAATGTGTAATGTGCTATGAATAACCAACTACGGGGTTTCCCGGGAAAGGGACCTTACAAGATCTAAGGGAAGAAATTGAGAAATTGTTAGGTTATATTAAGAACAATATCTCCAATATCATAAAAGAAGATTCCAAGGGAAAAATTATCAGCAAAACTTGACATAAAGTCTGCAATCAATAAATGTTGTCAGTAATAAATGATACGAGCTACAGGAAATTGTAAAAAATAATAGAAGATTTAATATAAATATTTGTAGTATTTTACTGAAAATTTTTCATGTAGACTCTATAAGGGCAAATCAAATAACTATGCAGGAAAGAATATTCCACTATAAAAGGGAACACCTAGTACTAGAAGGAGACAACACTTCACTACTTCTGCTTATGTCTCCCTTTTTTTCTTTGTAAAACTTCTAAATGAATAAAAGTAATAATATTTTGGTAAATTTTGTGAAGGATTTTGATCTCCCTAAAGAAAATTTAAGGTAATATTTAATGTAAAACTTTATTTGCTTGTCATCTTTTTAATATTGTGTATTATATATATACAGTTAGCCCTATGAAAGGCTAAATCTCAACGTGTTGAACCTTAGCATGAAACTTCTTTATAATTCATGGTTATGAAAAAAAAGTATAGTAAACAACATTTACAAAAATCAAAGAGTATATTGTAGGTAGGTTATAGTCCTAATAAAGGCTTGATGTGGTGATCGAATTATAGTAGTCCATTTTTGCCAGTACTAAAAAGCGATATTATACGGGCCTGGCTGGTATTGATCACATATTAAAAACCTTGTAATGATTATGTAAAATTAACGTATGGCCCTTGTTTTTACAAATCATGCTAATTATTTTGGGTTAACGATTCTTATTCTCCTAGGTGATAAAATATACTTATTATGACATATTTTTGTATATAATTTTACCATACATATAAATGCTAGAGAAAAGGTTAATGGGACTCTAAAAAGGAATGTTGGTGTTGGTCAAGTGGGTTGACAAGAATAATAAACGCCCGTTTTAGGCTTGTAAACAAATGTTTTAAAGCCATCGGTCAAAGTCTAACAAGAAAAAGTAAAGGACCATTTAGGCCATTCTAAACTATCCTTTAGACATTGTCACTGGTGTATGTTTTCAGACTCCCTAAATCTCAAGCAGTCAATGAAGTATCTTAAGTAAGTCTTATGTGCCCCTCATGCGAGGGGAGTTTTCGTCATTCCATGTTTAATTTCTTTCTATCTATCCTTTTAAAAGCTTAATAATGGTTCAACCTCACTAACCCCACATATCAAAACCTAATTCGATCCCTTCAATGTAAGTCACAAATTTTGATTCACACCTCATGGACTTCATCTAATCCATGTTATCGATTCCATTGTTGTATAAGCATTGTTATTTTAAATATTAGATTAACAATTGTTTGCTTTTTTCTCATTTGTTTTGAAATTTTGTAATAGAGATTGAAGTGTGGCTTTGTGAGGTGGGTGGATTCTCTAATATGTACAAGTACCGCTAGAACAAACCATAGGTTGCTAAGATCAATCAACAACCATGAGGAACTGGAAGGGCTATTGAAGTTAGTAAGCTGAAGATTATGTTTGGTTGTAGGTGGGTTTTGTTGGTGACCTAATGACTAATTGACTTGTTTGGTTTTGTAAAGCTCAAATTTGGTCTTCATGATGGATTGCAAATGATTTTGTTTATTTTTGACTTCTATCTTTCACCATAAACTTTGGATGGATCGGTTGGCCTGCATTATTATACCAATTAAATGATTGTAAAGAAAACAAACACGTTCTAAAATGGATCACCATTTACCTGAATTTGGATACTATCCCGGTCAATAATTACAAGCAAACTTACTCAATCTTTACTTTGTGTACCCAATAAAATCTCACTTATAAGTAGGGTCTACGCAAGGTGAGATGAGGAACATAATCATTTATTGTCAAAAAAACTATATACCAAAACATGCCATGATATGAATAACATAATTTAACTATTACATTGTTTAAAAGACTATATTCCATCCAAATACTACTTAAGTGGGTTGTGCACCATAATTTTTATTTTAATTATTTGAACCAACACTTTCTTCACTCAAAATGGTATAAGCCTTTCATAAAACATCCATTTAAACCTAGAATTTTCCTCCCACACATCTTAAACCCACTTTTAAGGTTGTCAAACAAATGCATATCTTCTGAACTTCTTACTAGAACGAGGTGGATGAGATTCCCTTTCAATATTAATCTTCAAGTAATCTGAATATTAGATCTTATCAACTCCTTATAATAATCCCTTAACATTGCATATTCTGTTATGTAATAACCATACATTTTCTTAGTGGAAAATAGCCATAAATACTTTTAAGAAAAAAATATTTGGATGTTATGCTTTTTCAATTTATCATTTTAAAGAAAACATGCCAGGGGTATTATAAGGTTGCAATTCAATTAATTGTGCAAGCTAACAATAAAACTTATAGTGTACAAGTTTACTTTTCTCATTGATAGATAGTGGTGCTCAACACATGTTTTTACAATAAATTATTTTAAGTGTTTCTTCTGGATCGAGAGGCCCATTGGCATTGGATGTCATTTCCTGATTTAACGAATATTAACCACCCTTTGAAGACTCCCCTGATTTAACGAATATTAACCACCCTTTGAAGACTCCCCTATTTTTGAGGATTGTTCTTTCCTTGAACCTTGGCAACATATTTTGAATTCCACTTTGCCCTTCATTTTTCATAGAAAGCTCACCACTAACAAACATAGGATTTTACCCATCCAAACAACCCTAAATCTAAATTTGTCATTTTTAGTAACAAATAGTTGTAATTTGGTCTAACTCATGCACCAAAATTCATCATTATTTACCATATTAATATGGTTAGTCTTGCCATTTGAGTATCCTTTTTAGAAACCTCACAAATAATTATCCATGGAATATTTTCATTGTAAACAATGTAGCTTCTTGAGTTGTAATGTAAAAGAAAATAAAATAAGTAAAAAGTTTTACAAAGAACTCATTATTTGCATCAAATGTTTTACAAAAATTATCGCTTAGCGGGAAAACTAATTATAACCTCATAGGAGTTGAAGTCATCGCGTGGATATTTAGCATTTTCATTTGTTTTCCTACCCAATAATCCCCTAGTGAACCAATTTTGAGCCTAATCCCTTTCATTTACGAAAACCTCGCCACCAAACCTTGTATGATTATGATTTTAAAAACCTAGTGTTGAAGATTTGGTTTTAAGCGGTGTTTAAGATTTTGAAGTTTCATTTATTTTTCTAGATTATCATTAGAATAGTCGCTATAAACTGAAAATATTTTGAAAAAACAAATAGAGTGTATTTGTTAATAAATCTAAAAGCTTGATTTAAGCATGTTTAAAGTAGTTGTAGAGTTAGATTACATTGATCGTATCTGATTTGGTGGTGAAAGTTCGATGTTTAAAGGCTTTATTTTCGTGTTTACGTGTCAAATTATGGAAATAGAGTTACTTTTGGGATATTATTGTGTTTGTAGGATAAATGTGAAGAATACGAAGATGTTGGAAGAAACGGGACGAAAATTGGAGCTCGGGAGGTGAAGATATGTAAAAGAGAAATTCCAAGACAGTTGTAACTTAAAACAGGCATAACTTGAGCTAGGAAATGAGTTACGGGGCCCATAACCTATCAACGGAAAGATCTCGAAAAGTGACACATGAAAATCAAGTTTGTGCAGGAGGTGGCGCCACCGACGCCATCATAGGCGCCACCGACGCCGATACCGTCAGAAACACTGTTAGAGCCACCGTTAGTCAGCAACTTTCAGCCCAGATGGCGCTAGGTGCGCCACTGACACCACCAGTGACGCCACCGACACCGATCGCCGTGTTTTGGTGGATTTTAACCTAATTTGAGGGGTTTTAAAGAGGGATTAACCCTAGGACAAAAAGACCTTTTTACACGTCAATCTTGGACGAAAAGTAACCATCTTCCATCATTCTAAAGGTCTTCCAACATCAAATTCATCCGGATTTACATGATCAATTACAAATTTGTTGAAGAATCGATGATGATGCAAGGCTAAATCAATTATGATTCACTTCGGGGGACGGGTTTGTGCAAGTTCTTATTTTTCTTAGTTGTAACCTAGATTTGAGATTGGATCTTGAACCTTTTAAGTTTGTTTGGATTCAATTTAGGATTTGATTATTTAAACTATTTGATTATGCTTAAACCTAATTTTGATATTCTATAACTTTGGTTGTCTTTAATCATTGTGTGATTGATTATTAGAATTAGGGTTTCATTATTCAAATTGGTAATTATGTGAATAAGGTCCTTTAAGCTTTAATCCATGATTATCACTTAAATCCTATCATGTGTAAGCCACCATTAATGACTTCTCACTAGGTTTCATTCAAGAAAAATTATAACTTTGCCAAATCTAAATCCTGAAGTGGGTTGCTTTTTCACCAAGATTGTTAAAAACCTAAACTTTTATTTAATTATTTGATTCTTTCTTAATTCAATTAATCAAGCAATTTCCTTTTTAATGTTTAGTCTTTTTAGATTAATTATTGCTAGCACTTTCTTGTGATTTCTTGTGGATTCGACACCCTGCTTACCCTTTACTATTAAGGGTGATTAGGTACTCTTTAATATATATTTTTGACCGACCACACGACATAGAACAAAATAGGGGGTGGCACCACCGACACCATCATAGGCCCCACCAATGCTGATACCGTTACAAACACCGTCAGAACCACCATTAGTCAGCAACTTTCAGCCCAAATGGCGCTGGGGGCACCACCGACGCCACCGTTGCGACACTGACGCCGATCGCCGCGTTTTGGTGGATTTTAACCTAATTTGTGGGATTTTAAAGAGGGATTAACTCTAGGACGAAAAAACCTTTTACACTGCAATCAAGGACGAAAAGGAAGCATCTTTCACCATTCCAAATCCCTTCCAACATCAAGATCATCAAAATCTACATGCTTAATTCGATTTGTCTTGACAATTCAATGATGAGGCATGGTTAATTCGTTGGTGATTCACTTCGGGGGACGGGTTTGTGCAAGTTTTCATTTTTCTTAGTTTGTAACCAGATTTGAGATTGGATCTTAAGCCTTTTAAGTTCTTGTGGATTCAATTCATGATTTGATTATTTAAATGATTTGATTATGTTTAAACCTAACTTTGATTCTCTATAACTATGGTTTTCTTTAATCACTGTATGATTGATTATTAGAATTAGGGTTATATAATTCAAATTGGTGATTGTGTGAATGAAGTCTTTTAAGCTTTAATCCATAATTATCACTTAATCTTATTATGTGTAAGTCACCGTTAATGACTTCTCACTAGGTTTCACTAAAGAAAAATTGTAACTTTGCCAAACCTGAATCTTGAAGTGGGTTGCTTTTTCTCCAAGATCGTTAAAAATCTAAACTTTTATTTTGTTAATTTGATTATTTCTCAATTCAATTAATCAAGCAATTTACTTTTCAATATTTAATGTTTTTAGATTAATCGTTACTAGCACTTCCTTGTGTGCAGGATCGGTGTTGGTCTCTCAACACAAGTTTTATCTCACACAAACTCACTAAGTCTCACTCGGTTGATGAAGCAGAATCTCTAACTAAGTTGATGATAATATAATAAGTTAATGAACACAAGAGTGGTTTTCAAAATACTTGTATATATTACTTCTTAACTTAGTATCACAAGACTCTTACAAGCATGGTTACTTAAGTTACAATGAGAAACTATATATACTCCTATCTACAGCCGGTTATACTTGGAAAACCAGCTGGAATTTACCACTAGAGAAATACTACATTGCTAGAAGTAAAGTATTTAAGATAAAATAATATCCTACATTAGGTAGTCATGACAGGTCCATGACTTAACTTTTGTCACCAACTAAGTATGGTAACTGTACTAACTGATAAAGGTGAACAATGGATTAAAGTATGGTCTAACTACATGGGTGTGGGAAAGCGCCATGTAGTGTATCAGAGTTGTCAGCGGATGTCAGACAACCCATACTTATGTCCACTGGTTCATAGTTGATTCTTCCGAAGGCAAAATGGCTTCAGAAGAATAAATTCTTCCGAGGCCATTTATACTTCGGAAGAATCAACTTCTTCCGAGTCTTCTGCAGTCTTCATGACTTCATTCTTAGGAAGACTTTGTCTTGGATCTTCTAAGTGTGAATGCTTCGAAAGGAGAACTACTTGATCTCGGAAGACTTAGTTTTCCTTCGGAAGTTCTTCATACTTAAGCTTCAGAAAATCTTCAACTTGTCTTCGGAAGAGCAGCTTTGTCTTCGGAAGACTTCTTGTACTTCAAAATACTCTAAGTGTTGTTTTGATTGTACCAGCCTCATATGATCCAACATTGTGATTCCCTGTGGATTCGACACCCTTCTTACCCTTTACTATTAAGGGTGATTAGGAACTCTTTAATATATATTTTTGACCGACCACACGACATCGATTAGTATCTAAGCTGGATTTAAACATTTTTAAGCTACTTTTATCCTTTTCTCCATACCTTCACCTTAGCCATGTTATAACTCATACAAAGTCCTTTTGATTTATGCATAAAGTTATATAGCTTCAAGAGTTTTGATAATTATACAAGCTTATGATATCAAATGTATTTTTGCTAGATTTTGAGTAATCATTACATATTGTCACATATGCATCTCATTGTTGGCTAAATGTTTATGATGGGTGTGACTTTATGCATATTTAGGTTCTTGAGGTGTGTGAAGTTGAGTAAGGACATCCATTATTTTGTTAGTTAAGTGTAAATCATATTAATCAATGTTTAGAAATTAGATATGCACTTGAGTCTTTCTACTTATAATTTGTGTGAAACAACTTTGTTATTTTTATGGACTGTATTGAATTGTTCTCTAAGAATTTCCTTAAGTACAATCATAATTGAAGTTTAGGAATATCTGGTGTACTCTAAATTATACATTAAAATATATATCAAATTTCTGTGTTTTTATTGATAGTTACTAATACATAATATGATTTTAATACTCATGAACTTCATTTGTGAATTTTCAATAATTTGGAGATTTGGTAGCAAAATAAGGAAATTTAGATGAAAAATGGTTGGAAAAGAAAAGATGAATAAAGTCAAGTATAGTGAACGGTTGTATGTACCATACGATAATGTGTTAGCAATAACCGACTTTGAAGACAACGTGCAACCGTAGTTTTGGTACGAGTCGTACATAACTAATCAAAACACCTATAGATAGGACAGTCGCTTGAGAGCAAACATATCAAGTTTTTACTTCATTTCTTGTTCAGTTTCCGTTGTTTAATAATCTATTCCTATTTTCACTATAACTTGTGTTTTGAATTTGTTTCTTTTTATCATCCCAGCTTAGATGATTCCTCTCTCTAACTAAAACACTTATTGGGTTGGATTATGTATTCAATTTGATTATTAAAGTTTTGTTGTTTTAATCCTATGATGCATATGGTTTTTTAATGATTGTTTCTACCATTTATTCATGTGGTCATGTTGATTATGGTCGGTAGAGGTATCAATTATATCTTAAGAAATTTGTTTCTAGGTGAGACTTTGTCATCTGGGGCTTTAGAATTGCTCTAGGGATGAGCCCCGATAAAAATGGTTACAACTTGGTTAGGGTTTTCCTAGTTATTGTGGTGTTGTATAGATTTTCTAGCAAGTTATGTATTACTAAATGTAAGTTGGAAATCCTAAGTCTTAAGAAAAAGACACTAAATTCTGGTTGTGGGTCTATAATTATATTTTTGTTGGATCAGAAGCAAGTAGCAAGGTAGTTGTCTAATATAGCATCTCAAGTTAAATGATTACTTGTTCTTAGTTGTGGATCTTAGAGTAGCCAAAGCATTGTGTTTTGGAGCTTCAAGTGACAACTTGTCTAGGTCATACTCTAGCAAGAGCCTAGCCATTTCCATACGTACAATTCTTTGTGGTTATCATATATGAGTTAGGAGGATTCAACACCTTGATGATATCTATCGTTATCTTGATTCTACCACATATCTTTCATGCTTAGCTTAAACACACCGACTAAAGAACTAGTTTAAATATTAACAATGTTGTCTTAACAAGATCCTTATACCTGTCTAACGAGAGTTGTATACTTGTCTACATATTGATACTTGGTACTTACTGTTCTTATATTATATGTCGATACGTGCACCTGCTTGTGGTTATAACTATTAAAATTTAAATATGGAAGTATCAAATTATATATTTATATTGACATAAATCATAATTTAAAAGCGTTTTGATATATCAATTTTAAAAATGAAGTGATCTTTCTTATAATTAAGAATTTTTCATTAGATTGTTTGGCTACTTCCTCATTTGCTTACGCCAACTTTTTTAATAAAATTTTAAATTTTATATACCTCGTTTTAAGGGAGATATTTCCGGATTTTATCTTTGACCCTTGTTTTTAAAACCTTATCTTTTATAAAAGCCGTTGGGTTTTTTTTATAAAAAAATGGTTTTAAGAGTTATTATGTTAGAGCATTCACATCTGATTCCCTATTTATTTGAGAGTGTGTCCTATTTTTAGGAGATGGTTATGAGTGGAGAATAGAGAAAATATTACTATTTATCTTTATATTTAGGGTAAACACTGTTCACCCCTATAATTTTTTTAACATTTTTTGTAAGTGCTTGTGAGTGAAAAGAGAGAAAAAGTAATAATAAGAGCCTCTCCAATGGAATGCTTTTAGGAGTTTTAAAAGGAGAGAGGTGATGAGTTGGACGAGAGAGATGGTGAGTGGAGGAGATAGGTAGGGGAAAGTTTACCGGTATGAACATAAAAAACGAGTGTATGAGAAGAAAAGGTATAGAGTAGAGAGAGGAGAGAGTGTGTAATTTTTGAGTTTGTGAGTGGGCAAGATGCAACCTATTCATGTTTTTACATCTTCTATTGGAGATGCTCTAAATGTATAAAAAATACTATTTAATTGAAAAGAAGAGAGAAAAGTAGTGATGCGGAATTGGATGCGAATGCTCTTATACATTATTTACTCAACATTTCCAAGCCTATGTATGTCTTCATATTGGTGTTGAAGAGGACTTTAACTCTTGTTTTTTTCTTTAAATTTTAACCATATGACTTATCTATGTTGGACCATGACATCGATTGTGGACGTGCTATATTTCAGACTCCATAATATTGAGTGGTCATTGAACGATGATGCATGGCTTAGTTGTAGCATCTAGTTTTGCATATTTAAAACAGAATCATTATAGAACTTTCCCAATTGATAACCATATATGAGTACATAGTATGATTGGGAAAGAGTTTTACTTTAGAATTTATTTCTCATCGAAAACAAATGGGTTATCCTACTTGTAATTGAATTTGTTGTTATTATGATGTTTATGTTTTATCAATTCATGATGGTTTTCACACAATCAGGCTAAGGTTGTAAAGATTTTTCATTAAATTAATAGATCATTTAAAAGTTTTTATGCATTTCAAGAATCTATTGTATTTGAATATATGATCTTAACATATATGGAGCAAGATAACCAATTGGATTATGATTTCAATAACATAATTTTCACTATAATGAACAATATGACAAACTACATTTACTTATTTGTGACATTTATTATCCACCCAATAATCTATCACAAAGATCATGTCAAACCCTGGATTCAACTATGGTTAAGTGGTTTATAAAATATTTTGTTTCTTTTTTACACAAAATACATATTTTAAGTGTAATCCCGATACCTAAATCATATTGTTCAAATAAATTGCTTATTTTGTACGGTGCTACTTTTTGCTACCGAAACAATGACGAGTGTAAAGTAAAAAAGAAATACAAACAATGGGATTGGAGCTCCATCTCTTTGGATATACTATTTGCCTCATAATCACCATTTTATTGTTTGCTACTTCCTATACACATATGAGAAGAGGAAGGACGTACGAAAACCAAAATTGAAGAAACTTGGTGGTTTTAGAAACACAATGAGAAGTTAAAAAACAACTATTAAATCTATTATCAACATGAATAACGATACATATTTATGTACAGACACACACATATACTAATTTAAATAATGTTATAAATGATATAATAATTTTCATAATCTCACATGTATAGTTGTTTATAATCAAATTATTCATTCATTGCTTGCGGTCATTTAATTAATCATTTCGAGGAAGTCTCTTTCATCGATAGGATGTGAGTTACTAAGCATACCACCTATCTAAGATGTTGAGTCCAAATTATAAGAACACTCGATGTGTATGGACATCTCATAAAGTGATCCTATAAGCTTTATTACGTGCCAAGATTACTATATTACACAATGATTACTATTATAGCTTGAGTTTCAAGTCAGGTTATCATAATGTCATTACATTGTTGCTCCATTTCAAGCTAGAATACTACCTTAGACCAATCCCACTCATAGTATTTGTCATTTATCATGTGTGGGTATCCTTACAGGTGGTTCGAATTGAGCCAACCTAACATTATTCTACTATGATGTTAAAACCGTTGCCCCCTAAAAGATTTATCAAGTATGAGACATTACATTCATTTTCAAATAATAAACAAGGTCGCGAACATAGTCTTAACAATCTTTAGATATAGTAATTAAAACAATGCATTCTATTTATGATATCGTATCATGGATGGGATTTAGTACACATGATGAAGATTGCATAATTCCACATACAAAAAGCATACCATGCTAACTCACCTTCAGGTTGGATGATGATCACTACATGTTAACACACTCCATATGTGCCATGATCCTATTTGATCCACCAAGTACAAGGATCAAATCCATGACCAAGTGGTAAGTATTACAAGAAACTAAAAATACATTTTTAGGAGATCTAGACATCTGCAAAACCATACGGATTAGAATACTCATGAGACTCTTAGGAATAAAGGCTTGTTGATTTTTTAGTATTAGATTGAAATATAAAATTTATTTAAAAAAAAAAAATGTGAATAGCTAGTTACATTTTAGGAACATCCAAAACTTTGTTTTTTCACATGTTTGAATCAATACTCTATCAAACTAATTATAAACCTCTTAAAAAAACGCTGAATGCCGACTTCACTTATGTTTGGATGTTTTCTTACAAGTTTTAAACGATAATACTAACATATAAATAATATGATATCTAATTAATCAATTACATTTAACAAGTCTCTAAAATTCTACTATGACTACCAATGCATTAAAAAGATTATAACTTAGGTGCAATTAGTTACCTTTTTTTGTTCCAACTATAAAGTATTGCACAAATACATGTGTTTAAAAAATCAATGACCATCAACACTTCTAACAATTCCCTTGATGATTTCTTTATAATATCATGGACTATATTTTATAAAAACACCACCAACCCCAAAGTTTGGACGGAACTCTTGGACTAAAGATACAAAATCATGCAAATGAAAAGCCAACCGGAAAACACTAATATGTTAACTTCTAAAGCTTCAATTAGCTTGTAAATCCAACAAGATACACATGTAAAATGATTTTAGGCAATATCCGTATCCGAGGCTCCAAGTTCTCATCCTTTTTTACATTCATTTAGTCAATACACATCAATTTTTATCATCCTTTCAACTTTAAGGTGTGTTTGTTTACGATAGTTAATCGTTCAAGTTCACACGCTGTCATTTCCTCCTAAAGCTTGTTATAACCAGTAATATTATATGCCAAACCATTTAATTACTCAAATCACTTCAATCCAAGCACACAATCTACACATATACATACCACATCATAAGAGATATTATTCATTTAAAATCCTTATATTCCTTATAAACTTTTAACTATTCCTATTTAGATTTAAATCCATATCATTAAATACTACAATAATCGATGTGAAAAATACAAATCCAAATACCAAACTTTACTTTAAGATTATAAAAATCTAATTAGAACATCTGGGTTGATTAATTTAGAAAAAACAGGTGACAAACAACTTCAAAAATATACAATTTTCCCCATTTTATTCCATTTCACTCCAATACAACCAAACCCACACACAGGAAAGAGAGAGTTAAAACTACGAATTTTCAAAGGGGATTGTTTAACAACACACACGATTTGGGGTTTAGGTTTAAATTCAGTTTATATAGCTTCTTGCTGCAATCTCTCTCAAGTCTTACATCTTCTATTGGGTAAAGTTCTTCAATCACATCGCTTAAACCTGTTAATTTTGACTTTTTCTCATGTGGGTTTTGTTCATGATTGTGCTCTTGATGTTTAAACACAGTTTCTTTTGAATTGTTTATGCTTGAGATTAGGTTTTGGTAAAGGTTTGTGGGACTTCGTAGTTTGTGTTGAAAAGGGTATAGAGACCTGCTGTTCGATCTTGACATTATGATTCAACTGTTATGATGCATATGGTGTTTTTGTATAGCCGCTTTTGACTTTATTATGATGATACTGGTGTGATGCAGATGGTGTTTTTGATGAAGTTGAATCCATGGTAGCATGAGTGTATTAGAATGAGAAGCCCTAATTTTTGTTTTATAGGATTGTTGTTGTTGAATGTATTAGGATTTCTATGTATGACTTGCATGACTCTGGGATAGAAGAAGAGTAGATACCCCAAGGAAGAATTGCAGGAGAAACATAAGTAATCGATTTCTGGTTTTTAATTTATTTGATTCAAGATGTCTGTCTTTTTAATATCTGTGTTACACGAAGATATAGATGTTTGCATATCATTCGGCTATGCTTGAGTTTTATAATTAATTTGTTTTTCTTCAAAGTGAGTTCTTTTTTCTTCAAATAGAATTAAGGCGTCTCATAGATATGGTTAAAAGAAGCCCATACACCTAGAATAGCAATTAGTGAAGAAGAAAGGAGACAACCTCTAAAAATAGGGTAGTGGAGTGTTTGGTGGTTTAATGGGATTCATGTTTTATTTCATGCTGATCTTTTGATGTAATAGGTTTGTTGGAATGAATATTATATATAAGATGAAAAATGCTTACAAGTGTTTATTGGAAATTAAATTTTGTTGCTCATATTTGTGCCTAAATCAAGATTATGCTTCTTGCAAATCATTAGAAAACCAAAAACTGTACAAGTCATCGTCAATTTATCATGTGTGTATCAGTTTTACTCCTGGGAAATGTGTCATTTCAAAAGAGGGTAGGATTGCATGTGCATTCACTTTAAGTAAGATGTATAGCCGCTTCATTCTGTTAAAGGCTGTGTTACTGTGACCAAAACAAATTGCCTTAGATTTCACTGTGTAGAAGTATATTTTAGATGAAACTTCAATGAATTTGACTAAATGTTTATATAAAAAATAATAGATCTAGAATAAGAAAGAGCAAATACTAAGAAAAAGAATCCTTGATTCCTTGGGTAGTATGAGAACTTATAGAAAAGGGTATGGATAGGCTGATTTTAAGCTTTATCTTGTTGTATGATGCATGGTTGCTTGGATGAAATCCTAGTATTACACAAGGTGTGTTGAGTTATGATGGTCTATTTGAGTTTCTATCATCTCACAAGTTTTAGAAAATTTTCAAATTTTATTTGATGTAATAATATATGAAGCTTTAACATCAAGATTCAAAGAAGGCGATTTCATTTAGGAAACTCTAAACCATGCAAATCGTATCAAATCACTCTGGATACGATTTACATGGTTATGTGATTTGAACTTTGTATTTTGGTGAAACCAACATTGTTTTGTGGTGCTAAATCTAGGGGAAGGCACAATTGGGTTTAATGGGAAGTTTAGTTAGAAAATTATATTCGGTAAGGATCATATAAATCATGTCTAGCTGGCGACATGGTATAGTTTTGTTATCATTGGATCACACTTTGTGGAGACCTAGTATTGATATTTGTTATCTCTTATTAGAGTATCTGGATGTTAGTTGTGGTTGTCTTAAGTCTGTATAGTTAGTTTAACATATTTAGGCTGGTCAGAATGGTTTGGTTAGAGTTATGATAAATGATGGAGGAAGTAGACCAATGATGAAACTTTTAGAAATTTACACAAGTCCTTATGGATATGAGGTCAGGTCACACATTTAGTGTTGAATGTGGCTACGATGTTGATGAGGTCGTTTATAAGTATGTGATGCTTTAGGGTTCTAATCAAATGGATGTATACTTAAAGACTATGTTGTGAAAGGGTTGCAAAATTTACCTTCCATTATAAGTTTTCATCTCATCAATTCATCATCATCATATTCCTAACATAGCTAAACGGCTCTTTGTGGCATTTGCTTTTGATAGGATAAAATAGTTATGTGGAATTGTGAAGCACCAATATGCAAGTTAGACTGCAATATCCACTCCAGTTGAGAGTCGGGTTCTCATGTGTTTTGATTTGTATTTATTTATTTCTACATTTAACATTAAAAGTTACGTATAAAAAAATACTATAATTTAAAATGAATTTGAAGATTTGTAGATGAAGTGAAAATTTCCAACATTTGAGAACATGAGCTATAAAAGTTAACATGGTTTGTTAATTTGGTAGATCAAATTATACCAACTAACTTTTTGGCTCAATTGGGAACATTTGCATACATTTTTTTAGATCTTTTTTTTTTTTTTTTTTTACCAAAGTTATGCATCCTATTCACAAGTCAACATATGTGTGGTCCTCTATACTGGAGGTTGCATGGTCGGTTGACCCACCAACATTGTTTTGTTTATTTTTTTCACGTTAGTTTTATGATTATAGAAGCACTGTTACTTCAATAATAATCTAGATCTTTTAATAAAATTATTTAAGAGGTTGAATGCTTAAAAGCCCTTTTAGCTTAATTTTTCTAATTCGACTCGTTGAAAGAAACAACTTAAATTAACCATTCATAAGCAAATGGTTCGAAATTCCCACAACTTTGTTACATATTTAGGTTGGAGTGTATCCGAAAGAAAAAAAGCTAATCTGCTTTAGGTTATGGAAAAAGGAAATAGGGTTCAAATTTATTCATCTCCCCCATCCCTCCCCCTTCTGTGTGAGTGTGTATGATATATGTTTTTCTTTGTGATTAGGTTCCACTTGGCTACAGTTGGGCATCAAATTTACAAAGCTGCTAATTCCAAAAGCACATTTTAATGAAAGAAATTGCCTGGTGTTATACATCCTCATAGTTTTGGTGATGATGTTGGTACGATCCCTTCCTACTTCCATTGATGACCACGGGAAGCGAAAAAGCTCATGTGTTTGGCTCGTTGGTGACGAATCATGGCAGGAACCTACAAATCCTGTTCCCGTAACCAAACACACTACTAGAGAAAATACATTATGGTCTCATAACTTGTTAAGTTCTTCCCAGTTATCAACTGAAGTTAACTTGTCTGAAATGCCTACTCTTAGTTATGTATACAAAAGGAGAACGACTCTAAGGAAAATTTTACCGCTGAATCCAAGGTCTACACCTATGCTTGTATACAAAAGAAGAAAGGTTTGGCGTGATAATTCAAAATCAGGATCTGTTGATGGAGAGTTTATTGAAGACCCAAAAAGTGAAACTAAAAAATGTTCAGGTTTACATATAAACGACAGTTGTTCATCATCAAAATCAAATACTGAGCTTGGTTTCGATTTCTTGAAACAAGTGGATGATGTTGGTGAGTGTTCATCTTCAAGTGTAGTGATCATGGAAGGAACAAATTCTTGCCTCTCATTTCTTAAACAACATGGAGTGCTTGAAAGACGTATTTCTACCGAGAAACAGACAGGTTTTGACAACAATGTTTGGTGCTTGAAGGCTTGTAAAGTGTGTGATCGGTTAACAAAGACGTTAAAAATGCTGATTTGTGATCTTTGTGAAGAATGGTTTCATATGTCTTGTTGCAATCCTGTTATAAAGCAGGTACCTGTTGGTGGCTGGTTTTGTAATTCTTGTTCTACAAAGAAACCTTTGGAGACAAATACCAGCAAGTCACATGAAAATTGTTTAGGTCCAATAGCATCTATGTTAAGAGATTCCGACTCATTTACATCAAATGTTCGTATTGGTGAAGAATTTCAAGCAGAGGTTCCTGATTGGTCCGGCCCATTAACTGAGTATGTTTTTTCTCAAATTTGTTTTGATTTAAAGGGTTGCAAATTCAACCCAATTAGTTTATATGGGTTGATATAAGCTGTGTTTTATTGGAAATGGGTTGAATGGTTGAAGGTTGTCTAAAGCTTATTTTTGATGCATACCACCTTCTATATAGTTTCTTTTAAAAAAATTAGAATGTTATTGTAATCATGTTACTTGTGCACTCATAATTAATGCATTAGTTATTCATAAATAACACAATAAGTGTTTGTGGGTCAACCTAACCTGATGCATTCAGTTAATGTTCTAAAAAGTGGCTCATTTTAAACTGAACCCATTTGACCCATTGCCTAATCACCCATTTTAAATGCAAATAGTTAGTGTTAAGTACGGGAATTTCTGACTTGGAATGCGTATATCTTGTTTAGTTGCTTATCAAGGTTTATTTGTATGCAATGTAGTTATAGGGAGACAAGGCGTAAACATACCGCCTTGCGTCCATCAAGGTGCTTAGGCGAGGATTCTGGTCTAAGTCCAGCCAAATTCTGGCCAAAATTGGTCTGAAACATCTAACAATGGTCTGGAAAATGTCTAAACCAACCTAAAACACGTTTGAAACCCCTGAAAATGGCGTATCTATATTGTGTGTCTTGCAAGCGCCTCGCGCCTATGCCCAAGGCTCACGCTTCGCTCCTTGAGTGCGCCTAACGCTTTTGACTACCTAGATTGTATGTTAATGGATGCTCAACCTTTCCAAAGTGTTAGTCCATTAAGGTTTTCGTATACTGATAAAAAATGAGAATATTGTAGTAAATATGCAATCATTGATGATGTTTTTTGCAATTGTGCAGTCTTCAATGTTGCCTACAGGCATAAATAATCCATTTTTCAACATTCGCTAATTCAAGATCATTTTTTGGTTTGATGGTTAATTGCTTTTTATAGGACTAAGAGATATGTGCCCACATTCATCTCTTATCACAAAGAGAGATGTGTTCCATGATTAGAACTTGAAGTCAATATGTTAATGTATAGTCACCAGTAGACAAGATAGGCTGGTCATAAAGTTGTCAAAATTGAAGGCCACAAATGGGATTGAGTGAGTGGGGTCAAAATGGGGAAATTTAATACTGGTCCAAAAGGGTTTAAATGGTTGTCCAGTTAACAATTTTTTTGTCATTTTTTATGAATAATCAATGTATTAATTTTCAGAACAGTAATACAACTTTTTAATAATAAAGCGATTTAGGTGGTTATTAATCATATTGAAAACACTCACTTGGCTAGGTTGACCAATTTAACATGTTTCCAATTCATTTAAGTTATAAGTTATTACCCATTTAGACCTATTGCATGTGAATTGAATGAGCGAGTAGCCACCATGAGGGCTGGTTTACTCCATAAGTATTACCACTATTTAGGAGATCTTCATCTACCTCCCAAGTATAGGTTATTATCTTATTCATTAGCATCATTAGTTTTTAAATAGAGGGGGATCATTGTTTAATTGAAAAATTCTAGAATTGTAAGTTGTAATACAACTTGATAACTCATTTAGTTACTTTAAATCGTAGTGGCGAGTCGACATTGTAAGGAAATTGAAGCTAAGCAAGACTTGGGGACCGGTATATGGACATTTTGTTTATCTTTTTGGTTGATGTGAGTCTTGTGGTAAAAGGGCCTTATGTATGGAGAATTGTGCCTTGGTTTCTTGAGTTATTATAAAGGATGCATTTAAAATTATATGGATTGTTAGTATATACAATAGAGTCAAGGAAGTTGGGTAAAGCTTAGTTCATAAGGTTGAGACTAGGTTGTTACAACAATTAATGTTATTTTTATGTTTATTAGACAATATATGTTATTATGCATTACTCAATAGTATAGGGTTTAGAGTGTAATTATGGTTCCTATATATATTCCTTGTAATCTCAAGTATTCAACACAATAGATTGATTACCAAGTTTGTTTTGGTATCAGAGCCCATAACCCTAATCTCTTTTAGGGTTCTGCCGTCACTAATCCTACACAAAGAAAAACAAAAACGATCAGCAACATCTATTCCCTGCCATATCCTTCTCTTAATTCCTTCGGTCGGTTCAATCATTCACAATCTTATGGCTCTTATTGCTGCTTTCTCTTCATCCGAGAAGACAACTGATACGGACCCAATACCAGGTCAAACGAGTGGAGGGAAAAATACCAAGAAATCCGGGAGTGAGGGTTGAATCGAGAATTAAGGAAGTGGAGAAGTGGGGCAGAAACTACCGAATGTTTTAGTATTTATATTTCCAGAATTGTTTAGTTTAGGTGTCTTGTTTATTAATTTGAGTTTTGTAATCTGAATTGTGGAGACTAACCCCTCTCGAATCGGGCCGACTATCTTGTTTATCTTCGCTTTATCTAATCGGAGTTTCGGTTCCTATCAATTGGTTCCATTGCCGGGAAGTCGACATGGTTCAAACCCGTACAAATCTTTCGTCCGATCAAATCTCAGCCCAGTTGACCGCCATCACCGCTAAACTCGCCGCAATAGAGACACAATGGAGAGATGATGTTGCAGCGTTCAAGATCATGATGTTTGGAAAACCAACCTGCAACCAAGCACCTCCACTATGCCTTGAACAGCCACCAACACTACTACAAAAACCAACATCAAACCAGGCACCGGTACCAAATCAGTCGATTGCATCGTCTATACCGTTACCGAAACCAATTGTATTGCACAGCAGAAATGTCACACAGCAGTTACCTCCTCTATCAGTTGCAATTGGCTCGGTTCTTCATTATCCGCCAACTGCTTCAAACCTATGGGGGTCTTCCTTAACTGCTTGTGCTTTGGTCTATAAAAGAATAGGATTCTCTCTGTTCGGTGGACAGCAGCCATCAAGTAGCCTTTTTCCCTTCAAACATGTACCATGCAAACTTCTGGAGGATGACGTCGTACAACGTGAATGGCGCCCACCGTGGGAAGATCATAATGGCACTTTCAACCTGCAGCTTTCTAGCCTTCAAATAACCCAAGATTTCTACCTGTTTGCCTTAGGGGGAGCCGATGTGGTACTCGGTATCCAATGGTTAGCAACGCTTAATACGGTTCTAGCAAATTGGAAGGAGATGTTTTTGAAGTTCACTATCAATGGTAAGGATCACAAGCTACATGGACTTCCACTGGACCTTTAGCAACCTGCTACGTTTTGCCATTTCCCTGTCGAACAATTCGAGGCACACAATAATTGTTGGTTTTGTGGAGTCTTGACTTGGGCTCGGGTTAAAAGACAACTCAGTGGCAGATTAATTAAATTAAAGACTTGGCCCATTTTCATTTAATTTTAGCCCATTAGGGTTTTCTTAGGGATTAAGTTGTAAACCCTAATTTTCTCTATTTATATTGTGTCATTGTACTTGTAATTCCTTACGAGTGAGGCAGAAAGCAATAAAACAATATCCTGGTTGCAGCCCGTGACGTAGGTCACATCGACCGAACCACGTTAAATCTCGCGTGTTCATCTTTATTATTATTTTCTCTCGCCGTTTGATTGTGTTTGTGTGTCGATCTACACCCGGATCCCTAACAAGTGGTATCAGAGCTTCGGCTCGTTACACACGCAAGAAACACGAATCGCGAGAGAAGTATCGATATAGGTTTTCAAGAATCGGAATCCGCTGCTGCCATTCTGCCGCCGCCGCTGTTCTTCCGCCGCCGTTCCGCCGCCGCCGCCGTTCCGCCGCTGCTGCTATCCCGCCGCCGCCGCTGTTCTGCCGCCGCCGCCACTCTGCTGTCGCCATTCTGTTCTGTCAAATTAGGGTTTCCTATCGAACTTACTAGGTAGTTTGATTGTGTGTTGCATTTCAAAACTCAGTTCCGACTCGACTGTTAAGCATCTGTGGTCTGGGATAATGGCTGAGAGCGGGAAACTTCAGATTGAGAAGTTTAATGGAAACGAATTTGTTGGTGGAAAATGCAAATGGAGGATTTGCTTGTTCAGAAAGACTTGGATGCTGTTTGGGTGAGAAACCAGAAAATATGAAACCAGCTGAATGGGAAACTTTGGATAAAAAGCCAAGGCGGTTATTAGGTTGTCGCTGACAAGGATGTTGCGTTCAACATTCTGAAGGAAACTACAGCAAAAGGTATCATGGATGCGTTAGCTAATATGTATGAGAAGCCTTTGCCATTCTGTTCTGTCAAATTAGGGTTTCCTATCGAACTTACTGGGTAGTTTGATTGTGTGTTGCATTTCAAAACTCAGTTCCGACTCGACTGTTAAGCATCTGTGGTCTGGGATAATGGCTGAGAGCGGGAAACTTCAGATTGAGAAGTTTAATGGAAACGAATTTGGTTGGTGGAAAATGCAAATGGAGGATTTGCTTGTTCAGAAAGACTTGGATGCTGTTTTGGGTGAGAAACCAGAAAATATGAAACCAGCTGAATGGGAAACTTTGGATAAAAAGGCCAAGGCGGTTATTAGGTTGTCGCTGACAAAGGATGTTGCGTTCAACATTCTGAAGGAAACTACAGCAAAAGGTATCATGGATGCGTTAGCTAATATGTATGAGAAGCCTTCGGCAGCAAATAAAGTTTTCTTGATTCGAGAGCTGGTTAATACAAAGATGAAAGAGGGAAGTTCAATTTTAGTGCACATCAACAACTTGAACTCGATTTTGTCAAGACTTGGGTCAGTTGGCATCAAATTCGAGGATGAGGTTCAGGCTCTACTACTGTTATCATCATTGCCTGATAGCCGGGCTGGTACTGTTACAGCAATTACTAGTTCCACCAGCACGTTCACTTTAAATGGGGTTCGGGATATTATTATGGGTGAAGACACCAGACGAAGAAATTCAGGTGAAACATCAAGTGAACTATTGAATGTTGGCAGAGGAAGAAAGAATAACAGAGGTAGTGGGAGCAAGAACAGGAAAAGGAGTCAGTCTAGGGCTCGAAATGATGTGACTTGTTGGAACTGTAAACAGGTGGGACACTTCAGGAATCAGTGTCCGAATGATCAAAAAGAAGTTAACACTGCAGCAGACTACTCAGACGATGATGCTTTAATTTGTAGCGTGGAGAGCAGTGTGGATTCCTGGGTCATGGATTCTGGAGCTTCTTTTCATGCTACCCACAGCAGCGAAGCATTGCAGAATCTAAAAGAAGGCGATTTTGGTAAGGTAAGACTGGCGAACAATGATGTTCTTGATGTTATGGGCATGGGTGACATGGATTTAGTTACTTCAGTTGGTTCATGGACTTTGAAAGATGTCAGGGTGATTCCTGATTTGAAGAAACAGTTGATTTCTGTCGGTCAGTTGGATGAACAGGGACATGAGGTTAAGTTCGGGAATAAGCAGTGGAAAGTTGTTAAAGGGAATCTTGTCATTGCTCGTGGAAAGAAAATGGGTTCATTGTATACCATCTAAAGGAAGTGATGTTCCAGTTCAGAAAAATACCAAAGTCCAGTTCACAGAATCTCGTGGGCAGAAGAAGGTTTGCTTTGCAAGTAAGAAACCTAGAGTCACAAGAAAGATTCAGAATGAATGTGCATGGAAGAGTTCAGAAAAACCAGTTAAAGGATTTCGTGGCAGTGGGAGCACAGGTTGTGCTTCAGTTACAGTTCCTAGACAACAATGGGTTAAAAGAATTAATATTCCATCAAATAAAATATCTCCAGATGATTACTTGCTGAATGTGGAGAGTGTTTGTTCTCAGGGTGTTCCAGGATTTGGCAGTTTGTTTCAGTGGGAGCCGATAGGGACGGAGAACAGGTCAGGGGCAGATACAGCCGTGACTGATATGTTGAAGCTCGGGGAGCTTTAACGGGCCTTCAGGTTAACTGATGAGAAGGCCGCTGCAACCAGGAAGACGAGGAAGATTACAAGAGGTACAAGTGTTCACATCGGAAGGCAGTTTGAAGATGATCAAGCCTCCAAGTGGGAGATTGTTGGGTTTGTGGAGTCTTGACTTGGGCTCGGGTTAAAAGACAACTCAGTGGCAGATTAATTAAATTAAAGACTTGGCCCGTTTTCATTTAATTTTAGCCCATTAGGGTTTTCTTAGGGATTAAGTTGTAAACCCTAATTTTCTCTATTTATATTGTGTCATTGTACTTGTAATTCCTTACGAGTGAGGCAGAAAGCAATAAAACAATATCCTGGTTGCAGCCCGTGGACGTAGGTCACATCGACCGAACCACGTTAAATCTCGCGTGTTCATCTTTATTATTATTTTCTCTCGCCGTTTGATTGTGTTTGTGTGTCGATCTACACCCGGATCCCTAACAATAATGCACCAGCAGCTCTGTCTTTTCATGCCCGATTTGAGGGCAAGTCGGTTTTCCGGGCAGGAAGCATTGATACGGACCCAATACCGGGTCAAACGAGTGGAGGGAAAAATACCAAGAAATCAGGGAGTGGGGGTTGAATCGAGAATTAAGGAAGTGGAGAAGTGGGGCAGAAACTACCGAATGTTTTAGTATTTATATTTCTAGAATTGTTTAGTTTAGGTGTCTTGTTTATTAATTTGAGTTTTGTAATCTGAATTGTGGAGACTAGCCCCTCTCGAATCGGGCCGACTATCTTGTTTATCTTCGCTTTATCTAATCGGAGTTTCGGTTCCTATCAACAACCCACAATTCTCATAAGTTTGGATTCACCCTGACTCCAACCAACTATGGTTACTGGAAGGCAATGATTCACCGTTGCTTGTTACCAACAATCTTTTCCCTTATGTTGGTACAATCCCATGTCCAACAAAAACCATTCAGACCTCTACTTCATCTGGAAAAGACAACGAAACAACCACAGTGTCTCAACCAAACCCTAATCATGCAACGTGGGTGTCAAATGATGCACACGTTCGCATGGCAATCTTGTCAACTATTTCAGAAGCCTCGTTTAAGCATGTTCAAGGAGACACTTCCCGTGAATTATGGTTATCTCTCGAGCGTGCCTATGCACCTCATACCTCGTCGAGGGAATACACGTTGAAAACCCAACTGTTGAGGATTGCTATGAAAGGAGATGAATCCTCGTCTGACTATCTGACTCGTGCACAAGAGTATTCAGATGCATTAGCTAACATAGGTGAACCTATAAAAGAAAAAAACCTAGTTATGCTTGTCATCTCTGGACTACGCGAAGAATACAACGGTTTAAAGTCCACTCTGCTTGCCCGACAATTCTCGACTGCATTCACTGAACTACACGCCCTCCTGTCAGACCATGATTACATGATCAAAAAGCCCTCATCAGATGTGTCACCTGCCCAAGCATTTACTGCTGTTTCCACAAACCGTAGCCCTGCCACACCCTCTCCATTGTCATAAACTGATGCTTTCCAGGCTGTCCAACAGCTTGCTACCCAGTTGGGTTTGCAACTTCAGCCCCCTAGTTCACAACCACCACAATCCTTTTATACAAATAGATCTGGAAACAACCGTACCCGAGGCTCCAACAATCGATCGGGAACTTCGTGTGGCAGTGGCAATTATCACAACCGCAACCAAAGTGGAGGTAATCCAAATCAATTCAGTCGGGCTTCTAACCAGAATACTGTTTATGGTACATTAACAGGTGTGGCATTGGTCATGTCCCGTCTAAGTGCCCGAACCGGGATCCCGCTACTATAAGGACCAAACAACAACTAACAACAAATTTTGCAGACTACCGATCACAAGCTCCCACCTCTTGGCTCCTTGACACCGGTTCTAATCAACATGTGACTCCGGATCTCTCTAGCTTTGATAACTCAGAAGCCTATTTTGGTGAGGATTGTCTTCACGTTGGCAACGGTAAGGGCTTACCAATTCTTCATATCGGTTCCTCAATTTTTCCCACCAGCCAAAACTCTTTCTCTTAACATTATACTTCATGCTCCTCAAATTAAACGAAATCTTCTTTCCGTTCAACAATTTTGTCATGACAATCATGTATTTTTTGAGTTTCGCTGTTCCTTTTTTTGTGTGAAGGACAAGGATAACACACTATCCTCCTCACAGGTCCAAGTAATGGCGGTCTTTACTCCTTTCATCTACCGCAGTTCACCTCATCTCCAAAAGTAGCTTTCTCTACAACCCGTGCATCTTCAAATATATGGCATCAACGACTGGGACATCCTCATCCACAGCTGTTGAAGTCTATGTTATCAAAATATCATTTACCTTTACTCAATAAATGTGCTACCTTGTTTTGTGAATCTTGTTCTATTGGGAAATCGTCTAAACTTCATTTGTTACCTTCTAATTATAAAAGTTCACATATTTTGGATTTAGTTTTTTGTGATGTATGGGCCCTGCCCCTGTTGCTTCTTTTGATGGTCATCGTTATTTCCTTTTGTGTGTCGATCATTACTCCAGGTTTACGTGGCTATTTCCTCTTAAATTGAAATCTGATGTGTATGATGTGTTTAAACAATTCCTAGTTATGGTGCAACGACAATTCAAAACAAAATTAAAGTCTCTCCAAACGGATTGGGGAGGTGAATTTCACAACCTATCTTCGTTCTTTCAGGAACTTAGCATTACTCATCGACTCTCGTGCCCTCATACGAGTGAACAAAATGGTTTTGTTGAGCGTCGACACCGTCACGTTGTTGAAACCGGACTCACTTTACTTGCACAATCCCATGTCCCACAACGTTTTTGGCATTTTGCTTTCGACACGGCAGTCTACCTAATTAATCGCATGCCTTCACGCACAACGTTTTTGGCATTTTGGTTCCTATATATATTCCCTGTAATCTCAATAGATTGATTACCAAGTTTGTTTGTGTTGTAGAAGCTCCAGGTTAAATAGAATTTGAGAGACTTGCACCTTTCCCAGGACATGATCGGTGATAGGAGCGCTTGGAGGCGTCGAATAAAGGTTAGCGATTTCTAGGGAGGTTGGAACATGGGTTGTGGACTTCTGGTCTTAGTTAGGATGCCTTTTTAATTGTAGGGGTAGATGTTACCTACTTTCCTCGCATATCTTTAAACCATGTTGATTCTCACTAGGTTTGCTCGTTTGTATAGATGTTAGGTACCTAACACTTAGGTTGTTTTTAGTCTTACTGTCTTAGGGTGTTTTTAGTTCTATGTGTGCTTTTAGTTATATGTGAGCCTTTAGGATGCATATGTTGTCGTGTTTTGTTATCCCTCGCTGTTGATACATATGTGTGTGTTTATTATGTGTTTTGTGTTTGTTACAGTTTTTGTTCTTGTATGTTCCTTTTCGCTCTTTGAGCAAAGGGTCTCCTTATGAGTGAGATTTTGGTAGGTATGTTGATCGATCCACTAGCGCTTTCTTGTCGACTTTATACAAAAAGTATGAATAACCGATGCCATAAATATTATTAATTCTAAAGTATAATGATTCAATGGGTAGTGAGGCCATGCTTTTTACTCACAAAACCACAAGCTAATGATGAAAACATGTCTATTTAATTGCAAGTTGTAATCATTTATACATAGAACACAGTATTTTGATTGTCTAATAATAGCATAAACATATACACATCAAATGCATAGAATAAATGCATACATTGTTTCAACTGCTTTCACATGTACATATTCTGTTTGGATTCCTTTGTCTAGTTATGTTTGCTTAAAACCTCCTAAATCATTCTATCTTAAACATTAGACTATTACTTAAGTAGCATTACCATATATATCTTTCTTTTTGAGTGGTTGATAGAACTGTCTTTTTTGATATCATATTTGTTTGCTTTTTATTCTCTAGTTATGTATGCTATACTTTAAAACCCTAGCCATTGGGTTGTTTATCATTTTCATTTAAGCATCTTGCATGAATCATTTCTCACCATTTACTCATTCCCGACATTCATATACATATACACAAACACACACATGTGTGTGTTTGTGTGTATTAATCTATTTAATCTTATGCATCACACCATGACTAAATGTGTATACTATGTTAAATTTCCCTCCACACTTCTTTTAGAAGCTGCTTCTTTTTGATTAGCTTAATGCCCCATCGAGAACTAAACTTGTAATCACAATCCCAAGACTTATTTTAGAGTAAATTTGAAATAAAATTAGAAGTGTTCCTTTGTAAATAATGTGCATTTTACTCTTCTCTCTTATTGTAAATATACGAAAAGGAAGAAAATATAATATTTCATTATAAACCAACATAGGAGGTTTTATGCATTAAATATTTACTTTGGGTGATAGTCAACCCATTAAGAGTCAAAACATCATTCCAATGAACCCATGCATAAGTTAACAGGTCAAAATTGCTCTCTCTACCTGTTATAAAGCCATGACTAACTTGGCCAGCAAGCATCGTACTTGTTGATACAACTCATATAAGTAACATTAGTGGTTCTTTTTCTTATTCCACCAAATAAATATCCCATTGTATCTTTATCCCCTAAAAGTATGGTTCTGCTCCATGCCTTGCCTTCACTTATTATTTTCTAGTCATTTCTGTCTACTTGTCGTATCTTTTTAAAAAAGTCTATCTATCTTGATGCAGTGAACTTAATGATTATCCTGAACCTATGGAAGTAAGTCCTTTGGAGTGTGCTAGCTATCAAGTAAGATTTTTTGATAGATATACTTTATTTTTTGTTTGGCAATGATCTAGATTTTTTTTTGAGAGAATTTTGTGCATACTCATTGCAGGAATTGGATTCTATTAAACTTTTAAGACTCAGTTCTATTGGGAATTGGCTTCAATGTAGAGAGGTGGTAGATGATGTTGATGGATCTGTTTGTGGAAAATGGCGCAGGTGATCCTTTGTGTCTATTAGTTCCATGTTCTTTTTGCTGTTTCTTTGTTTGTATTGCATATAGGGGGCAATTCTGACCTGTTTATTTGTCAATGGGTTGAGTTGGGCCTTTGGGGCATGTTTAATCTCCAAATGGGTAAAAAGAAAGCAACCAGCTAAGAAGAAATTGGTCAAATGGCTTGAACAGGGTCTCGAATAAATCAAAAGTCGCTTTAGGGTTGATGAAATAAACTTGTAACTTTTACCATTTTGGTGGCTCCTAAACTTTTTTGTTTTTGCAGTCCTTTGTATTATCAGGGTTCATGTTGGATTTAACCAACTAACTTTCATCATGATACCAATTAAGTCCCTCAACTAGTGTTTTGTATGTAAGATGGTAAAACACTGGATTGATATTATTGAATCGTTAGGCTACAATATATAGAGATCATAGGAAACCCTAGAAACCTAACTGGCCCGTGGGCTCATATAATAAACCTAATATCTAATACTCCTCCGCAGTCAAAGTGGGAGTAACCGGACGCTAAGACCGGAAAACCAAAAAACAAAAAACCAATAATAATAAGATAAACATGCTTTGATCGACTCATATATCCAAACTTATGCCAACAAATTAAAATTATGCTTGATCTTGTCATCCATATTTTGGTTGACTGTGCTATCTATAGTTTGCTTGATACTTCATGGTTCTTTATTCTTGAAATAATAAGTTGAGAACCGGCGACCGTAGTCGTTGGCGATGTATCGAGGCTAGTAACCGGTGGTCACTTGGATCCGTAGATCAAGAGATGAAATCTATAGAAATAAAAATGAAAAGAAAGCAAGGCATGTGACTATGTTCAGGTGGCGGTCTCTTGGATCAGTAGATCAAGAGATAAGATCCGTAGACGTAAAAAAGAAAAAAAACAAAGAGAAAGGCACGTGACCGTGGTCAGGCGGCAGTCTCTTAGATCCATAGACGGTAGATCAAGAGATAAGGTCCGTAGACATAAAAAAAGACGGAGAGAAAGGCGATGACTGTGGTCAAGCGACGGTCTCTTCGATCCGTAGATCAAGAGATAAGATCCGTAGATCTATAAAAAAGAAAAGAAAAAAAATCAATCAAACGGTAGTGTGAGATCGATGGTCGTGGCTCGTGGTCCTTAGTGTGGCTAAAACACCGATAATTAAAACAAGAAAAAGAAGTAATCATTGCATTTTGCGAGCCATAATTCAAGAAAAAACCAAGAGAATGATGGTGAACCAACCAAAATAATGGATATCATGTTTGAATATTCAATCGATAACGAAACTTTATTCAACGGGAACTAGAAAATAAAGAAACAAAACAGAAAACGAAGGGGGGACAAGCGGCAGCGGCGGCGGCACACCGCCCTGTCTAGGGTTTGAACTTGGTGGCGACGGCTAGGGTTTTTATTTTTGTGTGTTGCGCAAGGAAGATGGTAACGAGAACCCTAGGACTCTGATACCATGTAAGATGGTAAAAGACCGGATTGATATTATTAAATCGTTAGGTTACAACATATAGAGATCATAAGAAACCCTAGAAACCTAACTGGCCCGTGGGCTCATATAATAAACCTAATATCTAATATTGTAATGGCTTAATTTCTTTGTTTTTTAATCTAATTTAAACCAAATAAATTAGTGATTTAACCTTCTATCGAAACTTTTTTGCTAACATGTAAAAATATAAAATAAGGGACAGAATCGTTGCCAAAAAAGTTTAAGGGTTGAACTTTCAAAATGATGAAAACCACATATTTGACTTTATTTCATTATTAACACATTATTAATACAAAAACTTCCTAATTCATTTTATTCATAAATTTAGATTATTACTCTAATTATATAAATGTTGTGATCATATTCGAGACATCTCTTGTTTACAAAAAGAATTGGACAATAAGTGTTTGGGTCAATCTGAGCTGATACGGTCCGTTTTGACCTGCACCAAAATGTGAATGTTTTGACCAATCACCCAATCACCAGAGATCATTTTCTTTGTAAAATGTTTGGAGGTGCTTTACGATCAACCTTCTTTTGTATGTGTTCTGTTGCAAATTGTGTCCTTTTAACTAATCAATAAGAATGGTTACTCAGCATTTCTCTATGTAACGTTTGTTTGTTGTGCTTTATGGCCTTGTATTCCTCACTTCCACTAGTCAATCTTATTCAAGTTCTTGTCTCTAATAAAGCGTATCATGTCCAAGATGCTTTTTGTTAAAGGTTTTTTCATTTCTTTTTTTTTTTATTTTTATAATTTTGATATTTAATCTCAGGGCTCCTCTTTTTGAAGTTCAAACTGATAATTGGGATTGTTTCAGCTCTGTTCTTTGGGATCCAACCCATGCTGATTGTGCTGTTCCACAGGTATGTATTTAGTGCAGCACTTTTTTTCCCTCTTGCTGCCAACTGTAGATATGTATTTACTAAGAATTCTTGTTGGAGAATAGTTGGTTGGTATCTACCCGTAGTTGGTCCAGAGTCTTTTCTTAGGAGATTATGCACCTAATTACAAGTTAGTTATCTGAATTTTTATAATCTTGTGCTACATATATTTGAATGACAAAGGAGGGGGAACCCTCAATTTATATAAAGATAGAAAGCCTAGAAACACTTATTTTGGTCGTATGAGCTATAAATTGTTAGGATTAAACACACATGAACACAAGGAGGCAATAAAATGACATAATATATAACGCGGTTCTGTCTAAACCAACCTACGTCCATGGGTGGCAACTAGGTAATTCTTTATTGAGTGAATTTTAATTACAAGTGCATGACATATATAGAGACTAATCTAGGGTTTTAATAACTTCGTGATTAAGAAATCACTAAACGGGTTGGGCTTAGGGCTAGCTACCTGTGTCCTACTCTCTAGGCCTACACCCAACATAAAAAGATATTCATGATGCTCAACTTATCACTAATAAAGTCTATGTATGCTTTCTGGAGTGATTTGGTGAGAACACCTGCAAGTTGGATTTATGTCTTGCTGTGATTCAACTCAATAGATGGAGGACCTATTTAAATGCCCACCGCAAGATAACGATCGACCTCTATATGTTTTGTCTGCTAATGAAATTTGACTCTTGGCTATGTGCAAAACAAATTGACTATTGCAATATAAGCCCATCAAGTCACCGGAAACAACTTTAAGTCTCTCACAAAATGACGAACTCATATCATCTTAACAAAATATCTGCTTTGAATTTATACTCTAACCCAACACTTGTCTAGATATTATAGATTTTTTTCCTTTTCACTTTCCCGGGTTCCCTTTAACAAACATACAATACATACAATACCTGGTTGTAGAGTGTTAGGAAATAAGACATGACATCTGGTTTGCATTCAAGAACCCTAATATCCATCCTTTAATATCCTCTGTAAATGTACCACGTGGCTATGGTCCATCATCGTAATATAGAATCCCTAGGCCTCTGTAAAAGATATATATATTCATGTAACTATCAAGTAGTTGTGCTTCCTAACGAATCGTTTCTATCCTTGGGCTCTGGTCCTATGGAAGTTGCTTCTTGTAGGAAGCATTGGACTATCAACTAGTTTGTATTTAGTAGTCCGCACTCAATCACATATCAAGGACATACTTTCGTTGAGAAAGTATTCCTTATGGGGAACAAGATACTTCTATGCCAAAGAAGTATCAAAGCTAACCTAAGTGCTCATGTGAGCTTGGGATTAGAAGACCGTTTTAGCTCAGTAGACATATCAAGGACATACTTCCGTTGAGAAAGTATTCCTTATGAGGAACAAGATACTTCTATGCCAAGGAAGTATCAAAGCTAACCTAAGTGCTCATGTGAGCTTGGGATTATAAGAATCGTTTTAGCTCACTTTTTCATCTCTCGTGATCATGATGTTGTCGATATAAACAACTAAAGTAATTCATTGATGGTGTCCAAAGAACATAAAGTTATTATACGTACGACGAACCATTCTAAACTCTCCTATAGAAACACGCCATGAGAGACTACGTGAGGCCATATAAGGAGCGACGTAATATGCATACCTTGAAGGTCTCCTCAAAAGTAAAAGAAGGTGTTTGTTCCACATATACATTTTCCTTAAAAACAACATTGAAAAAAAGGTTCTTGATATCAAGTTGGTGGAGCTGCCAATGATAAATATTGACGACGGCATTACAAATGTGCATAGGTGACCTTTTGGAAACCAGAGAGCCCTTGTCATAATCAATGCGTTGGAATCATAATAGCCCTTAACAACTAATAGGCCTTTTGAGGCAATCATCAAGGTGAAGGTGGAGTGCGACTTTGAACACCCGTATAAATATGCTTACTAGGAGGACACGTCTCAAGGTATCATGAGGAGTGGATGGAACAATGGACTTGAGATTAACGTGAATGGTGGGAGACTCAGAGATTTAGCGAAACCATGGCTAGAAAGTAGTGCCAAACTTATGAAAAGTGATGTCAAACACTCCTAAAACATTGTCATAGAGGACCCCTTGGGTGCAAGATTAATTAAGATACATCCAACGGCTCGTGGTTCAAGTTTAGCGTCACTAGGACGATGATCATGGACATATGCCAAATACCCAAAAATTAAGAATATAAAATAGATTTAATAGGGCAAGCCTCCATCATATTGTAATATTCTAAAACACCTACCAATGTGGCTAGACAGTTTTGAGGGATATGGTATGTTTACCAAGCCCACACGATTGATAAATTAAAATAAACAGAACAATCCGGTCTCATTTGCCTCAAAACCGTTACAGAGACAGCCTAACCGAAACTTATCAGTCCCCAATTGCACATGTTTGCTCTAGGGTGTGACAAAGACATGCGATAAAGACCTCTTGATTCAAGGTTCCTAAAAGACATCGTAACAAGGACGAAAGGTTATAGAATGGTTATTTCGTTTGGTGATTTGACTGATTGGAATTTAGGAACACACAGAACAAAAAGCATGTTTAGGTTTGTCGAAGTGCTAGTGAATCTGATGCCGCAAACATGGTAATATCATATAGTCTAGAAAGACTACATTGGTTCTAGTCATGTGATGTGTGACTACAATAATCAATTACTCAGGGGACCACAGAGAGGCTTACGGATTTGGGAGGTGGGCCATTGTTGGAGGCTTGGAGCCTATCATGCTACTTGTTGAATTAGTAACTCCTTGCTGAATTAGTAATCAGGAGCACACTTTTAGCAGGAAACTCTTTAGTAGTAGCTATTCTAGCTCTGGGATGGGGGAGGTGGTTAAGACCGAGGACCTTTGGCACGGTGGTTCTGAGCAATTGTATTGTGTGTCCAACTTTCTTGAAGTAGATGCAATGCCCATCTAATACCTTTTTTTATGAGATAAGAACCAAGTGTATGCATAACGGACTTGTACCATACATCTCGTAGAAGATAGTATGTGGATGCCATTAAAGAGAGGGGATGACAGTAGAGTTGCTCAACAAGTGGGGTGGAGCACTATACTACCTGGGTGATAGTCTAACAATGTACATAATAACATCCAACTTGGTATGGCATTCCTCCTAGTGGAGAAAGAGCATGTCCTCAACTAGAAGTTTCAAGAATCATATGAAGTAGAATCATCCTCTTCGCTAGGGTGTGGATCTGAACCACAAAATACGCATGATATAAAGATTCCTTTGTTGGGAAGGACGACGAATGGTGGTCCCATGGAGTTGGTAACTTTTGAGCAATGGTGATGTCTAAGGTTCCATCATATTTCATAGTGCTCCGTCATGACACCATTCTTCGGTAAGTGGATATGTTGGAGCCTTAGCTAGGTGAGCTTTGTCCAAGCTTGCAAGGCCCTTCTAACAAGACATAGTCCATGAACTTCAATTACTATAGTATTATGGTAAGCACGAACACTTGAGCATGGACAACAATGACAGACCCGAACACGAACATAGTTTTGCGGCGGTGTCAAGTGCATCGACGGATGGAGTAGAGAGTTTTGTAGCGATTATAGGAGCAATGATGAAGGATCGGACAATAACAAGGGTCTGTGAAGGGTCTGCAAAGGCTAGGGTTGGTGACTAGGGTTTGTGTCATATTTGTTTGAGAGTCTTAGCTCTGATATGTAATGTATTTTGATAAATTCAAAATGAATGACAAAGGAGGGGGAAACTTAATATTTACGAAGTCCATCTTTTGGCTGGCTATGTACATATAAACCTTAATAATAATAATAGAATACTAATTAACATCTTGGAAAGATTAATTAGTTGAGCTTGACTTACGGGTGTAATCCAGTCATCTAGTGGTCTCTCTCTCCCATCCTTCCTTCCCTCCCCTTCTTCCCCTATCTTTCCCCCCTCTATATAACTTTGTATATATAAGTGTGTCAAGGAATCAAATTTGATTCATTGGATCAATTCAGTTGATAATTTAATAAGACCCATGATTATGAACAAGTAATCTTGATCCATTAGTTAAGTGCCCCATCTAATATAAGTTGATGAATCATGACCCGTGTTGACCCTTTAGCTTTATCTTCCAAATCTAGCCCTTACTCCATCCGAATATCAACACACCCTCCCTGTTAGGTATTCACAAGCGACCACAATATGAAAAGCTAAAAAAAACACGGGTATTTAACGTGGTTCGGTCTAAGCTGACAGCCTGGCCTACGTATGTGGGCTGCAACTAGTAATCTTTTTATTACTTTTAGAGGTGATAAGAATTACAAGTGCCCTGTCCATCTATTTGTAATACAAATTTAGGGTAAGTAACCTTGGGAACAAGAAAACGTAAATTAGGCAACGGGCTTAATTAAACCCAATCAGGGTTAGGGCCGAATGCTATGTGGTTTCAGTCGAGTAGTCCGAAGACTCCTCAAAATCCAACACTCTTCTTGTGTCCTTGTTTCTCCATCTCTGTCTCAATCTTTTTGTTTTTCCTTTTTCTTTTCGTTGAAATGCTCTCATGATAATTTTTGAATATTGGTTGTAAAAGGTCATATTCAAAACAATTAGTTGTCATAAAATGTGGAAAAACTTTTTTGTCAAACTACATCACATGAAATGTGACTTGCATTAAAACTATCTTCTTAAAATCACTAACGTTCAAACAGTCAAATTTTAAAATGTTTTAAAAAGTCTTAAAAATGTTTTTACAATTTTGATGCTGTAACACAAACCAAATTTTAAATTTTTTGTGTTAAGTGAGGGGCTAGGGCATGTGTTCTTATAAGTTTCTCATCATAATCAATGTTGTAAAAATCGCTAGGCGCTAGTCGGGCGATGAGGTACCGGTTAGGGATTAATCTGGATTAATCGAATTGGAGTTTTTATATATAACTTTCAGTTTTATATATCGAAACAAACATTTTTACATGTAATTTTAATAAAAATGTTCAGATTTATATATACACACACATAATTGGCTCGAAATTTCATGTTTTTCCGGAAATTTTCGAGATTCCGCTGGGAATTTTGCATCTCGCCGGAATCTAGCCGGGAAGTCGTCGGAATCTGGCCTGGAAGTCGCCGGAATCCCCAAGCCGCCAGAATTTGGCCTGAGAGTTGCTGGAATCTTGCAAAAACTAATGATTTTGGCCAACTAGGACCAGCTAGGTCTGATTTTGACCTGGGATCAGGAAAAAACACAGTTGACCGACTTTGACCACCTGGAAAAATTGATCCGATTACTCCGATTACTAGCGATTAGTTTCGATTAGTGCCATGTAGGACTGACTATTGGTTTTTGGTAGTTGGTACCGACTAGCTGAAATCGACAAGGTAATGGGCCAACTAACGATTAATCCCCGATTAATCGGCCGCCTAGGCCGATTTTTTCAACACTGATCATAATGGATTTAAATTATTTTCTACAAAAAGTTTTTACTTTATCTTTATTGTAAACAACAAACTCACACCCCCTTCACCCTTGTCTGTGTTGACACTTGAACCCATGACCCCTTGGTTGATGGGCATCTTAGGTACGTCTTGGATACGGCTAAACCAAATGCCCTGTTAGTATATTTACATTAATAAAAAGGCATATTTGAAAAAGTACTAGTATTTCAAAAAGCAGTGATCAGGAAAGCACTCACATATTAGAAGAGACGTTTTAAAAGAATATAATCATATTTGATTGCTATGCTTTCAAATAACGATACCTGAAATATTAAAAACATATAATGGAAAAGAAGTAAAAAAATACTAGATAAGGAAGGTAGAAGGTGGTAAAGGTGGTGTTGTAGAGGTATAGAAAAAGTGGGTATTGCACAGGGTAGTGATAACTAAATGATAAAATTAAGGCAAGATAAAGAAAATAAAGATTTTATTCTCGGTATATTAAATGGATCAACCCATACACATCATCGATCAACCAAGTATTGACTCACCTAGCCATTACCTTTTACTTGGATCAATGGATCAAAATCATCTATTGGATCATATAACTAATTGGATCAAGATCAATACTGAACCTAGCTTGCTTCTCGAAACTGATCACATATAGTGAACCAACTGGAAATGACAATCAACTTGATATTCCCCTATATGCAAGAAAGTTGTTTGTGGTGTAAAACTGCTTAAGGTAATGAAAAGCAGGTAACACTAAAATTAAAGTCACAAGTGTGCAACTGAAGTGCCATTTTTGACAGAAATTATACTAATAAACCCTTTTCATTGGATGTCTCCAATCGTTTCCACAAAAACTTGTCTTAATTTGAAGCTATTTAGCTATTTTTGAACCTTTTCAGTTATTTTAAGTTTAATTTTATGTATGTATATTTGTTCTTCAGATTTATGTGCTTATATGCTATATATTTTCCAATCTTATTATTTGAGACATTTATATATGTGCACCCACACAAACATGCGAGTGTGTATGCGTTCTTATTGCTGATTCAATTGCCTGCCATTTGGTGAAGCACCGAACTCTAATCCTATCTATTGAAACACACTGACATTATTTTTTGATGCTTCTTCAGGAGCTTGATACTGATCAAGTTCTAAAGCAGTTGAAGTATATAGAGCTGGTATGTTTTGACATTCGGCATTGCGCATTAGTAAAGACGTCAATTTCAACCCATTTACTTATAATGTGTCAATTTGGTTTATGTTTCATCTGTAAAATTTGAGAAGGTAAATACAAAAGAACAGGTCAAAAGTTTTAATGAATGTAGAATAGTCTCCCCAAGAATATGATGGTGACATGTACCCGCCTCTTTTCTCTCTCGTTTACTCTCTTGAGTCTTGATCTTGTCACATGTCACCACTATATTCTTAGGAATCAGCACGATATGTCATTACTCATGCATACAACCTCTTAAATCATTACTCAACAGAATTAGATTATTACATAAACGATATAATTTTTATCTGAACATATTTGACACGCTAATTATGCATAAAAAACTACATTTTTCGAAAAAAGTGTCGCAGGTCGATTCAACCCGTTTGACTGGAAAAACCACCCCTCTGTGAGCTGTCACCTGACCCACCCCACCCACTTTCACCTTCTCTTTAGATCATACACATCAAGTTCTAAAGCCCTTTATGTCAAAAACATACAATTCATCCATTTGGTATCTATATTTATTAATTTTTATTTTTTCAATATGAAATTCCTAATGTACTCATTTTATGCGCCATGTAGCTGAGGCCGCGCCTTTCTGCAAAAAGGTGGAAGTTGGGAGTTAAAAAGCGTTTAGATCACAAAGAGCATATCACGGATCCAAGAAACACACAGAAATCATAGGTTTCATGCATCAATTACATTTATGCATATATTGTAGATTTTGGTAAAGTTTACTGAGCAAGAATTTTGTGACATCGGTTGGTGATGATGTCTTCTCAGAGAATGTGTTACATCAATGATTATGATTAATATTAGAAGATGCTAAAAATATCTTTTTTGGTAGCAACTCCTTTTCTATTCTTATAATTGGACTTGTCTGAATTTCATATGAAGTGGGTTTGATGGTAAAGTGAAGAGTAGGGATATCTTTATCTATCTTAATATTAGAAAACTGAATATTGCTCTAGGTGAGGGAAACAATTTTTAAAACAGCAAATAAACACATCTAATACTACTTTTAATCTATATTATTGTTTACTAAAAGATTGAATCTTTAACATGATGAGAGTAGAAATCACTATCAAATAACCATCTCTTTTTTCTTCTTAATCACTACAACTGTTTGTATGGTTCCTTGTGATTTTAGATGCACGTCAAACATTTAATCATTAAATTAAAGTGTATTTTTAAAATTATATTTTGTTCCAAAATTTTTCCAAGTGATTTTTAGAGTACTATGAGCATTTCTTTTTGAATCCACAAGTAACTTCAACCAGTAACTTCAACCCTACCCAGGCACCCAATCATTACGTGCTACCCTAATTTGAACCGTCTACTGTAATAGATATGGACATTTCTTTCCCAACCCACTTAAACCTTCAATATCTTGAAATTAAAATCAACTAAAAAAAATAAATTAAACATGATTCATTAATTAAATATATTAGATAATTAATGCTAAATACATTAAATAATGAAAAAAGTACATAATCTATTGAAATAACTACAAGTTCGGATATTCAAATTCGGTAAATTTTAATGTGTTTCACAAGATCATATCAAAGTTTAAAAATACGTATCTGAATCACCCAACTCCCAAATGATATTTTCGTCATCATGCAGGGTCCTATAATGCAATATAATGCACACGGGCATCACATTTCTTATCTTTTCATGTTTAAAAGCCAGATTCGGTTGTTGAATTATATCCGGTTTAGCTTTTAAAGTACTTAACGCTCTCTAGACATATTTCTTGCACTTTTTTCCGTTCTCTTTGTTTATCCACGAAAAAGATTTTACAAAAACTGGCTAAGCAAGGTAAATCCCATCTGAAAGATAATAAAAAGTATAATAAACTAATTAGTTTTATGATTATTAATAAGTATTATCATCCTGTTTCTTTTACTATATATCATATACAACAATTACATATTTTAGTGAAGTGTAAGTTTGTTTAAAGAGAATCTCTTGTAACCCCCATGAAATATTTCAGTCCCGATTAATTAAAGTTTAGCCAACATTCTTTGATTATTTTTTTTAAACAAATAACTCGTTATTTAAAGCATTATCCAATCTGGTTTCGTTTCCTCTTTTCTTCCTTTTAAAAATGGTAGAATATATTATTAGCACATGACTAGCAAAGCCTAGCTGGGGAAAGAAAAGAACATTACAAGAACATGAGTGGTTTCGCTTCCTACCTCGTTTTATGGTTGAAATTACTATTTTACAAAGTTACTTCTAAGAAAAATAAATGAAAGATTTTTATTTTATGATAGTTTACAAGACCGGAAAGTAAAAAGTACAAAGCTTAGTTTATATTACATAGACACCGTCCTATAAACCAGATGATCTCTTCTTTTCTCATTCTTCTTTTCTGATCTTCTGATTTATTATTATTTTTTGTATACATAAGGCATGTAAATCTTCACTCCATTAGTCATCATGTTGGCAAAAGACACATCATGTCTTGGGGTTGAGTCACCCAATATTGGCACCAGTGTCTCCTCTTTTAATGTTGAGTGCTCTTCTATCTTTTGTCTTCAATTGCCATGTTCTCCCATTATTTCCGGATATACTTAGCAAAGGGAACATCATTCATTTTCGGATTTTACACTCAAGTGAAAACTCATTTTGTTCTTTCTTTTTGGGTAAAAGTTCCCATAAAGTAACTTTCACATGAGGGATTGCATCCTCGTAAAGTAAATTTTCACATGAGGAATAACACTTTAAACTTGTAAATTTATTTTTTCATTGCATCCCTCGAAATGTAAAGTTTCACACGAGGAATTACACATATCTTTTTTTAAACTTATAAATTTACTTTTTCATAGCATCCCTCGGAAAGTTTCGCATGAGGAATTACACATATCCTTCTTTAAACTATTAAAATTGCATTTTCATTGAAACACAAAAGTTCTTAATGCATAATGTGCCTTTTTTCCAAACTTTTTTTTACACTCATAATTTCAGAAGTTTAGGAGGCTTTTGGTATAATAGGGTTATCTAAATAACAATCTTTTACTGAAACCTCAATCTAGCTTTTGGTAATTCGGTTACCTTAGGAAAATTAATCAAGCAAGATATATCATATTTATGGCTTCATATCATACCATTATGTTATTTGTCTTGGACAAGATCCTTGAAAACAATTAATACTAGAATAAATCCTAGAATATAATTTTCTCCATTTCAATCTTCAGGTAAGGAACTTTTTAAGACCTTTTTAAGAAGTCTTTTTCAGAAGTAGACTTCTTATCTAAAGGTGGTTTAAAGGTAAAAGAACTTTTACCCCATTATCTATAATCTGTTGTAATATCTATCATTTGTAATCCTTTGGATGAATCAAGGGAATATCCATACAGGACCGTGTGAAGAGTGGTCAATACAATCAGTCTCACAATGAGTAGAGTTTTAGAATACTTAACAGATCAAATGGGAAAATGGGTTTGTTTAAGATGATACTAAGAACACAAGTAAGTAATGAGACAGAACTATGATTTTCAAGGATGCTATATATTGCTCTCAAGTTCTATTACAAGTGTTACAAAGCATAAAAGAATTACAAGGACCTGAGATACTTTATACTACATCCTACAACCGTCAATACTTAGAAAGACAGTTGGAAACACTAATCTAGACAACAAGATCAATGTAGAGTCAAAAGGCAGATTGCCTTTTGACTAGTGACTATGACGTGCTATAGCTCACATCCTTTTTTAATATAAAAAGGTTAACAGGTACAATAGTAAGAAGTTATAGACAAAAACCTTAATCTACAGTTTACAAAAACATAGACTTTTCACCAACTTGTATAAGTTGGTGAGTCTTCAGAGTTGCAGCGGATGGTGTGTCAGCTTTATGAAAAAGTAGATCAGAGAAAGCATGTCTTCTCTGTCTTTGGAAGAAATTAGTCTTCACAGCAAATTGGCTTCGGAAGACTTTGTCTCTGAAGCTTCGAAAGACTTCATCTTTGGCATCGGAAGATTTGGAATTTGGCTTTGGAAGATTTTACACTTAGAGTATTTTTTCTGTGGAGAGTGTAAAACTTCCGAAGCAACTTCTACCTTGTACATTCAGTGCATGCATGCAGGAAGATCCTTGGTTGTTTTGGCTTCTTTGGTTGCATTAGCCTTATAATCTTCTAATATTAACTTACAAACTACCCCTAGGCTGATGCTACCAAAACAGAGAAGTTCTTCAGATGTTGACAGTTCTTATTAGGATCAAGACCATACCTTTCTTCATCATCTGGTCAGAATCCCTCAGACTCTTATAATATCTTCTCATGTCATAGAGATCATGTAGAGGAAGATCAAGCATGTATTGCCAGAAGTAGACATCTTGACCTCCTTGATCTCTGATGACATACCACCTGTCTGGATTAGCAGCAAAAGTCCAAGACAAGATGGGTCTTCCAGTTGCAAGAGGCTTTATTTGAATTGGAGTTGGTTGAGCAGCCTCTTCATGCACTACCTCAGGATGCTCTAACTCATCCTGACGTGTAGAGGTGGATGCCTTGGTCTTCTTCTTGGAAACACTTTTCTTGGCCATCCTTTTCCTCCTCTTTGAAGTCTTTAACTGAGAGGAATGGTCTTCCACACCAGTTGTTCTATTGTGTCTCTCTCAGTTGGGTTCTCTTCTCTCATAGGTTCAGAAGGAGAGAGAAGAGGACCCTGCTGTGGATCAGAAGATGAAGTTGGCTGAGATGCATCTCTAGGTCCAGGTTGTGTTGTTTCAGGGGGTTCAACCTTTACCTCAACTTTAGGTTGAGCTGGACTTGGTGTAGAATGCAAGTCAACAAGCTCTCCCTTCTTAATCTTCTGCTTGATCACTCTGATATGCTCATCCATAGTGGATAGAGACATAGGACCAAGCCTTCTTTCGAAGAATCCATACAGCTTCAAGAAGCTCATCATCCTTTGTCTGTTAGCAGACTTCTTTTGTCTTTTGTGGATGATGGTTCTTGACTTTGCAGCTTCTTTCCTTAGTTTTCTCTTAGCAGCTTTTCTTTCTTTGGTAGCTTGTTGCTCCAGCTGCTTGAGATATTCAAATTCAACATACTCAAATGATAAGGGAAGAAGTACAGATGCCTGATAGAGTCCTGTGGCACTCAGGTAGTTAATCATGTTCAGTCTCTTAGCTTCCTTGTCTACCTGAGGTTATGCAGTTGCCACAGCCTCTTTCTCAGGGCTTTCCTGAACTGGGGAGAGGATAGAAGCATGCTTGTAGAGCCTTTTTAGTCTCCTTTCTTCTTTGATCTTGAGGAGCAATGCTGCATCCTCTACCTCCTTCCTCTCCTTTGACAATTCATTATCAGTCAGTTCATTCAATTCATCTAAGGGGAGAGATATGAGTTCATCAATGTTGTAGTTCCTGGTCCCTAGGTAGTTTAGCCTGGCTGCCCTCAACTCATCATCTTGAGTGTTTAGCCTGGCTGCATCCTCTAACCGTAAACCCCTCCCCCCTCGACTTTCCTTCCATCACCTCTCCTTCTTCTTCAACCCTAAACCAGCTATTGCCGTCATCTCGTCATCATCACCGCTTCCGCAGGCTGCACATCCCCGGGAAACAAGATCCGACCGAAACAGCCGTCCGGTAAGTCTCTTTGCTCGTCTCATGTTTTTGGGTTCGATTATGGTGTCGGTTTGTGATGCGGGGTGCACGGTTTGACGTTTCGCGTGTTCCGGTGTGTTGTAAACACCGTGGCTATGCTCGGTTATGTGTGTGTGTATGGATATAGATATATATATATATATATATATATATATATATATATATATTCAATCATATGCATTCTCTATGTGCATATGTGTGTGCTAGCGTAGTGTGTGTATGGTGTGTTTGCGTGCATGACCTAGGGCCGAAGGAGTGGGATGAGGGTGCTCCGACTGCGGTCGTGGGGCAGGTTGGTTCGGGTGCGAATCGGTGCCTTTGTGGGGGTGTTTGGGTGATGCTCGAACAGAACTCTAGGTTGGAGTGTGTGGGCTTTTGTTTACTGTGTGGGTGTGTATATCTATCCATGTGTGTATGTATGTATATGTTTGGTTATGTGTGCATTCTTTTGCCATGGTTGCATGTGTGTGTGGTGTGCAAACTAGTATGTATATTTGTACTAGTGTATTGGGAAGCCTGTTGAATTGGGATGATTGTGTGTAGGTGGTATGTTGGTTTGTGGGTGTGGTTATACGTATGTGGATGTGTGCATGTTACAGTCCTGGGTGCAAAAATTATATATATGTAGTGTGTTTAATAAATGTTATGTTATGTTTGTGTATATAATATATATTATGGTTGTGTGTATCACATACTAGATGTATTATATGGGTGTGTTGTATGGAAATATAAAGAGGGTTTATTATCAATAACATTATACCATTAATACATATAAAGAGTACTCATATGTATTGTCAAGTGTACGTGAGAGTAATACATATTTATGATTGCGTGAGTCGTGTTTGATTATGTTACTTGGGTTTAAGTGTACGTTGGCATGTAACCGAACCGTGAACGCGAAACCGTACAACCCATTGCTAATATTTAATATTTAATATTAACTATACATTAAATATGCACTTAGGTTATTTGAAAACCTAATCACCTGTGTTTGAATTTACTTGTTGCTGTGCATTTAAGGTGAGTTCTCCACTTTACTTGTTTTCGTTGGGGGAAAGAAACGTGTGTTCAAATGTATTTTCATTTGATCAGTATTACTGTAATGTCACTTGCTTACTAGTGTTATACCAACTTAAGTCCTCATTCTTGAACTGTTAATTTATGTATATTAGCAAGGTAATTCTAAGTAGATCTACTGGGTTTGACAAACCCCACCCGGGCTAGTTGCGCTAGCACGACTGCATGTCAAACGGGTGTTTAATTGACCTAATTTCTGTTGCTGTGGTCTGGTATCCACAGCCGAGGCCTTCATTTACATTGTCATCTTCGGTTGCGAACTTCATACACTATGTAACTTGTTAAGTAGACTAGCTATCTACTGATATTACTTTGTTTACTGTATCGGTTACTATTATGTTTTGTTTATCAAAACCTGTGGACTCACCAACCTTGTGTTGACACTTTAGCATGTTTCTTTCAGGTTCTCAAGATGCGTACGATTAGGAACATCTCATTCATGCATTTATCATCATACGGGTCAAATGAAACATTTACATTTTCTATGAACTTTATTTAATTGGTTTGCGCGTGTTGCGCCATTTTAAAAAGACTGATTATGCTTCCGCAATTATTCTTTTGTTACATTATTAACTCTGTTTTGGGAATTTCAAATGTTAACGAACAATTATGTTTTGTAAGTGATGTGTCGTTTGTAACTAGTGGCTGAGATCCTGGTATGTCACACGCCTGACTGTAATACCCCATTGGTGGAAATTGAGGGTGTGACATATTGGTATCAGAGCCAATGGTTATAGCGAACTAAATTAAAATTTTCATTTCATTTGCATTGCATTTAGACTATAGCCTGATGTCTTAGTTACACGCATATAGACACATTTCGCTTTGTTAGCTGGCCTTGTTTGCTTTGCCTTGTTGGATTTGCTTTTTGTTGCTTATTCCTGTGTGCGGTTCTTTGCAGGGATGGCTCCATCATCATCTACACCTTCTTCTTCTCCTTATCGAGGAAAGAGACCAATTTATTACGATTCTATACCTCCACCTACGGGACTGTACAAGTGGCCCATGCGCCCTAATAGTAATGAGGAGTTTGATTATGACCAGCCGTTTGCTATACCACAATACCCACCAGTTCATAAGTGGGAATACTATCCCCTGTATGTGACCCGACTAGTTCAGGAGAAAAATGTTCCTTTACCTCTTGAAAACCGGCCTTGTACTAGGTCCACTCCGGCTAGAAACCCTGATGCCCCTACCCTACCTCCCCTTCTCTGCCCTCCCAAGCAGGCCATGGCTGCTATGGCAGCTACTTTACATCTCGAGGGTAAGCGCGTTGCTGATCTATGGGATGACAACAGGGCGTTAAAGAAAGCAGTGCAGGATTCGGCCAAGGAGATCAAGGAATTAAAGAGTCGGTTCAATGTACTAATGGAGTATCATAAGAAGCATATGGACCGCGTCACTGGTTAGTTTAAGCGTGTGGTTTGCGACGAGGTGGACATCGCTGCTAACAATCAGCGACTTGATACTCTTGAGGGTCAAGTCAATGCACTGAATGCAGTATCGGAACCTGACGAGGAAGATCCAGAGGAAGAGCCAGAAGAGGAACCGGAGGAACAACCTGAGGACGAGCCTAAGGATAGCACCGGATCCGTCGATTCACACTGATTCTCCTTTTCATTCATTTTATTCATTATTCAGACTTTCGTTTATTTCACACCTAGATGGAAAGGGTTGTTTCCAATCCGACTTATGTTTCTGAATTTTGATATTTGGTTTGATTAATTGTAGACGTACTTACAATTTATATTGCTAGAAATTATTATTTGAACATTTATTTGTGTGTGCTAAATTCTTTAATTACTTATACTTAAATGAAGTTGATATGTTGCATATTTGCTTATTTTTGTATGTTGTGATTGTTAAGAATGTCTAGACGTGGGCGTGGATGTGGGCGTGGTACCATCAACATGACTCCAGCGGAATTGGCCACCCTCATAAATCAACATGTGGCTGATGCACTGGCGAACCACAACCCTAACCCTTAGCCCGCTCCGATTGGTAAGCTATACCAAATTCATCCCTGACATTAACATTCTGTCAGTCTGTCAAGCTATAACATTCATCTAAAATCCAAAGTCTTGATCTAAATCTGTTGCAGGTTAAGCAGTCTGTACCTTTAAGTCCTTTATGGACTGCAAACCAAATCTGTTCACCGGAGTGGAAGGAGTCGTAGGACTCCTGTGATGGTTCGAGAAGCTCGAATCAGTATTTGAGATGTGCAACTGCCCGGTGGCAAATCAGGTCAAGTATGCTACTGGCACTCTGGATGGAGCTGCCCTGTCTTGGTGGAACACCCAGGTATCAGACTACCTGGGAAGATTTCAAAAGTCTGACGAAGGAAGAATAATGCCCTCGTGACGAGGTGCAAAAACTGGAAATGGAATTCTAGAACCTCCAGATGACGGGTTCTGAGATCGAGGCGTATACCACTCATTCTCATGAGCTTGCTACCCTGTGCCCTAAGATGGTCAACCCTCCTTCTTTAAGGATCGAAAGATATTTGCATGGATTATCTCTAGAAATCCAGGGCACGGTCACTGCCTCACGACTAAACACCATACAGGAAGCGATCAGACTGGCCCACAGGTTAACTGACCAGGCTGTCACGTAAGGTAAACTACCTCCACGTGGTTCTGCTTCAACTACTACCGATGGATAGAACAAAAGAAAGTGGGAATTTGGTCCCAATAACAAGCAAAATACTTCTCAGCAACAACCACAGCAGTCCCGGAAGTTTGACAATTTTTGCCAGTCCAACCAAGCTCCTTCATCATCTCAGCATGGTAACGGTTATACTGGAACGTTACCAAAGTGCAACAAGTGCATCTACCACCACAACGGGGCTTGCAACAAGAATACATGTGAAAGGTGTGGTATGTTTGGCCACACTGCTAAAAATTATCGCATGAACCTAGCAGCTAAACAGCCAGCACATCAGGGGGAACAAAGAGGCTACTACAATTGAGGTCAAGCTGGACACTTCAAGATGAACTACCCAAAGCTGAGGAAAAATAATGGCGGTGGTAATGGTACTGACAACCGCAACTGCAACGAGAATGGAAATGGCACTGGTAATGGAAATGGTGGTGCCAAGGGTAGAGCCTTCGTCATGGGTTCAGGTGAGGTTCGGAATGATCCTTCTACTGTAACTGGTAAATTTCCTATCAATGGTTGTTTTGCCTATGTTCTGTTTGATTCTGGTGCTGATAGAAGTTTCATTTCGCATAAGTTCAGTCGATTTCTAGATGTTAACTCTATAGCTTTAGATATGAGCTATACAGTAGAAATAGCTGATGGTAAGATCATAGAGTCTTCTCATATATGTCGGGGTTGTATGATAAGTCTGTCTGGTCACGATTTTGATATTGACCTTCTAGCTATTACGCTCGGTAGTTTCGATGTACTTGTCGGCATGGACTAGTTGTCTAAGAACCAGGCCGAAATCATCTGTCGATAGAAGCTCATCCGTTTACCCTTGTTTGATGGAGAGATACTCATGGTGGAAGGAAACAAGAGTGGTGCTGTGGTTGGCATAATCTCTTACATGAAGGCTCAAAATGTTTGAAGAATGGGCATTTGACAATTTTAGCCTTAGTTACTGAGGAGATCACTGAAGAGAAGCGACTTGAAGATATTCATGTTGTTAAAGATTTTCCCGAGGTATTTCCAGAAGACTTGCCTGGCCTTCCTCCACATAGGCAAGTAGAGTTTCAGATTGAGCTGACACCAGGAGCTGCTCCGATCGCTCGGGAGCCGTACCGTTTGGCATCGAATGAATTACAAGAGTTGTCTAAGCAATTGTAGGAATTGCTAGACAAGGGATTCATACGTCCCAGCTCTATACCATGGGGAGCTCTAGTGCTTTTTGTGAAAAAAAAAAGATGGAACCTTCAGAATGTGTATTGACTACAGGGAGCTGAATAAGGTGACGATCAAGAATAGGTATCCACTTCCACAAATTGATGACCTATTTGATCAATTGCAAGGATCAAGCTACTATTCCAAGATTGATCTGAGATCAGGGTATCATCAGTTACGAGTTCGGGAGGAAGGCATCCGGAAGACGACATTCCGGACTCGCTATGGATATTTTGAGTTTGCGGTTATGCCTTTTGGACTGACCAATGCCCCAGCAGTTTTCATGGACCTCATGAACCGTGTTTCCAAGCCTTATTTGGATAATTTTGTCATTATCTTCATTGATGACATACTAATCTACTCTCAGAATAAGGAAGATCATGAGGAACACTTGAAAGTCATTCTAGATCTGTTGAAGAATGAACAACTCTATGTAAAGTTCTCAAAATGCGACTTCTGGATGTGAGAAGTGTAATTTCTTGGGCATGTGGTGAATGAAAGGGGTATACATATAGATCCTTCAAAGATTGAAGCAATCATGGAATGGCCGACACCGAAAAAGCCTACTGAAGTGTGACAATTTCTTGGTTTGGCGGGCTTTTACAGACGATTTATCGAGGGATTCTCAAAGTTGGCACAACCTTTGACTACCCTAACACACAAGGGAACCATCTACAAATGGGGCAGCAAAGAGGAATCAACATTTCAGGCGCTTAAGGACAAACTCTGCAGTGCGCCGATCCTAGCTTTGCCGAAATGGACTGATGATTTTGTTGTTTACTGTGATGCATCCATCCAAGGTTTGGGGTATGTATTGATGCAACACAACAATGTTATTGCTTATGCATCTAGACAAATCAAGGTGCATGAGAAGAACTACACAACACATGATCTAGAACTAGGAGCTGTAGTGTTTGCCTTGAAGATCTGGAGGCACTACTTATATAGAACCAAGTGTACGATCTATACAGATCATAAGAGCCTCCAGCACATATATGATCAGAAAGAGTTGAATATGCGGCAGCGACGGTGGTTAGAATTGCTCAATGATTACGACTGTGCAATCAAGTACCACCCGGGTAAGGCTAATATGGTAGCCGACGCCCTCAGCCATTGGGAAACACCAAAAACCCATTTGGTGCACACATTACAAATGACCATTCACTCCGATCTACCAGTGCAAATCAAGGTTGCTCAATCTGAGGCCTTAAAAGTTGAGAATCTGAAGGCAGAATCCATGCGGGGCATGGAGAAACAATTAGAGATCAAGACTGATGGAATCCATTATTTCATGGAATGGATCTGGGTGCCAAAATATAGGAATTACTAAAGCTGGTAATGGATGAAGCTCATAAGTCACGTTACTCAATTCATCTTGGTTCAGACAAAATGTACCAAGATCTGAAAGAGTTTTACTGGTGTCCGAAAATGAAAGTTGAGATTGCCACCTACGTAAGCAGATGTTTAACTTGTTCTAAAGTTAAGTTGGAATACCCGAGACCATCCGGGTTACTCCAGCAACTGGAAATTCTGTTGGACCAAAAGAACCAATGAGCCTGATCAGAAAAACCTTTAAGTCCCACAGACATTACAACAACTGAAGTAGTCTGCAACAGCTGAAGACATCAACTGATAACAAGGTCTGAAGACAAAGTCTGAAGTGAAAGAGCTGAAGACAAAGTCTGAAGTGAAAGAGCTGAAGACAAAGTCTGAAGTGAAAGAGCTGAAGACAAAGTCTGAAGTGAAAGAGCTGAAGACAAAGTCTGAAGACAAAAGCTGAAGACAAATTCTGAAGACAAAAGCTGAAGACAAAGACTGAAGACCAAGTTTCAGATGTTGTCACAACAGCTGAAGAAGATCTCTTCAGTAGTTGTGATGGTTTCCTTTCAGTAGTTTTATGTTTCTTGTATTCAGTACTTGTAGTTTCAGTAGTTTTAGTTTCATCTTGTACTTAGCATACTCTGAGATGTTCTCAGTTGTTGTGAACATTCTCAGTAGTTTGCTTACTTTCAGTTGTTTGTAATAATTCTGTTAGATGTCACTATCAAGTGACATCAGCAGACGTCACATTCCTCTATATAAGGAATGTTGACCTAATTGTAAGGTGTGATGCCCTGCGTAGCTTAGCAAAGCCTGCGAAGCTTAGCGGCCGCCATATCGAAGCATTTTGTGCATGAATGATATTATTCCTTTTGCAGAAAACCCTCTTTTTCTATAACCGTGTACTGTTCCATTGAATATCTATTGTGTTCTTGCTATATTTGTCTAATTCTTGTTCTAATTCCGCTGCGATTCAACTCTAATTGATCAAACTTAGATCGCTGATCCTGACAAATGGTATCAGAGCGGGTTAATCATTGATCGGTTTAACAATTGATCATTGAAACTGCTATTTCGATATCTAAAGTTTGATCGAATTAGCATATTTGCAAGAATTGGTTATAGAGATTGGTCTTCTGCTGCTTCTGGTTAGTCAATTTGAGTTTCTTCTTGGTTCTTACTGAGTTTGTTGTGTTTTTGTGCTAAATCTGTTGAAACTTGATTGAATTGGTTTGAATCTGAGAATGACTACTCCTTCTAATGACCCTCACAATACTGGCTCCTCAACCAAGCCTCCGATGCTGGTTAGGAGTGAGTATAACATATGGCAACGAAGAATGCTCCATCACCTGTCTGTTAACAGTTCAGGTTGTTGGACATCTGTGGTTCACGGTCCACACAAGCCTATGGTGAACAATCCGGAGACCAACCAAATGGTTCCGAAGAAGAAGGAGCAATACTCAGATGAAGATCGTAAACTGTTTGAGATTGATGCTAAAGCCCATGGAATTCTGGCCATGGCACTGCCTAATGAAATCTATTCTGGGCTTATGCATCATGAAACTGCTCATGACCTCTGGAATGCTTTGAAGGAACAATTCGGAGGAACTGATGAGGTCTTAGCAAACAACAGAGAAATCCTCGCCCAACAATATGAGACATTCTCTCATAGGAAGGGTGAGACACTGACTCAACAGTTTGAGCGTTTCTCCTGCTTGATCTCTGAGCTGAAAATGGTCAAGCATGAGTATACTAACAGCCAGATGAACAACAGATTCCTCAGATCACTGCCTGAGAGATGGGACACATACACCATTGTCCTACGCTCCAGTGCAAATCTGGATAGCCTATCTCTCACCCAACTCCATGGGAAACTGCTTACATTTGAAAGAGAGATAGAGCAGAAAAGGAAACTGGCATCATCAGGAAAGCTCACTGATGACTTTGTACCAGGGAACACTGCCTTGGTCGGTCATGAGTCAGAATATGCTGGATCAGAAAGCCATTATGATGAGCATATAGATTTCTCTTCAAACAGTTCTGATCATGCATTTGTTGGTGTTGACAGTCATTCTGGGTGTAATAGTGATAATTTATGCTTTATCATGGATGATTTGGTGGGTATTGCTGATGATGATTTAGAAGAGATGGATATTTTGAGCCAAATGGCCTTGATCAATATCAGATCTCAAAAGTTCTACAAGAGAACTGGTAGGAAATTTCCAGGACTCTCTGGCAAAACCAAAGTTGGTTTTGACAAGAGTAAGTTGAGGTGTCACAAATGCCACAGGCTTGGGCACTTTGCAAGAGAGTGTAGATCAACTGGATCTAACTCCTCTGCACCCTTTGTGACCTTTCCAAGCAATAGTTCACAAAACAAAGGGCAACATCCTGCTAGTTCTGGTCATCACTCACAACCTCAATCTCCTGCATATTTTGTCCCTCAGGGTCCAATGCCATATCCATATCCCTGCTATTACATGCCACAGCCAAATCCAGTTCAATTCCTATAGCACAACAACCTCAAGCCCTACCTGAGCCTCAACATCTCCATCACAATCTCAACCTCATCACAGCTTCTTCACACCAGGAGTTGTTGACTGGAGCAGCTCCAGATGATCTTTCTGGTTTCAATGAGCAATTATTTGCTGGTGCTGGTCAACATGGTGGTGAACATCCTTTTGGGAATCTTGCTCTCATGGCCCTGGAGTCTACTGAGGGTTCCTGCTCCAATGCATCATCTTCACAGGTAACCCAGGTATCTTCTGAGGCTAAAGCCAAGTTATGTTTTGAATCATGCATAGCTGCCTTTGTCTCTATTAGAGAGGCAAATGTAGCTTTAATCAATCAAAATCTTGAGCTTGAGAAAACTATTTCCAAAAGAAAAGCTGAGTATGAGTTGCTCTTAATGACAAAGATGATGAGATTTACAAGCTTAAATGCCAACTTAATGATGAAAAGGCTAAGGTAGAGGTCATACTTGAGAACCACAGAAGTCTCAAAGAGACACTTGCAGCTACCCAAGTTGAGTGTGACCGCTGGGTAACATCCTGCAAGGGATTTGAAATGCTTCTCAGCAAGCAAACAGCTTCAAATGTGAAGTTTGGAATAGGTTACAATCATACTGCACCACCTACTGATTTTACTTCAAAATCAATAGTAAAATCTGAAGGTGAAAGTAATTTCCAAACCACATCATCATGTGATTCATCCTCAAATGATAATACAAAATAGAGGATGAAGTCAGTGTTAAGATCTCAGCAAATCAATTGCCTGATGGTTTAAATGCTGATAAACACATGAAGCTGAGCAATTCAGATGTTGTCCCTCAAAGTACTCCAAGTACTGAAGGGCAAGTCACAACATCTGAAAAGCATTTCAAATCTGCTGAAATAAAAGGATTAACAACTGCTGAGGAATCTATCATACGGTCTTTCAGGACGGATAGAGAACAGCTGAAGAACAAGTCTTCAGTTGTTACCGATCCTTCAGTACTTAACACAAGTACTGAAAGGAGGAAAGTACTGAAGATCACACCTTCAGTAGTTTCCACTTCAGCAGTTGATCAATCCAAGATGAAGAATAAGCCATGTGAAATATGTGGTAAATTCAATCATCTATCTGATGAATGCTGGTACAAAAAGGGTTCCAAACTCAACAGAGATAAGCTCATTAAAGAAGAGATTAATAAAATGAAAAATGAGTTTGAGACCAAGTTTGTACCACAGTCATCTCAAACTGATAAACCCAAGGCCTCGCCAAAATCCAAAAAGAAGGATGGGGTTTATCAGAAAACAGCTGATAGTGTTCCTCATGATAAACATCAGACTAAGTCTGTGAATTTCAAGAAGGAGGAAATGGTGGGTCACAGGAACTCATCAAAAACAAGTACTGATGTGTCAAATGAGCTGAAGGCTTTAGCAACAAATCAGACACAACTTGTTATGATGGTTCAGCATTTGTTGGGGAGAGTTAACCAACTAGATGCACCTGTGATCAAACCACTGAAAAGGAAATCCAAGCCCAAATCTAAGAAATCCATTTCAGCACCATCTCCACCTTCATCAGCTGTTAATCATGAGAAACAAGTTATGGTTAAATCTGTTGATGAAAACAGACCCAAAACCAAAAAGGTTTGGGTCTCTAAAGCTAACTAGTTTCTTATGATAAATGCAGGGTTCTTCAGCATGCCAAAGAAGCATCTGGTATGTAGACAGTGGAGGATCTATGCATATGACTGGGAGCAGTTCTCTTCTTAATGACTACTCTCAAGGAAAGAAGGGATTTGTCTCATTTGGAAATGATGCTAAGGGTTACATCATCGGGAAAGGATTTGTGTCAAATGGAGAAATCAGATTTGATGATGTTAACCATGTGGAGAATCTCAAGTATAATCTACTGAGTGTCAGTCAGATGTGTGATAAAGGGCATGTTGCACTTTTCACAAGCCAGAACTGCCGGATTCTGTCTTCCAAAGTTCTGAGGCTGATTGACAAGGTATTGGATGAACATACTCTCCTGAAGGCCAACAGGATAGGAAGAGTATATGCCTTGGATTTGTCAAAGAAGATTGATTTAAAAGGTCATCCTTGCCTGTTCTCCAAGGCCTCTCCTCAGGAATCTAAACTGTGGCATAGAAGGCTGGGTCATGTTAATCTCAAAAACATGAATCAGCTGATCCACAATAGTTTAGTGAGAGGTCTACCAATAAAGGAGTTCCACTGTGATGAAACCTGCACTGCTTGTTTAAAAGGAAAACAACACAAAGTTTCATTCCCTCCTATAGAAGAACCAAAGTCCACTGCCTGCTTGCAATTACTGCACATGGATCTCTTTGGTCCTGTGAGAGTAATGAGCATGGCAAAGAAGAAATACTGTCTGGTAATTGTGGATGATTACTCCAGATTTGTATGGACCTTCTTCTTGCATTCAAAGGATGAGGCTGCTCAGACAATTATTAACTTTGTGTTGTATGTTGAGAAGCAGTATTCCCTATCAGTCAAGTGTATAAGAAGTGATAATGGAACTGAATTTAGAAACCATACACTTGATGATTTCTACCTTTCAAAAGGAATCAAGAGGCAGTATAGCATCCCAAGGACTCCAGAACAAAATGGAGTAGTGGAGAGAAAGAACAGGACCCTAATTGAAGCTGCAAGGTCCATGTTGGCTGACTCTGGTTTGCCACTGACCTTTTGGGCTGAAGCTGTCAACACAGCATGCTATGTGCAAAATAGAGCTTTAGTGAATCAGAGGTTGATGAAGACTCCTTATGAAGTTCTACATCATTTGGCTCCTCTAATTTCATTCTTCAGAGCATTTGGGTGTCCTTGTTACATTCTCAACACAAAGGATCAACTCCAAAAGTTTGATTCTAAGGTGGATGCAGGGTATTTTGTTGGGTATTCATCCACTTGCAAGGCTTACAGAGTGTTCAACTGCAGAACAAAGATGGTTGAAGAAACCTTGCATGTGAAGTTCAATGAATCCCCTAAGGACAAAATTCCACAAAACCCTGTGGAGTTGTTTGATCTGGACATACTGCAATATGTTCCTTATCAGCCTCCAGCTGTTGCAGATCATGTGAATTCATCACCTTCTGCAGCTAGTCATCCATCTGGTGGTACTGATGTTGATGATGATCCCAGTACTCACCTATTCAAGTTTAGTGATCAACTGCCTGAGTCTACTAAACTTGATGTTCCTGTAGCTTCAGTAGCACCATCCACAACAAATGCTGATGAGATTTCTGAATCCTCTACTTCATTTGACTTGCCATCTAATACTTGGTTTCAAGAATCTGGATCAACATCTGTTGCTGCTGAGCGTGCTACAAACACTTGCACAGATCTCATAGTGTACCAAGAGCTGAAGAATCACCCAATGTCTCAAATCATTGGTGATATCAATGCTGGTGTCTCAACTAGAAGTCAATTGTCCAACTTCTGCTTCTATGCTCTCTTCATCAGTCAGCAAGAGCCAAAGAACTATCATATTGCATTAAGAGACAATGGATGGGTTGATGCCATGCAGCTTGAGCTTCTTCAGTTCAAAAAGCAGCAAGTGTGGGAACTGGTTCCTCTACCCCCAGGTAAGTGTGCAATAGGCACTAAATGGGTGTTTAGGAATAAAACAGATGAAAATGGGCAAATTGTCAAGAACAAGGCCAGACTGGTTGTCCAGGGGTTTTCACAAGAAGAAGGTATTGATTATGATGAAACCTTTGCCCCTGTAGCCAGACTGGAGGCAATTAGATTGTTCTTAGCCTATGCTGCATTCCACAATCTTAAAGTTTTTCAAATGGATGTCAAAAGTGCATTTTTATATGGTAAAATAAAAGAAGAGGTTTATGTGTGTCAACCACCAGGTTTTGAGGATAATAAACATCCTGATTGGGTGTATAAACTTGATAAGGCTCTTTATGGGTTGAAACAAGCTCCTAGAGCCTGGTATGAAACACTGTCAAATTTTCTTCTTCAGAATAATTTCACTAGAGGCTCCATAGATAAAACTTTGTTCATTAAGAAAGTGGGTCAGCATAAGCTCCTTGTTCAAATTTATGTTGATGATATTATTTTTGCATCCTCTGATCCACAGTTGTGTGATGCATTTACAAAGTTGATGCAACAAAAATTCGAAATGAGTGCCATGGGAGAATTACAGTTCTTTCTAGGTTTGCAAATCAAACAAAAGGCTGATGGAACTTTCATTCATCAGTCAAAATACACAAAGAGTCTTTTGGAAAAGTTTGATTTACAAAACTGTAAGCCCTGTTCTACTCCCATGTGCAGCACCACACAACTGGATGCAGATCAGAAAGGTAAAGCTGTTGATGAAACACTTTACAGATGTATGATTGGGTCCTTGATGTACTTAACAGCTTCTAGACCAGATATTATGTTTGCAACTTGTGTTTGTGCTAGATTTCAGGCTGCTCCTAAAGAGTCTCATTTGATTGCAGTCAAGAGGATCTTTAGATATCTGCAAGGTACTCAATCTCTAGGTCTTTGGTATTCCACTGGGCACTCTTGCAAATTAGTTGCTTTTTCTGATAGTGACTATGCAGGGTGTAAATTAACTAGAAAATCAACTTCTGGTGGATGTCAATTCCTAGGCAACTGTTTGGTTTCTTGGCAGAGTAAGAAACAAACATCTGTTGCTACATCCACTGCTGAAGCCGAGTACATTGCTGCTGCAAGTTGTACATCTCAGGTACTCTGGCTTCAGAATCAATTATTGGATTATGGCATTACAGAGACTAAGACTCCATTACTAATGGATAGTGCTTCAGCTCTTTGTATTGTCAAGAATCCAGTCCAGCACTCTAGGACCAAACATATTGAGATCAGACACCATTTTATTAGGGATTGTTTTGAAAAAGGTCTGATTGATCCAAAGTTTGTTCCTAGTGCTGATGAGCTTGCAGACATATTTACTAAGCCTTTGGACAGTTCAACTTTCCAAAACCTAGTGTTAAGGCTTGGTATGCTGCAGCTAGAATAAGTGACAACTACTGATGATCTCAGTCAACAAGTACTGATGAGCATTCGTATACTATTGTCACAAATAAGTACTGATAAGTTCTTTTATCCTCAGTAGTTTTCATAACTACTGAAGACTAAATTACTTAAAAGTACTGAAGTACTCTATCTGTTGAAAAGAACTGATGTGGTTACAACTACTGATGTAGTTACAACTACTGATGTCAGTATAACAGATAAGTACTGATGACCAATGAAACATCTGAAAATCAGACAAAAAGTCTGATAAGTGTTGAGGTCAGAATGAAACAGCTGATGAGCTAAGAATTGACGACAACAGCTGATGAGAAACTTTTCTCTTCAGTTGTTTCTACAACTGCTGTTTCACTTCATACAACTGAAGCCAAAACCATGTCTTCAGTAGTTTTACAACTACTGATGACTAACACCAAATCTTCAGTTGTTTACAACACCTGAAGCCAAAACCATGTCTTCAGTAGTTTCACAACTACTGATGACTAATACCAAGTCTTCAGTTGTTACAACTTCTGAAAGTTAAAACCAGGTCTTCAGTTGTTTTCAAACAACTGATGACAGCACCAACACTTTCAGTCGTTTTATATCAGCCTTTTCTTACCCTATAAATACCTAAACCTAATTTCAAACGTTTCATTAGCCGTTTCATGTCCTTCACTCTCTCAACAATGGCGACCATGAAACTCAAACCCAGACACAACTGTGTTGCCTACCTCTCGAAATCGGCCTTTTGGAACAAATTTGATAATGCCATCGATCTTATGGTAGATTCCCAGTACCGAACCGCTTTTCTTCTGAATCCTACCATATACCCCGATTCCCTAAGCCAATTCTGGACCAACGTCTCTGTGCAAACTGGTGAGAATGATAGCCAAATCACTCTCCAGTCGTTGGTTAACCAGAAACAGGTGGTCATCACTCCAGACATCATTCGACAAACCCTAAATCTACATGATGCCACCTGTGTCACAGAATACCCGAAAGGCACAACTGATATGTCTTTCATCAATAACGGGTATGAAGGAGACTTAAGTGCTACCACCATTCTGAAGAAGCACTTCCATGATGCTGAACGTCTTATATTCCACATGGTGAATGTCTGCCTTGCACCAAAAACCTCCTCATGGGATCAGATGTCCTCCCGATGGCAACAGGTATTATACTCTATCTTTGAACGACAAAATCTAAATTTTTCTGAGATAGTTTTCATGGAACTAAAGGATCTGGCTTTGAAACTGTGGCAAACAGATGGATATTATATCCCAGGTTTCTCATGGCCATAATTTTAAATCAGCTAAAATCAGACGGCCTTGTTGGCCTTGGAGTCCCTGCTCCGGCTGTATTGCCTGAAGTATACTCCAGGCACAACTCTGACCCTACACTGAAAGGGGCTGCCCGGCTGCTAAAACCCAAGCAGCGGGAACCCACAGCCTCCACTTCCAGATCCAAAGTCCCCACCAAACCCAACACCAAAAAGCCCAAAAAGGCTACTCAGGGAGATGAGTCCCCTGAGGATGCCCCTGTAACACCAATACAGGAAACACTTACTGGTTCTAACCCCCCAGTAGTGTCAAAGACTCCACCAGCCCTAGCCGCTCAGGCATCCTCTCAACAGGATCCTGATGCAACCATAATTGGGGATACCACAATGCTGGAACCTATCTCAATTGAGAAGGTTACCATTGAAGAGCACCAGTCACCCCGGGTGCAATCTGCTTCAAACCTATCTCCAAATGCAACCGCCCCTCAAAGCCCAACCATTATAGTTGCACAAGTGCTGAGTCAGCTGCATTCCTCTCCTCCTCCCCAGAAACCAATTACAATGGGGAGAACCTCAACAGCTGAGGAAGAGGACCAAAATGCTGCTGATAACCCACAGCACAGGGGTTATAATGTTCAATCTCCCCGTGTAGAGGAGGAGGTTAGAACATCTGGTGAGGCTGCCACTTCTACTGATTCAGCAAATGAACAGGATGCAGTTGGTAACATCTCTAAGACCTCACCAGAGGCAACTGCCGATGAAGGACTCAGTCCTGAGGCAGGAAGTCCCCAGAACCAAGAACAAGGGGCACATGCTACAACTGATCTACACTCAGGGCATGTACATCCTGATTCAATCAGGAGGTCAGGTGATTCAGCAAAGACTGATGATGACCTGGGCTTTTTCTTCGATGTCTTAGCCCATAACACAATCCTTGAGGCTGAGGTGAGCAGACTCAAAGAACTGCTTGCCAAAATGTCTCAGGATCAAAGTCCATCTGCCCCAATAAACCCACAGATGGCACCTTCATCTGAAGGTTCACCAAACACTCAGCCACTACACTCAACTGAGCCACCAGCCACTGCTTTTGGCACCACCTCTCAGGGACAGAACCCCTCTGAGCAGATGGTTGCTACCTTTCAACATTCCTTACCTCTCATCACTCCCATCATCAATGAGATTGTGCATAAAGCCATTGATGAGAGGATCTCCTCAAATCTACAAACACTTGTTGATGATGTTGTGCAAAAGAAGCTTTCTGCCATTCAAACCCCTGAATCCAATGCACCCAAAAAGGGGGAGTCTAAGGCAGTGAAAGAAAGAAAGAGAAAGAGAGTGGAAGATGAGAAACAACAAGAGAAAGAAAAGGAGTTAGAAAAGGAAAAACAGCTGATCACATACAAGAGAAAGAAAAGTGCTGAAACTCAAAAGCCTGATGAAGAGAAATCATTGAAAGATCTGGTTAAAGAAGCTGATGAAGCTCACAGCAGATCAATGGACAGAATAATAGACCAACTCTTCAGATAAGGCTTTGATACAGCTACATTAGACACTGAGATCAAAAGGCTGGAAATTAAAGAGATACAAGAGAGATGGGCCAGTTATAGTGTGATGGAAAGGGAGAGGTTGGAGATAATGATCAGGTTTATTGCAAAATACTTTGGAAGATCATTAATTGAGATTAAATCATGGACCAGAGACAGTATTCTGGAAATAACCACCAGAATCTGTGCTTCTAAAGCATTCAATAAGGGGTTGATTATCGAAGCCTTAGATGAGGCAGGTGCTGGGAAGAGAACTGATATGGCCAAGCTTTCCAAAGCCAAACTTACCATAAAAATGCTAGATCAGCCTTCCCAAACTCCCACTCAAAAACAACCAACCCCACAACTCTCTAAACCAATTCCTAAACCAATCCCTAAACCTAAACCTAAACCAACTCAACCCTCAAAACCAACTCCCTTACCCCAAAAACCACCTCAAACCACATCCAATGATGCACCCAGAAGGAGGAGAAGGGTGTTGAGGATAGAAGAAGAAGAAGAAGATGATGAAGAAGATAGTCTACCAATCTCTGCTGTTCTAAAAATACCTGAGCCCAGAAGTCAACAAATGATCACACCAGACTTTCAGAGGAAAATGGTGAAAGTTAAGATTGAAGAAGAAGAACAGCAGAAACAGCACGATGAGCAACTTTTGAAGATGGTTGACAAAGAGTTTCCTCAGTCATCATCTATACAAGCCATGAAGAAACACGCTCAGAGGCTGTATGCTCTCAGGTATACCTTTCAATATCAAAAGGAGAGAGTAAGGATTTGGCCAGACCCCAGGGTTAGTTCTAGAATTCATAAGAAATCCATACCAAGTAGATACAATGGCCAAGTGAGGAAGACCATAGATGCTGTTATTATGTTGGCCATTGTAGTCTCACCCTGGGAGATACTTGAAGACTTCAAGAGAGCCTACAAGTCAAAGATGACCCCTCAAACTCTAATGGAGAACAAAATGGTCAAGAAGGGGTTGTTATACAAGAGGCTTGAAGAGATCAAGAAAAATGAACTCCAGTTGTTATTAGAAGGGACTCACCCAGATGAATTTGCTTACAGAGAGATAACAACTGTTGAGTTGAAAAATGGAAAGACGGTAAAGTACCTATCAGAGTACTATGGCCCAGAGTTCTTCTTCGAAAGAGAAGCAGAAGAACTCACTAAGGAGGAACAAGTTGTTCTCCTTGAGGCCTACGTCAGAGAGTCTTATAGACTCATCAATGGGAAGTAGGTTTCATGGTTGGGATAACAGCTCTGTGTCCAGTTCCCCAAGACAGAGTTCCCTTCCATCCTTTGACATTCACATCTACTGAAACCTGTTCCCTGGCCTGTGCTTATCCGATATCTCTGAAGCTGATCAAGAGAGTATTTCTGCCAAGAATAAGTGGGACCTCAATAAGCTTAAAGGTTTTGGCTGCATTGGTTCAGGGGGAGTTTGTTGGACCAAAAGAACCAATGAGCCAGATCAGAAAAACCTTTAAGTCCCACAGACATTACAACAACTGAAGTAGTCTGCAACAGCTGAAGACATCAACTGATAACAAGGTCTGAAGACAAAGTCTGAAGTGAAAGAGCTGAAGACAAAGTCTGAAGTGAAAGAGCTGAAGACAAAGTCTGAAGTGAAAGAGCTAAAGACAAAGTCTGAAGTGAAAGAGCTAAAGACAAAGTCTGAAGACAAAAGCTGAAGACAAAGTCTGAAGACAAAGCTGAAGACAAAGACTGAAGACCAAGTTTCAGATGTTGTCACAACAGCTGAAGAAGATCTCTTCAGTAGTTGTGATGGTTTCCTTTCAGTAGTTTTATGTTTCTTGTATCAGTACTTGTAGTTTCAGTAGTTTTAGTTTCATCTTGTACTTAGCATACTCTGAGATGTTCTCAGTTGTTGTGAACATTCTCAGTAGTTTGCTTACTTTCAGTTGTTTGTAATAATTCTGTTAGATGTCACTATCAAGTGACATCAGCAGACGTCACATTCCTCTATATAAGGAATGTTGACCTAATTGTAAGGTGTGATGCCCTGCAGCTTAGCGAAGCCTGCGAAGCTTAGAGGCCGCCATACCGAAGCATTTGTGCATGAATGATATTATTCCTTTTGCAGAAAACCCTTTTTCTATAACCGTGTACTGTTCCATTGAATATCTATTGTGTTCTTGCTATATTTGTCTAATTCTTGTTCTAATTCCGCTGCGATTCAACTCTAATTGATCAAACTTAGATCACTGATCCTGACAAATTCCAGTGTGGAAATAGGAGCAAATCTCGATGGATTATATCACAAAGTTACCTAGGACTCCCAGCGGATGCGATACATTTGGGTTATAGTAGATCGCTTACAAAATCCACGCACTTTCTGGCAATCCAAGAGACTGGTCGAATGGAGAAGCTGATACGAATTTATTTAAAAGGAAATAGTCTCTCGGCATAGTGTGCCAGTATCTATCATATCAGATCGTGACGCTCGGTTCACTGCTCACTTCTGGCAATCCTTGCAGCGATCATTGGGGACGCAGTTGGATATTAGCACTGCGTATCATCTGCAAACCGATGGTCAGAGTGAGCGTAAGATCCAGACACTGGAAGACATGTTGCATGCCTGTGTGATTGATTTTGGCAGCAGTTGGGAAACTCATTTACCATTGGTCGAGTTCTCCTAGAATAACAGCTATCACACCTCAATCAAAGCTGCACCATTTGAGGCACTGTATGGACGTAAGTACAGATCACCTATCTGTAGGGAAAAGTTGGAGAAATCCAACTTACGGGTCCTGAGCTTGTGCACGAGATGACTGAGAAGATCGTGCAAATTCATAATCGTATGGCAGCGGCACATGATAGACAGAAGAGTTATGCAGATAAACGCCGTAAACCATTAGAATTTCAGATTGGTGACAAGGTACTTCTGAAGGTCTCACCTTGGAAAGGTGTAATCCAGTTTGGGAAACGGAAGGGAAAGTTAAATCCATGCTACGTGGGACCATTTGAGATTATCAAAAGGGTTGGTCCAGTAGCCTATCAGCTGAATTTACCTGAAGAGCTCAATGGAATAGATAATGTGTTTCACGTATCGAACCTGAACAAGTGCTTAGCTGATGAGTCACTAATTGTACCATTAGAGGAACTGGAAATTGATGAACAGTTACGTTTCATTGAAGAACTAGTTGAGATTATAGATCGAGAAGTCAAAACCTTAAAGCGTAGTAAGATTCCCATTGTACGCGTTAGGTGGAATTCAAGTGTGGAACAGAGTTTACCTGGGAACACGAAGATCAGATGAAAAAAAAGTACCCGCAACTGTTCAAAGATCATACATCCACTTCTTAAGGTATCATTCTCAAGATATCTTTTCTTTTAAATTTCGAGACAAAATTCCCTTCAACAAGGGGATGATGTCACAACTCTCGCGAAACCTTAAAATTCTTCCTTATTGTCTTTGTTCTTGTTGGGTCTGAAAAATAGTCTAATATTATCAACGTAGTCAAAGTCAACAAAAGTTAACATTAAAGTCAAAGTCAACGCAAAAGTCAAGACGACACGTTTGGAACGAAGATTAGTAGTGAATCGTTGAAGATACAAAGAACACGGGTCTTAGAGTTAATATATATTTTATTGTCAACAAAATATATATTTAATCTTTATTTGTCTAGTTTGTGTCTTAATTGTAATTTCATAATTGTCATGTTTTAATTATAGTCTAGGAGGCTAAATGTCTTTAAGTCTAATTGTCATTAGACTATATATATCTAGAGTTATTAGAGTGTTGTAAAGCTTGAATGAGCCATTGATTGAGGGTCTTTTCACATTTGTAATATCTTTAACAATCAATTCAAATCAAACAAGGGTTTATTGAGTGTTCTTAAGGTGTTCATCATTGGTCATCAATATTTTATTGTGTTTGATCTATATTTTACACAAATATCATTGATATTTGTGTTTTCAGTGGGATTTGTTTGTGTTTATTAATCAATTGCACTGTTATATCGATCGAGAGGACCAACAGTTCTAGATTCGCAGAAACTCTATTCTTTAAGCGTTATAGATTGCTGAATCTCGCGTTCTCGGTTGAACCTGATGTTTTAATTTTCGAGACGAAAATTCTTTCAACAAGGGGATGATGTGACAACTTGCGTTTTCGGGTTAACGTCATTCTCCTCAACTTGGTAATTATACAGATTTACTCGTGAAATAAAAGGGATATTATTTACATTTTTTTAATATGTAAATTCTAGTAATTAACTCTAATAAACAAACTTTAATTATAACCAAAATTTCAATTTAGGAGAACTTTGGGGGACCAATGTGCAACTTTTGCACCAACTCTCCTTTAATAACCGTAAACCCTCCCCCCTCGACTTTCCTGCCATCACCTCTCCTTCTTCTTCAACCCTAAACTAGCTATTGCCATCACCTCATTATCGTCACCGCTTCTGCAGGCTGCACATCCCCGGGAAACAAGATCCGACCGAAATAGCCATCCGGTAAGTCTCTTTGCTCGTCTCACATTTTTGGGTTCGATTATGGTCTCGGTTTGCGATGTGGGGTGTACGGTTTGGCGTTTCGCGTATTCTGGTGTGTTGTAACCAACGTGGCTATGCTTGGTTATATGTGTGTGTAAGGATATATATACACAATCATATGCAATATGCTATGCGTGTATGTGTGTGCTGCGTAGTGTGTGTATGGTGTGTTTGCGTGCATGACCTAGGGCTGAAGGAGTGGGGTGAGGGTGCTCCGACTGCGGTCGTGGGTAGGTTGGTTCGGGTGTGAATTGGTGCCTTTGTGGGGGTGTTTGGGTGATGCTCAAATGGAACTCTCGGTTGGGGTGTGTGGGCTTTTGTTTACTGTGTGGGTGTGTATATCTATCCGTGTGTGTATGTATGTTTATCTTTGGTTATGTGTGCGTTCTTTTGGCATGGTTGCATGTGTGTGTGGTGTGCAAACTAGTGTGTATATTGTATGTATATTTGTACTAGTATGATGGGAAGCCTATTGAATTGGTATGATTGTGTGTAGGTGGCATTTTGGTTTGTGGGTGTGGTTATAAGTATGTGGATGTGTGCATGTTACAGTCATGGGTGCGAAAATTATATATATGTAGTGTTTGATAAATGTTATGTTATGTTTGTGTATATAATATATATTATGGTTGTGTGTATCATATACTAGATGTATTATATGGGTGTGTTGTATGGAAATATAAAGAGGGTTTATTATCAATAACATTATACCATTAATACATATAAAGAGTACTCATATGTATTGTCAAGTGTACGTGAGAGTAATACAGATTTATGTTTGCGTGAGTCGTGTTTGATTATGTTGCTTGGGTTTAAGTGTACGTTGGCATGTAACCGAACCGTGAACGCGAAACCGTACGACCCATTGCTAATATTTAATATTTAATATTAACTATACATTAAATATGCACTTAGGTTATTTGGAAACCTAATCACCTGTGTTTGAATTTACTTATTGCTGTGCATTTAAGGTGAGTTCTCATCCCCACTTTACTTGTTTTCGTTGGGGGAAAGAAACGTGTGTTCAAAATGTATTTTCATTTGATCAGTATTACTGTAATGTCACTTGCTTACTAGTGTTATACCAACTTAAGTCCTCATTCTTGAACTGTTAATTTATGTATATTAGCAAGGTAATTCTAAGTAGATCTACTGGGTTTGACAAACCCCACCCGGGCTAGTCGCGCTAGCACGACTGCATGTCAAACGGGTGTTTAATTGACCTAATTTCTGTTGCTGTGGTCTGGTATCCACAGCCGAGGCCTTCATTTACATTGTCTTCTTCGGTTGCGAACTTCATACACTATGTAACTTGTTAAGTAGACTAGCTATCTACTGATATTACTTTGTTTACTGTATCAGTTACTATTATGTTCTGTTTATCAAAACCTGTGGACTCACCAACCTTGTGTTGACACTTTAGCATGTTTCTTTTAGCTTCTCAAGATGCGCAAGATTAGGAACATCTCATTCATGCATTTATCATCATACGGGTCAAATGAAACATTTACATTTTCTATGAACTTTATTTAATTGGTTTGCATGTGTTGCACCATTTTAAATTAAGACTGATTATGCTTTCATAATTATTCTTATGTTACATTATTAACTCTATTTTGGGAATTTCAAACGTTAACGAACAATTATGTTTTGTAAGTGATGTGTTGTTTGGTGTAACTAGTGGCTGAGATCCTGGTATGTCACACGCCTGACGGTAATACCCCGTTGGTGGAAATTGAGAGTGACATCAGTCAAGGCTCCCCATTCGAAGCTAATCTTAGAGTCTACCTCAAAATCCAATTGACCAAAAATCTCACCTACTAGCCTCTGTCTATATAATTTTGATCTCAGCTTGAACTCTTCTAGCACCCTTTCTTGAATCCTATCTACTAATCTTGCAGCTTGTCTATTTTGACTTGGGTTGACGAGTGGAAGATCAGCCAGATGGATGCACTCATAGAAACTCAGGTTTGAAAAGTTGAAAATTTCCTGTTGACCCTGAGCTCTAGAGATGACAAGAGCTGTTCTTTCTATGTCGTACCTCCGTCCCATGATTGGGTTCTCAGAGTGATTAGATGGGGTAGGTATGGCTCTGGGGATACCCTCCTCAAACAGGCTATGTATGAGTGAGTCCACATCCATGTGGACTTGGGCAAGTAAGTCCATATTCATGTAGACTTGAGGAGGTTACTAAGTATGAAATATTGCAAGTGAGGGTGGTGAATCCTCAAAGTCCATACTCTGTGAAGAACTCCTAGGTTCTATGACTATTCAGACTTTCTCCCCTTTTTTGGTAGAATCACTTTCTTGTATAAGTAAGCTAGGGGTTGAGTCTGTCACATTCAAAGGTTCTTGTGGACCTGGTTGAGTTCTCCTGAGTGGTCTCTTAGCTAACTTGCCCTTGAGATCGGTGATCTCAAGTTGCTGGTCATTGACCCTCCTTTGTAACCAGGTGACTTATCTTAGAGACTAAATAGATGCATGTTTTAATCAGTTTGTGCACTTTTAATTTCAGAATCCCCTCATCTTCATCAGAAGAATCACGGGGGGATGAGAAAATAGGACCAAGGTCTTCTTTCTCATCACCAACACTTTGTCCTTGGCTGCTGGATTTCCCCTACATCATGACAACTTCAAGAGAAGTGTCAAGAGGATGGGTTGCCATGGTTGAGGTTTGAATGATGTAATCACTTGCTAAAGTGAGAACCTCTTCCATATGGATCTCCTAAATAGATTCAGGGAGATCCACCTTAGTGGTGGGTGGATCATGTAGGCTAGAAATGGTTGAGACAGGAGTACTGATCTCTCCTTGAGTAGGGATGGAGAAGAGAGACTTGTGGTACTCACTAAAGCCCATGTCTTCATCATCATAAAATTCAAGACTGGGGATTGGTTGGTTTAGATCAAGTGGCTGGGGATGGTAACTGACCACTGAAGGTTGTTCACTAGAGTGTTAGACTCTGAGTGAAGGCTTAAGGCTATGGGGGTTGTGAGCTCATCAGGCTGAGCACGAGGAACCTTAGCACTGATCATTTGAGAGATAGGAGTGGTTTTCTCCTCAGGGGAAGTGGGAGCTGGAGTGTCCACTTCCTCCTGCATGGGTGAGGATATAGGGGCCCTGCACAAACTGAGTAGCATGTGTAGGGGTTTGTTTGGTTTTTCTTTGGTAGGTGATGGTTATTGTAGGCTGTATTTGTGGTTGGAAAGTAGAAGCTGTAGGTTCAACACTAGCTGGTACTGCTAGGTTGTCACCTTAAACAATGAGCTCTAATATTTTTGGGACTAAGGCTGTTTCTACCCCTGAGAAGCTAACAGTTGGCTTCCTTATGGTCTTGAAGATGTCGGGCTTCATCTGTCCCAGTTTTAGAATATTACCTGTTCCCCTCAACTATAAGCCCAGTTCACAGTTGAGAATGTGCTGGACATATCTAGGAAACATGTAATACTCTAAGGAGTCTAAGTTTGCAAGTAAATTGGTAAACAAATTATGAATACCTGAACTTGACCCCCTGAACCATCCCATGGACTATAAAGGAAAGGTCTTTTGGAATCTGGTCCCAACCTCCATGCTTGTGGATAAGCTATGAATAATGACATGGAGGAGGTACTTCCACTAAGAGGAGACCTTCCCCTTTCTGAAGGTTCAGACTGAGAAGTCACCTTCATAGCCCATCTACTCAAAGGAGTGGTTAACAACAACTTTAGGAAAGGACAAATCACCTTCTACATCATCCAGCTGAAGATGAATGTTTATGGAGGCCGGAGTGATGAAGATTGTCCTCCTTTGTACTGTGGCAGACAATGCCTTCTCCCCATCCATGGTGACCTCTTGGTAGGTCCTCTAGAATTCCAACAACTGATCCTCATAGAGGGAGGATCAATGGTGAGGGAGGTGAAGTAGTTTGTCAAAAAAAGGTAACGGCAAACCTCTGAGAAATTGGGATCTTTCTCAGAGTCTAACAGAGCAACCTGCTTATATTGCCTGTGAAGATGCATGGAAAAATCGGGTTGGTTTCTGCGGTTAGGGTTGGCATTTGAGGTAGCTATACGTCGAAGGAAGATAAGAACGAATGCGGTTTGTGGGTGAAATTAGGTTAGAGAAAAATGCAGATGAAGAGGATAGTGAGAAGAGGGGGAACCATTTTAAGAATATATATGAAATGGATTTGAGACGAAGTTAAAGCAAAAGAATAAACTTTGAAATCCGAATGTCGGTCCCATCTCTGAAAACGTGCCCAAAAAGGTAGTTTTCTTGGAAGTTGAAAATCTTCCGAAGGTAATTTTGCTTCGAAAGTTTTAAGAAAAAGCTTTCGAAGCCAATTTGGCTTCGGAAGATATTCTTAAGAGTTGTGAAAATTTTGCTTCGAAAGAAAAATACTTAGAGAATTTTTCTTCCGAGACATATTTGGTTTCAGAAGAAATTTAGACTGGGAGTTTTATTCTAAAGAGAATAAATCTTTCGAGACTTAATTGCTTTAGGAAGAAAATTGTTCTTCAAATATATGTAAGTACTTAGAAGCCTATTTAAGCTTCTGAAGATATTCTCAGAATTTCTTCCCAAGGTAAATTTCTTATAAGTAGTTAGTTGATTTGAAGACATAATTTTCTTTCGAAGGCAACTTGAAATCTTCCGAAAGAAAATATGTTTGGAAAAATTTTCAAAAATCTAAGGAATATTATTTTAAAAATTTTCTTCCAAAGTAAACTAGGCTTATAAAGGTGATAAAATAGACAACTTAGGACACATAGGTTTTAGAAATAAAGTTGATTTAAGTTTAAGAAAATCTACTCAAGGTTAATCATCCCAATAGCTAATACAAGATATTTGAATCTCTGTTCATCAAAATCTTTAGTGAATAGATCAACATATTGTTCATTTGTGTTAACTTTGACTAGTTTGATTAATCCCTTTTCAAAGTTATCTCTAATCAAATGATACCTGATATTGATGTGTTTGGTCCTTGAGTGCTGCACAGGATTCTCTGTAATAGAGATGGCTCTGTTGTTGTCTATGTGGATGGGAGTCTCTTTGAAGTTGACTCCATAGTCCAACATCTGATTCTGAATCCAAAGCACTTGAGCACAGCAGTTTGCAACGCAATGTATTCAGCTTCAACAGTTGATGTAGACACACAAGATTGTTTCTTGCATTGCCAAGAGACTATCCTTCCACCAAGAAATTGACATCCCCCTAGATGTAGACTTTGCAGTCATGTTGCAGCCACCATAGTCACTGTCTGTATAGGCATACAGATTGAAGTCAGAACTCTTTGGATACCAAAATCCAAGCTTGGGAGCACCTCTGAGATATCTAAGAATCCTCTTGACAACAACCAGGTGTGACATTTTGGGGTTGGCTTGATATCTTGCACAGATGCATGTGGCAAACATGATATCAGGCCTGCTGGCTATGAGATACATAAGAGATCCAATCATAGCCCTGTAAAGATGTTCATCCACACACCCTCCCTCAAGATCAGGTCCAAGGGAGTGGTTTCTGGCTATGGGTGTCTTAGCAACCTTACAATCAGTCATGTTGAATATTGTAAGTATGTCTTGTACATACTTTGACTGACTTATGAAAATGCCATTGTCAACTTGCTTCACTTGAATTCCCAGAAAGAAATTAAGTTCCCCCATGGCACTCATTTCAAACCTATTCTTCATCAGCCTCTCAAAGTCTTTGCAGAGCTTTGGATTAGTTGACCCGAAGATAATGTCATCTACATATACTTGAACCAGCATTAAGACATTCCTTGTTCCTTTGATGAAGAGAATTCCATCTATAGTACCCCTCTTGTAACCTTGTTGACAGAGATACTTAGATTGTGTCTCATACGACTTTCTTGGAGCTTGGTGCAACCCATAAAGAGCTTTATCAAGCTTGCAGACATAATCAGGATGATCTAGGTCTGCAAAGCTAGGTGGTTGTTTGACATACACTTCTTCATCAACCACCCTATATAGAAAAGCACACTTGACATCACGTTGATAGATCTTGAAATTCTTGGATGCAGCAAAAGCCGAGAATATTCTTACAGCTTCAAGTCTTGCCACAGGAGCAAAAACATCTGTGTAGTCAATTCCCTCTTCTTGTGTGTACCCTTAAATAACTAGTCTGGCCTTGTTCTTGATGACTAGTCCTCTATCATCCTTCTTGTTTCTAAAAACCCACTTGGTTCCTATGGTAGTCTTCCTATGAGGAAGAGGACATAGGTTCCAAACCTTTTGTCTTTTGAATTAAAGCAGTACCTCTTGCATTGCTTCAACCCAACTTCCATCCTTTAAAGCCTCATCAACTTTCTTTGGTCTATCTGGGACAAGAAGCAAGAGTATAGACAAACATTTTTGTCATGGGTTTGTCCTCTTGTTCTCACCCCTGTATCAACATTTCCAATTATGTTTGTGGTGGGGTGTGACTTGTGGATACTGAGTTGAGGGATCACAACAAGTTGATTGGAAAGATCTAAATTAGAGAAATTCAAATCTGGCAATGGAGTATCACCCACCACATCAGCACACTTATTAAGAGAGACTTGATCCAATGAGTATGTGACATCATTCATGTTGTCTTCTATGGAGTGGTTATCAGCATCAAGAAATTCTTGATCACTGTCACCACCTCCATTTCCTCCTACATTTGAAGCTCCTTCACCTGATTTTTGAACCTTTGAGCTGGAATTTGTAGGCATCTCAGATGTATCAGCTGAATTTGTCATGTTTGTGCTGATAGGATCTTCACTTGCAGGGTTAGTTACCACTGGAGCTGAAGTAGTATTCTTGCTTGGTCTTCTCAACTCAAATCTTGGGTCAGGATCTCCTATTGATAAGTTACCTGTTGATCCTGAAACATTCTCACAAGACTTGCTAAAATAGTTGGTAACTAAATCAAGATCAAATAGCCAATCCGGACCAGAACCTTTCACACTGGGAGAGTGCTCATTGAAGGTCACATTGGCTGACTCCATAACTACTCTAGTTTTAAGATTGTATACTCTATAAGCCTTAGCTTGGGAAGAGTATCCAATAAAGTGTCCATCATCTGATTTCTCAGCAAACTTGGCTACCTGATCTTTGGTATTCAAGATGGTGTAGGGACATCCAAATGACATGAGGAAACCAATGAATGGTCTCCTTTTATGCCACAACTCATAAGGAGTCTTACCATGAGTCTTAACTACTAAAACTCTGTTCTGCACATAGCAGGCTGTGTTTACTGCCTCTGCCCAGAAGGTGATGGGCAGTTTAGAGTCAGACAACATGGTTCTTGCAGCCTCAATAAGTGTCATGTTTCTCCTCTCAACAACACCATTTTGCTGAGGAGTCCTGGGAGCACTATATTGTCTTGAAATACCCTTTTCATCATAAAATGTATCAAGGATTTGGTTCTTAAATTTTGTTTCTTGATCACATCTTATGGTCTTGACCTTGTGATCAGATTGATTCTCAATTTTTAGAATGAAATTCTTCAAGATCTCAGGAGTCTCATTCTTAGTTGTAAGGAAAAAGACCCAAGTGAATCTTGTGAAATCATCTGTGATCACTAAAAAATATAAGGTCCTTCCTAAACTCATTACATTAGTGGGGCCAAAGAGATCCATATGTAATAAGTGTAGGGGAGTAGTGATGGAGTTTCTTTCCTTTGGCTTGTGAGACACTTTGTGTTGCTTCCCTTTCAGACATGCAACACAATGGTCATCACTTATAAACTCTTTCTTTGGCATTCTAGTTACCAAATCATTCTTAATTAATTTATTCATGTTCTTAAAGTTTACATGGCACATTCTTTTATGCCAGAGGAAAGACTCATCACTATTTGCTTTAGATAGAAAGCAAGAAACTTCTCTTGAGGGAGATGTTTCCTGCAATTACATCTTGTACATGTTCCCTTTCCTGGGGGCCCTGAGCAGGTTATGCTCTTAAGGAATGACCACCCCGGGCTGGAGAACAATGCACTCATGCTCAGTAAAGAGCATGTTGTGTCTCGGATCATAAAATTGGGATACACTCAGTAGATTGTACCCAAGCTCCTTGACAAAATTTACCTTTTCGATGGTGAGCTTACTATTTGTGACCATGCCCCTTCCTGTAATGTAACCTCCAGCATCTCCTCCAAAAGCAACTGGTCCTCCATCAATTTTCTCAAAATTTTAAGCAGAGAACCATTGTCAGTCATGTGCCTGGAACAGCCACTATCAATGATCCATACATTTCCTTGGTCTTTAGCTGTTCCTGCATAAAAAGAAGTGGTTAGTTACATTTGGAAACCCAAGCCTCATTGGTCTTGGGCTTTTCAAAGTGATCAGAAGATAATGTAATAGTAACTGATCCTATGTTCAAGCTTTGAGGATCATTAGCTGTTGTTGATGAACAACTTTCAGTCACCAAGTCTTTCTTCATCTTCCACACCATCTTTGAAAGATTGAACTTGACCTTCAACACCTTGGAAGTTTTAACAGCTTCTGAATTTTTGGAGACTGGACCTTCGGAAGATCTTGCTTTCACTGCAGCAGGTTTCGGTACTTTGGAAGCATTCCTTTCTTCTGAAACCAAATTTTCTTCCAAAGGCAAGTTTTCACTTGTCTTCTTTTTCACCTTGGAGCTTCCAAAGGAAAAAGATTTTCCTTCCGAAGCTAGCTTTTTCTTCTTCTTCTTAGAAGTTTTCTCTTTGATCATGTGCATAGTACTATTAGGATTGTAGATGCAATCCTTAGCAAGATGAGAAGTACTACCACACATGATGCAGTCCATTTGCTTCTTTCTGAGAGTCTTCTTATGAGAGAAAGACTGAACTTGATCACATTCCACCTCCATCTTTATCTTCACAGATGATGCAGCAAGCTTTTTAGGGAGAGGCATGCTCTTGGAGTTGGGTGGTTCAGGCTGTGTAGCAGTGGTACACAGCTGACCAGCCTTCTTCTCTTTGCTGGAATGGTTTGGACATGAACTAGAACTCCTGGTACTAAAGTTCATAGTTGAGTCTTCAACCTTCACCACTTCAAATCCTGCAGAGTTAAACACTTATTTCTGTTTAGAGTTGAAAGTGGCCTTGATTTCTTGAGCCTTCTTTGACTTTATCTTGGCTCTCCTGATCAAGTTCTTCCTTTAAGACTTGGTCATCCTAGCTTTTCCTCTCTCCTCAGGAGAATAGCGACCCTTCTTAGAATGGTCTTCTTCACTCTTCTTAGACACATCCTTCACTATCTCCTCCTTATCCTCTTCAACAATAGGGTCTATGAGGGAAAGCTCATCTTCACAAGTTTCATACCTTGGAGATATTATAGATAATAGAATGTGTAGAGGAGCTATCTCAGTAGATCCCAGTCCCTGCTTATTCTGATAACAAACTTGTGCATGCAGGATGAGGATATCATGTTCTTGAAGGTCTCTTCTTCAAGAACAAGTTTTTCTGCCCTGGCTTTGCTGATCACAAGCTCAGCCTGGCATTTTGTTAACTTAGTGATGAGATCTTTTATTTGAGTCCTGTAGTTGGTATGTTCATACTTAAGAGTTGAAAAGGTTTTCTCTAAATCTTCTATTTTTTAGTTTGTAATCATTTTCAGCTCTTTTGAAATCAGCTTTTAAGATATTTAAGGACTCAAGATCAGATCTCATCTCTAAGTTATAGGACCTATATTTATTGACTTTAGAAATACATTCAGGTGTACAGAGATGTTCCAATGCCTTGGCTTCGTCATGATCTGCCATCAGTGCTTGGTTTGGAGATGCATCCTCCACCTGAAAGCTCCAGTCAAAGCCTCCTTCTTCAATAGCAACTGCAGCTTGCTGCTTGGGCTTCTCATTCTGGTGAGCTCCTTCAGTTTAGTTTGGCCTGGTTTGTGGTTGGACACCATTTGTCTTTGGTGCCTTGCACTCTCTGGCAAAGTGTCCCATTTGGTTATAGTTGTAACACTTCACTTTGCTTTTGTCCAGCCTAAACTTTCCACTTGATATATTTCTAGGAAACTTCCTCCCAGTCCTTTTGTAGAACTTCTTGGCCCTGTGAGTGAGAAGAGCCATCTGCTGGACTATTTCCATATACTCCAGATCATCTGGATGGATAAAGTCTAGGTCTTCAAGAGTGAAGAGAAAGTTGCATGTGCTTTCATCAGAAGACACAAAGGCTTGTGAAGAGCTTGTCTCTTGGAATGGGCTTCCATGGATGTAGCTCTCTCTTGGTGTCTCCGGAAAAGTGATGAAAGGACCCTTCTGTGAGTTGTCAGGGTAGCAGATGAGATGATGTTGTGGTTCTCTGCAATCCCTTTCAACCACATGAAAGGCTGAACTCTGTTGGATGCTGGAGTTACTAGATGAATTTTGCATGGTCATCTCCGTCTAGTAGCCACTAAGGATACCATACACCTCAGTAAGAGTAAGGGTCTTGAGGTTTTTAGTTCTCTTAATGACCACACAATAGTGTGTCCATTGTTTGGGAAGAGAGAACATGAACTTCCTCACAATATCCCTGTTCTCAAGAGTTACTCCAACATCTACTAGAGTATACACAATCTCAACATACCTGAAGTACTATTGAGTCATGGTTTCACCTGTTTTGAAGGTGAAGTTCTCAAACTGCTGCTTCAAGAGGTCCTTCTTGTTCTCTTTAGCTTCATTTGAACCCTCATACATCAGCTTCAGTGCATCCCATAGTTGCTTAGCCATCTTGCACTTCTTGAAGCCTTTGTAGATAGAGTTTGGAAGAGCAGTTTGGAGGGCGGTCATGGCCTTCTGATCTATGTCTATTCTTCTTCCGGTCTTCATCAGAATAATCAGCCACTTCCTTTGGTATCATACCACCACCAGTAGCAGCTGAAGGGGTGGATGGTACATGAGGTCCAAAGACGCCTGATCCCCACATCCTAGAGTCCTAAGACTTGATGAAGCCTTCCATTCTTTGGCACCAAGTGTCAAAGTCTTCAGGAGTGATCAGTGGAGATTTAGTCATAGTACCAGTTTCCATGTCAGCCTTGGTGATAACTGTCATTTGAGATGTTAAGTATTTTGTGAAACTGAAAGGATTAAAGATGCTGAGATCTTACAATCAAGAATTAAAATTCTCTGATACCAATTGCAGGACCATGTGAAGGGTGGTCAATACAATCAGTCTCATAATGAGGAGAGTTTTAGAACACTTAACAGATCAAATGGGGAACCAGGTTTGTTTAAGATGACACTAAGAACACAAGTAAGTAATGAGACAGAACTAAGAACAAAAATATAGAAGTATGGTTTTCAAGGATGCTTTATATTACTCTCAAGTTCTATTCCAAGTGTTAGAAAGCATAAAAGAATTACAAGGACCTGAGATACTTTATACTACATCCTACAACCATTAATACTTAGAAAGACAGTTGGAAACACTAATCTAGACAACAAGATCAATGTAGAGTCAAAAGGCAGATTCTCTTTTGACTAGTGACTATGACATGCCATAGCTCACATTCTTTTCTAATATAAAAAGGTTAACATGTACAATTATAAGAAGTTACAGACAAAGATCTTAATCTACAGTTTACAAAAACATGGACTTTTCACCAACTTGTATAAGTTGGTGAGTCTTCAGAGTTGCAGCAGATGGTGTGTCAGCTTTATGAAAAAATAGATCAGAGAAAGAATGTCTTCTCTATCTTCGGAAGAAATCAGTCTTCACAGCAAATTTGCTTCGGAAGACTTTGTCTCTAAAGCTTCAGAAGACTTTATCTTTGGCTCCGGAATATTTGGACTTTGGCTTCGGAAGATTTTACACTTAGAGTATTTTTTCTGTGGAGAGTGTAAAACTTCCGAAGCAACTTCTACCTTGTACGTTCAGTGCATGCATGCAGGAAGATCCTTGGTTGTTTTGGCTTTTTTTAGTTGCATCAACCTTATAATCTTCTAATATTACCTTACAATCCATTTTGCTGGTAAATCAATCTTCAGGAGAGCATGTATCTAGTTAAGAAATCTTATTTGATTGCTTTATAAATCAAAGTATATTGAAAATGAGAAGATATTAATAATGACTCTTTTTCTTATGTTTACTTTTAATGTTATCATAGTAAGAAGAACTACTAGATTTTATCATTATAGGCAGTTTTTCATTACTACAACATGAAGTTATTTTTCTCTCTAATCCTTTACACATTTCAGTGAATATAGCATCTTCACACCATTCATTTAATTTATCTCTTACATGTTTGATTCTTTTTCCTAATGTATCTATCGAACCTGGATTATAGGTACTTATTAATTTTTGTCTCCATGGGTCTGGTATTTTCGCAAAAAAACATGTGTAAATAACTATCGGTATCTTTTACTTTGTTATATATATGATATTAATAATATTGAAATACACAAATATACCTAGCTGTTTCACAAATATCACATAATTGTAATCTTAATAAAGATATCAAGTAAGGTTTGTAATCCTCTTTAATTTTCATTGTTGTTTTCATTGTCATCTTATTACTGGTATTTGGGATGTCATTAACAATAAAATTTTCTTCTTTCATGTGTTGTTTATATTAACAAAATAATTATCATTTATATTCATATATCCTATTTGGGCTACAAGGTTTACTATATCGGACGATACATACTTTTCAATTTCAATATCTGAATTCATTTTTAATTTATTTAATAACTCTTTTGGTACTTTTATGATAAAGTTAAACTAAAATTTCTTAAAATCTAGTTTTATCTACTGTTGTAGTTTCTTTATTACTATATACTAACATATCTCATTAATACTTGTATTTTTTTAGATCAAATATTAATATTCTTTCTTCGCATCAATAGTATCCAAAATATTTTCTTTGTTCAAGACTTTATATTAGCTCGATTAGGTTAATGTTTATCAATTTAAAATTATATCAAAATGACTTGAAGATATTATTTTTACTGGCCTAACATGTTACAATTATTTATAACTAACACGAATAGATAATAAAATATAATAAACTTATTTCCATCATTATTAAGTATTATCATGATTCATGCAAAACACTCATACTTTTAATTTTAACAAAAATATAACATAACAATTAAAGATTTCAAAAGTGTAAAAAATGTTAGGAGATTTCCTTAATTACCATGCATGAAACAAACTAATTAAAACAAGGTTTAGTTTACTAATACCTGACGGTCGAAATCAACGGTGGTTTGCAGGTCTATTGGAAGTGTTAACAATGGAGTGTTGTGGTCTGTGAATACTATTTTGAAGTGGTTCGAAGGTGAAGTGTGGGCCTATTATAGCCAAGGTGCATTGGGCGGTATTGTGGGTGCCCATTATTTTCTGAACTGATAATTGGATAATCAACGGTGGTTTGCGCGATCATCTCCATTATTCAAGTATGAAATATGAGACCACCCTAAAAAATAAATCCACATTAGGTGAGAAAACCTCCTAACCCACATGAAACCCCTTTTTATTTTTATCACAAATGATACTTGAACCGAAAACCTACACTACACCTATTTTATGAGATCTTAGGATACCCACCTCGAACTTTTTTTTATTTTTGTCACATGTAATACTTAAACTTAAAACCTACGTCTATTTTTATGAGATCTTAGGCTACCCATCTTAATCGCTTGAGCTAAGGATCGTTAGTGTTGTGGGTGCACATGGCACGTGGTTATAGCCCAGATGGGTTTAGGGTAGTGGTGGTTGAAGATTGGTGGAGTCAGGGCGGTGGCATGTGAAATCAATTGATCGGTGCATGCTCTTTCTTTGTCTTATGCAATTTCTATGTTTTCATCTTTCTATTTCCTTTTTTCTTTTCTATTGATTTATTTTTTCTTATAAGATTTTATAACTTTTATAAAGTTGTAGTTTTGTGTGATTTGATTTCTTTTGTAAACCAAGTCTTTTCTTACAAGTCTTAGTGTAAGATCGTAAAAGACTAGATTGATATTATTGATAGTTTTAGTTACAATATATAAAAAATATAATGCAAACACTAAAACCTAACTTGGTCCGTGGGCTCATACTAATAACCCTAATAATATTGTCTAATACTAACCCGCAATCATAGCAAAAGTAACCTGACGCTATGATTGGGAATAAAACAATAATAATAAGATAAGCATGCTTCTATCGATTTGACTATTCAAACTATTGCAACAAACAATATTGTGCTCGATGATATCATTCATATTTAGGTTGATTGTGCTATCCATAGTTTACTTTATACTTCATGGTTCTTGATTTTTAGAATAATAAGTTGAAACCTGGCGACCGTAGTCGTTGGCGATGTCTCAAGGCTAGCAAGCGGCACTCTCTTGGATTCGTAGATCAAGAGATGATATAAGTAGATATAAATAAATAAAAAAAAAGCAAAACCGGTGATCGTGGTCCTGTGGCGGTCTCTTGGATCCATAGATCAGGAGATAAGATTCGTAGATCTAAAAAGAACAGAAATATTTAATCAAACCATAGTTTGAGATCGGTGGTCGTGGACCGTGGTCCTTGATGCGGCTAGAACACCGATAAACAAAAAAAAAAAGAAAACATTCTGACCGCTACAAATTGGGAGCCATAATCCAGAAACAAACCAAGAGAATGGGTGTGAACAAACCAAGAGGATGGATATGGGTAATAGGTTTGAATCCTCAACCGATAACGAAGATTTATTCAACATAAACTAGAAAATAGATAAGAAACGAAACAGAAGAAAAAGGTGGGACAGGGCGACGGCGGTGGCGGCACACCGCCCTGTCTAGGGTTTGAACTCGTTGGCGATGGCTAGGGTTTGTATGTTTTTCTGGTGGTGCAGCGGATAAGAAGGTAACCCGAATCCTAAGGCTCTGATACCATGTAAGATGGTAAAAGACTAGATTGAATATTATTGATAGTTTTGGTTACTATATATAGAAAATATAATGCAAACACTAAAACCTAACTAGGCCCGTGGGCTCATACTAATAACCCTAATAATATTGTTTAATACTTAGAACTTTGATGATGTAGCTTATTTCATTTTTCTTCTCATGTTAGAGGACCTTGTCGACTCAAAAATGAAAACTATCTTTGTGGTTCCTTCATGAAAGTAGGAGCGGTTGGTAAAGTCAGCCAAGTAATGTGGTGTAGCTAAAAACATCATCGACGGTTCATCAATAGCCAATTCACAGAAAAAGAAACGACGACTGTCTTATATCACTAGTATGTTTTGAACAGCCAACGAATACTATAAGTCCAGCCACATGGGTAAACTCATTGGCGAAAGGGCACCCACGCCCTGCGAACAGAGACAGCACTGGTGACCCGACCCGTCCATAATTCCAGGGGAATCCCACTACTAAAGCCCCACTATGTTAAAACCCTTGCCCACCTGAATCATATTATACCAAGTAAGACTCGAACTCATGACCTTAACATTGAAAAGCCATAGCTGCCAAAAGATGGCAAACTACAAACCCACCTTCAACAATGGTGTTCTAAAATTGTATTCTTTATTCAACCGATAATCCACTAATGAACATACCAATAGTTGATTTTCTGTCGCTAATAATCAACTTCCAATAGCGAGGTTAGTATATAAACTATAATGATAACATGAATGATATCTTTAAGTACCATTATAAAATACAATGTGTAAGGTTATACTTGAAAGGCTGATGCAACCAAAGAAACCAAAGCAACCAAGGAGCTTCCATCTTGCATACGCATTGTGCAGGGTAGAAGTTACTTCGGAAGTTTTACACTTCTCACAGCAAATTACTCTAAGTGTAAAATCTTCCGAAGCCAAAGACCGAAGCCAAAGATGAAGTCTTCCGAAGCTTCAAAGACAACGTCTTCTGGAGCCAATGAAGTGAAGACTGATTTCTTTTGAAGACAGAAAGGACATGTTTTCTCTGATCTACTTTTGTATAAAGCTAACCAACTTTCCGCTGCAACTCTGAAGACTCACCAACTTGCATGAGTTGGTGAAAAGGTCCATGCTTTTATAACTGTAGATTATGGTTTAGAGTTGTAACTTTCTACTTTGTACCTTATATCCTTTTGATAATATATTAGAATGTGAGCTATGACATGTCATAGTCACTAGTCAAAAGGCAATCTGCCTTTTGACTTTACATTGATCTTGTTGTCTAGATTAGTGTTTTCAGCTGGCCTTCAAAGTATGGCCGGCTGCAGGATGTAGTATAAAGTATCTCAGGTTCTTGTATTTCTTTTATGCTTTGTAACACTTGTAAAAGAACTTGAGAGCAATATACAGCATTCGTGAAAACCATACTTATCTTGTTCTTGTTCTTAGTTTTGTCTCATTATTTACTTGTGTTCTTAGTATCATTCATATAAACCCGGTTCCCTATTTGATCTGTTAAGTGTTCTTACATTCTCCTTATTGTGAGACTGATTGTATTGACCATCCTTTAACCAGTCCTGCAATTGGTATCAGAGCTTTTTAGGCTCTTGATTGTAAGATCTCACTATCTTAAATCCCTTCAGTTTCACAAAACACTTAACCACTCAAATGGCAGCTATCACAAAGGCTGATATGGAAAGCAGTACCATAACAAAGTCTATACTGATCACTCTTGGTGATTTTGATACTTGATGCCAAAGAATGATGCCAAAGAATGGAAGCCTTCATCAAGTCTCAAGACTCTAGGATGTGGGGATGTGTTGTCTCTGGACCTCATGTACCATCCATCTCTTCAGCTGTTGCTGGTGGTGGTATGATACCAAAGGAAGTGCCTAACTGTTCTGAAGAAGACTGGAAAAAAATAGATATAGATCAGAAAGTCATGATCGCTCTCCAAACTCCATCTATAGAGGCTTCAAGAAGTGCAAGACAGCTAAGCAACTATGGGATTCACTAAAGCTTATGTATGAGGGGTCCATTGAAGCAAAAGAGAACAAGAAGGACATCTTGAAGCAGCAGTTTCAAAACTTCACCTTCAAAACAAGTGAAACCATGACTCAACAATACTTCAGGTATGTTGAGATTATGGACATCTAATGGATGTTGGAGTAACTCTTAAGAACAAGGACATTATGAGGAAGTTCATGTCCTCTCTTTCCAGACAATGGACACACTATTGTGTGGTCATCAAGAGGACTGAGAACCTCAATACCCTTACTCTCATAGAGTTATATGGTATCCTCAGTGGCTATCAAATGGAGATGAACATGCAAAATCCATCTGGTAACTCCAACAATCAGTAGAGTTCAGCCCTGCATGTGGTTGAAAGGGATTACAGAGAACCATAACATCATCTCATCCGCTACCCTGACAACTCATAAAAGGGTCCTTCCATCATCTTCCAGGAGATACCAAGAGAGAGCTATATCTAAGGAATCCCATTCCTAGAGACAAGCTCTTCAGAAGGCTTTAGGTCTACTGATGAAGCACAAGCAACCTTCTCTTTACCCTTAAATACCTAGACTGTATCCATCCAGATGATCTGAAGCACATGGAAATAGTCCATCTGATGGCTCTTCTCACTCACAGAACAAAGAAGTTTTACAAGAGGACAGGGAGAAAGTTTCCTAGCAATGCAACCAGTGGAAAGTTTGGACTGGACAAAAGCAAAGTGAAGTGTTACAACTGTAACCAAATGGGACACTTTGCTAGACAGTGCAAGGCACCAAAGACAAATGGTGGCCAAGCACAAACCAGGCCAAACTAAACTGAAGGAGCTCACCAGAATAAGAAGCCCAAGCAGCAAGCTGCAGTTGCTATTGAAGAAGGAGGCTTTGACTGGTGCTTTTAGGTGGAGGATGCATCTCCAAACCAAGCACTGATGGCAGATCATGATGAAGCCAAGGCATTGGAACATCTCTGTATACCTGAATGTATTTCTAAAGTCAATAAATATAGGTCCTATAACTTAGAGATGAGATCTGATCTTGAGTCCTTAAATATCTTAAAAGCTGATTTCAAAAGAGCTGAAAATGATTACAAACTAAAAATAGAAGATTTAGAGAAAACCTTTTCAAATCTTAAGTATGAACATACTGAGCTTGTGATCAGCAAAGCCAGGGCAGAAACATGTGTTCTTGAAGAAGAGACCTTCAAGAACATGATTTCCTCATCTCTGCATGCAAAAGTTTGTTATCAGAATAAGCAGGGACTGGGATCTACTGAGATAGTTCCTCCACACACTCTATTGTCTATAAGATCTTCAAGGTGTGGAACTTGTGAAGATGTGCTTCCCCTCATAGAACCCATTGATGAAGAGGATGAAGAGGAGATTATGAAGGATGACTCTGAGAAGAGTGAAGCAGCTCATCCTAAGAAGGGACACTATTCTCATGAGGAGAGAAAAATCTGGAATGACCAAGTCTAAGAGGAGGAATTTGATCAGAAAAGCCAAAAGAAAATCAAAGAAGGCTCATGAGATCAAGACCACTTTCAACTCTAATAAAAAACAAGTGTTTATCTCTACAGGATTTGAAGTGGTGAAGGCTGAAGACTCAACTATGAACTTTAGTACAAGAAGTTCTAGTTCATATCCAACTCATTCCAGCAAAGAGACGAAGGCTGATCAGCTGTGTACCACTGCTACACAGCCTGATCCATCCAGTTCCAAAAGCAAGCCTCACCCTAAGAAGCTTACTACATCATCTGTGAAGATGAAGATGGAAGTGGAAAGTGATCAAGTTCAGTCTTTCTCTCAAAAGAAGGCTATCAGAAGGAAGCAAATGGATTGCATCATGTGTGGTAGTACTTCTCATCTTGCTAAGGATTGCATCTACAGTCCTAAAAGTACTGTCCACATGATCAAAAAAACACTTCTGAGAAGAAGAAAGAAAAACTAGCTTCTTAAGGAAAATCTTATCCTTTTAGAAGCTCCAAAGTGAAGAAGAAGACAAGTGAAAACTTGCCTTCGGAAGAAAATTTGGGCTCGAAAGAAAGGAATGCTTTCGAAGTATTGAAGCCTCCTACAGTGAAAGCAAGATCTTTCGAATGTCCAGTCTCCAAAACTTCCAAAGTTGTCAAAACTTCCAAAGTGTTGAAGGTCAAGTTTAATCTTCCAAAGATGGTGTGGAAGATAAAGGAAGACCAAGTGACTGAAAGTTCTTCATCAACAACAGCTGATGATTCTCAAAACTTGAACATAGGATCAATTACTGTTACATTGTCTTCAAATCACTTTGATAAGCCCAAGACCAATGAGGCTTGGGTTTCCAAATATAACTAAGCATTTTTTTTCTTGTGCAGGAACAGCTAAAGACCAAGAGGAATATGGATAATTGATAGTGGATGTTCCAGGCATATGACAGGTAATGGTTCTCTACTTCAAAATTTTGAGAAAATTGATGGAGGGCCAGTTGCTTTTGAAGGAGATGCTGGAGGTTATATTACTGGAAGGGACACAGTCACAAATAGTAAGCTCAGCATTGAAATGGTAAACTTTGTCAAAGAGCTTGGGTACAATCTACTAAGTGTATCCTAATTTTATGATCAGATACACAACATGCTCTTTACTAAGCATGAGTGCATTGTTCTCAAGCCCGAGGTGGTCATTCCTTAAGATCATATCCTGCTCAAAGCCCCTTGGAAAGGGAACATGTACAAGATGAACCTGCAAGAAACATCTCCCTCAGGATAAGTGTCTTGCTTTCTATCTAAAGCAAATAACGATGAGTCTTTCATTTAGCATAAAAGAATGTGCCATGTAAACTTTAAAAACATGAATAAATTAATTAAGAATGATTTGGTAACTAGAATACCAAAGAAAGAGTTTACAAGTGATGACCACTGTGTAGCATGCCTGAAAGGGAAGCAACACAAAGTGTCTCACAAGCCAAAGGAAAGAAACTCTATCACTACTCCCCTACACTAATTACATATGGATCTCTTTGGCCCCACTAGTGTAATGAGTCTAGGAAGGACCTCATATTGTTTGGTGATCACAGATGACTTCACAAGATTCACTTGGGTCTTTTCCTTAGTACTAAGGATGAGACTCCTGAGATCTTAGAGAACATCATTCTGAAATTGAGAATCAATGTGATCACAAGGTCAAAACCATAAGATGTGATCAAGGAGCAGAATTTAAAAACAAATTCTTGACACATTTTATGATGAAAAAGGTATTACAAGAAAATATAGTGCTCCTAGGACTCCTTAGCAAAATGGTGTTGCTGAGAGGAGAAACAGGACACTTATTGAGGCTGTAAAACCATGTTGTCTGACTCAAAACTGCCCATCACCTTCTGGGCAGAGGCAATGAACACAACCTGCTATGTGCAAAACAAATTTATAGTGGTTAAGACTCATGGTAAGACTCCTTATGAGCTGTGGCACAAAAGGAGACCGTTTATTGGCTTCCTCAGGTCATTTGGATGTCTTTGCACCATCTTGAATACCAAAGATCAAATAGCCAAATTTACTGAGAAATCAAATGATGGACACTTTATTCGATACTCTTCCCAAGCTAAGGCTTATAAAGTATACAATCTCAGAACTGGAGTAGGAGGAGTCAGCCAATATGACCTTCAATGAGCACACTTCTAGTGTGAAAGGTTCTGGTCCTGATTGGCTATTTGATTTTGATTTAGTTACAAACTGTTTTAACAAATCTTGTGTGAATGATTCAGGATCTACAGGCAACTTATCAACAGGAGATCCTAATCCAAGATTTAAGCTAAGAAGACCAATCAAGCATAGTGCTTCAGCTCCAGTGGTAACTGACCAGTGAAGATCCTATCAGCATAAACATGATAAATTCAGCTGATACATCTGAGGCACCTACAAATTCCAGCTCAAAGACTCAAAACTTAGATTGAGGAACTTTAAATGTAGGAGGAAATGGAGGTCGTTATAGTGATCAAGAATTTCTTGATGCTGATAACCACTCCATAGAAGACAACATAAATGATGTCATACACTCATTGGATCAAGCCTCTCTTGATAAGTGTGCTGATGTGGTGGGTGATACTCCATTACCAGATCTAAATTTCTCAAACTTAATCTTTCCAATCAACTTGCTGTGATCCCCTAACTTAGGATCCACAAGTCACTCCCCATAATAAATATCATTGGAAATGTTGATACAGGGGTCAGAACAAGAGGACAAATCCACGTCAAATTTTTTTGTCTACACTCTTGTTTTGTAACACCCAAAAATTTCAAAAAAAAGAAAAGAAAAGAAAAGTAAAGGATCAAACAAGAAGTTATTTTAAAAGCAAGGGGTTAAAAGCGTGCAAGGGCCAAACTTGCACATAGTGGGGTTTAAAAGAGGTATGGCCGCCCATAACCTCTTTTCTCTCCTGCAACCTTCGGTTCTAAAGAGTGAGAGAAGCCCTAAACCGGTTTTTAGAGTGAGAAAGTAGAAGATCTTCAAGAAAGGTAAAGTTTTCAAGTGTTTCTTCCCTGTGTTCTGCTGGGTTCGAGCTTCTGGACCGAGATTCTAGTGTTTAGTGCTCGTTTTTGTGGGTTTTAGGTGCTGGAACTTCAAGTGGGTTCTCGGGTTTGAGGTGTTTTACCCAAAAGCTGTTCAAGGTGAGTTCTAGATCCCCTTTTTTACTGGTTTTGTAAGTGTTTGGGGCTATTATGCTTACTGGGCAGAAGGTTTTCTAAACTAAACTATGAATTTTGACATGGTGTACGACTAGGTGTATGTTTTGAGATGTTTTTCGAAGATGTGTATGATGTGTAGTATGTTCTAATTGTGTAGCATGATAGATCTGTGTTAAGGATGTGTTAGAATGAGGATTTGGAACTGAATATAGCATAAGTTGCAACTGCAGGTTGGTTTAGTTCATCCGCATTTAGATTTGAATATTCGCATAAGTGTTTTGTTCATGTGCATTTGCTATAGTGTTCAGGCGCATTTGTTTCAGCCCTCCGCATTTGGTTCATGCGCACTTCCCTAGACACTTGGAATATTTTTCTGAAGACTTTCATTTGTTTTGTTCATGCGTATTTACTACAGTGTTCATGCGCATTTCTTTAGGACACTTAAAATATTTTCTGAGTAAGTTCATCCACATTTGTTCATCCGCATTTCTTTGTTCATCTGCATTTTTTTGTTCGTCCGCATTTGTTAAGTTCATCCGCATTCCTTTAGGGACTTGGAATTTTCTGGAATTTTGGTAAGTAGAGTTTTAGTGCTAAGAAATGATGTCTTGTGGTGGCTTATGCTTGTTTATGATGTGTATGTATTGTGTGTTGTTATTATGATGATGTTGTTCCATGCTATGTATATGATGTGACTTTACGTGGTATGTTATACTTATGTACGTAAGTAAAGTATTACGTAATGAAAGTGAAAGATAACGAATGACGAAAATGGAAGTAATGAATGATGGAGTCCTTGTCACTTACCCCGGTACTGTGTCGGCTTTTGCTTGACGTGGGGGTTTACTTATAAACCCCAGCACAGTATCGGCTTTTGTTTGACATAGGGATATAGCGTATGAGCTGTGAGAAGATCCTTGTCGCGTACCCCGGTACTGTGTCGGATTTTGATTGATGTGGGGGTTTACTTATAAACCCGGGCACAGTATCGGCTTTTGCTTGACGTGGGGGTATAGCGTATGGCAGGATCTAGATAAGGGTGGAAGATATTAATGAAAGAAAGTACGAATGATGTACGATGATGAAAGATAATAATTATTACCAAGATGTATGTATGATGTGTGATCATGTACGAAAGTAAAAGAAATGTTTTAAACAAAAGTAAAGTATTTTAATATAAAACTAGAACTCACTCAGCGTCACTGACTTTTGTGGGCAAATAGTTGGCAGGTAACCGTTTGACATGCAGAGGAGGTGCAGGCATCGATGCATAAGCTACTGGGAATGTTTTGAGTCTGCCATCCACATTTTGAGATGATATTGTATTAATACAATTTTTGATGATGTAATTTAAAGATATGATGTATTGACATGTTTTTAATTATTAGTAGAAAGTTTATATTTCCGCTACAAAATGATGAATTTTATATGTTTTATGCGATGATTGACCAATTGTAAGCGTCCCGGGAACGGGGCCTTACAAGTTGGTATCAGAGCCAAAGTTTAAGAGAATTGGATAAAATATTTTCAAAGAACCTAAACTTAAACTGAGAATGAGATGAAAGGGAAAGGGATGTCAGTCTTAGTAGCTACATGCCTGCAGGTAAAGGTTTTATGTAAACATTTTATGAGGGTTAATAAAAGGGAATTATATGCGTGTGCTATGTGGATTATATGTTCTTTGTAGATTTGGATACTGATGTAGTCAGGATAGGAAATGCTTGGAGAATGAAGAGTAAAGTAAGTGGCTAATCACAACTGGCCACTATAATTAGGGACTTACTATACTTGACATAATCTGAGCTATTATCTTGAATGATCGTGTTGGTGTTTGAATCTTGTAGTGTTTAGAGATGGCTGGTGGTAGATTTTCGGAGGCTTCTCGAGGTGGAGGTCGTGGTGGACGTGGTGTTGGACCGCATGTCACAAGGAATAGGGCTAAGACTGCCGAATTGGCTCCTGAAGAGCCCGAGCCTCATCACCATGATGGTGAGGATGAGAGTGCTAATCTGAGGGCCCCAATGAAAGAGGCAGTAGCGAAGGAAGTTCATCAGGTCATGCAGACAATTCTGCCGTCGGTGGTGACTGAGGTTATTAAAGCTGTGAGGGAAAATGAGAAGAAGGAGAAACAGGAGAAGGAGAATGCCAATAGGCGAGAGGATGAAGAAGGAGGTTCAAGAGAAAGGGAGCAACCAGAGACTGAGATGGTTGTTTCTAGTGACGATGAGGAGGAGGAAGCAGTGCAGGAAACTGCAAAGGGGTGCAACTATGGGGCATTCCAGAGATGCAAGCCCCAGACACTTGATAGGAATGGGAGTGCTGCTGCTGCTCACCGATGGGTGAGAGAGATGGAGGCTATGTTAAATATCAGCGATTGCAGGGAGGATCAGAAGGTGAAGTTTGCTACCCACACGTTTGTGGATTCGGCCATGTGCTAGTGGGACAACATTGTCTAGGTCAAGGGTAGCATGGCGATCGGGATTAAGAGATGGGGTGAACTGAAGAAGATGGTGATCGAGGAGTTTTATCCTCATAGGGAACTTGACAAGATCGAGAGAGAGTTCCTGCAGTTGGAGGTGGGAACTATGACGCACCAGCAGTACATAACTAATTTTAATAAGATGGCGAGGCTGGTGCCAGAGCAGGTGACACTCGTGTCATGGAGAATAAAGAGATACATTCAGGGGTTGCCGGCAGATATCCATAGACACCTAATTTCCGCCCGGCCAAGCACGTTTAGGTCGGTGGTCGATCTGGCAGGGAGACTATATGATGAGAGGGAGGAAGTGACTATAGTGGAGGTGAGTAAGAAAGTTGATGGTGATAGAAACTGAAATGGGGAATGAGTTGGTTGTGGTGGTTTCATTCCAAAGAACAAAAAGGAAAGGGTGGATGACCGGAGAGTAGTGACGACAGGTACGGGGATAAAGAGGTGTAATAAGTGCGGGAAGGAGCATGCAGGGGAGTGTAAGTGGGGATCGAACATCTGCATTCAGTATGGAAGGGAGGGCCACATGGCAAGGGATTGTCGTGTGGTGAAATGTTACAATTGTGGCGAGACTGGGCAAATGAGCAGAAACTGCAAGAAGTCTAGGGCTGTGAGCTCCAGGGTAAAGAAAGGGACTGAGAAGGAGAGCAGAGGATGAAGGTCAAAGTATGCACGATGACCCGGGAGGAAGCTAGGGTGGATCCCGATGTTGTGTCAGGTAAACTTCTAGTAACCCGAACTTATGCCTCTTTACTTTTTGATTCTGGTGCTAGTAGGAGTTTTATTTCTGCTGCCTTCTGTAATAAGTTGCCCGTTAGGAATAGAAATATTGATAAGCCTTTCGATGTAGAAACTGCTATTAGTAGGTCCACTAGGATACATGATGCCCTTGAGGATTCTGTGATAGAAACGGAAGGCCATAGGTTCCCAACTAAATTATTTGTGGTGCCCCTAGGTGGATTTGATGTAGTTCTAGGGAGGGATTGGCTAGCAGCCAATGTGGCAAGCATCGTGTGTCGTAAGAAGATGATTCGATTGACCGCGCCCGATGGGAGTTGGTGGGAATCTACTGCGATAAAGTTAGTGCGGTCCCGAAAGCAATTTCAATGGTTGTGACAGAGGAGTGTACAAGGCGTGGATGTAGTGCCTACCTGGCTTAGGTGAAAGATGTGGATGCGTCAGTACCACGATGGCCCGACGTACCGGTCATGTGTGACCTCCTTGACGTATTCCCGGAGGATCTATCAGGTGTGCCACCGGACCGCGAGATCGAGTTCCAGATCGAATTGATACCTTGTGCCCAACCTGTTGCCAAGGCACGGTATCGATCAGCTCCCTTCGAGATGAGAAAATTGATGACTCAGCTGCCAGAGTTGCTGGATAAGGGGTTCATCTGACCGAGTATCTCTCCATGGGGTGCTCCGGTCTTGTTTGTGAAGAAGAAGGATGGTAGCATGAGGATGTGCATCGACTACCGTGAGTGGAACAAGTTAATGGTGAAGAACCGGTATCCACTACCAAGGATTGATGACTTGTTTGGTTAGCTCCAAAGTGCCAATTGGTTCTCAAGAATAGATCTCTGATCGGGTTATCATCAACTAAAGGTTAAAGAGCAAGATATTCGAAAGACCGCATTTCGGACGTGATACGGGCATTACGAATTCCTCCTAATGTCTTTCGTCTAACCAACGCGCCAGCCGCTTTTATGGACTTGATGAATCGGGTGTGTCGGCCGATGTTGGATAAATCAATGATTGTGTTTATCGATAATATCCTGATTTATTCGTAGAGCGAAGAGGAACATGTTGGCCACATCTGGGAAGTGCTGGATACGCTTCAAAGGGAGAAGTTGTATGCCAAGTTCTCCAAGTGTGCGTTCTAGTTATGCGAGGTTCAGCTTTTGGGTCATGTGGTTAATCCTAAAGGGATTATGGTAGACCTGACAAAGGTTGAGGCAGTGATGCAATGGAAGTCTCCAAGGACGCCATCTGAGATCCGTAGTTTCTTGAGTTTGGTGGGTTGCTATGGGAGATTTATCCAAAGGTTCTCTAAAGTGGCGGCTATAGTTGTTGCATTGAAGTAGTGGAGGCCACTTGGGGAATCAGAGGGAGAAATGAAATAGCACTACCCAGATCTCTTTAAGGAGTGACAGGCTTCGGGGACGAAACCAATATAAGAGGGGTGGGCTTGTAACACCAAGAAATTTCAAAAAAAAAAAAAAAAAAAAAAGAAAAGTAAAGGATCAAACATGAAGTTATTTTAAAAGCAAGGGGTTAAAAGCGTACAAGGGCCAAAGTAGCACATAGTGGAGTTTAAAAGAGGTATGGCCGCCCATAGCCTCTTTTCTCTCTTGCCACATTCGGTTCTAGAGAGTGAGAGAAGCCCTCAACCGGTTTTTAGAGTGATAAAGTAGAAGATCTTCAAGAAAGGTAAAGTTTTCAAGTGTTTCTTCCCTATTAAGGTAAAGTTTTCAAGTGTTTCTTCCCTATTTTCTGTTGGGTTCGAGCTTCTGGACCGAGATTCTGGTGTTTAGTGCTCGTTTTCATGGGTTTTAGATGCTGGAACTTCAAGTGGGTTCTCGAGTTTGAAGTGTTCTACCCGAAAGCTGTTCAAGGTGAGTTCTAGATCCCTTCTTTTACTGGTTTTCTAAGTGTTTGGGGCTGTTATGCATACTGGGCAAAAGGTTTTCTAAACTAAACTATGATTTTTTACATGGTGTGTGACTGGGTTTATGTTTTTAGATATTTTTCTAAGATGTGTATGATGTGTAGTATGTTCTAAGTGGATAGCATGATAGATCTGTGTTAAGGATTTGTTAGAATGAGGATTTGGAACTGAGTATAGCATACGTTGCAACTGCAGGTTGGTTTAGTTCATCCGCATTTAGATTTGAATATTCGCATAAGTGTTTTGTTCATGCGCATTTGCTACAGTGTTCAGGCGCATTTGTTTCAGCCCTCCTCATTTGGTTCATGCGCACTTCCCTAGACACTTGGAATATTTTCTGAAGACTTTCATTTGTTTTGTTCATGTTCATTTGCTACAGTGTTCATGCGCATTTGCAACAGTGTTCATGCGCATTTCTTTGGGACACTTAGAATATTTTCTGAGTATGTTCATCCGCATTTGTTCATCCGCATTTACTTTGTTCATCCGCATTTCTTTGTTCATTCCCATTTCTTTGTTCATCCACATTTATTAAGTTCATCCGCATTCCTTTTGGGACTTGGGATTTTCTGGAATTTTGGGAAGTAGAGTTTTAGTGCTAAGAAATGATGTCTTGTGGTGGCTTATGCTTGTTTATGATGTGTATGTATTGTGTGCTATTACGATGATGATGTTGTTCCATGCTATGTATATGATGTGACTTTACGTGGTATGTTATACTTATGTACGTAAGTAAAGTATTACGTAATGAAAGTGAAAGATAACGAATGACGAAAATGGAAGTAATGAATGATGGAGTCCTTGTCGCTTACCCCGGTATTATGTCGGCTTTTGCTTGACGTGGGGGTATAGTGTATGAGTTGTGAGAAGATCCTTATTGCGTACCTCGATACTGTGTCGGCTTTTGCTTGATGTGGGGGTTTACTTATAAACCCCGGTACAGTATCGGCTTTTGCTTGACGTGGGGGTATAGCGTATGGCAGGATCTAGATAAGGGTGGAAGATATTAATGAAAGATAGTATAAATGATGAACGATGATGAAAGATAATAATTATTACCAAGATGTATGTATGATGTGTGATCACTTATGAAAGTAAAAGAAATGTTTTAAACAAAAGTAAAGTATTTTAATATAAAACTAGAACTCACTCAGCGTTGCTGACTTTTGTGTGCATAATAGTTGGCAGGTAACCGTTTGACGCAGAGGAGGTGCAGGCATGGATGCATAAGCTACTGAGAATGTTTTGAGTCTGGCATTATTTTGAGATGATATTGTATTAATACAAATTTTGATGATGTAATTTAAAGATATGATGTACTGACATGTTTTTAATTATTAGTGAAAAGTTTAAATTTCCGCTGCAAAATGATGAATTTTATATGTTTTATGCGATGATTGACCAACTGTAAGCGTCCCAGGAACGGGGCCTTACATGTTTTTTGTCTCAGATAGAGCCAAAAAAAGTTGATGAGGCTTTTAAGGATGGAAGTTGGGTTGAAGCAATGCAAGAGGAGCTGCTTCACTTCAAAAGACAAAAGGTATGGAACCTATGTCCTCTTCCTCAATAGAAGACCACCATAGGAACCAAGTGGGTTTTTAGAAACAAGAAGGATGATAGAGGACTTGTCTTCAAGAACAAGGCCAGACTAGTTGTTCAAGGATACACACAAGAAGAGGGAATTGACTACACATATGTTTTTGCTCCTGTAACAAGACTTGAAGCTGTTAGAATATTCCTGGCTTTTGCTGCATCTAAGGATTTCCAGGTCTACCAACTTGATGTCAAGTGTACTTTCTTATATGGGGTGATTGATGAAGAGGTGTATGTCAAACAACCACCTGGCTTTGCAGACCCAAATCATCATGATTACGTCTGCAAGCTTGATAAAGCTCTTTATGGGCTGCACCAAGCTCCAAGAAAGTGGTATGAGACACTATCTTAGTATCTCTGTTAACATGGCTACAAGAGAGGTACTATAGATGGAACTCTCTTCATCAAAGGAACATGGAATGAATTAATGCTAGTTCAAGTATATGTAGATGACATTATCTTCGGGTCAACTAATCCAAAGCTCTGCAAAGACTTTGAGAGGATGATAAAGAATAGATTTGAAATGAGTGCCACGAGGGAACTCAATTTCTTTCTAGGAATTCAAGTGAAGCAAGTTGAAAATGGCATCTTCATAAGTCAGTCAAAGTATGTACAAGATATCCTTACAAGATTCAACATGACTGATTACAAGGTTGCAAAGACTCCCACAGCCAGAAGCCACTCCCTTGGACCTGATCTTGAGGGGGAGTGTGTGGATGAACATCTCCACAGGGCCATGATTGGGTCTTTTATGTACCTCATAGCCAGCAGGCCTGATATCATGTTTGCCATATGCATTTGTGCAAGATATCAAGCCAACCCGAAAATGTCACACCTGGTTGCTGTCAAGAGGATTCTTAGATATCTCAAAGGTGCTCCTAACCTTGGCCTTTAGTATCCAAAGAATTCTGACTTCAATCTATATGCCTATACAGATAGTGACTATGGTGGCTGCAACATGACTACAAAGTCTACATCTGGGGGATGTTAATTCCTTGGTGGAAGGATAGTCTCATGGCAATGCAAGAAACAATCTTATGTGTCTGCATCAACCGCTGAAGCTGAATACATTGCTGCTACAAGCTACTATGCTCAAGTGCTTTGGATTCAGAATCAGATGCTGGAATATGGTTTCAACTTTAAAGAGACTCCTATCCACATAGACAACAATAAAGTTATCTCTATTATAGAGAATCCTGTGCAGCACTCAAGGAAAAAACACATCAACATCAGGTATTATTTAATTAGAGATAATTTTGAAAAAGGATTAATTAAGCTAGTCAAAGTTAACACAAATGAATAATATGCTGATCTGTTCACTAAAGCTTTTGATGAACAAAGATTCAAATATCTTGTATCAGCTATTGGGATGATTAACTTTGAGTAGATCTTTTCTTAAACTTATATCAATTCTATTTCTAAAAACCTGTGTGTCCAAATTTGTCTATTTTATCATCTCCATAAGCCCAGTTTCCTTTGGAAGAAAACTTTTCAAATGATATTCCTAAGATTTTTGAAAATTTTTAAACATATTTTCTTTCGGAAGACATCAAGTTGTCATCGGAAGAACATTATGTCTTCAAATCAAATAACTACTTATAACACATTTACCTTTGGAAGAAATTCTGATATATCTTTCAAATCATAAATATGCTTCGAAGTACTTACATGTATTTGGAAGACAATTTTTGTTCCAAAAACAATTAAGTCTCGAAAGATTTATTCTCTTTAGAATAAAACTTCCAAGTCCTGATCTCTTCCGAAACCAAACATGTCTCAAAAGTAAAATTGTCTAAGTATTTTTCTTCCGAAGCAAAATTTTCACAAATCTTACGAATATCTTCTGAAGCCAAATTGGCTTTGGAAGCTTTTCTTAAAAACTTCCGAAGACAAAAATACCTTCGGAAGATTTTTCGACTTCCAAGAAAACTACCTTTTTGGACACTTTTTAAAGGTGGGACCGACATTCGGATTTTAAAGTTTATCCTTTTGCATTAACTTTGTCTCAAATCCATTTCATATATATTCTCTCAACCGTTATTCCTCTTTCACTATCTTCTTCATCTGAAAATTCTCTAACCTAAATTCACTCACAAACCACCCTTGTTCTTATCTTCCTTCACAACAAAGCTACCTTAAAATGGCCAACCTTAATCGTAGAAACCAACCTGATTTTTCCGTGCAACTTCACAGGCAACATAATCAAGTTGCTCCGTTGAACTCTGAAAAGATCTTGGTTTCTCAGAGGTTTGTCACTTTCTCACTCTATCAAACTACTTCACCTCCCTCATAATTGATCCTCCACTCTACGAGGATCAGCTGTTGGAATTCTAGAGGACCTGTCAAGAGGTCACCATGGATGGGGAGAAGGCACTGTCTGCCACAGTGCAGGGGAGGACAATCTTCATCACTCCAGCATCCATAAACTCACATCTAAGGCTGGATGATATCGAAGGTGATTTGTCCTTTCCCAAGTTTGTTGTTAACCGTTCCTTTGGTCAGATGGGCTATGAAGGGGATTTCTCTGTCAAGACCTTCAAGAAAGGGAAGGTTTCCTCTCAATGCAAATATCTCCTCCATGTAATCATCCATAGTCTATCTAACAAGCATAGAGGATGGGACCAAGTTCCAGAGGACCTTTCCTACGTAGTCCATGGGATGGTTCAGGGTGTCAAGTTCAGGTATTCATAATTTGTGTACATTAATTTACTTGCAAACTTGGACTCCTTAGAATATTACATGTTCCCTAGATATGTCCAGCACATTCTCAACTGTGAACTGTGTTAGACTCTTAGAAGATTAACATTTTGTCTTTATGTTGTTTTTTGTCATAGTATAGGGACTTATTTGTAAATATATGTTCCTTAGTTTCTTGAAGTATATATAGGATATTTTATGTATGTGCAGGGTAGACTTTAAAAAAAAGACCAGACTAGCAAGAGATTAGAAACAAAAGATAAGAAACTGTTAGAATCAGTTGAACGAATTGTAACCCTACACATTGTATCCATGCATTTACTATCAATGAATCTATGATTTTTTGATATGATTACTTATGTTTGATTACTTGTGTTTGAATTGATCATTGCATCACGAAATCATCACAAATTCGATCCTTTTAAACCGATCAATTGGTATCATAGCCTTAGGTTCAGTGATTAGAGCTTATCGACAATTTTGAGCTCTTTGAATCACTTGAAATCTGTGATTGATTGCAATTTGATCAATTAATTGTTGATTTAGTTGTGTTTCATCAATAGAAACATGATTTAAATCACAATTTTATGTTCAATTCGTTCAAATCTGAGAAATTGATCGAATTAGTGTTCAAACTTTGTTCTTCATATTCGGACTGAAATTCAATCAGAATACTGATTTCTTGCTATTGTTGCATCAAATTGAGGATTAAGGAATATTAATCGACCTAATTACTACCTAATTGGAAGTTTTTAGATCAATTAATAAAGTTTTGAAGATTTTCATAAGATCTGAGTTCGCTGAAGCTGATGAATTAGACGCATTATGGTTGAAAACTGCTGAAATTGTCTAAGTATCTAGGCGCATCACCACTGTTTGAGCGTTTTAGTACTATTCAGACGTTTTTCAGAAGAGGCGTTTGACCACTGTTGAGGCGTTTTATAACTGTTTGGACACTTTGTGACTTTGCAGAAACAAAGTAATTCTAGGCGCATTTCGACTATTTAGGCGCTTTAGAATTGTTTAGGCGTTTTATACCCTAAGCGCTTGACAACTGTTTGGGCGTTTTACAACTGTTCAGGCGCATTACATGTTGGGCGTTTTGAGAATTCTACTAAGGCATTCCCTTAGGCATTTATGAGTCAAAGTCAGGTGCTTCAGAACTATTTAGGCGTTTCACTACTGTGTAGGCGCTTGTCAACTATTCAGGCGCATCAACTTTCAGACTTATCAGTTTACACTTAGAAAATTTTTTTTGAAACTAAAATCCAAAAATATTTTCATTTCATAGTTTTTATTTCAAAACTTAAAAACAACAAAAACAAATTATTTTCTTAAATTCAAAAATACAAAATGGTTAAGTCTGAAGATTCTGATAACAGGGTTCCCAAGCTGAAGAACAGAGCTGATTTCAAGAACTGGTGTTTAAGACTAAAGCATCATCTAAATTCTATTGACACTGATTTGTGGAAGTCAATAGAGAAAGGACCTCATATCCCAATTACATCTGATGGTCCTGATAGAGGATTTGTTTTCACAAAAGACTCTCAAGAACCTTATCCTAAGGATGGTCTACAAGGTGATGACTTAAGGAAAGTGAAGAATGATATCAAAGCTTATTCATTAATGTGTAAAGGATTACCATTAGAAGTCTTGACTAGACTTGATGGTTATCAAACTGGGTACACTATGTACAAAGCTTTGAAAATCATATGTGAAGGAGGTAAAGAGATGCAAGATCTCAAAAAGCAAAAACTTAAGAGGCAGTTAGAGTTGTTTGAGCATATTTCTGGGGAAACAATAAATCAAATGATGAACAGATTTGTGCAACTGACTACTGAGATGTCAACTGCTGGTATCAAAAATGATCTCAAAGATCTAAATTTTAGACTTCTCAATGCTCTTCCATCTTCATGGAAACAAACAGTAACATTGTTAAAGCATACTAAAAAGTTCCCTATGGATCTTGATCTTTTGATTGCCAAGATTGAATCAATTGAGATTGATGAAAGCTCAAGAAACAATGATAGAGCAGCATCAATGTCTCGGTATAAGTATGTTGCATCTCCAGCTAATACAGTGGAGAATGCTTTTCTGGCCAAAGATGATAAATCTCCAGAAGAAGAGGGTGATTTGTTCGTTGGAGCTGGTTTCTTTACAGATTCTTCTTACACAAGTGCTCCTATTTATGCAACTCAACCTCAACCTCAACCTCAGTCTCTTCCTAAAACTCAAACTAAGACTCCATCTTCTAACTCTGCTAAAACTAGCAAAGTTAAAGATGTTATTAACATCCTTTTACAGGACGATGAGTCTAAATCTGCTTTCAGTGCTTTTATGGCAAGTTTTCAAGCTTATCAAGTTAGTCATCTAACTCAATTAGATCTTGTTTTGCAGGACTTGTTCGAGATGGATCCAGATGATGTAGAAGAGATGGACTTAAACTGGCAAATGGTGATGATTGCATATAGAACTCAGAAACACTCCTATGTCAACAGGAACTACAAGCCAAGTGCTAACAAAACTGTTGGTTTCAATAAATCAAAGTCAAGGTGTTTTAACTGTAACAGCTATGGTCATTTCTCGAGGGAATGTAAAGCTCCTAGAAACCGAGGAGGAAATGGTCAAGCAGGTTCTAGCAGTCAAAGATATCATCAGCAGTCTCAAAAGACATTTCAAAAGCCTTATCAGAGTCTTCCTATGCCAGAACTTAAGGATAAATCAAAAGCAACTGAAGAGCCAAAGAAAGCTCTAGTTGTTAGCATTAAAGATGGATATGACTGGAGTGCTTATGCTGAACAATTTACAACTGATCTAACCTCTAGTTTATCTCTTATTGCAGAATTTCAAACTGAAGACTGGTCAGAAGATAGTGATCCTAAGACTGAAGATGACTCTGAAAATGAGGAAGAAGAGTATGACTGGAGTGATAAATATGATCCTAAAGAGGATTCAGAAGAAGTTGCACTAATGGCATAGTCAGATCAATCAAAGGTTGAAAATTCATCTTCTGACTCTGAGACTTCTTTCTCAAAATATCCTAAAATTCTAGTTGAAGTAAGAAAAAAAATATACACTAAAGCTTGGTTTGAACAAGTAGAGTACTACAGAACTTATTCATATAAAATATGTGACAAGCTCAAACAAGAGGAAGTAATGCATAACAAACTTAAAAACAATCACAAAATATCTGATGAAAAGATCCTCTCTCTACAAACATCATGAAATTGTTACAAAACAACTTGAAGAAATGACAAAGAATTTAGAAGAAGAGAAAATAGCATTATCACTCACCTGAAAACAAAGCTAAGCTAAGAGTATTCCAAAACAAGAAAATGAATTCTGAGAGTGATGAAGAGAAAACAAATGTTGAGATATTTGAGGAACGTGATTCTGAAAAGATCAAAAATAGTCATCCGGTGAAAGGTAAATCATATAAACCACGACCAAAAACTAAGAAAATGTTTGTTCCAAAAGAGTCAGTTGTCGAAGAAGTGAGTGAAAAGAATGACAATCAAAACTCTAAAAATAAAGAGAAAGCAAAACAAGATGAAGAAACATTTGAAGATTCAATTTCTTATGGATTAAATAATTCAGAGTTTCTTAAATGGCAGAAAGAACAGAAAGAAAAAGAAACTGAAAAAGAATCTTCACCTGAAGATGTTGAATCTAAAAGCAAACAAAGGTCATCGAGATCTAGAAACCAAAGACGAAGAAAGAAAAATACTAAAGCTAAATCAACACAGAACGCAATTCAAAACAGTCAAATCAAAAGAACAAATCAATCAAATCAGCTTAAACCTGTGAAATTTGTATCTGCATGTATTTTTGACATGAACAAAATTATAGAAATCAAATCTAATCCAAATAACAAATCCAACTCTGACCTGAAAACAGGTTCAGATTCTAAGTCTTCCGCTGTCAATAAACGATTTGTATCTAAGGAGTCGAGGAATGATGTTAATGTTAAAAAATCTAAACTCAAATTTTAAAAGAACAAATTCACAAATCAAAAACCACAGATTAACTTTTCAACTCCTAAATCTAAACAAGGATCAAATGTGGCATCCACATCTAAAGTTAATCAAAAATTGTTTAAAATTCAAAGGTACTGTGAAATCTGTGATATGTACAATCATAAGACTGAAGAATGTTTCTTTAACAGGTACTGTCATATATGTGATATGAAAAATCATTCAACATCTGATTGTTATTTCAACAAATATTGTACCTATTATGATGAAAGAACTCATAAAACTGAGAATTGCTACTTCAAAAAGAACTCGCCAAGGAATGGATATATAAATTCTCAATTAAGAAATGGATATGTCAATCCATAATTTCAAAGAAATCAAAGTGTTGGTTTTCAAAGATTGACAAAACAACCTTCCTTAGGCTTAAGATCTTTTTGAAGAAATGATTATGTTTATGATGATTCTTACGCTGCAAAACCAAGACAGCATAATAAAGGAAAATTCATTCCACGATCTGTGAGAATGAATGGTGGGAAGTTTGGTAATCAAAAATTTTTTGTCTGATGGTTTGAAATATCTTGATGATGATCTTGAAAAAAGTTACAATGTTTTAAGGACAAAACAAATCAAAGATAATCAAAAATTTGTAAGAAACAAAATTGTTAAATTTGTCAATAATAAGCCTGATTTGAAAAAGCTTCACTTTAAACAGTTTACAATTGTTGATAAATTTGGCAAGCCCAAGACCATCTCGGTTTGGGTTGATAACTCAACTTAATTCTTTTTGAAATGCCGGTACGCCGAGAAGACCTATTAACACATGGTATGTTAATAGTAGGTGTAGCTGGCATATGATAGGCAACCATGCCTTGCTGAAAGAATTTAAGTTAAAAGATGGTACACATGTTGCTTTTGGAGGTGATGCAGGAGGAAAAATAACAGGCGAAGGAACTGTATCCAATGGGATTTTCAGCTTTGATAAAGTCAACTATTGCTCACAGTTGAACTTTAATCTTTTAATCGTTTCCCAAATTTGTGACAAATCTTATTCTGTTTTATTTGATGATTCATTTTGTTACATTTTGAAGCCAGGTTTTCAGATTAGCAAAGAATGGGTAGTTGTTAAAGCTGTTTGAGATCGAGATGTATACAAGTTAGATATGTCCCAAGTCGATCCATCTACAGAAACAACATGCCTAATTGCTCAAGCATCAAATGACGAAAGTCTGCTTTGGCATAGATGTCTCGGGCATTCCAATTTCAAGAACATGAACAAGCTTGTAGTAGGAAATCATGTTGTTGGTCTTCCAACAAAGAAGTTTGTCACAACTGATCTTTGCTTAGCATGTTTAAAAAGAAAGCAACACAGAGCGTCTTATAAGCCCAAGCAGATAAAGTCAAATTCCAAACCTCTCCAGATATTGTATATGGACCTATTCGGACCAAAAAATGTTCGGAGTATTGGAAAGAAATCTTATTGTTTAGTTATCATTGATGACTTTATAAGATTTTCTTGGGTTTTCTTTTTGCATTCTAAATCTGAAACGACTGAATTATTAAAAGAATTCATCATTAAAGTAGAAAATCATTTAGAACAAAAGGTCAAAATAATTAGAAGTGATAATGGAACAGAATTTAAAAATGCTAATATTGACATTTTTTGTGCAGAAAAAGGTATTGTTCGTTAGTTCAGTGCTCCTAGAACTCCACAACAAAATGGAGTTGCTGAAAGGAAAACCAGAACTTTGATTGAAGCAGCACGGTCTATGTTAGCAGATGCCAAAATTCTAATCACTTTCTGGGATGAAGCCATATCCACAACGTGTTTTGTGCAGAATCGTTCATTGATTATGAAAGATAAACAGAAAACTCCTTATGAGTTGATGTTTGGCAGGAAACCTAATATAGATTTTCTTAAATCTTTTGGTTGTCCAGTTTTGATTTCAAATTCAAGTGATCAGCTAGGAAAACTTGATTCAAAATCTGATGAAGGATTTTTTGTTGGATATTCGTCGGTTTCAAAAGCCTGTAGAGTTTATAACTCTAGGACATATGTTATCCTTGAAACATTCAACATTAAATTTTTTGAAAATTCTTTTCCATCAGTTGCAAATGGCCTAGCTTGGTTATTTGATTTAGATTCATTGTCAAACTCTTTTCATTCTAACTTGTTTGAATTTGCAGGTGAGAAGAAAAATCAAGCAGGAGATCTCGGTTCTTTCAGCGATGATTCTGGTTCTGATAATATGGATGACTCAAACCCAGATTATCCATTTTTCTCATTTGTTAGAGATCCTATATTTCGGCCTCAACAAGCTCAAGAGCATCCCGTTTTAGAAAATTCAAATGTTTCACATCCTGTTTCTAATGATGGTCCTGAAATTATACAACCTGTGTCCGGAACGTCATTGATTTATGATGATGTAGTTGTTAGTAATAATCTTTATTATTGTCCTGAAATTATACAACCTGTGTCCGGAACGTCATCGATTTATGATGATGTAGTTGTTAGTAATAATCTTGATTATTTTATCAACTCACCGACTCAAGTTCCAAATTTCAATCCACATTATTCGAACTTATTGCATCAGCTTTTCGACTTGAACCAATCTAATCTGGATGTTCATGTTCAAGGGAATGAGATTCCAACATCTCGTATTCACAAGAACCATCCTACATCTCAGATTATCGTCCATTGAATGAGAGAACAATGAGAAGTCATTCAGAACAAGCAATCCTTTGCTTATACTCGTGTTTGCTATCTCAAATTGTTCCTAAAAACATCACCGAAGCGTTAAAGGATAATAGTTGGATTGAAGCAATGCAAGAAGAATTATTACAATTCCGCAAACAGGAAGTGTGGAAGCTTATGGATTTACCTGAAGGAGAAAATGCCATTGGCACAAAATGGTTGTTCCGAAACAACACAGACGATCGGGGAATTGTTGTTCACAACAAAGCAAGACTCGTTGCACAAGGTTACCCCCAAGAAGAAGGAATTGATTATGATGAAGTATTTTCTCCAATTGCAAGACTTGAATCAATTCGTGTCTTCCTGGTTTATGCATCATTCATGAAATTCAAGGTGTATCAAATGGACGTGAAAGGTGCTTTCTTATATGGACCAATCACTGATGATGTATATGTCAAGCAACCTCCAGGTTTTGAAGATTCAGAATATCCTCATCGTGTGTACAAGCTTAGCAAAGCTTTGTATGGTCTACATCAAGCTCCTAGAATCTGGTATGAAACATTATCACAACATTTGATCCAACATGGATACACGCGAGGGAAAATTGATCCTACTTTGTTTATTAAGAAGGATGCTGATGATCTCTTATGTGTTCAAGTGTATGTTGATGATATTATATTTGGTTCTACAAGTCCAAAGTTGTGCAATGAATTTGAAGAAATCATGAAGTCTCATTTTCAAATGAGTTCTATGGGAGAAATAATTTTTTTCCTTGGTTTTCAAGTGAAGCAATCTGCAGATGGAATTTTTATCAATCAAGAGAAATTCATTGAAAAACTCTTGAAGAAATTTAAACTGCAAGATTGTCAATCTATCAAAGCTCCAGCTGACGTAAATTCCAAGATTAAACCTGATCCGAAAGGAAAATCTGCCGACCAAACTTTATACAGATCCATGATTGGTTCTTTGATGTATCTTACTTCATCTAGACCTGATATAATGTATGTTGTTTGTGTCTATGCCAGGTACCAATCTGACCCGAAGGAATCTCATCTAATCGCTGTTAAACGAATATTCAGGTATCTCAAAGGAAAATCGGCTTTAGGGTTATGGTATCCTTATGAAGGCAACTTTGAGCTACATGGATATATGGATAGTGATTATGGAGGGTGTTGCCAAGATAATAAATCTACTACGGGTAGTTGTCAGTTTTTAGGTCCCAGATTAGTCTCATGGCAATGTAAGAAACAAACAAATGTCTTTGTTTCAACCACAGAAGTTGAGTACATAGTTGCTTCAGCAAGATGTTCTCAAATCCTTTGGTTACAAAACCAACTCCTGGATTACGGGTTCAATTTTCATAAAACTCCTATTTACATTGATAACACTGCTGCTATGTTTATTACAGCTAATCCTGTCCAACACTCAAAAACAAAACATATCGAGATTCGATATCATTTTCTCAGAGATAACTCTGAAAAATGTTTAATCATTTTGATTCAATTCACAACTGAAAAACAGCTGGCTGACCTATTTACAAAAGCCTTTTTACCGGGTCGATTTGAATATTTGGTCGAGTCAATTGGACTTATTAATCATGTTTAAAAACTGGTTTTGAGTTTAATTCAGTTTTTTGAGTCATAAAATGGTAAGAACCCTCCTTTATTTGAATGAGAAAACATAAAGAGAAACTGTCAAAGTTAACTGCTTGATTGTATATATTGTGTGTGTATGTTCAATAGAAAATGGAAAAGCAAATACAAAAATAGAAAATTGCAAAATAAAAAAAATATAAAAAAAACACAAAAATAGAGTTTTTCTTGTTAGTTAATTGTTTAGGACTGAATCTGTTTTTGCAATTTGTGAAAAATGATAGATACATTAGTTCTGATCAGTTGCATACTTCACTTGTTAATAAAGTCTGACGTGATCAGATATGATGTGTAGGTAAGCTCATGCAATTATACTGAAAAAGTAAATTCTTGTGATTAAACTAAATCAATCATGCATTCATATTTGTCCATTTTAGTACCAATGAGTAGTGTTGATTTCTCAAATTGATTGCTTGTTATGTCATAATCTCACACCTAGTGGCGATATGAATAACCATTGAGCTCTAATTATTTATAGCATCTAATCACTTCTCTGTTATAAGTCATCATAGACCTGAAGTGATGAGATATCCTTTGTTGTAAATAATTACAAACCTGGATATTCTCACTTGATGCAAAAAGATGCCAATGTGCACAATCTTAACATGAGATCTGGTTATAAGTATATGTCAGGTTAACAAGTTGAGAAAGGTTATTTCTTGTAGATCTTTATAAGAGTTGAACTCTCTAAGTCTAAGTGTGACTTACATAATGTCATATCTAATCGTACCTTAATAAATCCAAGACTTGAAAAAGTAAGCGTGCTGAGTATCTTGCCAAGAGCACTCATTTTCTGTCCTTAGATCTCATGTCTCCTTTGCTGCAGAAATGCAGACCTGGAACACACTTGATTAGGATTTAATCACTGTACTATCCATTATTTTTTTATTTTAATGTGCTGATCTAAACTGATATGATCTCACTGCAGGCATGTGATTCAATTGTATATAGTCGATTTTTTATTCTGCTTTAGTTTTGATTTTTGAATGATTTTCTGTGTGCAGGCATGTTAATAATAATTAGTTGCTCTTCTTGCAATGAAAAAGAAACTTCTAAGTTTATAAAACTTAAAAGTTTAGGGGAGTAAAAATAAAAAAGAAAAAATAATTGATTTTCAAAAATGTGAAAAATCCAAAATAAAGAGTGTTTTAGATAAAAAGGATAAAGCTGAAATTACAAGTATGTGTGTGTTTGACATGATGTAAAAATGAACCTAAAAAGAATTCAAAAGTGGAAAAGCTTCTTGCAACAAAATAAAGACTATTTGAAAATTTAAAGACTAAAATGACGGGAAATTGTTTTAAAAATTTAAATTAAAAATAAAATGGTCAAAAATAAAAAAAAAATTTGAAATGTCAAAAAATGATAAAATTGAGGGTCATCAATGAAAATTTGAGTGATAGTCAAACAATTTTAACTAAGTGTTAAAAATTGAGTGTGAATAGTGCTAATGTGTTTGTATAGTGTTCAGATGAATGATGAGAAATGTTCAAGTGTCAAGACTCATGGAAGGATCCCATGCGCCTATACAGTACTCACAAGTCCAGATTAGGAGTATGGTGATTTATCAGGAATTTGTACAAGTGTTGGGCATTTCATTCAAGCTCATGCACCTAATCAGTTGTCATGTGTCTTAAATTTTGGTCAAGTGTTGGGCGTTTCATCTTATGCTCATGCGCCTGAACAGTACAAGGCTTCCAAGGGTCAGAAGTTTGAAGTGAAAAATTACCAAGTGTTGGGCGTTTCATCTAGTCTCATGCGCCTGAACAGTGCCAAAGCGCCTAACAGTGCTTATGCGCCTGAATAGTGCTCATGCGTCTAAACCTTATGGGCATAAACAGTTCTCATGCGCCTGAAAAACTTGGTGAAATTTAGTCTCATGCGACTGAATAGTGCTAATGCGCTTGACCTCATGCGCATAAACAGTGCTCATGCGCCTAAATTTTCACTTATATATATATATATATATATATATATATATATATATATATATATATATATATTCAACACTTGTGTTTTTTCATTCATTCACTCATATTCTCTAATAAACACTCTCGACTCTCATTCACCCGATTCACTCAGTTCATCATTATTGATAGTTGGTGTAAATACTTATGATTCTTAGGTAGATGCACTGAATCCAAACATCATTTCGAGATGAAATTCATCTGATTTCAAGTTTATACTTCGAATTCGATCGGGTGTTTTATGTCTGTTTAGGCGTATTAACCCTAGTTCGAAGGAAAATTTGAAATTATGACAATAATATGCATTAACAACTAAAATTGAACATTGATTGATGATAGAAACTTGTTTTTGAACAGATTGAAATGATTAAATCAGTATTTCATCAAATTGTGTTCTTGATGATTATGAGTTCATCAGTCGGGTTTTGAATATGAACAGTCAAATTCATGAAATTGTTAATAAAATGTCAAATTAATCACAAAATTTCATTCATTAATCTGATTTTGAGAAAAATTTCAATGATTTGGTGTGTTTAAATCATTCAAACATTAACTTGAATGCAATCTGCTCTTGACAGAGTATGTTGAACACTAGAATTTTTTTTTGAAATTTAAGTTTGAAAGTTTAAAAAATACTAATTCAATTGAAATCTAATCAAAGTTCAAGACACTTAATGCATTACTTGATTATTATGAATTGTATAAATCAAACTTGTAACCAATATACTCTTGTTCATGTAATGAGATATATATATAAACACTTAGAAAATTTTTAAGTGTTTTGGTTCAAAATTGATAAATCACAATTTGTTTTTAAGTTTTGCAAATTCAAATGTGACTAAATTTCTTTGTTTTATGCATACAGATGGATGAGCTTAAGTTTGAACCGAAGCATAATGTAGCTGCTTTTCTTAACGAAGATTATCGAGATGCCATTGGTTATGAAGAAATGATCAGATTTCTGTTAAGGACGAAGTATGTATATGCTATGTGTTACCAACCAGTCATCTATGCTAGACTGATTAAGAAGTTTTGGAACACTGCTAATATGGAGATTGATGAGGAAGGTAGAAAAGTTGTTCGAGGTTTTATTACTAATGAAAGGATGGTAGAAGTATCTGAACAAGCCATTCGAGAAGCTCTAAGGCTGGGAATAAATGACCCACAAGATTTGGCTGAATTAACTTTTGATGAGTGCAGAGAAACTTTTATTGCCATAGGTCATCCGGATAACTTTCCGAGGAAAAAATTTTTCCGAGCAGAGTGTATAATCACTGGAAATTATTATGTTATCTATTCCAACACGGTATGTCCAAACGAAGTGCGGGTTGGAACTCTTTTCCTGTTGATATAGCATCTCCAATTGTTGCCATTGCAACAAACAGAAGATTCAACATGGCTCGTTGGATTATGAATGGATTTGTCTTTAACTTGGAAAAAGGAATCAGAAATAAGTATATGATGTATCCCAGATTCTTGCAGATGATCATAAATAAAGCCAATCCTGATTATCATGCTTATGGAGTTGGTGGTGAAAGATTGATTCTTGTGCATATGACAAAAACTTCATAAAAACGACTAGCAATGAATACTGGTGCTCCTAATGTACCAATGTTTGACTATATGAGGGCTATGGCTCAAGATGAGGTAAACATAAATGAAGATCTTTTTCATTTACTTGAGGATGAACCGGTTGATCCAAACGACCTGATTGAAATAGATCCTCAAGAGTTATTTGATGAAGATGAAGATGAAGATGATGATAATGATGAGAATGTTGATAATGATAGTTCTAGTTCCACATCTGATGATGATGATGATGGCAATGATGGTGGAAATGAAGTTAATGAAATCATTAATGAAGTAATTGAAGAAGTTATAGAAGAAGTTGATCATGTAGATGAACAACAAGAAGAGATTCAAAATGTTGATGATTCTAATGATGACATTAATCAGCATTTAGATTTTGATGTTCAAAACACAAAGGTTATTGAACCTGTTGTGCATTTGGATGAGGAACAAGAGAAAGATGATCAAATTTTGATAGAGTCCTTGAAAGAAGAAAACTCAAACAAAGATAAGATCATTGAGAATCTAAAAGAAGAAAATGAGAAGTTAAAAGAAGAACTGTTAAAGAAAGATGTTATGATTGCTGTCTTGGAAAGAGAAAAAGAAGAGAATGTACATAATTTTGAAGTAATGATGAAAGATTATGATCTAATGGAAGAAAGGTTCAAAGAGTTAAAAGAAAGTCATAAGGCATTGAAAGAAGAATTTGAAAAGATGAAGGAAAGCTTGAAATCTCCATCTTCTGATGTTATGTATCTGAAGTCACTCCTATTGATGTTGAAAAGATAGCTAAAGTAAATAAAGGGAAGAGAAAGATTGATGAACTTGATGTATCAGCTTGTGCTGAATCTTCATCGAAAGCACAAAAGATTGCATCTAAAGCTGAAATGCAAGAAAGTGAAGAGTTTGAAGCATAAGAGAAGATTGAAGCTCTTGATGATTTAGATTCAGAATTTGAAGATTCATGGTATAATGAAGTTTTAGAAGATAAAGATATAGTAGAAGTCAATTATTCTCCTGTTGAGGATATAACAGATGATATTCCTGTTGATGTTGAGGACAAGTATAACTACTTGGTTAACATGAAATATAACAGAGTTTTCTAGATGGGTTAACTGAATCCCAAATCAATGAAGAATATGCAAAGTGCATAACTGCTGAATCCATTGCACCAGTGGATCCGAATGAGATTGTTTTAGAACACGGTGAATGGAACCCAATCAGTGAAAGTATAAATGTTGAAGAACTTTCTTCTTCAGAATTACATCACCCAGATCCAGAAAATATGAATGTTATTGCGATGAGATTTTGGTTGCAATCGAGGAATCATCCAAGGAAAAAGCTGAACAGACTTCAAGCAGAATCACTAAGAAATTTAGTGAGAAGTTTTCAAGAAACTGAAAAGCAGACAAACAGAATGATAGTGCTTGACATGGATAATCCATAATACCTTGAGATTACTAAAAGAACAAGGATTTTGAAGCCTCGGGAGATTAAAAATATGGAATTGATAAGGAGTGGTCATGAAAGAAGAAAGGAATTAATGAAGATGTTTCCTGAAAATGAAAAACAAGCTTATCAGGTGTCAGTTGAACAAAAACAACTTTGGAATAAAGCTCGAACTGCAGGTGATTTGGTTCTAAACGTTTTGCAAAAGGGACAATCAATTTCTGAATTGCTTAACGCAATGATTGTTCCTGATACAACTAAAGAAGTGAAGATAGTCGCGTGGAAGTTTGACAAAATCTTTGATGCATTTTTGATTAAACGAGTAAATGCTATATGTGATGTCTATCACTTTTACTCGAGCATCATTGAACTTCCAGTTCAAGACTTGAAAGAATTGAATAGATTGCCTTTGTTTAACCCAACCAAAGCAAGTCGCGGTGAAAAATTTGTACAGTTACTGAATCGAGGTATATCTAGAATGAGTTCATTTTTGAAGACTCGTTGTGATCAAGAAGACAAAGAATATTTCAATTCATTAAAGAGCAGAAGAAAAGATGCTGATACAGCTGAAGAACAAGAGAAATTTTTGGAAGCATACAGTGATAAATACTTTGAGAAAGTAACCAATCCAGGACTTAAAGTGATTGATGGAACTCAAACAACAAAACCAATTTTGCAATGGTTTTACAACGTTGACACTTTTGAGTTAAAACTTGTCCGAAATCTCGACGATTGGGATAAAGACATGATCTCACTTTTTGGAGTGTTTGAGCTTAAATTGCTACATCCAAGTTACATATCATTTTTGTCTATACAAAAGTTTGAACGTGTTTCTTTGGAAGTTGCTGAAAACGATAAGAAGTACTTTATGATGATCATCAAAGTTATGGGCGCTGAAATGGAACGAATTGCATTACGTAAAGCGTTGGCATATGCAAACATTGTAAAGAAGGATATCAAGTCAATTGAGTTTATGAGGATATCAATTAAAGGAGTGCTTGAAGTTCATTCTCAAGATTATTCAAAACCTTTGGAATTCTATGCAAACATTGACATTGCAGGTTTATCCAAGGAGACGCTAGAGAAGATGAACCAGATGGAGATCAAGACAAATGCTTCAAAGCTTGAGCAAGGTATTCTTGCAGGTAAATTCAAGTCCGCGATCACAAAGGCGTTAAAGGAACTCGAGCTTTACAAAGAGAAGCTGATGTTCAAGGTTAAAGAAGAGACAGAAGATTATTTTGAAGATTGAAGATTGAAGATTGAAGATTCAAGATCATGAAGACTGAAGATTTTGAAGACTGAAGACAAATGTAATCTTAGGGGGAGTATTGTTTGACACTTAAAAGATTAACATTTTGTCTTTATGTTGTTTTTTGTCATAGTATAGGGATTTATTTGTAAATATATATTCCTTAGTTTCTTGATAGTATATATAGGATATTTTATGTATGTGCAGGGTAGACTTTAAAAAAAAGACCAGACTAGACAAGAGATTAGAAACAACATATAAGAAACTATTAGAATTAGTTGAATGAGTTGTAACCCTACACATTGTATCCGTGCATTTACTATCAATGAATCTATGATTTTTTGATATGATTGCTTATGTTTGATTACTTGTGTTTGAATTGATCATTGCATCACGAAATCATCAGAGATTCGATCCTTTTGAACCGATCAAACTGGGCTCACAGTTGAGGGGAATAGGTAATGTTCTATAATTGGGACAGATGAAGCCTGGCATCTTAAAGACCATGAGAAATCCAACTGTTGGCTTTTCAGGGCTAGAAACAACCATTGTCCTAAAAATGTTAGAGCTCATTGCTCAAGGTGACAACCTAGCAGCACCAGCTAGTGTTGAACCCACACCTTCTACTTCTCAACCCCTTATACAGCCACAAATAACTATCACCTACCAAAGAAAATCCAAACAAACCCCTACATATGCTACTTAGTTTGTGCAGGCCCTTATATTACCACCCATACAGGAGGAAGTGGACACTGGAGCTCCCACTTCTCCTAAGGAGCAAACTACTCCCATCTTACAAATAATCTGTGCTGAGGTTCCTCATGCTCAGCCTGATGGGCTCACAACCCCCCAATCCTTAAGCCTTCACTCAGAGTCTTAACACTCAAGTGAACAACTTTCAAGGGACAGTTACCGTCCCCAGCCTCTTGATCTAAACCAACCCATTCCAAACCTAGAATTCTATGATAATAAAGACATGGGATTTAATGAGTATCATGAGTCTCTTCTTTCCTCCCCTGCTCAAGGAGAGATGAGTACTCCTGTTTCTCCCATGTCTAGCCCATGTCATCCACCCACTACTGAGGTGGATCTCCTTGAACCTATTCAGGAGGTCCATATGGAAGAGGCTTTCACTTCAGCAAGTGACTACATAATTAAGACCTCAACCATGGCAACCCATCCCATTGACACTCACTTGAAGCTGTCATGGTGCAGGGGAAATCCAACGGCCAAGAACAAAGTGCTGGTGATGAGGAAGAAGACTTAGGTCCTATTCTCTCATCCCCCGTGATTCTTCTGATGAAGATGAGGGGAATATAAGACTAAAGGTGCAAAAGCTAACTCAAACCTACACCTATTTAGCCACCAAGGTTAGTCACTTGGAATCTCAGGTGACTAACTTGCTAAGAAAGGTCAATCATCAGCAACTTGAGATTTCTGATCTCAAGGAACAACTAGCTGGGAGACCTTTCAGGAGGGCTCAACCATGAACACAATCACCTATGGATATGCAAGAGGGTGATGCTACCAAAAAGGGGGAGAAAGTCCAAGCAATCATAGAACCTGAGAGTTCTTCACAGAGTATGGATATTAAGGATTCACCAACCTCACTTGCAATTGTCCATACTTAGCAACCTCCTTAAGTCCATATTAATATGGACTCACTCATTCAAAGTCTGTTTAAGGAGGGTATTCCAAGAGCTATGTCTACCCCACCCCATGATGCTGAGAATGAAATACTTGGGTGGAGGTATGATGCTGATAGGAGAGCTCTAATTTTGTATAGACTTCAGGCGCAACAAGAGGTTTTCAATTTTCAGACCCTGGAGTTCTATGACAGTCTTCCTCTAGTCCACATGCCACTTGCCAATCCTAGTCAAAGCAGGCAAGCTGGTAGACTGGCTGAGTAGATTCAAGACCGGATTGTTGAAGACTTCAAGAAAAGAGGAAGACAAAGGCTAATAGCCAATGTCATTGGTCAATTAGATGTTGAGGTGGAACCTAAGATTAGCTTCGAAGGGGAAACCTTGACCAAAGGCCTAGTGATAGACCCTGTGAACCTTGTTACAAGAACTGATTCACCTTAATGAGGAACCAGCTAGTGAAGGTGCTTCACAACCTCTCTCTGGCCAGAGCTTAACTACTAAACCAAGCAATGAAGGCCAAATCTCTCTCCACCCTGAGTCACCAAGGCCTGTGCGTGACAAAAGGAAGAGGAAGATGACCTCGGAGGAGATTGAGGAGGAGGAGAGAGAGAGAGGAAGAGGAAGCTAAGGGGGTCAGAGGGTCTCCAAGATTCATGGAAGCTACTATCAGAGTTGCCCCCAGGCCAAATACTCAGGATGATGAGTTGAGGTCAGCCAGATTAAACTACATGGGGACCAGGAACTACAACATATATGAACTCATCTCTCTTCCCTTAAAGAAACTCAATGAACTGGCAGACACAGAGCTGTTAAAGGAGAGGAAGGAGGCAGAGGATGCAGAATTTCTCCTAAAAATCAAGGAAGAAAGGAGACAGAAAAGGCTCTAGAAGCATGCTCCTATCCTCTCCCCGGTTCAGAAAATCCCTGAGAAAAGGATGTGGCCACTAAACAACCTCAGGTAGACAAAGAAGCTGATAGACAAAATATGATTAGCTACCTGAGTGCCACAGGTCTCTATCAGGCATCTACACTTCTTCCCTTATCATATGAATATGTTGAATCTGAGTATTTTTAGTAGCTGGAGCAACAAGTTATCAAAGAAAGAAAGGTTGCTAAGAGAAAAATAAGGGAAGAAGCTACAAATTCAAGAGACATCATCCAAAAGAGTCAAAAGAAGTCTGCTGATAGGCAGAGGATGATAAGCTTCTTGAAGCTGTACGGATTCTCCGGAAGGAGGCTTGGTCTAATGTCTCTATCCACTATGGATGAGCACACTAAATTGATCAAGCAGAAGATTCAAAAAGGAGAGCTTGTTGACTTACATTCTCAACCAAGTCAAGCTCAACCTGAATTTGAGGTAAAGGTTGAACCTACTGAGACAACACAACCTGAACCTAGAGCTGCATCTCAGCCAACTTCATCTTCTAATCTACAGCAGGGTCAAAATCCCTCTCCTTCTGAACTTTTGAGGGAAGAGGATCCAACTGAGAAAGACACAACAAGTCAACCTGGTGCTGAAGGCTAGTCTTCTCAATTAAAGACTTCAAAGAGGAGGAAAATGATGACCAGAAAGAGTGGTTCTAAGAAGAAGTCCAAGGCATCCACCTCTACACCTCAAGATGAGTCAGAGCATCCTAAGGTAGTGCAAGAAGAGGCTGCTCAACCAACTCCAACTCTAGTAGAGCCTCTTACAACTAGAAGACCCATCCTGTCCTGAACCTTTGCTACTAATCAAGACAGGTGGTATGTCATCAGAGATCACGAAGGTCAAGATGTCTATTTCTGACAAGACATGCTTAATCTTCCTTTACGTGATCTTCATGACATGAGAAGGTATTATGAGAGTCTGAGGGATCCTAATCAGTTGATGAAGAAAGGAATGATCTTGTTCCTGATGAGGACTGTTAATATCTAAGTATACTTTTTCTGTTTTGGTAGCATCAGCCTAGGGGGAGTTTGTAAGGTTATACTTGAAAGGCTGATGCAACCAAAGAAACCAAAGCAACCAAGGAGCTTCCAGCTTGCATGCATATTGTGCAGAGTAAAAGTTACTTTGGAAGTTTTACACTTCTCACAATAAATTATTCTAAGTGTAAAATCTTCCGAAGCCAAAGACCAAATCTTTCGAAGCCAAAGAACAAATCTTCCGAAGCCAAAGATGAAGTCTTCCGAAGCTTCAAAGACAAAGTCTTCCGAAGCCAATGAAGTGAAGACTGATTTCTTCCGAAGACAGAGAGGACATGCTTTCTCTGATCTACTTTTGTATAAAGCTGACCAACTTTTCGCTACAACTTTGAAGACTCACCAACTTGCATGAGTTGGTGAAAAGGTCCATGCTTTTGTAACTTTAGATCATGGTTTAGAGTCTGTAACTTTCTACGTTGTACCTTTTATCCTTTTTATAATATATTAGGATGTGAGCTATGCCATGTCATAGTTACTAGTCAAAAGGCAATCTTCCTTTTGACTTTACATTGATATTGTTGTCTAGATTAGTGTTACCAGCTGGCCTTCAAAGTATTACCGGTTGTAGGATATAGTATAAAGTATCTCAGGTTCTTGTATTTTTTTTATGCTTTGTAATACTTGTAAAAGAACTTGAGAGCAATATACAATATTCTTGAAAACCATACTTATCTTGTTCTTGTTTTTAGTTCTGTCTCATTATTTACTTGTGTTCTTAGTATCATTCATATAAACCTGATTCCCTATTTGATCTGTTAATTGTTCTAACACTCTTCTTATTATGAGACTAATTGTATTGACCATCCTTTAACTGGTCCTGCACAATGATAACTTTAAGTACCATATAGACAATCTTCAATGAAATAATTATCCACCAGAAGTGCATAAGCAACCACATAATTTTTGTCTTGATATAAATGTATACTTAGAGTTGCCAAATCAAAGAAAACAAGGTGTTGGGATGACAATGGTTTTACAATTATGAAACTCTAGTTCTAATAATGTTAAAAATTAACATGTGGTATGAATATTATGTAATTAAAGATAATCATATGTCACATACAAGTCTCTATACATTCAATTCATTAAGTATATTTATTTATCTAATGTCATGTAACAGGCCATGTCCACTGTACCAGGATATTGTCCGCTTTGCTCCTAATGGGTTGTCCATCCAGAAACTCAAAAACTTTGTTTTCACATGATGATTTGCTCGCCCAGGCAAAATACATCCTAGCAGAAAAGGTTTCCAACCCTTGTAAGGAAGGCTTCGTTCTCCTTTCAACCAACGTAATACTTACATCTTTACCCCCCTTAGGGAGCCTAGCATACTTGATGGACACCAGTTCGGTCCCTGGCTTTGATATTATCTGTAAGAGCTCATGTCAATCGTACCAAGATATTGTTTGCTTTACTCTAATGAGTTGCCCATCCAGGAACTCACCGCTTTGAATCTGATGAGTTGCTCATCTAGGCAATACGCATCCTTGTAGAAAAGGTTCCCTCTCTCTTGTAATGAAAGCTTCTCCCATTCCCCCTAATGGTGTGGGACTTACATGTCAACTTACTAAGTACACACATACTACAAGAATATGTCATTACGTTATCAACTTTACCAAAGAAACACTACTAGAAAAAAAATAAATTTGCTACGCGTTTTTCCGTCGCAAATGTGTAAGAAAACAGAATTTGCTACACTTTTGCGACAAAAATATTTTGTCTGAAAAATGCTCATGGCAAACAGTTCATGATACACTTGCGACGCAATATACGACATATCCTAATTACCTTAAATTAATTATTCTAAACTAAATATGAATTGCAACGCATTTGCTATGCAATATTATTTTTAATATAAAATGCGTATTTAATTATTCTAAACTAAATATGAATTGCAACGCATTTGCTATGCAATATTATTTTTAATATAAAATACGTATTTAAAACAACGACGCATTAGCTACGCAATGTTAAAATACGTTATTTTAAAATAATGACGCCTTTACTATGCAATGTCAAAATACGCATTTTAAAACACGAAACATTTGCTACACAATATCAAAATACCATTTTTAAAACAACGTGGCATTTTCTATGCAATGTTATTATTATGATAAAATATTTATTTTAAAATAACAACGCATTAGCGACACAATGTTAAAATATGATTTTAAAACAACGATGTATTTGCTACAAACGTTTGTCTATTATCGACACATTTGCTACGCCTTTGCTACAATTTTCAGGAAGCCATGTGTCAAATTTCTAACGCATTACCTACGTAATTATTTTTTATTAAAATTTTTTAATAAAACAAATAAATCAAAATTTTTTCTGCTAAAAATACAGGAAAAGTTTACCAAACCTGCTTGACAAATCAACCATAATTTCACCCACAAAATATGTTTTGCAAATTAACCATAAGTACTACAAACATGTTGTCTAGGTCACTAGTGAAGTTTAAAAGAAATGTTGTCTAGATCAAGTGGTAAGTAATTGTAGTTTTAACCATGTAATCCATGTTCGATTCCCTTTAGTTGCACTTTCGTTTTTTTACTACTAATATCACATTCACTTTCAAATGCGTTGCATTTTTCCTACACATTTGCAATAGACTTATTGGAGCCAAAAATGGTATTGGTTGCTTTAGCGTGACTGTCGTTTATAGTTAGCAGCCGTAACTAAGAGCCTGTCTTGAGCCCAAACTATCACACGCGCAACACGTGTGTATGGAAACCACTAGTGAAGTTTAAAAAAATGTTGTCTAGATCAAGTGGTAAGTAATTCTAGTTTTAACCATGTAATCCATGTTCGATTCCTATTAGTTGCATTATGGTTTTTTTAATAATAATATCACACTCTGTTTCAAATGCATCGTATTTTTCCTACACATTTGTGATATACTTATTGAGTGCACGTATTTTGGTTCTTTTATGGTTAATAATATTTTTCATCGCAAATGTGTTGCACCCTTCCACACACTTGCGACATACTTATTAGCGTGCACGTATTTTGGTTTTTAATATCATGAATATTATTATTTCCTTCGCAAATGTGTCTCACCCTTCCACACATTTGTGACGCACATTTTGATTATTATTTCGTTAAATTCTACACATTTGCGAACACATTTTAACATTCATTTATTATATTACTTAAAATTATTTATTATTTTGAGTGATATTAGTAATAGAGTTAATTTGAATTTATGAATGTTAATGACTATTATTATTTATATTATTATTATTTTTAAAATCACAATACATTTTTATGTCTGTATAGATATATGTGGCCCATACGTTTGTGTGTATATTTACCATCTGTATTTGTATGTGTATGTTTTATATTTGTGATAATGTTGGTGTGTGCATGTGTCTATATTATTGTGCATGTGTTTTATGTGTTTAAACGTGTATATAATCATGGAATGACATTCATGGCAATAACACATGATAGTGTATACATAGGTACATAAGTGTATCATATTGTAAATTTGTGAAATAAACATAATTACTTTATAATAAAAATACACGAGGAATGAATAGTAATTTTGTGTATCTTAACGGTACATTTAAAAAAAATCCTACGGTTGACAAGAGAGAGAGAGAGAAAGAACCGGTTGGAGCGGCGTATAAGCTTCCCCCTTTCTTTCTTTCATATCGGATATATATATATATATGTAGGGCTTTATATTAGAGAGAAACGAGAGAGGCATCGGGTTTTTTAGAACTGGCAGTGATGTGGTGGTGGCAGCGGTGTGGTGGTTGTTGGGAGGGCTAGATTTTGAAGGATTGGTTGGGTTTGTGCTCTACTTCAGGTACATCTCTTCTTCTTCTTCCATCGCTTCATTAGTCATTTGTTTTCACAGCTTCGTAGGTTCGTAATCTATGTTTATTTTGCTTCTCACAAGAGCCACCGCCTCCGCCACTCCCCACCTCTTTTATCCCCTTTCTGATTTCTCTTTTCATTTTAGGTATGTTGCAACGCAAATGCTATAGCATCAGGTGATGATGACGTTTGGTGGAGACGATGGCTGAATCTGCCATCTCCAGGTGGATGATAATTTCGAGTTTAGGAGAAGAATTGAGATTCATAGAAGATGAATTAGGGCAACAATGAAAAGATGATTTAGATCTAGGGCTTGAGGACTGATTTTAGGAATTAGCTTCTGCAGCTTCATCAGTTAGTCATCATCATTGTTAACCTAAGGTAATTTATGTTTTCGTTCATCTATTAGTGAATTTTTGTTAGTTCTTTAACATTTGTTAAATATATACATCAATTTATGTGTGTTAGGTAATAGAACTACTGGATTGCTCATGCCTATTCAGTTAATAGAGTCACACGTGAGAACTCACAAACCTCTACCAAGTTTTATAATTTGGATAATCAAAGGAATGAATCAGGGTATGAAAGTGAACCCTACCACCGAAAGGTTAGTTTTTTCCTTTATTTCCATTGTCTTTGTTTTATTGTGCTACGATGGTGGTTGCTAACATGGTATTCAACTGTGGGTTAGTATTTGACCTGATTTGAACAAATAATGCATATTTTTCTTATTCAAAGTTCAAGTATTAACACTTATAAATCTCTTAACTTAATTAAATTTCAGATCTAGATAAGAAAACATGTGAGTTTTTGAAGAAATAATGAAATTTTGTGGTGCTTGGCGTTCATCCGCAGGGAGTACTTTAACAATCTCTGGTGATCTTAATTCATATAGGAGTAAACAAATTAATGTTTTCAATTGATTTTTATAACATATAGGATTGATTAAAACAGGGAGCTTGATAGGCGACCACTGACTTCTTCAAAGAAATTAACTTCATTCTCAAAAATTGGTAGGTCGTTTAATTAATAAATCATGAATTAAATTGATTCCAAGTATTGGAACATAACTTTAATGATTTATTGGAATGTTAGGTACAAATTAGAGAACTGAAGATTTGAAAATTGACAACAAAGAGCATTAACTATTTTCATAAATAAGTGAGCATTCTTGATTAAAGAAACCATTATCCATATGATTCGTAAGTAAATTAAGAAATCTACCATTCCAAAAATAAGAAGATTTCATGGATTGATAGGTGGACATTAGCGAAGTTTTAAATTTCTGGAATTTAGGGTTCTGAAAATGAAATTTTTTTATATTGCTGATAATGTCTAACCTCTAAATGCATTAGTAGTCTTTCATTATCTAGATTTAGTACCATTAATTTGTTTTCCTTCTTGACTAATATCTTAAATGAGCAGCACTGATTTCATATGGATACCCAAATTTGCTCATAAATGTTGATAACCTAGATAGCTCAAAATATTATTACTTTGTAAAAACAAAACTACAATATTGTGACTGTAGTTCCTTTTAATTAGATAAAGATTGAGTTAGTTGAGTGAGTCTAATAGATTTTGGCTGTAATTCCAGGTTTGAACTTTCGGGAAAGAAATGGCATTGCAAGTCCATAGTACCTAATTTCGTTTTGTTTGTCATGATGAGTTTTAATCGATGCGAGTGATTTAGTTTGGCATAAGTAATCAAGACATGAGTTTTTTATTTAACTTGAACTTATGCTATTTTTTATCTGCTTTAGAGGTTTTAAACATGAAATTGTTGGTTGAGGTTTAGTATTAACACTCTTTAGGGTTTTTCTACTCCAGGGAACTAAGGAAGGTTTTGATGGCGGTCCAGAGGCCCTACGCGAGATTCCTGCTTACTACAACTGCCCTATTTCATGTTACTGGTGACTCCTTGATTGTATTGTAGATTTTAAACCAAGTAGCATTGATAAATTAGGTGAGGACAAGATGGAGGATTTGATGAAGCAGCTTGAGGAGCTTACAAAATCTTGATTTAGGTAAATTGATCAATCCGGGTTATGTTTTATCTCTAACGGGTTTTGACCAGCTTATTCATAGGGGCAAATTGTTTTGAGGTTGAAGCTATGATAATGCATTAATAGATTACCTGTTCGTTTGTCTTTGTATGCACTGTGTGTACATGATGATCTGCTAACCATATATAAGTGTATAACCTCCGCAACACGCGGTGGTTAAACACTAGTTAGTGTATAATAAAGTTATATGAAAAAAAAGAGAAAACAAACTACACTCAAGGCTAAAAAAACGAAAAAATAGGATATAATATAAAAAAATATAGGAAATGTGAAGCAATATCCTACACATTTATGAGCAAACTGATTGCTTTGTTAAAAATATGTCGCTTAGTGTGACACCTTTGCAACATAAGGTAATTATGAAGAAAATATGAAGCATCTTACTACACTTTTCTTACCAAACTTTACGTTTCATCATAAGTTTGTCACTTATTATGACACATTAGCGATGCAATCACTCATTATTATAAAATGACAAAATTAATATAGTATGAATAATATTATGATAACAAAAACATAATAATTATTACTAACTATTTTTCTACAAAATAAAAATAATAATATTAATAATAATAATAATAATAATAATATTTATTATTATTATTATTATTAGTAGTAGTAGTAGTATTATTATTATTATGCTATAATTATTATTTACTATAATTATTTACTTTATATTTGTATGTTTAGTTGTTTTTTGTTGCAAATGCATTGGAAACTATGACACATTTGTGGTGTAATGCTATTTTCATTTATTAATACTAAAAAAAATAATAATAATAATAAAATTATATATATATATATATATATATATATATATATATATATATATATATATATATATATATATATTAAAATTTATGTCGGTAAGTACAGGGGTTTTTTATTGGTTTATAAATTGGCCATTATAGTTTTGATAATTTGTAAAAGGTCTTCACAAGGTACACAAAATAGTATAAAAGGTACAAGACTCTTTTTCTCTCTCTCTAATCTAAAGAGAAAAGTCAATGAAGCGATGGTGATCAAGAGGTGCTCCGGTTAGGAACTGCAGAGGCAATCGGTAGGAGTTGGAGCATGCAACAGATGGAGATCGATCATACCGATGCCGACAGCGGCGGCAGTGGTTGTGTTACGGTCTGGTAGGAATAAACGAAGGGGGTTTATCACTGTCCACCAACGCACGATTTCTAGCTTTCCTGATGTCCGCTTCTTCTCTTCCACGAGGACACCACCCTCTGCCTATATCGCTTCACATCAAGGCTGCCGGTGATGAACTTCTTCTCTAGCGGCTGTCAAGCAAGTTATTTAGGTGTTTGTTTCGTGCTTTTGCATGATTAATCTGCAAATTGTTTTCACATGTTTCATTTTTATTTGTGAAACCATAATATGCTTTAGTGAAATTTTGTAGAAAATTGGTTGAGATTTTGCAACGATGAATGCAATTTGATGTGCTTTTGGGAAGCTTAGGTTTTTTTGAAAAAATTGATAACTTAATTGTGTGATATTATTTGTGTATTTTAATTCTTTTTTAGTTACGCAATAATTCAGGACTGTGTTATTAAAACATTAAGTTGGGTCACATTTAGTAGGTTTTTTTTTTATGATTCATGGTGGTAGTAGGGTAATATTTAGTCCCTAAGAAGCTCTATTGGTTATTTGTGAATCAGCAAAGGTGAAACTTACTGTACATTCTTTTAAATACTCATATTGAGCAGGTTACAGATCTTTGACTGCAATTTGCTACAAATGTTTAACTATCTGATATCGAGCAGTAGCCAATTCACATCGTGTTTGAAATGTAAATTACAAGAATATATCAGTCCTTACAAAAGAACCCACGGCAACACACGGAGGTCATATCTAGTTATTATTATTATTATTATTACTACTATTAATATGTTTAACTATCTGATATCGAGCAGTCGCCAATTCACATCGTGTTTGAACGTAAATTACAAGAATATATATTGGTCCTTACAAAAGAACCCACGGCAACGCCAATTCTCATCCGCGGTGAAACTTAGTCATCCGCTGTAATACCATAGTATTCCTTAGTTATCCGCTGAGGATATTGACTGTCCGCTATGGACACTTAAGTGTTTAATTCATCCGGTATGGACTTTGGTCGTCCGCTGTGGACTTTGGCTGTCCGCTATGGACTTGGCTATCCGATGTGGACACTTAGTACTTAAGTCATCCGCTGTATATCTTATTCATGCGCTATGAACACTTAGAGGCTGTTTGATTGCATCTGATTGATCCTCTGACTGCTGACTGGGTCAACCAGTCAGCGCGTTTGATTTGCAAAAAATAGGTTCTGACCGAGTCAGCCTTCTGACCCACCCTTGTTTTACCCTCTGATCCAGTCAGTTTTTTTGAGACCTCTGACCCAGTCTCCACTACTGACCACATCAAACAGCCCCTTAGGTTTATTCTGAAATTTTGGAAATAGAAATTAAGTGACTGGTACTTATGTTTTAATGGGAGATTATGTTTGTTTTATGTTTCTAATGCTTTATTTGCTTATGGGCTATTGTTATGATTATGAATATTTCATGTTATGTCATTTTAATAACCGGATACCTTAAAAGTATTATTTATAAACAAGTGGTCACAAAGACATAAAAGAAAGACAGTGGAACTTAATGAATGTTACCCCAGGGCCCTTATGATAAATGAAAATCCTTGCAAACACAATGAATGGAGGTGCACGACCTTGTTGTTGTTAGCTCAACTGATATGTGGCTGTTTCAGGATACACATCTGAGGTCTAATCCTTGTGATTGATAAATAAATGAATGAGACCTGTATTCATGAGCAGGCTTTGTGCCTAGCAGTGTAGGTCAACTGTCAAGGGCTAGCTACCACTTATAAATGTGTACTGACAGGGGTTCGGCATTTGTTGCCAACCAACTATGTAGGCTCTTGTTTTGTGCAATCCTAGTAAATGAAAAAGATAATGAAAGAAAGAAAGTTAATGAATCTCTTAACGAATGATTATGTATAATGATGGATGAACACCAAATGAAGCTTACAAAATGTTTATTTTCTATATTATCAAAACTAGAACTCACTCAGCAACGCTGAATTTTATATGCATATCAGTTGGCAGGTAATGATGTTACTGGGGATGGCACGTGGTTGTAGCTACTTAGCAAATAAAGACTAGCATCCATGTTATGCAGAAATGATATTTTTGTTCTTGTAATACAACTAAATGTTCTTTTGAAACTTGTAACAACGATGTATTTCTTGGTAAAATTTATTATTAATGCATGAAATGGTTTTTGTTTATCTATTCCGCTACCATGATTTCTTACTTTAATGTATTTTAATGTGTAAAGTGCTATGCATGACCAGCTGTGGGGTTTCCCGGGAATGGGGCGTTACAAGTTGGTATCAAATCAAAGTTTAAAAGAATTGGGTAAATTATTTTCAAAACCTAAACTTAAACTGAAAATAGGACCAAATGGAGGGATGCCAGCCCAAGTAGCCACGTGCCATCAGTTAATTTTTTTAAAGTTAACCGGTATTATGTACCTGTGCTATCAGATTTACGTGCTTAGTAGATTTGGATGCTGATGTAGTCCGGATAGGAAATACTTAGGGAATGAAGAGTAAAGTAAGTGGCTAATCACAACTGGCCACTGTAATTAGGGACTTACTATACATGATATAATCTGAGCTATTACCTTGAATGACCTTGTTGGTGTTTGAATCTTATAGGAAGTAGACTTTATGGCGGGTAGAAAATCTGGGCAGGAAACCCGAGGTGGTGTTCGTGGGGGGTGTGCTACTGGGCCACGTGTCACCAGGAGCAAAGCTAAAGCTCCTGAGACAGTTTATTAGGACACAGATCTCCATAGCCACCAAGAGGGTGAAGGATCAGCTACCCTCAAATCTACGGTGAAGGAAGCTATTGCTGTTGAGGTCTACGAGGTCATGCAAAATGTGTTGCCTTCGGTGGTGACTGAAGTGTTGAGGGCTGTAAAGGATGGGGAAAGAGCTGAGGATACGGGGAAGAAGGAGGAGAGGAAATCAATAAAGTCCACTGAAAGGACTGAGGAAGATAAAGAAGAGCCATCTAGCCCAAAGGTGGTAATTCATGGTGATGATAGCGAGGAGGAGAAGGAGACTGCTAAGGGGTGCAGCTATGGGGCGTTTCAAAGATGCAAACCCCTAACCTTTGACGGTAATGGCAATGCTACTGCTGCTCACCGTTGGGTTCAAGAGATGGAAGCAGTCCTGGACATTAGTGAATGTCGGGAGGATCAGAAGGTGAAGTTTGCCTCCTATTCTTTCATTGACTCGGCACTATGCTCGGCACTATGCTGGTGGGACAACATTGTCCAAGCCGAGGGAAAATGATCCATAGCAAAGATGAGGTGGTCAGATTTGAAGGAGTTGGTGCTGGAGGAGTATTGTCCACATCGAGAGTTGGATAAAATTGAGAAAGAGTTCTTGCATTTGGAGGCCGGGAACATGACTCATCAAGAGCACACCTCCAAGTTCAATGAACTTGCAAGACTTGTGCCAGATCTGGTAACTTCGGTGTCCAAGAAGATTAAGAGATACATGCAAGGTTTGCCCGTGGACATTAGGAGGAACATGATAGCCGTTAGACCGAGCACGTTTAGGTCAGTGGTAGATTTGGTGGGGAGATTGTATGATGAGAGGGACCCGGTGCCAGTTCAGAAGAAGGTCGAGAAGAGTTGAAATAAGAATGGTAATGGGAAACTGTTCAGGAACGACAACTATGGAATTGGGGAGAAGAAGATGAGGGTTGACGACCGCCGCCCAGAACAAAGGAAGGGGAATGACCGAAGGGAATGTAGGAAGTGTGGGAAGAGTCACACGGGTGAATGTAGAGTGGGGACGAATAGGGGTTTCAAGTATGGAAGCGAGGGCCATTATGCTAAAGAGTGCAGAGTACCGAGATGCTACCAATGCGGAGAGGGAGGCCACTCGGGCCGGGTGTGCAAGAAGGGTGGAGCAGGAAGCTCAGGGACCCAGACGATGGGGGAGAAAGGGAAGGGTGAGAGCCCTAAAGAAAAGGCAAGGGCATTTAACATGACCAGGGAAGAAGCCAGAGTGGACCCTGAAGTAGTTTCAGGTATGTTTTTGGTAAACCAATTATATGCTTCTGTGCTCTTCGATTCGGGTGCTAGTAGGGGCTTTGTATCTGCTGTCTTTTGTCGTGTAATGCATGGTAAGAGTAGGAAGATATATGTGCCTTTCCATGTGGAGACAACGATAGGAAAATCTACCAAGGTGACTTATATGATTGACGATTACCACATAGAATTGGACGATCATAGGTTTCCTGCTATATTGTATGTGATGGCCCTAGGAGGTTTTGATGTGGTGTTAGGAATGAATTGGTTGGTGATCTACAAAGTGAATATCGTGTGTCGAAAGAAGATGATTCGTCTGATTGCGCCCGATGGCAGTTTGGATACGGTTCACGGGGACAAGGAATGCATCACTCCGCGAGTGATATCTATGATCACGGCAGAGAAGTTTATGAGGCGAGGGTGTGGTGCTTACCTGGCTTATGTGAAGGATGTGGATGCTACCATTAGCTCAATGAATGGAGGTGCACGACCTTGTTGTCGTTAGCTCAACTGATATGTGGATGTTTCAGGATGCACATCTGGGGTCTAATCCTTGTGATTGACCAATAAATGAATGGGACTTATATTCATGAGCAGGCTTCGTGCCTAGCAGCGTGGGTCAACTATCAAGGGTTAGCTACCACTTATAAATGTGTACTGACAGGGGTTCGATATTTGTTGCCAACCAACAATGTAGGCTCTTGCTTTGTGCAATCCTAGTTAATGAAAAAGAAAGATAATGAAAGAAAGAAAATTAATGAATCTCTTAACGAATGATTATGTATAATGATGGATGAACACCAAGTGAAGCTTACAAAATATATATTTTCTATATTATCAAAACTAGAACTCACTCAACAACGCTGACTTTTTACATACATATCAGTTGGCAGGTAATGATGTTGCTGGGGATGGCACGAGGTTGAAGCTACTTGGCAAATAAAGACTGGCATCCATGTTATGCAGAAATGATATTTTTGTCTTGTAATACAACTAAATGTTCTTTTGAAACTTGTAACAACGATGTATTTCTTGGCAAAAGTTATTATTAATGCATGGAATGGTTTTTGTTTAACTATTTCGATGCCATGATTTCTTAATTCAATGTATTTTAATGTGTAAAGTGCTATGCATGACTAGCTGTGGGGTTTCCCGGGAATGGGGCCTTACAGTTTAAAGAGCCACATGCAACATATGATATTCATGTCCAGACGATGAAGCAAGAGCTCCCAGGTATTATTATCAGTAAGATCATTAAACTCGTCTGTCATACCATGGTTCCAAACCAGATTTGATAAAGCTTTAGAGGGGTTTTAGGTATAGGTTGATGAGTGAAGGTATGAAGATTATGTGTGCTTTATGGATTTAGTTGGACAGTGGAGGATGATAATTTTATGGTGGGGGAAGGAGCGGTAGTAGGTGGTTTTAATGGGGCAATTTTGGTAGTGTCTATAAGGGTCTCAAGACTGGAGTGGACTATGTTTGTAGTTTAATTAAATGGTGGGTTAGTTTTCGGACGACAGCTATAGGTCTGACAAAACAAGGATTCATCACGGGTGGAGAGATTTTGGTTGGATGGTGTAGATATGGAAGTGGCTTGATTAGGAAGGTGTTCCTAGATGCTCAGATTAAGTCTTGATGGAGTTTGAGAATGAAGGAAGTCATAAGAAGGAGGAGGAGATGAGCTATTAGTGAAAGGGAACATGTGTTCATAAAAAAACATCATGCCGAGAGATGATAATTATTTTAGTTGAGTAGTCGAAGCATTTGTACCCCCTATGATTAAAGGGGTACCTCAGAAAGACATAGGGAGATGATCAGTTTTGTAACCTATTTATAGAAGTGGAAGGGAGTAGAGGCTACAGAGGCAACCAAAGAGTCATAGGTGAGAATATGTTGGGGGGGTTTTTATGGTATAGAAGTGTAGTAGGGGTTTGATTGTTTTTTGTTTTAGATAGGAGAATGTTAACAAGGTAAGTGGCCCAAAAGGTAGGAGGAAACAATGCATGAGTAAGAAGAGTTCATATACTATTTTTGATGGAACGTATTTTGTGATCGGCTTTGCTATTTTGAGAAGAGGTGTAGGGCAGGAGAAACGAAACAACATTCCATGTTTATTAAAATTATTGTTATTGTATTCTTTACCATTATCACACTAGATGCTTTTATTGGTCTTTGAATTTGGGTTTTTAATTAGTATGTGAAAATCATGAAAAATAGATAATAAACTTGACTTGTTTTCTAACAGATATACCAACAGAAATTTGGCGTAGTCATCCAAACATAACACATAATACCTTAGACCATAATAAGATGTTGATTGCATTTAGGATCGTTGGGAAACCTGACACGTGACTATTACTTTGCAAACCTGAGAAAATGAGACAAACACGCTTGATCAACGTGGTTGTTAAGTTATCTCTGCGTGAACATGTTGATTATTTTCTGTTGTGTGGAATGACATAGAAGTCTCGTCAGGAAAGAAAAAGCGTGCATGGCGTGAATATTGAGTATTACCGAATACTAATATGAATATATATATATATATATATATATATATATATATATATATATATATTACAGGAATTTCTAAGAAGAAGAAGGGTTTATTTTTGGGAGGACTTTTGGATGAATTAAATCAACTCCGTCCAAGTCACAGTCTGGAGACTCGAAGAAGGGTCGGAGCTTGAGAATAGTTTGATATTTTGCTAAGCATGACGCATCAGGCCACTACACTGTAGCGCCTTCGGTCTCAAGGTAGAAGTTACCTTCACCGGAGATGAGCACGGTGGTGAAGATGATGAGAATGACAAGAAGGCGTGACACTGAGAAGAAGTCTGTGCGGCTATCGATTCGCGTGTCCTTTGGGATACCTGAAGGAATACCTACTAGAATGCCACCTATACTATCTGAGGATGATGATGAGCCTAAGGATAACTACGAGCTCCGAATCACATTGTGATTTCTAACGATAATACCCGCATTAGGGCAGCCAGCCACAACGAGCCCAAGGCGGAGAGCGGTGATGATGAAGACAAGAAGGCTGGTGATGAATAGTTAGAGACCGAGGGGTATCGTGCTCCTGACAGTCTATACGAGTAAGTCTTGATGGACTTTGACTACACTGATGCATTGAACGAGCAAGAGGTTCAAACTTTCGAACTAGATTAGGACAGCAGTCATAGGCTAGGCAGGGACACCCTGACCTTTACGAGGGGTATGAGAGGCTATGGCAATAGGAGAAGGTCGAGATTCACGAAGCAATGAGGCATAGTCATTATGAATATTATCGGCCATCTTAGAAATGCCAGTCATCGCTGATGTACCCACATCCGCCTGTTGTTTACTAGCCACCCCCTGTAACATATACACTAATGCCCTATCCTACCTGATTCATTACCGATGATGTATGCCCCTTATCATCCTTATCAGCTGGCAGCACCATACCCTTCGTACCATTCGTATCCGATACCGGCTCGGAATTCCTTTGGCACTGGATCGTGTAGCTATCATGCCATCGATATGTTTCAACGATCAGCTAGCATTTATATTGATGATAGCCGTGGGATATGGGGTAGAATTGATGATCAGGATGACGACCAGGTACATGTTTTGGACTGATCGAGGAATGGGATTGGAGGTTCGGGTAGAAGGTATTATCTTTGAGGTCGTACGGTTGATTAGGGAACCTTATTTTTTTAGGATTAGTATTTGAAAGATGTAATGATTTACTAATGTATAAGGACATGATGTATTTGATGAAACAATGTAATGAATGTACCCCTATATGACCATGTAAAATGATTCGGTTATGTATGTGATGATTGATTGTGATCTAGTTTATTGTGCATCAATTAATTTCCTAATGGGATGGTCATGATGATTAGGGTTGAGATTTTGACATTGATGTTTGTGTGAATGTCTTGAATATGTACAACTACTAATATTTGATATCCATTCGCGTGATGTTCCTATAGAATGGCTAAGGACAAGGGTAGCAACGCTGCCGAGATTACTAATGAAAATTTTAGCCCGGGCCCCACTCCTTCTACTAAATTTTGGAATGGTTCACCTGCTCCAACTGAAGAATTGAGGAAAGCTGAAATCACCACTGAGCTGTAGCAAATGATTGCTATTAGAGTAGTTGTATCTGTGCTTGCCATCATTGCCAGAGTCACTAAGGCAGTGTAAGGCGAAGAAAAAACCTCTGACAGCAAGAAAAATGAGAAGATATGACAGGAAGAAGGATTGTTTAAATCAAAATTCAAAGCATCTGATGGTAGTGAATATGAGAAAAGTAGCCCAAGTTTTGAGGTATCTAGGGAAGTCAACAAACCTAGGTTTAGTCTAAAGATTCTAACTCAAAGGATTGTACATATCGGAACAACATGGCATGTAAAACTGAAATGTTCAGGTGTGAAAAGTCTGCCACCAATGCTCTCCGATGGATCAAGGAGATTGAAACCACTCTGGATGTCAGTGGTTGCAAGGAATAAGAGAATGTTAAGTTTGTTGTTCATTCATTCAAAAGAAATGGCCACACCTGGTGGAAGACTATCATTTCAACTCGAGGTCACACTAGAGTGTTCATCATGGGATGAAGGAAGTTTAGGACGTGTTTTCTAGAGAAGTTTGTTCCACATCATGAGGTTGAACAGTTGGAAGACGATTACCTCCACTGGACCATGGAAAGTACTGATTATCAGAAGTACACCACCCATTTCCTAGAATTGGTAGGCCTATCATATTACAATCTATAGTGGAGTTGATTATTGAATTAACTGAGGATTTGATCCAAGCTAAGGGAAGCCTAATGGGTTTAAACGTGGACAAGAAAGTGGAAGGGCAAGAATTTTCTCAGGGAAGACACTAAGAGACGGAAAGAAGCAGAGTTATAGTGGAAATAAGTTTCGTGAGATTAGGTCTCATAGGAGAGATGAGGTACCAAAATGCCCACATGTAGGCAGAATCACACTAGAACATACTATTAGGCCAGGTGTGAGAAGTATGGAAGGAATGGGCATGTCACTAAGGATTTCTGAGGCACCAAAGGCCATTGTATTCTTGGGTCGCTCGGTGGTGTGTTCATAGATGTCAAGGAACTATCATGAGCTCAAATATATTGTGATAAGGTTCTAAAACCTTCACATTATGCATAATTATGGATCATTTGGGTAAACTGGGGTTTTTTTAGAAAGAATCAAACTAGTAGATAGTGATTAGGATGCATATGGTTGTTATGGTCTAGGAATGACCATGTTCTAATAAAATGGATTTGTCAAGGGGTAAAGTTTGAATATGGTAAAGAATGAGCAAAACACACTAGTGTCTTAACCTTATGATTGACATAAATAATAAACACGTAAAGGATTTTGGATAATGATAAGATAAGCGTGTCTAGTCACTGTGGTTAGGCATATACGTAACCCTGGCTCCTCGACGCATGTCCGTCATGAGCCGTGATAGGGAATGATAAATTGGGTTGTGGAAAACCGTGGCTTGAGGTCATTAACATGACTAGGGATGATTATATACATTGACTCGGGTAGGGAATCCCAAGAGTTAGCACATCTAAGTTTTATATAAACTTGACGTGTGTGTGTCTATATAATACAAGATTATTGTAACGCCCGGAAATTTTAAGAAAAAAAAAGAGAAAACAAAAGGAAAGAAAAGTAAGGGAGCAAAAAAGGGTTTTATTTCAAAAAGCAAAGGTAAAAAGTGTACAAGGGCCAAACCGGTCCATAATAAGGTTTAAAAAGGAGGTAAGGCCGCCCATACTCTCTCCCCATGCACTCAAATCATATAACTAGAGTGAGATAAAGGACTCCCACTAGTTCTAGAGTGAAAAAGTAGAAGAAATCTTCAAAAAGGTAAGACTTTAATCGTGTTTCTTCTCGGATTTCAGTCGGGGTTCAAGATTCTGGATCGATTTCTGTGTGTTTATATGTGTTTAGTTGCTTCTTTACGTGTGTTTAGGTGTTAGAACTCCAGGTTGCTCTTGGGTTGTTGTGTTTGGCTCGAAGGCAATTTAAGGTGAGTTCTAGATCTCCCCTTTTACACGTTTTCTACCTTTTTTTTGGGCTGATGTGAGTATTAAAACTATGTTTCTTGTCAAACTATGTTTTTCCATGGTGAAGATGACTTTTACGAAAATATGGGTGTTTTTAAAGATTTCAGTGTTGATAACTGATGTTCAAGATGATCTAAGTGTGCTTCTTGTAGATCTAAGCTAAGTTTACGTTTTAAGATGTTGTATAAGACTAGAATTCACATAAGTGTTAATGCAATCATCCGCTGTGGACTTTAGTCATCCGTTGTGGACATACTTAGTATTTTATTAATCCGCTGTGGACTTTGGCCGTCTACTGTGGACTTTGGTTGTCCGCTGTGGACACTTATATTATTTAAGCCGTCCATTGTATACCTATTTCATGCGCAGTGAACACTTAGGTTTATTCTGAAATTTTGGGAATAGAATTTAAGTGCTAAGTACTTATGTTTAATAGAAGTCTATGCTTTCTAATGTTTCTAATAGTGAGAAAAAGTCAAATCAAGTTTTCTTCCGAAGCTTAGTTTTCTTCCGAAGCTTAGTTTCTTCCGAAGCTTAGTTTTCTTCCGAAGCTTAGTTTTCTTCCTAAGCTTAGTTTTCTTCCTAAGCTTAGTTTTCTTTCGAAGCTTGGTTTTCTTATGAAGCTTAGTTTCTTCCAAGGCTTATTTCTTCCGAGGCTTAGTTTCTTCCAAAGCTTAGTTTTTTCCGAAGCTTAGTTTCTTCTGAAGCTTAGTTTTCTTTTGAAGCTTAGTTTCTTCCGAGGATTATTTCTTCCGAAGCTTATTTCTTCCAAAGCTTATTTCTTCCGAAGCTTATTTTCTTCCAAAGCTTATTTTCTTCCAAAGCTTATGTTTGCCTTCAGAAGTATTAGTTTTAGTGTTGTGTTAGCATAAGTTCACGGGGCTTAAATTGCATGTTTGATTCTTTTCTTATGTGCTGCTATTACGAGTACTTAATATTTCATGATATGTGATTATAATACAATGGATAACTTAAAAGTATTATGCATAATCAAGTGGTCACAAAAGAATAAAAGAAAGACAGTGTAACCTAATGAATGCTACTCCCGGGCCCTTATAATATATGAAAAGCCTTGCAAGCGCAATGGAATGAGGTGCACGACCTTGTTGTCGTTAGCTCAACTAATCTGTGACTGTTTCAGGATGCACACCTGGGGTCTAATCCTTGTGATTGACCAATAAATAAATGGGACCTATATACATGAGCAGGCTTCATGCCTAGCAGTGTGGGTCAACTGTTAAGGGACCTATATAATGAGCAGGCTTCATCGGCATTTGTTGCTAACCAACAATATAGGCTCTTGCTTTGTGCAATATTAATTAATGAAAGAGAAAGATAATAAAAGAAAGAAAGATAATGAATCTCTTAATGAATGATTATGTATATTGATGGATGAACACCGAGTGAAGCTTACAAAATGCATATTTTCTATATTATCAAAACTAGAACTCACTCGGCAATACTGACTTTTTATATGCATATCAGTTGGCAGGTAATGATGTTGTTGGGGATGGCACGAGGTGGAAGCTACTTGGCAAATAAGGACTAGCATCCATGTTATGCATAAATGATATTTTTGTCTTGTAATACAACTAAATGTTCTCTTTTGAAACTTGTAACAATGATGTATTTCTTGGTAAAAGTTATTATTAATACATGAAATGGTTTTTGTTTATCTATTCCGCTGCCATGATTTCTTACTTCAATGTATTTTAATGTGTAAAGTGCTATGCATGACCAGATGTGTGGTTTCCCGGGAACGGGGCCTTACAAGTTGGTATCAAATCAAAGTTTAAGAGAATTGGGTAAATTATTTTCAAATCCTAAACTGAAAATGGGACCAAATGGAGGGATGCCAGTCCAAGTAGCTACGTGCCATTAGGTAATTTTTTTAAAGTTAACCGGTATTATGTGCATGTGCTATCTGATTTATGTGCTTAGTAGATTTGGATGCTGATGTAGTCAGGATAAGAAATGCTTAGGGAATGAAGAGTAAAATAAGTGGCTAATCAAAACTGGCCACTGTAATTAGGGGGTTACTATACTTGACATAATCTGAGCTATTACCTTGAATTACTATATTGGTGTTTAAATCTTATAGGAAGTAGATTTTTATGGCGGGTAGAAAATATGGGAAGGCAACCCGAGGTGGTGCTCGTGGCAGGCGTACTACTGGGCCACGTGTCACCAGGAGCAAAGCTAAGGCTCCCGAGACGGTTCATGAGGACACAGATCCCCATAGCCACCAAGAGGGTGAAGGATCAGCTACCCTCAAATCTACAGTGAAGGAAGCTATTGCTAACGAGGTCTATTAAGTCATGCAGAATGTGTTGCCTTCGGTGGTGACTGAAGTGTTGAAGGCTCTAAAGGATGGGGAAAGAGCTGAGGATATGGGGAAGAAGGAGGAGGGGAAATCAAGAAAGTCTACTGAAAGGACTGAGGAAGCTGAAGAAGAGCCATCTAGCCCAAAAGTGGTAATTCATGAGGATGATAGCAAGGAGGAGAAGGAGACTGCTAAGGGGTGCAGCTATGGGGCGTTTCAGAGATGCAAACTCCCGACCTTCGACGGTAATGGCAATGCAATTGCTGCTCACCGTTGGGTTTGAGAGATGGAAGCAATCCTAGACATCACTGAATGTCGGGAGGATCAGAAGGTGAAGTTTGCCTCTCATTCTTTCGTTGACTCAACACTATGCTGGTAGGACAACATTGTCCAAGCTGAGGGAAAACTATCCATAGCAAAGATGAGGTCGTCGGATTTGAAGGAGTTGGTGCTGGAGGAGTATTGTCCACATCGAGAGTTGGGTAAATTGAGAAGGAGTTCTTGCATTTGGAGGCTGGGAACATGACTCATCAAGAGTACACCTCCATGCTCAATGAACTTGCAAGACTTGTGCCAGATTTGGTAACTCCGGTGTCTAAGAAGATTAAAAGGTACATGCAAGGTTTTGCCAGTGGACATTAGGAGGAACATGATAGCCGCTAGACCAAGCACGTTTAGGTCCGTGGTAGATTTGGCGGGGAGATTGTATGATGAGAGGGACTTGGTGCCAGTCCAGAGGAAGGTCGAGAAGAGTTGGAATAGGAATGGTAATGGGAAGAGGTTCAGGAATGACAACTATGGAATTGGGGAGAAGAAGATGAGGGTTGACGACCATCGCCCAGAACAGAGGAAGGGGAATGACCAAAGGGGGTGTAGAAAGTATGGGAAGAGAAATAGGGACGAATAGGTGTTTCAAGTGTGGTGGCGAGGGCCATTATGCTAAGGAGTGCAGAGTACCGAGATGCTACCAATGCGGAGAGGTAGGTTACTCGGGCCGGGCATACAAGAAGGGTGGAGTAGGAAGCTCAAGGACCCAGACTATGGGAGAGAAAAGGAAGAGTGAGAGCTCCAAAGCAAAGGCAAGGGCATTCAACATGACCTGGGAAGAAGCCAGAGTGAACCCTGAAGTAGTTTCAGGTACGTTTTTGGTAAACTAATTGTATGCTTCTGTGCTCTTTGATCTGGGTGCTAGTAGGAGCTTTGTATCTGCTGCCTTTTTTCATGTAATGCATGGTAAGAGTATGAAGATAGATGTACCTTTCCATGTAGAGACATCGATAGGAAAATCTACCAAGGTGACTGATATGATAGACGATTGCCTCATAGAATAGGACGGTCATAAGTTTCCTGCTAGATTGTATGTGATGGCCCTAGGAGATTTTGATGTGGTGTTAGGGATGGGTTGGTTGGAAACCTATGAAGCAAATATCGTGTGTCGAAAGAAGATGATTCGTCTGATTGCACCCGACGGTAGTTTGGTTACGGTTCACGGGGACAAGGAATACATCACTCCGCGAGTGATATCTATGATCATGGCAGAGAAGTTTATGAGGCGAGGGTGTGGTGCTTACCTGACTTATATGAAGGATGTGGATGCTACCATGCCTCAACTGTCAGACGTGGCAGTAGTCTGCGATTTCCCCAATGTGTTTCCTGAAGACCTGCCAGGGGTCCCACCCGATAGAGAAATAGAGTTTCAGATTTACTTGATACCAGAAGCGCAACCCGTTGCCAAGGCACCATACCGGTTGGCTCCATTTGAACTCAAAGAGTTGATGACCCAACTGCAAGATCTTCTGGATAAGGGTATTATTCGGCCGAGTATCTCTCCATGGGGTCCTCTAGTTTTATTCGTGAAGAAGAAGGACAGTAGTATGAGGATGTGCATCGACTACCGTGAGCTGAACAAGTTGACTGTGAAGAACCGGTATCCGTTACCAAGGATTGACGACTTATTTGATCAGCTCCAGGGTGCTAGTTGGTTCCCCAGGGTTGACCTTCCATCGGGGTATCATCAACTGAAGGTGAAGGAGCATAATATCCCTAAGACAGCCTTTCGCACGCATTATGGGCAATATGACTTTCTCGTGATGTCCTTTGGTTTAACTAATGCACCAGCTACTTTTATGGATTTGATGAATCGGGTGTGTCGACCTATGATAGATAAATCGGTGATCGTATTTATTAATGACATCCTGATTTACTCGAAGAGCGAAGAAGAGCATGCTAGTCACATCCGCGAGGTGTTAGAGACGCTTAGAAGAGAGAAGATGTACGCCAAGTTCTCAAAATGCGCGTTCTGGTTGCGAGAGGTTCAGTTTTTAGGTCATGTGGTTAATCCTGAAGGGATTATGGTAGACCCGGCGAAAGTTGAAGCAGTGATGCAATGGAGATCCCCAAAGACGCCACCCAAGATCCGTAGTTTCTTGGGTTTGGCGGGCTATTATAGAAGATTCATCCAAAACTTCTCCAAGATAGCTTCACCATTGACCAAGTTGACCCGTAAAGATGTGAAGTTCGTATGGGGTCTGGAGCAGGAGAACGCTTTCGAGGGGCTAAAGACGAGATTGACTCAAGCTCCTGTCTTGATGTTGCCCGAAGGGAGCGAAGACTTGGTGTTCTATTAGGATGCTTATTATTCAGGATTGGGTTACATGCTGATGCAACGGGAGAAAGTTATAGCTTATGCATCCCGACAGCTGAAGATCCATGAGGTTAACTACCCTACTCATGATTTAGAGTTGGCGGCTATGGTCTTTGCATTGAAGATTTGGAGGCACTACTTGTATGGGGCGAAGTGTCCATCTTCATAGATCACAAGAGCCTAAAGTATTTCTTAGAGAAAAAGGACCTTAACATGAGACAAAGGAGGTGGTTAGAGTTGATCAAGGATTATGATTGCGAAATTCACTATCATCTGGGCATGGCGAACATGGTTGCCGATGCCCTTAGCCGAAAGGAGAGACCCGAGCCGATTCGGGTGAAGGCTTGTCAGTTGGTTATGACCTCTGATGTGATAAAGCAGATCAAAGAATTTCTGGATGAAGCGCTGAAAGAAGATTAGATTAATTCCGAAAGGATGAAAAGTCTAGTTGTTGACTTAGGGGAGAACACCCTTGGTGTTAGAACTCGATCCGGGCGAAAGTGGATTCCTCGTTATGGGGATTTGAGGGGAAGGATTATGGATGAAGATCACAAAACACGATATTCCATCCATCCTGGCGCTACAAAGATGTATCATGACCTGAAAAAGGATTATTAGTGGCCAGGGATGAAGCGTGACGTGGTGGAGTACGTGAGTAAGTGCCTAACTTGTTTACAAGTGAAGGCAGAGCATCAGAAACCATACAGGAAGATCCAACCCTTAGATATACCTGAATGGAAATGGGGCACATCACCATGGACTTCATCACGAAATTACCTCGTACGGCGAGAGGATGTGATACCATTTGGGTGATTGTAGACCGCTTAACGAAGAGTGCTCACTTCTTGCCAATCTGAGAAACCTACTCGTCAGAAAGGTCCGCGGAGCTATTCATCAAGGAGATTGTAACTTGTCATGGCGTGCCGGTGTCCATTGTTTCTGATAGGGACACCCGGTTCACATCCAAGTTCTGGAAGAAATTTCATGATGCGATGGGAACGAGGTTACATATTAGCACAGCTTACCACCCTCAGACAGATGGTCAATCAGAACGGACCATTCAGACCTTGGAGGACATGCTACGGGTATGCATTGCTGATTTTGGTGGAAGCTGGATGAACACCTACTATTGGCAGAGTTCTCCTACAACAATAGTTATCATGCCAGTATAGGCTTGCTACCATTCGAAATGTTGTATGGGAGACGATGCAGTTTCCCGGTGTGTTGGGGTGATATCGAGCAGAAAGAGTTGGGAAGTATCGAGATCATTGAGGTCACGTCGGAGAAGTTGGAAAAGAACAAGGATTTTACGAAGGTAGCTAAGGACCGGCAGAAGTCCTACGCTGATAAAAGAAGGAAGCCAATTGTGTTCAAAGTGGGAGATAAGGTGAGTTGAAAGTATCTCCTTGGAAAGGGATTATCAGGTTCCGAAAACGAGGGAAGTTGAGCCCAAGGTATATCGGGCCATTCAAAATCATTGCCAGAGTTGGTGAAGTGGCATATAGGCTGGAACTTCCAGATGAACAGCATAAGATTCATTCTACATTCCATGTTTCTCACTTACGGAAGTGCTTGGCGGAAGGAGATGTTGTTATTCATCTCACGGACATTGAGGTGGATGAAAGGTTGAATTACGTGGAGCAACCATTGGCTATTTTGGACCGACAGGAGAAACGGTTAAGGAATAAAGTGATTAGTCAAGTGAGGGTGCAATGGAAGCATCACAAGGGATCAGAGGCCACTTGGGAGTTAGAGGAAGAAATGATACGGCACTACCTAGATCTCTTTAAGGAGTGACAGGTTTTGGGGACGAAACCTATATAAGGGGGGTGGACTAGTAACGCCTGGAAATTTTAAGAAAAAAAAAGAGAAAAGAAAAGGAAAGAAAAGTAAGGGAGCAAAAAGGGGTTTTATTTCAAAAAGCAAGGGTAAAAAGTGTACAAGAGCCAAACCGGCCCATAATGGGGTATAAAACAGAGGTAAGGCCACCCATACTCTCTCCCCATGCACTCAAATCGTACGAATAGAGTGAGATAAAGGACTCCCACTGGTTCTAGAGTGAGAAAGTAGAAGAAATCTTCAAAAAGGTAAGATTTTATTCGTGTTTCTTTTCGGATTTTAGTTAGGTTCAAGCTTCTGGATCGATTTCTGTGGGTTTCTCTGTGTTTAGTTGCTTCTTTACATGTGTTTAGGTGTTAGAACTCCTGGTTGCTCTCGGGATGTTGTGTTTGGCTCAAAGGCAGTTTAAGGTGAGTTCTAGATCCCCTCTTTTACATGTTTTCTACCTTTTTTGGGAGGGCTGATATGTGTATTAAAACTATGTTTCTTGTCAAACTATGTTTTTCTATGGTGAACACTTAGGTTTATTCTAGATCCCCTCTTTTACATGTTTTCTACCTGGTTGCTCTATAGACATTGGTTGTCCTCTGTGGACACTTATATTATTTAAGTCCTTCGCTGTATACCTATTTCATGCGCTGTGAACACTTAGGTTTATTCTGAAATTTTGGAAATAAAATTTAAGTGCTAAGTACTTATGTTTAATGGAAGTCAATGCTTGTCTAATGTTTCTAATAGTGAGATATAAAGTCAAATCAAGTTTGATTCCGAAGCTTAGTTTTCTTCCGAAGCTTAGTTTTCTTCCGAAGCTTAGTTTCTTCTGACGCTTAGTTTCTTCCGAGGCTTATTTCTTCCTAAGCTTGTTTCTTCCGAAGCTTAGTTTCTTCCAAATTTAGTTTCTTCCGAAGCTTAGTTTTCTTCCGAAGCTTAGTTTTCTTCCGAGGCTTATTTCTTCCGAAGCTTATTTCTTCCGAAACTTATTTATTCTGAAGCTTATTTCTTCAAAAGCTTTTTTCTTCCGAATTTCTTCCGAAGCTTATTTCTTCTGAAGCTTATTTTCTTCCGAAGCTTATGTTTGCCTTCGGAAGTATTAGTTTTAGTGTTGTGTTTGCTAGTTGATAGTTAGCATAAGTTCAGGGGCTTATATGGCATGTTTGATTCTTTTCTTATGTGCTGCTATTATGAGTACTTAATATTTCATGATATGTGATTATAAGACCATGGATAACTTAAAAGTATTATGTATAATCAAGTGGTCACAAAGGAATAAATGAAAGAAAGTGTAACCTAGTGAATGTTACCCCCAGGCCCTTATAATAAATGAAAAGCCTTGCAAGCATAATGGAATGAGGTGCAGACCTTATTGTCTTTAGCTCAACTGATGTGTGACTGTTTCAGGATGCACGCCTGGGGTCTAATCCTTGTGATTGACCAATAAATAAATAGGACCTGTATTCATGAGTAGGCTTCGTGCCTAGCAGTGTGGGTCAACTGTCAGGGGTTAGCTACCACTTATAAATATGTACTGACAGGGGTTCGGCATTTGTTGCCAACCAACAATGTAGGTTCTTTCTTTGTGCAATCCTAATTAATGAAAGAGAAAGGTAATGAAAGAAAGAAAGATAATGAATCTCTTAACGAATGATTATGTATAATGATGGATGAACACCGAGTGAAGCTTACAAATGTATATTTTCCATATTATCAAAACTAGAACTCACTCAGCAACACAGACTTTTTATATGCATATCAGTTGGCAGGTAATGATGTTGCTGGTGATGGCACGAGGTTGAAGCTACTTGAAAAATAAAGACTGGCATCCATGTTATGCAGAAATGATATTTTTGTCTTGTAATATAACTAAATGTTCTCTTTTGAAACTTGTAACAGTGATGTATTTCTTGGTAAAAGTTATTATTAATGCATGAAATGGTTTTTGTTTAACTATTCTGCTGCCATGTTTTCTTACTTCAATGTATTTTAATGGGTAATGTGCTATCAATAACCAACTGTGGGGTTCTGGGATCGGGGCCTTACCATTATAAACGCTAGCCAACCAATGTGTGATAGACGCACTTGGGAAGCTCATCATTATAAGTCAATTTACTCCCCTCTTTATTAAATGTTTTAGGGTTGCAACTAAGCTTATAAAAGATTTGATATAAATCTTTTGAAAGTGAGCGGAGAAGTAAAACAATCTGGAGATCTGAGTAGCCATGGTTTTAGGTATGTCCAGATCGATGGTAAGCACTAGGCACAGGAAAATCATTAAGGTAACAAGAGGGTTACTGGGATGTAACACCTGCCTTAAACCTTAGGGCATATGTGCTCTTAGTTAGACCCAATTAGGTAAGGAAGAAACACTCTATGGTGAATACTCAATCCGAGGCCACAACAGATACTACGGATACGGTTGGACTAGTTTGATCCCACAGTAGAGACTTTGGATACGACTAGGGGATAATAATAGTTTGAGGCCATAGCAGAGTTCTATAGATAGGACAACAGTAATCTGAGGCCACAGCGGAGACTATGGATAGGGTTGAGCGGATTTGATGATGAGGGATTCGGTCGGTCGTGTGCCTATAACCTATCCACTCATTGTTATATAATTAAGCCTAGAGTGGCACATATGTTGTCAAAACTGATGCTCCTTGAGGCAACATCGGTATAGACTAGATTTGTTGATAATTACTTCAATACTAGTTGTGATTACCTAAAGCCTAAATGCTTTAGAGTCATTGGTTATAAATCACCAACAACATTATTGTTGACGTATTTTAGCTCCTGATACAAGATCAAGGAATGTTGGAACGCAATAAGCTAGGTTAAAGAGACTTAGCAGTTTAAGATGAATAAAATCTTTGTGTAGAAGATGTCGACTGGATTAACCTACTAGGGAAAATGTATATGTATTTACATTTGTAATTGTAAACATGATAAGCGCTTGGATTTATGTCAGAATTGTTAAGGTTTTAATTTAATCTAGTTTTGTGTTCTTGATTATTAAGACTTCCGTTGTATAATTTTATGTGTGCAGTACAACAGGTCGCGCCTATGGATTGGGGTGGACAGTCCAGTCTCGAGAATAGGGATTTGATAACCATTGTCAGCAACAATATTGTTTAAGTTACTATTATTGATATAATATTTAAGATTACCTATCGTGTTGGACAAGTGATTAGCAGCACTGGTGCCAAGATACAAGTTTAGATCCGAATTGAGACACATCATGTGAAAAGATTACTCTATGTTTGTGGGAATAGAATACTCAGATGAGGCATATGTAGCAAAAGGTGTGGGTGTAACAATACTACATGTTTTTGATGACCCAGGGGGCTTGCTTTCACCTTTGGTAGCCATATGTACTAAGTTGGGGTGTAACGCCCCAAAATTTCCAAGAAAATCAAAGAAGAGGAAAGTTCTTGTGTGGAAGATACTTCTTGCTCGAAAGCGAAGTTCTAGTGCGAGAACCACGCGATGCATATGGGGATCCTATAAATAGGTAAGAACATATGAGCATCCTATAAATAGGTAAAACCCATTTAAGGTATGTAACTCGTGTAATGATTTGTGTTCTGTATTAAGGAATTATTAATGATGAATATAATACCTGAAGGTGTAGTTTTCATTCGAAAAGGCTCTCGGGAAAGTCGGTTTTGTGTTAGAATCTTCAAGGTGAGTTTCTAGCCCCTTTTTATGCAAGTTTTTACGTTTTGGGGCTATTATGCATACTAAATTGTTTGTTTATGCTTGTGATGATGTTGTTTATGGTGATAAGCATGTTATTTCAGCCTCAGACGTGAAATGTAGTGTTTAGGCTGAAAATCTATAAGTTCTCATGCGAGTTAGATAGTTTGGGCTGTAAGGGTTTCAATTTTGAATAAGTTCTCGCGCGGTATATAGGTTTTCGCGCAATATGTAAGTTTTCGCGCGACTTGGGTAACTTGCTGTGCAAGGGTTGACTTTAGTAAGGTTCTCGCGCGAAATTATGTTGTGATATGTGCTATGTTATTTTGTGTTTTAACCGTTTTCAAAATGATAAAGTTTTACGATATGTCTTTACTTGGTATGTTATGTATTAATATCAATAAAATATTATGTAATGAAAGTGGTAGACAACGATCACGAAAAGTAGAACGTAATGAATGAATGAAAGTCTTGCAAGCAAAATGTAAGGAGGTTCACAATTCCCTGTATGGGTTTGTTAGCTCAACTGTGTGCGGCTTAGCTAGCCTAGAAGGATGCAAAGGGGGTTTAATCCTTGAGATTGACCATGTATGAATGGGGGTACACAATCCTTGTGATTGTTAGCTCAACTATAGGTGACCGTAATGGTCCAAAAGGATACTCACAGGGGTCTGATCTTCGTGATCGACCATGAACGGAATGGGATCTTTGTCGTGACGCCTTGAGATTGTGATCAATCTCATAACTTATGTTCGGGGCCAAGCGTATGACACTGATCCGTTACAGTGAAAGATAATAATGAATGAACGAAAGGAATAAACGATGATGAAAGATAAAGAAATGAACATATTGACATATTGAACATTATGAAAAAGGAAAAAAAATTTAATGAAAGTAAAATATTCTATTATAAAAACTAGAACTTACTTAGCATCGCTAACTTTGTATGCATAATAATTGTGAGGTAAATGATGATGCTGAGGAGGTTGGGCATGGACATGGAAGCTACTGGGATGGTTCAAATATGGCCCCTCACTTTTGAGAATGATGTTTATATTAACATAAAATTTGATTTTTAAAGGAAATGACACGATGTTTTGATACAACTAAAATTTTAATGAAAGTTGTGTTCTGTGCTGCAAATTTTATGTTTATTAATGTTTTATGCTAAGACTGCGAAAATAGCTCATGAGAAGCCCGAGCTTCATAATGATAAAGGTTGGGATGAGAGTGCCAATCTGAAGGCTTTAGTAAAAGAAGCTATAGTTGATGAGGTACATCAAGTCATGTAGATGATTCTACCATCTATGGTAACCGAGGTTATTAGAGCGGTGAGGGAAGATGAAAGAAAGGAGAAGAAAGAGATGAAGAGCACTGCTAATTAGAGAGGTGAAGATGGAGGATCCGGGGAACGAAGCAACCAGAGACTAAGATGATTGTTTCTAGTGATGAGGAGGAGGAGGAAGTTGTGCAGTAAACTGCAAAGGGGTGTAACTATAGGGCATTTTAGTGATACAAGCCCCCGAATTTTGAAGGGAATAGGAATGCTACTGCTGCTCACCAATGGGTGAGAGGGATGGAGGTTGTGTTGGATATCAACTAGTGCAGGGAAGATCAGAAGGTGAAGTTTTCTACCAACTTGTTTGTGGATTCAGCCTTGTGTTGGTGGGACAATATTGTGCGGGCTGAGGGTAATAGGGCCATTAGTAAGATGAGGTGGTCAGAACTGAAGAAGCTAGTAATTAAGGAATTCTGTCCTTACCGAGAGTTGGATAAGATTGAGAGAGAGTTCCTACAGTTGGAGGTGGGAACTAGGACACACCAGCAGTATACAATGAAGTTTAACGAGATGGTAAGGCTAGTGCAAGAGAAGGTGACACCCGTGTCACAAAAATTCAAAAGATACATCCAAGGTCTACCGGTGGATATCCGAAGACATATGATCACCGCCCGGCTAGGCATATTTAGGTTGATGGTTGATCTGGCAGGTATACTTTATGAGGAATGGGAGGAAGTGATTGTGGTGGAGGCGAAGAAGAAGTGGAATGTTGAAAGGAACGGAAATAGGAAACGATATGGCGGTGGTGGTTTTCCACCTGGTAGTAAGAAAGCGAGAGTGGATGATCAGAGAGTGCTGACAGGAAGTATGGGGGAACGGGTCTGCAGGAAGTGTGGGAAGAATTATGGCAGGGGAATGTAAGTTTGGATCGAATCTGTGCTTCAGGTATGGGAAAGGGAGCACACGGTAAAGGATTATGCAAAGAAGGTCAAGTGTTTCAACTGTGGAAAGATTGGCCACATGAGCAGAGACTGTAATTGACCAGGGGCTGAGGGTTCCGGGGCAAAGGGGGAAGCCGAAAAATGGAAGGAGGGGTAGAAAGCAAAGGCTAGGGCCTTCATTATGATCAGAGAGGGGGCTAGATAGATTCTAACGTTATGTCAAGTACATTTCTAGTAACCAAACTTGTGCACCTGTACTCTTCGATTCCGATGCTAGTAGGAGTTTTATTTCTGTTGCCTTTTGCGATAAGTTGCATGCTAGGAGTAGAAAGATTGATGAGTCCTTCGATGTAGAAACTGCCATTGGTAAGTCTACTAGGATATCTGACGTGATAGATGATTGTGATATAGAATTGGAAGGCCATAGATTCTCTCCTAGGCTGTTTGTGATGACCTTAGGTGGATTTGATGTAGTCCTAGAGATGGATTGGTTAGCCGCCAATGAGGCCAATATCATATGTCACAAAAGATGATTCGACTGACCGCGCCCAATGGGAGTTCTGTTATGATATATGGGGATAGTGTTCGTACGGTCCCGAAGGTAATTTTGATGATTACGGAGGAGAAGTGTATGAGGCGTGGATGTGGTTCTTATATAGCCTACGTGAAAGATGTTGATGTGTTAGCATAGAAATTTTCAGACGTACCGGTCGTGTGCGACTTCCTTGAAGTCTTTCCTGAAGATCTATCGGGTGTACCACCTAATCGAGAGATTGAGATCCAGATCGATCTGTTACCAGGTGCTCAACCTGTTGCAAAAGCACTGTATCGACTACCTCCCTCTAAGATAAATGAATTGATGACTCAGTTACAAGATCTACTATATAGGGGTTTCATTCGACTAAGTATCTCTCCATAGGGTGCTCCATTCTTGTTTGTGAAGAAGAATGACGGTAGCATGAGGATGTGCATCGACCATCGCGAGCTGAACAAGTTGATGGTGAAGAACCGGTATCCATTACCAAGGATTGATGATTTTTTTGATTAGCTTCAAGGTGCCCGTTGGTTCTTGAGGATAGATCTTCAATCAGGTTACCATCAGCTAAGGTGAAGGAACAAGATATCCCTAAGACAGCTTTCCGCACGCGTTATGGACACTACGAGTTTCTCGTGATGTCTTTTGGGTTAACCAATACGCCAGCTGATTTTATAGATCTTATGAATTGGGTATGCCGACCGATGCTAGACAGATCAGTGATTGTATTCATCGATGACATTCTGATCTACTCAAAGAGCGAAAAGGAGCATGCCCGCACCTCAAAGAATACTCAAGACACTAAGAAACAAGAAGTTGTATGCGAAGTTCTCTAAGTGTGCATTTTGGCTATGAGAGCTCCAATTTTTCGGTCATGTGATTAATTGCGAAGGGATCATGGTGGATCCCATAAAAGTCAAAGCGGTAATCCAATGGAAACCCCCGAAGACGCCATCCGAGATCCGTAGTTTCTTGGGTTTGGCGGGATATTACAAAAGATTTATTCAGGATTTTTGTAAGATAGCATATCCATTGACCAAGTTGACTCGTAAGGATATGATGCTCGAATGGAGTCTAGCATAGGAGGGTGCCTTTCAAGAGTTAAAGACAAGGTTAACTCAAGCCACCATCTTGACGTTGCCCGAAGGGAATGATGACATAGTGGTGTATTTGGATGCTTTGTATTCAGGCCTAGGATACGTGTTGATGTAACGAGTGAAGGTTATAGCCTACTCGTCCCAGTAGTTAAAGATCCACGAAGTCAATTACGCTACTCATGACATAGAACTGGCGGTTGTGGTCTTCGCAATGAAGATTTGGAAGCATTACTTGTACAGGACCAAGTGCACCATCTTTATAGATCACAAGAGCCTGAAGTACTTATTTAAACAAAAGGATCTTACCATGAGGCAGAGAAGGTGGTTAGAGTTAATAAAGGACTATGACTGGGAAATTCACTATCATCTGGGCAAGGCGAATGTGGTTGTTGACGCCCTTAGTCGAAAGGAACGACCTGAACCAATTTGGGTGAAGTCTTATCAGTTGATTATGACACCCGATGTCATGGGTCAGATCAGAGAGTTTCAAGATGAGGCACGGTAGGATGATAGGATCAAATCTGAGCGAATGACGGGACAGACTTTAGATTTGGAAGAGAACACCCTTGGCGTTAGAACCTAATCTGGTCGGATGTGGATTCCTTGCTATGGGGATCTGAGGGGAAGGATTATGGATTAAGTTCATAAAACTTGGTACTCTATTCATTCTGGTGCTACAAAGATGTATCATGGTCTGAAGAAGGATTATTGGTGGCTGGGGATGAAGCGTGATGTTGCGGAGTATGTGAGTGAATGCCTAACTTGTTTATAAGTGAAGGTAGAACATTAGAAGCCATATGGGAGGATACAACCTTTGGATATTCCCGAATGGAAGTGGGAGCACACTACAATGGACTTTATCACGAGCTTGCCTCACACGGCGAAGGGATGTGATGCCATTTGGGTGATTGTTGACAAGACTGACGAAAAGCGCTCACTTTTTGCCAATCCGAGAGACGTACTCCTTAGAAAGGTTGGTGGATCTGTATATTAAAGAGATTGTAGCTCGTCATGGGGTGCCGGTGTCCATTGTTTCTAATAAGGAAACTTGGTTTACATCCAAGTTCTGGAAGAAATTCCATGATGCGATGGGGACGAGGTTACACATCAGTACGGCTTATCATCCTGAGATGGATGGTCAGTCAGAAAGAACGATACAGACGTTGGAGGATATGATTCGAGCGTATCTTTTAGAAGAAGTTGGGACGAGCACTTACCGTTAGCAGATTTCTCATATAATAACAGCTATCATGCTGGCATTGGTATGCCTCCTTATGAGATGATATATGGTAGGAGGTGTATGACGCCTATATGTTGGGGAGACATTGGGCGGAAGGAATTAGGAGGTATTGAAGTGATCGAAGCCACGACAGAGAAGTTGGATAAGATCAAAGCTTTTATGAAAGCGGCAAACGATCGGCAGAAGTCTTATGCCGATAAGAGATGAAGGCCGATAGAATCAGGTCGGTGACAGGGTTATGTTGAAGGTGTCTCCCTTCTAGGGGATTATTAGATTCCAGAAACAAGGAAAGTTGAGCCCAAGATATATAGGGTCATTTCGGATCATCACAAGGGTAGCGGAGGTGACCTACCGATTAGAGCTACCCGATGAGCTAAGTGGAATACATCCAACATTCCATGTATCTTATCTAAAAAAGTGTTTGTCTAGATGACGTGGTCATGCCACTCGAAGATATCGAGGTGGATGAACGGCTGAATTATATGGAGCAGCTAGTGGCCATACTCGATAGAATAAGAGAAGCGCCTAAGAAATAAAGTGGTTTCATTGGTACGAATACAATGGAAACAAGGAAAGGGATCTGAGTCTACATGGGAGACTGAGGAAGAAATGAGGCAGCATTAATAGTAGTTATTTAAGGACTGACAGGTTTTGAGGACGAAACCTAAATAAGGAGGGTAGATTTGTAACTCCTTGAATTTCCAAGAAAATCAAAAAAGAGGAAAGTTCTTGCGCGAAAGAAGATTTCTCGCGTGAGAACCAGGTGATGCATATGGAGATCCTACAAATAGGTAAGAACACTTGTTTGTCCCTATTCTGGCTCGACAACTACTGCTGCTAGAGAGAGAAAGACGTGAAGTAGAGAGAGGAAGCAAAGATTTAAGGTGTTTAAGTTATGTAACTCGTGTAATGATTCATGTTATGTATTAAGGAATGATTAATGATGAATATAATGCATTAATGTGTAGTTTTCATTCGAAAAGGCTCTCGGGAAAGTCGGTTTTGTGTTAGAATCTTCAAGGTGAGTTTCTAGCCCCTTTTTATGCAAGTTTTTACGTTTCGGGGCTATTATGAATACTAAATTGCTTGTTTATGCTTGTGATGAATTTTTTTATGGTGATGAGCATGTTATTTCAGCCTCAGACGTGAAATGTGGTGTTTTGGCAGGAAATCTATAAGTTCTCATACGAGTTAGATAGTTTGGGTTGTAAGGGTTTTAATTTTGAATAAGTTCTCGCGCGATATATAGGTTCTCACACGATATGTAAGTTTCCGTGCGACTTGGGTAACTTGTTGTGCAAGGTTGACTTTAGTAAGGTTCTCGCGTGAAATGATGTTGTGATATATGCTATGTTATTTTGTGTTTTAACTGTTTTCAAAATGATAAAGTTTTACGATATGTGTTTACTTGGTATATTATGTATTAATATTAAGTATCATGTAATGAAAGTGAAAGACAACGATCACCAAAAGTGGAACGTATAGAATGAGTGAAAGTCTTGCAAGCAAAATGTAAGGAGGTTCATAATTTCTTGTATGGGTTTGTTAGCTCAACTGTGTGCAGCTTAGCTAGCCCAGAAGTATGCAAATGGGGGTTTAATCCTTGAGATTGACCATGTATGACTGGGGGTACACAATTCTTGTGATTGTTAGCTCAACTGTGGGTGACCGTAATGGTCCAAAAGGATACTCACAAGGGTCGGATCTTCATGATCGACCATGAACGGAATGGGATCTTTGTCGCAACGCCTTGAGATTGTGATCAGTCTCATAACTTATGTTGGGGCCAAGCATATGACACTGATCCGTTATAGTGAAAGATAATGATGAATGAACCAAAGGAATAAACGATGATGAAAGATAAAGAAATAAACATATTGACATGTATGTATTGATGTATGCTCATTTATGAAAAAGGCAAAACGTTTTAATGAAAGTAAAGTATCCTATTATAAAAACTAGAACTCACTCAGCGTCGCTGACTTTGTATGCATAATAGTCGGCAGGTAAATGATGATGCTGAGGAGGTGCGGGTATGGACATAGAAGCTACTAGGATAGTTCAAGTCTGGCACCCATATTTTTTAGAATGATGTTTATATTAACACAATTTTGATGTTTAAGGAAATGACACGATGTTTTGATACAACTAAAATTTTAATGAAAGTTGTATTTTCCGCTGCAAATGTTATGTTTATTATTATTTTATACAGTGAATGTCCAACTGTAAGTGTTCTCATGTTTAGGGCCTTACATGGGGCCAGAATGTTATGCACGAAGAAGAAGAAGAGGACAAATAGAAGAGGAGGGACGCAGGATCAATAGATTTCAGGTAATTAGAGACTCATGTTCTTTGATCATTCATATTTTTTATAAATACAATTTATTTATGATTTAGAACCTTTGAGTTGAGTACCTATAAAATAACATTTAATACAATAATGGACCTAATAATGTAGTCTAATAGTATATTTTATTATCATCTAAGAATCTTAATTTTTTTGTTGTTTGCCTGGTTTCCTTTTTCACATAAAGTAGAAACATGTATATGGTGGTTTAATATGTAGAGTTATTATTATAGCGAAATCAAGGAGTCCTACCAAAGAGTCCCAAATGTTGAGCAAAAAGTCGTAGATGATGCAACAAAACCCAAAGCATATGGTAGAAGCATAACCTTGCGTCAAACTAACACAATTGACGGTGGGCATCGAGCATTCCTCTGAGACCATACTCGGTAATATTATCTTCATGCTCCATAAAGACAATAATACCAAGTAAGATCTTTGACGAAACCTAGTAGCAAGTGTGTACGTTTGGCACAAGGTGTGTTGTATCGTTTGTCCTTTTTGCTAAGTAGCTAAGCCCATATGTTAGTATTCCTTGATTTTGATCCATTTAATACTTCAGATGTCAAACTACCGCCTACAAGTTTCTAATTCACCTAAATAAAAAATCATTCAAACAACTAAACAGTATAAGATTCATAAACAATAACAGTATAAGCTTCATTAATGATAGTAGACTATATAAACCACTTATTCAATTAGTGTGTGGACTTCTAGACCAGATCAAGAAACTCGAGTTATAATGTATCCTGACTAGCATTGCCAAACTGAGGATTTGCTTCTGTGTAAATTTTTTATGTTAATTAAGCTCCATCATGGAAGGTGATTGATCCAAATTTGACGTTCATCATGATTCGGTTACGTCAAGGTGATAACATGTTTGCTTCGAAAGCAGTGTTAGTAGACGGACCTGTATGTAAAAGTGAAAACTAAGGTGTAGTTGTTTAAAGTTGTTTGAGAGGTCTATATATTATAAGAAACAAAATACTTATGTGACAATAAAAAGGATGTTTTGGCCTACAAGCTGAACTAGCGATTGGTCACCATCAACTGGATTTTTACTTCCAAAATTGTGTATAAAGTTGTTATAGCTAATGAAAGATAGTTGACCCACAAGAAATAGAGTACCAACATGATTTTTATTATACTTTCAAAATGATCCATCTGTCACATGCATTAACGACTTATATAGTACCGTTCTTTTACCATTTTTCAACATTCCTACGTTTGCATTCCTATGTGTAATAGCAGTACAATATTTCATGTGATAAAAAGGCCTAAAAATGGTTCTAGAAGATGCTTTTATAGTTCAATTGGATTATAACTATGGCTATGTGTACATATAAAGCATATGTTTGTATATATGTTATGCAGTGTGGTATACTTGCCAATTTATATACTCGATTGTGTATATATGCTAGTCTTAAATGTACAAATCATGATAAACATTAACTTATGAAATCACAGCATCTGTTTTATATGTTTTTATGAATGTATACATGTGTTTGATGTATTAGGAGATCCTATTTGAATCAAACTTGCATATGATATTGTTGTAGTAAACGACAAAGAATTCGGTGAGGGCTATATACCAGTCTCACACAAATTTTCCTTGGTGGGGAAACTTGTTCTCAAAGGAGGATAAATGAGATTTGCATAGTAGGTAATTTTCTATGGCAGATGGGGTAATCTTCTTCCGTAGGGCTAGCCCCTATCTATAGTAGAAGACTATATGCTGGGTCAGCCCAACGAACCAACATTATATTTTCACCAGGACTATGAAATAGGGCCAGGATGAGACATACGTTATCAGTAGGGGTGTTCATTGAATCAAAATGAATCGAATAAGTTGAACTTGTAATTTCCAAACAAGATTCGGGTTTGAAAAAGATATGTTAGTGTATCTTTGTAAGTACATATTTGTGTTCTTGTTATGTATGTTTCTTAATTCCTTATGTACCCATATGTAAATTATTTTGTTATTTAAGATTAAGATCACTCATTACAGGGTAAGCTTTACAACATTCATATAGTATCAGAACAACTTCTTGATTCAAAATGATTTTACGTGTAGCTGGTCGGATCCATCTCTGTTCATATTTTCTCTTAACTAGTATATCATGTACCTCTTGGTATATGTTGATGATCTTATTCTCACAGTAATCAACTGCAGATCCGGACATCATTTATTAGTAAACTAAATCATGAAGTTGCTATTAAGAATCTTGGATCTCTAAACTATTTCCTTGCTTTTGAAGCTTAAAGCTTCCAGATCCTCTAATGAACTATTTCTTTCTTAGTCAAAATATGCTCATGACAATCTTCAAAGAGCGTATTTTCTTGATGTTAAACTAGTTCATTCTCCTCTAGCAACAAACAAGTTCTTTATTTCTCAAGGTGAGCCTTACAAAGATCCTACTCATTATTTCTCTCTTGTTGGAGCTTTGTAATATGTAATAATCACTCGTTCTGATATTTCTTATGCTGTCAATCAAGCCATTTGATTTTTTCAAAACCTTACTAACCATATTTTCAGCATGTTAAACAGATTCTTCAATATGTCAAAGGAACCTTAAACTTTAGTCTAACCTTTACCAAACCTCCTCATACGTCTATCCTTAGGGTACTCTAATGCTGACTAGGCTCTTTTCCTTGAGCCTCGTCGATCCACTTATGGATACTCTGTAATTTTGGTGGAAATCTTATATCATGGAGCGTAAAGAAGCAACCAATCGTCTCGGTCCAGTTGTGAGGTAGAGTATTGAGCAATGGCTAGTGCTGTTGATGAGATCATCTGGCTTACTCATCTACTTTGCGAGCTTCATGTGTTACCTCCAGAAAGAATAACATTACTATGTGATAATCAAAGTGCTTTCTTTCTAACCCACAATCATGTTGCTTACAAACGTGCAAAGCATCTTGATCATGACTACCATTTCATACGTGAACTTGTCACTTGTGGGAAACATCACTCCAAATATGTTCCTACCAAGCTCCAGGTAGCTGACATCATCACCAAGAGTTTCTTGTGATCACGGTTTGAATTTTTACATTTACAGCTTCAGCTTGTTTCTCCTTACTTGAGGGGGATGTTAGTGTATCTTTGTAATTAGTTCATATTATGTTCCTTTTGTATGTCTCATAATTCTTTGTGTACCCATGTGTAAATTATTTTGTTATTTAACATTGAGATCCTCTCATTATGCAGTAAGCTTTACAACAATCACTAGATAAGTCAAATTCGAATCGAATCGAATTCGGAATTTTCCAAAAAGATTCAAGTTCAGTTTGTATTCAAAAAAAATTTTGAATTTGAATTTATTCGATGCGTATTTAGTAAAAAATTAATTAATCGAATAATATTTTCAAAATTTATTTTGAAAGATGTAAATTCAAATAAAAATAAAAAAGAAACATAACATACAAAATATTTCATGTTTCAAATAAGTTAAAAAATACTAATTAGGATTTTAAATTTCATTATAGAACCACTCTTTATTTTCAGAACCAAAAGAATCATTGATTTACATGAATGTAAATTACAAACGATTGATTTACATAAATGTAAGTTAAAGCTTATAATGTTTAGCTCTTTTGCATAGTTTATTATTCATGTCTGATATGCAAATAGGTAAAACAATTCATGTATACCTAGACTTAATTTACATACATGTAAATTAACGGTTATTTCGATTCCGAAACTAAAAAGTGGTTCTGTAATGATCATGGCCCTATATATATGTGATATATATAATAAATAAGTATAAGTATGTTTTCTATAATTCGAATTGAATCAAAATTTTCAAATTCACTATTCGATTCGAAATCGATAATAAGACTTCGAATCAAATCAAATCGAACTCGAATTTGAAAGTTCAAATAGAATGGAATTCAAATATGAAATTTTGAATTGAATTTTGAATCGTTGATTCTCTACTTACTGAAGATTTGATTAAGGAGTCAACCCTTCAAGGTTTGTAGGTGTTCAATTTCTGATTTTTCGGCTTCTCCACATTTCGTTTAAGAAGAAGTTGATCATGTCCTCTTTTTCTCTTTAACGCCACTAATGGACGATGATAAAAAAAAACAAGGTTGGTGACCTTTTTTGTGAGTTACATTATGTTCACCAGTTGACGGATGGTTATTTGTGATTGGACACATAAATTTTAACCTACGGGTATTTAATTTGTGAAACCACAAGTACAATTTCACCTTTCTACAATCGTTAGTGAACGCTATTGCGCTATCTACAGGTAATGAATAGATAAAATGACAAACTTTATTGCATAAACCAATGTGGTCTATATTTTGTGAAACTAAAGGTTAATTTATGGTTTGATTGGAGTTTTTTTTTCACTACTAACCATGGTTGCAAAACTCATTAGGTGTTGTCAGGTCGGTTAACTGTAGAGTTATGAGTACTGAACCTATGCGGGGAGTACTTAAACATAATAAATTATAAAGAAATTTATTTTCCGGAAGTTATAAATATATCAAATATCATAAACTTACTAATATTATAAAAAGAATACGTAAATATCAATATATGTCAAAAGGATACATGTTCACATACTAAATTATTTCAAAAAGTGTATACATTCCTTTATATTATAGTCGTAGATATAATTTAATTCTCATCTTTCAAGGTATATCTATGAAAAACAATATAAATGCAACAAAAATCGGTGAAAACAATAAAAATCGGTGGGAAATGCTGAAAATCCAAGTTGGCGGAGGTGGACTGCGTTGGACCGAGTTAGGCCTAGTTGGGTCGATTCCAATTAATGTTGACCGAGTTGATGAAAATCGCCCCGGTACCTTTGCTGAGTACCGAGAACTCGGCCGTCTAGACCGAGTTTTACAAACTGCTACTAACTATAATGACAACCCCCAATCGGTTTGACTAATTTTACATATGGGTATTTGTTGTTTGGTGAATATTTGACAGTGAGAATTAGGTTATCTTCTAATGATACCTAAGGATGTGATTAACGGATCAATTAGAGCTGAGATTTTGTTATATTTCTCACTTACGCCTCATTTGTAACAAAATAGATGTCATTTACATAACTAATCTAAAATGTTTATTATACAATGTTATTAGGTATGTCCATCAATAAGTCTTTAGTTGCATTAGGAGATATGCATTAGATTTAGTACAGATAAATTTTGTCTGGATTTTATTCCTACCTATAATTTTTTCAGGAATTTTGTGTGGATTTAGTTCTTAAATTGTAGGAATGGTCGATTGAGCATGTATTATGTATTTCCACTAATAATGCTACATCCAAGATACTGATATCTTGCTCCTAAAACGTTTAACAATTTTTTCTTTGATTTATATGGCCATGTTTTAAATTTAATTGTTAAAGATGAACTCGGTGATAAATCAATATCATTTGATCGCATAAGAAACGCCATTTGATATATCAAACATTCTCCTAAGAGATTAGACACTTAAAAAAGTGTGTCAAGATAGAAAAGATTGATTGTAAGGCACAGTTGTCTTTAGACTTAGTGACCACATGGAAATCCACGTATGAGATGCTTAATAGGGTGGGAAAAGTTTGAGAAGGCGTTTGAAGCATACGATTTGGCAGACCCAATTTACAAAAACGAATTGGGTTGTAGTGTTCCTAGAACTAGAAATTGGTATTGCGCCAGACATTTGTCAAGTGTTTTAGAGTAGTTTGAGCACAAAACCACCAACTCTGCTGTTATTTATTAATGACTTTAAATATATTAATATTTTTATTAATGTGTTTTATATGTCATGGGTGGTTGTTAATCTTTTCTTTAATGACATTATGGATACTGAAAAGCATTTGCAAAAGATGAAAGCCTCAAGTGACTTTGAAACTTATCGGATGGGAAATATTGTGCACATAAAGTTTGACAAATACAAGAGAAATGACAAGACTATTAATAGCCTCCAATACTTTGCAGCTATATTAGACCCTCCTTTAAAAGTGTGTATTATTGAATTTGGGTTTGACAGAATATATAAGACGAGATTGATGAGAATGAAAAATACATTTCAGAAAAGGCTAAAAAGAAGGCTAAACATATGGCAGATGAATTGGGGTTGTTGTTTTGTCTATGTGCGTTTAGATAATGAAAGCGAGAGTTATAATAATGTTTCAAGAAGTCATAGGAACATTGAACCATCTATAGAAATTAGGTAAATTGAATGGTGGTTCTAGCTCTAAACTTGGTAAATTTGGTACCTTGAAGAAAAAGATATGGATCATTACTCAGGATAACATTCTAAATTGGTGGAAGGGATCTTCTTATATATTCTAAAACTAGCTTTAGTAAAACCGTGTAATACACTGATTAAATAAATAAAATATTAAATAGAAATTTTTTTTATTAATTATAAAATAATATATGATTTAATTATGTATGAGTAAAGACTATAAGTAATAAAATAATGATATTAACTTTTTAAATTTTTGCTTTTAAACTTTTTTGTTTTTCCCAAAAAATAATTAACATTTCATTTCAAAACAAAACATGTTAAAAGTGTCATTTTTAAAATATTTCGTGTTTTAAAAAAAGTATGATGGTTTAGAAAATTTTCTTTTCATAAAAATTTGTTTCACTAGAAATAAACATTAAAATATCTATTTCTTAATTTTTTAAAAACAATTTTAAACAAAATAAGAATAAGAATTAAATAATATAATTAATAATTAGTGAAGTTATTTAATATGAGAAAGAAACGGAAAAAATTTCTTAAAAATAAATGTGATGTTGCCATGTGACATCCCTAGTTACCCTTTTATTAGAATAGGTAGATGACTACACGTATGTTTAATTTACTAATTTATTTATTATCATTGTAATATTATTTTCTATAAAAAGTTTTAAATAGTATATTGTTTGTTATTGTGATAGATATAACGGCTATCTCGATATCTATTGTTGTTTCCAAGTCAGCTTTTAGTATGGGTGAAAGAACTGTGGAATCCTTGAGAACTTATTTGTCCACTCTATGGTCGAGGCGCAAATATGCTCACAGGATTGGATATGTAAGTAGAGAAAGAAAATGAAGGAGATTTAATTGAATATGAAGGCAATACAAAAGGTAATATTTCATACAAACCATTTATCTTTACATCATTCGTATATGTTACATTATTTATAATTTTTTTCTTTTTTGTAGAAATTGTGATAGGCTCTAACCAGATCAAGAGGTCGATTAGCTAGCTATTGCAAGTTCATATGGTATAATTGATTTTTTAGACTTCGTAGTTATCATTGTTTAGAGTATTGTTGAACTTTTGTACACATATTCCTATTGATTATTGTTTGGAGTATTGACCATTAAATTTAATAGGTGCGGGCTTGTTTTCGCAGGCTCAATATGGTTTAAATTTTTTTAGACATACTCTTATTGATTATTGTTTTGAGTTTTGACCATTCAATTTAAAGTCAAAATGGATATAAAGTCATAAAGTCAACACTACCAATAGGATGCCTCTTATTGATTGCCCTATAGGTAACTTTCAAACAAAGAAATAGGTCAAACGAGTTGAAAGTCATCCTAAGGGAGGAGGGGGCACCCTCGGGTACCAGCTCGGGTAGGCGAGTACCCGGTCGGGTACACCGCCGCCACCCTTGCGGGTACCTTGGCGGGTAGGAGTGGCCGGGTAGTAGTCACCGAGGGGTAGCCGAGAAATAACGGCTATAAAGCCGTTATTTTCGACCTTTATTTTCAAAAAAAAAAATTAACCTATAAATACTCACACACATACACACTATTATTTACACAAACTCAAACAAAATCATACAGACACAACAATTACACAAACACAACAATATCTGATAAGTTTCCAATTTTGTACATTCCCGAAAACGATTTGGATTCGTTGAATTCGAATGATAGCAGTTTATATTTTATGAAACATCTTGTCGACAAAGCCTGGAGGATAAGACAAGTAGTTCTTCTAAAAAATTTACCTTCCACGCGATCGTGTAACGGGGCACGAGCTACTTATGAACGACTATTTCGTTGACGATTCGAAATACGATGAACAAACGTTTCGAGGAAGGTATCGTATGTTGAAACGTTTATTCTTGAAAATAGTTGGCGATGTCGAATCAAAAGAAGAATGGTTCCAAGACGGCCTTGACGGGAAGATGAAAAAGAGTTTCACCCCGCTACAAAAATGCACATCGACGGTCAGACAATTCGCAACAGGTAACACTCCAGACAAGTATGATGAGTATTTATGTATGTCTGCTCGCACTTTGTGTGAGTGTTTACAATTTTTTTGCAATGCCATTATTAAGTTATATGGTAGGGAGTTCCTTAGTAGACCTACAAGCCACGATGTTGCACTTTGTACCATGAACATGAGGATAAGCATCACCTTTCCGATATACTTGGCAGTATAGATTGTACACATTTTGTTTGGAGAATGTGTCCGACCGAGTCACATGGCCAATTTATGAGAGGTGATCACAATATCCGACGGTCATGCTCGAAGCGGTGGCTTCAAATGATATGTGGTTTTGGCATGGTTTTTGTGGCCCGTCCGGGTCGAACAACGACATCAATATTCTCAATCAATCCCTAATATTTGTACCTGAAAGGAATGGTGCACCCAAGTGTTCATTTTATTTAAATGGACATCTATACAAACGGGGATACTATCTTACCGACGGGATCTATCATACTTGGTCAACGTTGTGAAATCGTTTCCATATTCGACCGATCCAAATCAAAAGATATTCAAGAAAATGCAAGAGTCAGCTAGGAAAGATGTTGAAAGAGCTTTCGGTGCACTAAAAGGAAAATGGGGCATACTTAGGAGACTGATGCGGGTTATGACGGTTAACAAGATTCGGAGCGTGGTTTACGCATGCATGATATTGCACAACATGATCTTGAAGGATGAAGGAAGAGCGATATCACCGGTATACATAATGGACCCTCCGGTCCAACCGGTTTTGGACGGTAACGCTCTTTCGAAAATATATAATCAAGATACATATTTCCGACTTTGATATGATCTTGTCGAACATCTTTCAAGTTTAGATCTAGCGTACCTCGCTTCGGACGAGTAATAGGTTAATTTTAATATTTGTAATGTTTTAGTTTAATTATATACTATTTTTATTTTTAATTATGTAATCTTTTATTTTTAATTATGTAATGTTTTATTTTTAATTATATAATTTTAATTTTTAGTAAAAGTTAATTTTCTTTTTGAACTATTTAAATGTGAATATAAAAGTTCCAAGGTAGTCTAGGGTTGCATTTCCAGCTTTTTAGGTGTTTCAGGGTAGTTCAGGGTACTTCTGATGTGACAGTGTGTGATTGATAGATTCCAGGGTAGTCCAGGGTACTTCAGGGCTGCGCCCTCTCCTCCCTAACCATATCTTTAATACATACAACATATTAAACTTCTTCGTGGGCAAATTGTAATAAGCCAACAATTCACATTGAGCCCCAATATGAAAAGTAGATATATGCAACTAAACAAAAGAAATTTATTGTACCGGAACAATCACCTTGGTCATAACACAAGCAAGAAGTTACACTTCTAAGTTTCCAATCACTTTGCTAGAGTGGGATTAGTTAGGTTGCATTCTATCTATTTATACAAGTTCAAGTTCTCAAAATCATTTAAAAAAAATGATATTGAAGCATTTAACTGAGATTGCCTGAGTCAACCAAGACAAATTTTGAACCATGAAACCAAGAAAGTAGTTTATTATTGCACCTTAAAGCATAGGTGAATTTAAATTAGCCTTATAGTAAACATGATGAATCAAGAAAACTAGCACACATGATGCTTGCAGGTTACAAATTGAAGAAGATAAAACATGATAACTTACTAAGTATTGAAGTTCTATGCTTAAAATTCATCACAGGTTGTTTATTGTGGTAGTGTTCTGGATCAGTTGCCATTGTCGGTTCTAGGTAAAAGTCGATCCCCTTTGTTACCGATACTGTCACATACCTATTACCTAATTATTATACTAGGTTCGGGAGTCAGTTTATGTTTTTGTTCCATATCAAGATTGTTATTATCCTGCTCACCCCTAACTGCACTTTTTCTACACGTGGAAATGAAGTATTTCATGTTTTCTGTTTTGATATCTTCAAAGTATATTCACAGTAGTCTTCAAAATTGTCTAATAGTTGATAAGTCATGCAAGTAGAATCATTTATGATGTTTTTTTTTATCAAAACTCATTTGAACTTTCATTATTTGACTATTTAATACCACAACCTTGATCACTTTAATTATTTCTCAATATGCCACGAACAACCTTTCCATGTATTGCACCTCTCTATTAAGTTTCACATATCTATATGTTGATTTTTAAGAGCCAACAATAAAAGGATGTTATTAGTTTTTATTATATTATAATGGGTCGTAATGGGTGATATTTGGGAGTCTATGCTTATATTTAATGATTATTGATAGGCTCATAATAAGTATAAATAAGTTATATCAGATTTTAATAAGTATAAAGTAGTTTTGGTCGTTGTTGTAGTTAGAATTTGGTTGCAACATCTATGGTAAAAGTTTAGACCGCCATATTGATCAATGAAACTTCAGTCACAAAATATGTTACAATAAGGTTTCGTCGTAAATATGGTTGCTAACTTTGTGATACATGTTGTAGTCACAAAACCAACTGTAAATTAATTTGGTTGCAAAATTTGGTTGTAAAATTATTCATCGACCACAGAAGTCGGTCGCGAAACAGTCGCAAGAGGGCATTCAAAACCGCTTTGCGACCATTTTAACGGTCGCAAATGGTTGTTATTGTAACTCTACATCTGATACCTCGCGACAAAAATAATTGAGAGCTTTAAACGTTTGATTAGTGAACGGTTATCCACCCAACACACCCTCCCGCTCATGCTCTCAAGTAATATTAACAAGCTAGACGCTACGGTACACATAGAATTAAAATGAACATTAAGTTGTTAAAGTCGGTCCAAAAGAAATTGAAAGCAAAGAAAAGACATAAAAACATGTTATATTTGACATTGTTAAATTTAGTGTTAAGGAAAACAAAAGCGAAAAATAAAGACCTTAAAATATATTATATTTGATCCAACTCAAAGCGCGGTGGATAAAAAAGACACAAAGTAAAATCATAAAATTTCGTATGTTTCGGCCGACGGCGTTTTGCTATGGTTGAGTATTAGAGCAATATTGTAGTGTTAATTCATTAAAAATGAAAAAAGTTGAATTTATTAAAGGTCATGTAACTTTATTTATGTTTAGGGGTAGTAAAGTAAAATTACAAAGTGTAAGGGGTTTAAGCGAAAAACTTAATGGTCAAATTCATTGGGCTTACTTTATGGTCAGAACCTAATATCCTAAAAATTAACTATAGTATTGAGTTCAATTTTCACACAGAGTATAATGGTTAAAAGTAATTAAAAATTGAGTGCAACGTCTTCATGTGTATTGCATAGAAAGAGTAGTATTTCCAAGTTGCTTTTGAAGTGGTTTATGTAAAATGAGTTAATCTTATTATGGAAGTAGTATACTAAAACTAATGAATGTGATTGATTTAAATGTAGAACACTATTCTAGAATTTTCATGTATTTTCAATATGTTAGAAATTTGTATTGAGAAAAGATGCATTGATTCTACATATTTCCTTTTAAGACTTGAGTTTTGTGAATGTCTTAGATTTATCAAATGATTTCACAAATATGCATGGTCGATATCTTTAGATTTTAACCTTTTTCCGTGGATAATTCTCTATAGAAATAGCAGACGTAATAATAAGGAATAAACGGAAACCAACTTGAATCACAAAATTATATCATAACTGAACCAAAATAATCGCATCTGATATGGTAAAATGATGGGTTTCACTTTCAAACGACTAATTTCAAACCGATAAAATGCCAAATATATAGTTGAATTATTGTAATTTAAACTACAAAATCAAAATATTATCATTTCTAATTTAAAAAAAAAAACCCTAGATCTGTTGATTGATGTGAATAAATTTATTTAAGCTAGAAGGGGTCTAAAAGTAGGATTGTTCAGGAGTTGAGTTGAACTGAGCAGATCTTTGCTCATGTTTGGCTCATTTTCAAACCGAACCGGGCCGATCGACTCATTTACAATCGAGCCAAAAAGCGAGCGAACATTTTTCGAGCATTGATTTTCCGAGCGAGCTTCGAGCTATCGACGAACGATCTTGACAACCCACGATATTGATAATCATACGGTCTAGTGTGGCACACGATTTAAACTTACAAAGAGAGACAATTAATATATTGAATCTTAAGTTTTAATGCCCTAAAAGTTGCCACATTTCATAGTATCATCATATTTATAACTGGCAATCCAAGTTAAAGACTATCTTTAAGCGGCTTAGGGTTTAACCTTTTGATTCAATGTTAATTTCTTATTGGGTTAATTGTATAGTATGTATGAATATAAATTGTATATTTATATATAGTGGACCAAACACAATAGAGTCGTATGCATAAAACTATAAATATAATTGTATATTTGTATAGTGAAGGGTTTCTAAGAAAACCACATAGTTATGTGAAAACCATTGAAAACCAATAAAACCGATCTCATAATGTATATATATTTTTTATCCTATCCTCTCTATACATAGGTTACGTATACGCAACTATATTTCATTCGACATAGTGTTATTTATACGTAAAACTCTTTATTCTCGTATTTATGTTAAACATATATATGTAATAAATACTTAAATAACCTTTTAACAATTAAAGGAACAAAAAAGTTATAAATTATGTTATTTGTTTACGTGATTTTCTTTGATTTTCAAGTAACTATAGGTTTTTTCAGGAAACTTTCACTATATATTTTCTTTATTATATATAATATATATTTTCTTTATTATTCTCGTGATTTTCTTTGTATATTATATATATTTTTGTGTATATTATATATATATATATATATATATATATATATATATATATATATATATATATATATTAATTAAATTAGAAGATAATTCGAGCCGAACCAAACTAACCGAACTGACTTTTGCTCGTATTTGACTCGTTTACAAACGGAACCGAACCAATCTATGCATTTATGACCGAGCAGTAAATCGGAAACGATCAAAGGCGCTGTTCAAAAGTAACATTCCTTTTATATTTTTATCAATTGGTCTCCCGTGAAACGCACAATCTTTCCTCATTTTCTGTTCGCTCAATCGAAGCTTTCATCTTCTTCGTTCGTTACTGATCAATCATCCATGGCTGAGGTATCTAATCTTGATTCGTTGTATACTGCGTTTCATACCGTTTTGATGTTTTACATTAATGTTTCATTTTCTCTTTGATCTGTGTATGATGAACGCGGCGATCATAATCTACGTAGCTATTCATGTTTCGAGATCTATAATTGACGATCTGATCATGTTATTTATTATTGTTGTATGAGATTAGGGTTTCGCTTCTACTTTTGTTATGTGCGTTTAATTCTGAGATTGACATTTCTAGAATCAAAATTTGAATTATATGAGAAATGAAATTAGGTTTGATATTCGGCATTCTTTTAAATTTTTGTTGGTTTTTGATGATATACGATTTGGAGATTAGGAAGGGGTTTGTTTGAATTTGGTGTAAGATATTCAGAATCTATGAGGAGAAGTCTAAAAGAGGAAAGAGATAAGTTAAATACACTGTGATGATTAAGATTTTGAAATGAATTTTTTTGAAGATTAGTCTTTTGGTTTTCTGGTCAAAGGGGATTGATCTTTCATCAAGAAAAAGATAACAAAGGCATATGTGTAGTCTTCACTTTGTGATGTATGATATTAAGGTTATTCAAATATATACAGCTTCATTTGTTCCTAGACACAAATTCCTGCTCAAATGTGGCTAAATTTTATGGCATTAAGGTATTCTTTACTTTGAGATGTATGACATTAAGTTTATTCAAATATACCAGCTTTTAGGCAATTCATGATTGACCAGTGTTCGAACTGTGTATCGGCAATCGAACAGAATTCAAGAAGTGGAGAAGTTAAGTTAGAGTCATTAGAGTCCGTACTGCTTTAGGCATAGAAACTTTGGGGCCTTAGGAGTTTAAGTTTGTTTGGGTGAGGGCAAGTGCCCTAAGAACATATAGAATCATAATTGGAGATCTGGAAAGGTTTTGTTTGAATATGGTGTAAGATATTCAGAATCTATCTTAAGAAGCAAAACAGGAAGGAAATAGGTTAAATACATTGTGATGATTATCAAGTTGAAGTTGAATTGCTTGAAGACTAATTTTTGGTTTGGTGGTCAAAGTGAATTCATCATCAATCAAGAAAAAATAAGGCATTTGTTTAACCTTTACTTTGAGATGTCTGACACATATTTACAGTTTCATTTTTTCATAGATACAAATTCCTGCTCAAATTGGCTAAATTTTTAATGTTCTTTTGTTTGGTTATGTTATTGGAAGTCTATAATAATGCAAGATATAAGCAAAATGGATACGTTTGAGGAAATTTAACGCACCAAATCATCTGGTAACGTTTTCTTTTGAGGATTATGCCCACAATTTCTTTGCTTGATCTTTCCATGTGAAAATGGTATTAACTGTTTTTCTTTAATTTTTTCTGGCTATTATATGCTTTATTATTCTTCCAATTAGTGCTGTTGCTTTTGTCTTGGGTGCTTTTTTACACCTAGCGACAATCAAGGACTTTGTCCCTTTGAGTCAGGTTATCTTAGTTGTGTAATCATTTAGTCTTTCCTAAGCTTTCATAAAATATGTCATGTCGTGTGACTTTGTTTTTAGACAAAACACTTTGGCTATATATTTGTGTTTGCTTCAGCAGTCTTACATTTGTAATTACATAATAACAAATTTCTAGACCATTGGCCCATGTTTTTATAATTTCTTTCATGCTGTCTTCAGATCGAATTGAAGACTGCACCAGCTGACTACCGTTTCCCAACAACTAACCAAAGCAGACACTGTTTTACTCGCTATGTAGAGTTTCACAGGTAAGTATGACAGTAATACATCAGCACTATTTTAGTATGCCATTTGGTGACATTTAATACAAACTCTAAAGTATGTGCTTATAATGATTTTAGAGAACTATTAGTATCACCATCAGTTGAACTTTTGGTATGATGACACGTGCCTAAACATGTAACCAGAGCAGTTTTCTGACTTTCCATATGTATTAGGTTGGATTGATGTGAAATAATGCATCCTAAACTATTTGGGGCATGGTGACAACAAGTTACAAGTTTGTTTATTTATTCTATATATTTAGTCTAGGCTTCTAGGCATCACGAGATAATTTCTTTGTTTTATGTGTTGTTGTTTTGACTACAACACAAACAAATGACCAGACATTAATGTCCCTGTGTATCCTTAAGTGTTTTATATAATTTTTGAATCCTGGTATCTGCTTTTTGCACAACCGTATTATAGAGCATCAAAGATCTAGACAGGAATTTCAAGGGAAAATTCTCTTCTTTAATAATTCTTTGAATGCACTAATACCCTTCTGTGCCATAATGGAGTTAAGAGAACGCAAGCTCGTGTTCTAAATTGGAATATGTTTGAGACTGCTGTCCATGATTGGTGACTGTGATGTGAGCTTATATCTTGTACCTAGATGAAGCAAATGGGCTGGTCAGGCAGTTTAGGTAATAGGTCAACATAGATCGGGTCGTTGATTTGGAACACTTTTGTCCAAACATATTATATATATTTTTAAAAAGTATATTAAATCAATATAATCTAATTATCTGAATAAAATGATGTAGGATGTTTGTGCATTAAAAATACACTTTAGATCCCTTTACCTTTAGCTATATTATTTACTAGGTTAAAAACCCATGTATTACATGGATAGAAGAAATTCAACATATTAAAATCACTAGTCTTTATTAATATTTTGTATGTTACATGTCATTAGCCATTAATGAAATAATAAATAAAGAAAATTATAATAAATTATAAATAATAAATAAAAAATATCAAGAATTATAAAATTATACTTCAAGGTAAAATATAATTAAAGTCTTATAATTTAGTATTTTTTAATAATTTATTAGAATAAGAACATTTATATTTTGAATATTCGATTATTTAGTTTTTTTAAATCATTTTTATTTAATAGAAGAGAGAGGCGGTAAACAAAAGTTTAGGCTTCACCGGAAGTTGACACATGTCCTTAAAAAGCTTCTTTTATTATATAGATATATAGTATAGATTATATGTGTTTGATCCATTAGAGGGAAAAGGGAACCCAAATCGACCCGGTCTACTGATTTATCTTCTTATTAAAAAAATGCTATGATCCTCTTTTCTTAATTAAAGAAATATTTATCTTCTTGAGCCTGTGACTAATTATGATCAACTGTAGATGTGTTGCAGCAAAGGGTGATGATGCTTCAGAATGTGAGAAGTTTGCTAAATTCTATCGCTCTCTTTGCCCGGGTGAATGGGTGAGCAATTCGTTAACTTCTCTTGTATATCATGATCCTTTTATGGCAATGCTAACATAATAATAACTCACTTTAAGTAAAACGATAGGGAGTTGTACGCATTAAATATGGACTTGAGACCACTTCGAGTCTGGTTGATTTGTTTTAATCCGTTCCTAGCTTTATATTTTTGGTTTATTTTTGTTTTCAGGTCGACAAGTGGAATGAGCAGAGGGAGAATGGGATATTTCCAGGCCCTCTGTGATCTCATATGAAGGAAAGCTGATCTGGTGTGGGTTATCAATTGTTTGCTTTTATTTCTCCACAATATTTATATTTTCAAGATAATTTTGCTAATAAGACACCAATTTTTGAATGGACACGAGGTCAGATGATTTGGTATTTTGGTTATCAGAGTTATTGTTCAGGGTACCTTCTGCTGGGCACACCCTGTATGTCACACATTTAACCCGCTTGAACCTTATTCCTTTTAGTTTAAGTTTCACATAATTGACTGATTAGCATGAAAATAAAGTCCAGATCTCCTAGTGTAAGATTGGTCTTAAGCTAAGCTTCCACTTCATATGACCCTTTTAAACTATCATACCCTACGGTTAGCATCTAGCCACCATCGATGGTTATTTTTGGTATAACCGTTGATTTATGCTTGAAGATTGAGCTTGCTTCTATGACGATCCTAACTTGCCATTAGCCGTCTAGCCACCATCTATGGTTTTTCGTTCGTCTCTTGACAATCGAAACCAGAAAGATCAATGGGTCATTTTCAGTTGAACTAGTACATGTAATTTGACACAATCTGGAACCATTGAAAAAAAAACCCAAATAAAACAAGACACTGCTGAAACATGGAACCAAAACCTTGTGATTAGAAATTACCTGTCGGAAATTCGATTACCGTGAATTTACAACTTGAAATGATCATTTATTGTGGATTTTAAGATTTAAGATTATATAATATATTGATATGTTCCATTAGAAACAACTATAAGACTAATTTAGGTTTTTAATAGTATCACCTAAGAGCATTCACAACCCATTCCTTATTCTTATTTATATAATTACATTAAAAATTACTATTTTTCCCTACCCTTTTCAATTAAATACTACTTTTAATTTCTTATTATTACTTTTTCTCTCACCTGCACTCACAACCATTTAAAATACATTAAAATCATTATAGGGTTTTGAACATTGTGTCTCAAAAATACAGATTGAACAGTAAATTTCTCATATCCTTTACTCACAACCACTTATAATCATACCATATAATATAAAGAATACATTCACATAAATTTAAGGAACGGGCTATGAATACTTTAAATTCATACCATTCCCCAGATGCAGAAAAAAGAACATCTAAGAATCAGTGTGGTTCATATCTAATATCTGTTATACGATCCTTATTCCTTTCCAAATATTTAACATTTCGCATTTTTAAGTTTTCTACCAACCTCTCTATTATAATATTCTAAAAGGAAAAGGTTTTTTAAGAGAATAGGTTCGCTCCAATAGTAGTCTTTTTATTTATTGAAATAGAGTTAAAGGTTAGTTTTTATCCTACCCTCTCTTAGAGAGACACATTTTAACCCGGTAATCGACCGACCTGAAACCCAACCTGAAAGCGAACTAGTTATTAACTAGTATTGTTAAAGCTGGCGTGAGCTGCTTGACACCTATTGCTAATGTGTCTTCCTTGTCTATAATGTTCACCATAATTTGTTGGTGGTGGTCTAGTACATTTAGCTGCATATTGATCATCTATGTTCTCTATTTAATGGATTGGGTGATTTGGTTCTGTTGTTTACTTTGGAGCCAATGGTCTCGCTAGAAACATTCTTTCTATCCTCTGTGATAGAGGTATTGTTTGCTTACATCTCACTCTTCTCATACCGTCAATAGCTTTGTATAAATGAGATTTACTAGGTTTGATTATGGTAGAAACCGATTCTCAGTTTGTACTTGGTTAAAAGTATTAGACAATGCCAACCATTTGTAACTATCTTTTTAATTTATTATTAACCGCTTATTATCATTACCTACCAACAAAATAGCCATTTTTTAAACAGCTATACAGGAATATATGCTTTTTTGTTAGTTTCTACCATGCCTGTAAGCAATACACTTTCTCTATCACCCTAAACCAGCCTGTCTAGATTTAAACCAACTTCTGATTCAACCCGGCAACAAATCATCCAACTTTGTAATGGCATGGGCAACAGTCGTATTACAACTTAAAGAAGGCAATAAACGACGTGTTCATCTACTTTTGATGCAAAGTTCGATCAATACAATAGAATACTAAAGTGTGTCAAGAAAATACAAACTTGCATAAAAACTTGAAAGAGATGCAACATCTGTAAGTCTAGATATCAAAAAGTGACACATAACTATTACTTAAAAGAGTGAAGTTCCCTTGCCCTTCTTGTCTCCACCAATCTCGAAATGTTTGCATCTCTACACAAAACATATACAAACATGATTAATAGCAGCAAAAATTAAAATGAAAAATAAAATAAACGGTTAAAAAATGAATTAGCACTGACCTTGATTGGGTGCTGGGACACATGCTTGCAACCTTGGCATTGCAGCCTCAGCACAATCTTCTTTGTAGTTTTCGCCTGTTCAAAAGCAATTTATTAAATTGCACAAGTTTAAAAGTAGAAATGAATATATGACATTTGACTGATTTGCTTATAAATTCACCATGCATTATATATTTTGCTACCAAAATTTAGTGAAGGTCAAATTTAAAAAAAAAATAATTTGATTAAGAATTCAAAGCATGTTTAACGCAAACCCAATTCTAAGTAAAGAATGTTAAAACACCATATGAGGTGTATGTACTACTCGCCCGATAAAGATAGAGAAGAAAAAAAGAGATATTTATAGGATTACATAACAGAACTATGTATCACAGTGAAGGAACAGGTGAAGTGCTTATGAGCTTCGATAGTTGAAATTGGTGGCCTAGGAATCAAATGAGTTAAAACGCAGAGTGCAGTAGTGCACTTAAGTGCTTAAGGCATTTGCAATTGCAGCACTATGCTTCACACTAATTTAAAAGAAATGAAATTTTTTCACAATTAGGTTTTTCTCCACTGACTAAATTAAACTACAAATAACTTATTTTACTTTACTTACTAAATTTTAAATTAAAAAACACATTATCTAATCTATAGTACAGAGTAGTAACTTCCCAAAAGGGCTGAAATAATTTTGTACATTAACATATAAACCAATACTTTATTAATTCAATAATGATAAAAAAATTAGTACATACTGCATAGATACGAGTTAAAAGGTTTTAGTGTAAACATATACTCTAAAAGATGCATTTCATACTAAAACAGTGCAACTTATAGAGTTAAGCTTGAAGATGCCCCAAGACCTGAAGAATTGTTTTAATATAAACAACTAAATTCCTATCGTAATTGCATAGGCTTTGCAATCATACATAAGACAACAATTAAATTATTATTCCCCGCTTTCACCCATTACCCAAACCACTTGACCCGCCTATTTTGTCACCTCTAGCATGAGCGTTACCAGTCTCTAGCCAGACACCAAAAAACTCCACAAAGGTAGAAAATTCATAAACTCAGATGACAAATTCGCATGAGTTAAATGAAGAACATAAAACAAGAAAAATAACTTAACAAAAATCAGAATTAAGAATTTTAACCTTCTTGTGAAAGACAGGCTTAGTCTGACCACCATAACCTGACTGCTTCCTGTCATAACGGCGCTTTCCTTGAGCAGCCAAACTATCTTTTCCCTTCTTGTACTGTGTCACCTTATGCAATGTGTGCTTTCGACATTCCTTGTTCTTGCAGTAAGTCTTCTTAGTCTTTGGAACATTAACCTGCAAAAAGAGACAACCAGAGCTAAAAATCCTAAAAGAATGTTACAGACATGATACTTGATACATTAGTACTCAGACGTACAGGAACTATATGCAACGTGCTTGAAGGTTGTCAGGTCAAACCCGACATGAACCGAATTTTAACATTTACACAAGCACGAAATGAACCTAAAACCATGACACATGACCCCAACCACAACACGCATATTAGCAGGTTGACACAAACACAACCACGTTAACCAAAAAAGAATTTATTTCATCATGTTTTGCATAACATACTACCAGAATACGGCATTTAAACTATATAGCTTGTTGAAAATTCTCTTTAGCTCTTTAAATTTGGTATAAAATACGTTCAGAAAAAATAATAATACAAACAGATCAACCCTATCAATCCTGCAAACTCATCAGGTGACCCAAATCCAATTCTTCACAATTTCAACCCAAAACTGAACTAAACCCAAAGGCGCAAATTTTGTGTTTTTGTGGCATGTGCGAATACTCACCCCTAGCAGTTTACCAACAGCTAAAAGTAATTTGATGATAACAAAATCAAACAAAAGAAGATTTAACAGCAAAACCTAAAACTATAAATTAGCAAACTATACAAATTCACCTGATTTCTAAAAATGATGCTAGTAGACTAGGGTAATTAATCATCAAAATCGCCGTAGAATTCCATGTCACTGATCTTGAAAAAAAAAGTCGAAAACTAATCGGAAATTACTCACATTTGCAATTAAAACGGTACATATTGCAAATTAGATTTAGTGTTTCAGGGTTCTTAAACAGAATGCGCTATATTATAAACTATAGATGAATAGATGATACAAACATTTGGTTGAAAAATGATTATAATTTAGAAAAATAGGAGAGTTTAGAGGGTTTACCATGGTTGAAGTCTTGAAGATCTCCGGTGAACAGAAATGCTGAGAGCTAGGAACCAAAAGTAGTAGGGTTTGGTGAAGGATAGGTTATAAGCTTTTGTTGTTGGTAACGTTTTAGGCTAAGGTCCATGCCAAAATGAAATGGCCCATTTAGGCCTTTACTTACTACTAAGAGATGCAAATGCAAAATTCTATTAGGGTTTCTATTGCTAATCTCAGTTACTTGTATTTCTGATAGGCAATTCAAACTCAAACACTAAACATGCGATTTGTTGATTGATTGGATTAATGAGCAATTGATTGCTCATCTATATAGTAACGATTTGTTTTACTAAAACTTTTAGTAAATCAGAAACGCAGTAACTATTAAGTCTAGTTAATATACAGGGTAATAATAACTAGTATTGACACCCTTAAGTCATGCGTAAAATAACAAAAAAACATTAATAATAATACATTGAAACATTGATGCCAACAAACACATTAAAGGGGGGCATTATAAAAGGATAATATAGTTAACTACAGTTAAAACATTCTTTATGTGTTACCTTTAATAATGAAAATATCCCTACTATAATAAAAAAGTAAATAAAGGGTGCCACGTGTCAGCATCATATTAATTCTCATCAAACGTTTCTCGCTTCTCTCTCATATTAAATAACTACAATAATTACTAATAATATTATTGAATTATTTTACATTATAATATAATTAGTTTTTTTAATACATTAAGAAATGGATATTTTTATTAATGCTATTTCTATAGAATAGTTTTTTATAAAAGTAATTTTTTCTAAAAAATTAAACTATTTTACGTAATATTTTAAGATTGGTTTTTTTAAAGTAAATTTTTACAAAACAAAAATAATTAAAATAGTGAGTTATAGTAAGGAAACTTTGAAAAATAAAATTTTTTAAAATATTATTTTAAAACAAAATGTTTAATTCATCTTTTAAAAAACAAAAAATTTAAAAAGTTCATATTATTTTTTTATTATTTATAGTGATTACGCATACGTAATTCTAATCATATCATGTTTTAGAAAATCGTTTTGTAAATAATAATTTTTATTTTATTTAATATTTTATTTATTTAACCCGTGTAATACACGGATTTACTAAAACTAGTTCTATGTAATAAATAAGAAAAGACTATTAAATTACAAAACTTTAAATTGTTAAATTTTTATTTGACTATAAATAATTATATTATGTTTTCTCTCTCATAAATACTTTACTAACAACAATGGTAATTAGTATCATAATTATGATTAATAGTTAAGGAAACTATCAGTTTGTTAAGTTTTGTGGACAATAAACTATTTAAGCTTCCTTAACATTGATTTAGAGTTTCTTGATAAAACAATTAAGTTATGATTATAAATATGTCCCTGTGAAAATACTACCATATTCTTCTATAAGAGTCATCTAAAAGACTACACATCATTTTACTCTAATAAAAAGGTAATTGGGGTTGCCATTTGTCGTAATTCTAAAGCCTTGGTTGCCACTTGTCTTGTTTTGAAGGACTCAATTCTAAGTATTTCCGCCCACTGGAAATCTACAATGTTTAAGACGCGGATCTAATTATGGAACCACAAAACCCGACCCGTCATATTAGCTTCTAACACAAACCCTAATCCTATTGCCTCTCACCAGCCGCGTATCTTCCTTATGAAGCAGTTCTCCTAATTGCCTCTAAATCTTCATCTGGTTCACCATGATTCGGTAATGTTTTCTTTTATCGTGTTATCTGTTGTGGTTAATCGATTTTTATTTGCTTTGTATTGGTTGTGCGTTTTTTGATCTTGATTGTTCTTTCCTTCATCTTCACCGACACAAGAGTATCAGGTCGACTCGTGTTTACACTTGTATACTATCAGATATTGAGGAAGGATCTGCACTTTCAGTTGGGTTGTAGTTACCAATTTGCGTTTTGACAAAATATTGATCTCCAGGTCATTTTTTGTGATGGAACGAGACCTGAAGATTGCCCAAAGTGGATAAACAAAAACCACAAGTGCTCTCCTCTCTTCCCTTATGAAACAACTTGAAAATGTCCAATTTCTTGTCATCGCCTTTTTTAAATTTGGTGTTTTGATTCAATAACTTGATTTTGATTTTCTTAAATTAATTGATAGTTGTTGAAAGTTGATATTACCCATAGTGATTTCAGTTTGTAGTTGTGTTACGTTTATTAGATGATTGTATTCTTGAAACACTGGTTGTATTTGTTACTCAATGGATGATTATTTTGACGAATTGATGAGATTAAGATATTACATTTCTGTGTTTTGGATTATGAAATTCTTAAGTTGAGAATTGTATGAAAATGTAGCATTCTTTGTTATTAGCTACTGATTATTATTTTGTTATAAATTAAAGTAATGTTCTATGTAGGCATTTTCAAGCCCTGCACACTCAAGCTAAATGACTTTTAAAAGTGTAATCACTTTTTAAAAGCTAAAAACTATTAATTAGTTTTAGGGTTGTAGGATCGGTGTTGGTCTCTCAATACAAGTTTTGTATCTCACAAACTCACTAAGTCTCACTCGGTTGATGAAGCAGAATCTCTAACTAAGTTGATAATAATATAATAAGTTAATGAACACAAGAATGGTTTTCAAGATACTTGTATATATTACTTCTTAACTTAGTATTACAAGACTCTTACAAGTATGGTAACTTAAGTTACAATGAGAAACTATATATATTACTATCTACAGCCGGTTATACTTGGAAAACTAGCTGGAATTTACCACTAAGCAAATACTACATTGCTAGAAGTAAATTATCTAAGATAAAATAATTGTTGGGAACGGTCTGCCCAAGACACATATTGAATTGATGTGGCTAGTACGTTATGATCCAAGCCGGGTCATACCCAATAACAAGCTAGACAAACACCCATAATATTTATTTTATGATATGATCATGTAAATAATATTAACACTTGTGGTATTTAGAAATTGGGTTTCTAAATATTTGCACTAGTGTTATGAATAAATTATATGGATAATTTATTCTAAAAAGAGAGTACTTTGTATTGTTATTCAAATGGTTGAACAAACAATACAAGTGTTTTGTCCGCATTTCTTTTACTCATCTGCATTTACTAATGCGGATGTGTTACTGAGAAAATACAGATGAATGTTCCTCATCCGCATTTACAAATGCGAATGTGCATTTGGGGAAATGCTGAAGGAATTACTTCATCCTCATTTATTAATGCGGATAGTAAATGCGGATGAGCATTTAAGGAAATGCTGATGAACTGATCATCCGCATTTACAAATGCGGATGTGCATTTTGGAAATGCTGATGGAGTTACTTGTCCGCATTTACAAATGCGGATGTACATTTGGGAAATGTGGATGAAGTTTCTTCTTCCGCATTTACAAAGGCGGTTAGAGTTTGTTCATCCGCATTTACTAATGCGGATGAATATTAGAGAAATGTTTATGGGTTAAAGGGATGGGTCCCGCCCACTTTTCTCTCACTCTAAAATAAATAGATTAGTTGCATTTCACTTTTACTAGAAAATATATATAGGATAAATAATTTTGTAAAAGAAGATGCAACAAGAATGTTTTTTGGTTTGGGCCAATTTTGTGTCCAAAGGGCTTTATAGCTCTTAATGGGATTTAAGCCCAATAACCGAAAACATATTTTGAAGGCCTAAATAGGTTTGGTGCAGAGTTTTAAGTCCATTTGGAAGCACAAATCGAATGGGAGAATCACAATACAAAGTGGACACTTGAAGCATTTGGATGCGGGATCAAGTGGGAGTTCACCGACATAAGTGTTATTCTTGGGATGGACCTAATAACTCACTTGTTTTGGCCAACAAGTGATGTTAAATTAGTTGGCTATGGTTATCAACTTGCTGTTGTATGTATTGCTTGTATGGTTGATTTAATTTATTGTTCATGTGATATTTGGATATGCACTATTAAACAATTTCAAATCAACAACAAGCTACAATCAGTTCTTTTGGAAACATTAACATGGATAATAAAATGGTTTTATTAAAGGTTAATGTTTTCACAATAAAATTGGGTTTTATTAAAAGAACTTTTGAAATTGGTTTCACTCATGTACCACGCATTTGAATGCATGCAAATGTAAGGTACAAAATATTTTCATAACTAGAATTAATAGAAACAAAATTCCTTTTAAACAATTTTAACACCATCCTTTTATACAACACTCAAATCACTTGGGAACTATTTGTAGAATAAAGGTCATCTAACCACATTTAGGGAACTTGTGTGTTTGAGGTGGGTTTAACATATTTATGGGATAAAGGTCACCTAACCACCAGTATGTGTAAACTCACACGTGTGTGTAAGTAGGACGACTTGAGTTGGAAACCATGTGAATAGGGTTACCGAAGCATGGCGTACAATGGTGTTGATGGGATTAAACATGCCGACTAAACATAAAGATGTTTAACCGATCCCATAAACTCGAAGTTGCAAAGGGTTGCAATTGTCAAAAGTTGACTACCTTGTTAATTTAAATAATGGGATAAAGGTCACCTAACCATTATTTGAATGTAACGTTGGATTCTAGATTTTAATTATTAATTGTCTATGAGACATGAAAGGGTATTAATAGTTAAAATGTTATTTTATGATACTGAAATTGAACTTTGTTTATATTGTAGTAATGGCCGCTAATAATTACAACGCTACCTCCCCGACCGTTCATAACCTGTCACTGAGAACTATCCTAGAAAAAGATCGTCTAAATCACAATAATTTCATGTATTGGTTTCGAAACTTGAGAATTGTTCTCAAGCAGGAAAAGAAATTTACGTGTTGGACGATCCTTTCCCGATGAACCCAACATTGATGATGTTGATGCCTACGAGGACTGGGTGAAGCACACTGAGGATTCTGTGCAGGTTTCTTGCCTCATGTTGGGAACCATGATTCCCGAGCTTCAAAAGGATTTTGAACATCACGGGGCATACGAGATGGTTACCCAGCTGAAGGAAATGTTCCTTCAACAAGCGAGGGTAGAGCTCTTCGAAACGGTTCGAGCGCTTCATGCATGTCGAATGGAAGAAACCCAATCTGTATCATCTCATGTGATGAAGATGAAAAGCCACATTGATCGCCTCGAAAGGCTAAATTGTCCCGTCTCAAAAGAGTTGGCCACGGATTTGATCCTCAATGGTCTAACCAAGAAGTTTGAGACTTTTATCATGAATTATAACATGAATGGATGGGACAAGAGCATTAGGGAACTTCATGCAATGTTCAAAACAGCTAAGGCAGGGATGGGTAAAAGGGTTTTACCAGTTCTTCAATGAGGGTGGCAACAAGAAGAGGCATCACCCCGAACCCAAGGCATACCAAAGGCAAATCAAAGGAAGGGTAAGGGAAAGACTAAAGCGAGACCACCAAAATCGAGGATTAAGAAGCCAAAGGTTATGGAGAATGATCCATGCTTTGAGTGTGGAGAGATAGGACATTAGAAGAGGAATTGTCCAATCTATCTCAAGGAGTTGAGAAACAAGAGGGATGCTGGGCAGACCTCAGGTACATCTTTCATGATCCATATTGAACTTAATGTTATTTCTTCAAACACATGGGTATTAGATATCGGATGTGGAACTCATATTTGCAATTTGTTGCAGAGGTTCAAAGAAATAAGCATTTTAAGAAAGGGGATACTAGTCTCTATATGGGCAACGGAGCAAAGGTTGATGTCGAAGCCCAAGGAGACTATATCTTGAAGCTTCCAAGTGGTTTGGAAGTCATTTTGAAGAATGTTTTGTATGCTCCTAGTTTGACTAGGAACATAATTTCAGTTTCCCTTCTAAAACAATATGGTTATGTATTAAAGTTTGTAAACGATGGTATTTGTGTATTTATGGATGATATATTTTATTTTAAGGCTATGCCTTTTAATGGTATTTATGAATTGGTTCATGATGACTCATCCTTTAATAACTCGTTATACCAGTCGAGCACCAAGAAACTTAAAATGGGTTAAGTGAATTATATCTTTGGCATTGTCATATTGGTCACATAAAAAAATCATATTCAAACACTTCAAAAGAATGGTCTTTTGGAAGCAAATGAAGAGGTTTCATTTGATAAGTGTGAATCTTGTTTACAAGAAAAGATGACCAAGGAACCCTTTAGTAGTACTAACCAAAGGGCAAAAGGCTTATTAGGAATCATACATTTGGATGTATGTGGTCCTTTTAAAGCAATGACAAGGAATGGTGAAAGATACTTGTTACCTTCATCGACGGTTATAGTCGTTATGGTTATGTCTACTTGTTAGACACAAAGATGAAGCTTTTGAAACGTTCAAAATCTTCAAGAATGAAGTAGAAAATCAACTTAACAAAACCATCAAAGTTCTTTGTTCGGATAGAGAGGTGAATACCTTAGTGATGCCTTTCAAGATCATCTTAGGAGTTGTGGGATTGTCTCATAGCTTGCTCCACCCGGAACACCACAGCATAATGGTATGTCTGAGAGGAGAAACCGAACCCTATTGGATATGGTTCGATCTATGATGGCTAGAAGCACACTACCTCTGTCATTTTGGGGTTTCGCATTACTCTCCGTGGCCCGTATTCTGAATATGGCCCCAACCAAGAAAGTGGATAAGAAACCTTTTGAAATACGGCATGGAAGGGTTCCATCATTATCATATTTAAAGGTATGGGGTTGTGAGGCTTATGTAAAGCATAACACCCCAAACAAGTTAGAAAGCCGATCCACTAAGTGTATCTTTATAGGATATCCCAAAGATTCGATAGGATATTACTTCTACAATCCAACAGAGCAAAAGGTATTTATTGCTCGAAAGGCTGTATTCTTGGAAACTAAATTCCTTATGGAAGGAACTACTGATAGAACAGTGGAACTTGATGAGGATCGAGAACCATAAGCCGATACACGATCGGTTGATACTAGCAATCACAAGAGGTTATTGATAATGATCAAGTTGTTGATCAATACACACAAAACGTTCGTAGATCTGTAGAACTAGCTATCCACCCGAAAGATATGGATTTTTCATGAATGGATGCTATGTAGTTGACTCGGATGAACCAACTACTTACCATGATGCAATGTCCAATTCGGATTGTGACAAGCGGCTTGAAGCCATGACGTAGAGATGCAATCCATGTATGACAACCAAGTGTGGGAATTGGTTGTGCCACCGCTTAAATCCAAACCGGTTGGATGTAAGTGGGTTTTCAAGAAGAAAACCGATATGTATGGAAACCTGGATACTTATAAAGAAAGACTTGTAGCAAAAGGTTTCACTCAAACTCAAGGGGTTGATTATGATGAAACCTTCTCGCCTATGGTAATGCTAAAGTCAATTAGGATATTATTTGCCATAGCTGCATATTATGACTATGAGATTTGGCAAATAGATGTCAAAACTGCTTTCCTTAATGGACATCTCGAAGAGAATGTCTATATGGTTCAGCCCGAAGGTTTTGTCGATCCATAATATCCTAATAAAGTATGCAAGTTAAAGAAATCAATCTATGGATTGAAACAAGCATCAAGAAGTTGGAATCAACATTTTGATGAAGAGATCAAAAGGTTTGGATTCATCAAGAACGCTGATGAAGCTTGTGTGTATAAGAAAGCTAGTGGGAGCATCATCACATTCTTAGTATTGTATGTTGATGATATATTACTGTTTGAAAATGATATTCCAACCATGGAAGGTGTTAAAACCTGGCTTGGAAGTTGTTTTTCCATCAAAGATCTTAGTGAAGCCGCCTATATTTTGGGAATAAAGATCTATAGGGATAGATCAAGGCGGTTGATAGGTTAAACCAAAGTGCATAAATTGATAAAATCTTGAAAAGACTCAAGATGGAGAACTCTAAGAAAGGTTTGGTACCTATTCAAAGAGGGACAATATTGAGTGCATCTTAATATCAAGCTCAAAAGATAAGCAAGAAAGGATGAAGGAAATCCCATATGCATCTGCTATAGGATCCATCATGTATGCAATGATATGCACTAGACCGGACGTGTCATGCGCTTTAAGCATGACAAGCAGATATCAGCAGAATCCGGGAAATAGTCATTGGATGGTTGTTAAGAATACATTGAAATACCTTAGGAGGACTAAGGATATGTTTCTAATATACGGATCTGGTGAAGAGGAACTCGTTGTAAAGGGTACACGGATGCGAGTTTCCAAACTAATCGAGATGATTCTCGATCACAATTGGGGTATGTCTTCATTATGAATGGAGGGGCAGTGTCCTGGAAGTGTTCAAAGCAGGATGTGGTAGCATTGTCCACTATAGAATCAGAATATATCGCCGCTTCATTGGCAGCACATAAAGCTGCATGGTTGAAGAAATTCATTGCCGATCTAGGGGTTGTCTCTACCATTCAAGATCCCCTAGAGATCTTTTATGACAACGAGGGTGTGATTGCTCAAATCAAGGAACCTCGTGCATATCAAAAGACAAGGGACATTGAGCGGAGATTCAACTACATAAGGGATGAATTGAAAAAGGAAAGATATGTATTCGCAAAGTTCACACCGATCAAAATATTGCGGATCCACTCACGAAGCTCCTTGAAAGGCCAAAGCATGAGAGTCATACTTGTGCCTTAGGACTTTGATATTCTAGTGATTGGATTTGATCTATTTTGTATTTAAATATCGGAATAATTATTATTTTGACTCATATATTTATGATTATGATACTGTGAGTTATGTTCCATTTTAGCATGTTTAAATCCATGAATATGTTTACTATTCTAAATGTCCGTAGTCGGTCATATTTGTTGGAACAAATATGAAGTAAGACTATTATAAACTTGGATTGGTGGATATTCATGAGGTATGAATATAGAGCAAGAGGTTGCTACCAAGGTTCATAAATATTTGTGGGATACAAATATTGGACAAACCCGTACTAAAATTTTACTGTATGGAATTATGTAATTGATCATAAGTAAATTTGAGTAAAGGGGAATATCATTGTATCCTCCGACCTGAGATACATATTGGGTTTCGATATTCACCAAATTTATACTTTGATCTAGTTCTTCGTTGTTTTGAAATAATGGATAGACGTAAGGCTAGTTTCAGGTGTGATACAAGGTGATTGTGAGAAACGTATGTAGTCAAGATGGGATTTGGTCCTCTTATTCGTTAAGAGTATGATGTCTAAGGCCTGATTAAGTTAAATCAACAGAGAATGATCATTCTGTGTCTCTGGATTTAACATGACATCTGTAACAAAAGGATAGATGATAGATTCACCTAAATCCTTTCAAGTAAGGGACTTGAGGAAGATGATGTTATTGAATGGCACTTCGTCATGCGTATTAAGAGTAGCAAACATTGTTAGGCGGTATTTACTGCTTGCATCAATTCTTTATGTATCTTGTGCAAGTGGGAGATTGTTGGGAACGGTCTGCCCAAGACACATATTGAATTGATGTGGCTACTACGTTATGTCCAGGTTGGCTCATACCCAATAACAAGCTAGACAAACTCTCACAATATTTATTTTATGATATGATCATGTAAATAAATATTGACACTTGTAGTATTTAGAAATTGGTTTCTAAATATTTGCACTAGTGTTATGAATAAATTATATGGAATTTATTCTAAAGAGAGAGAACTTTGTATTGTTATTCAAATGATTGAACAAACAATACAAGTGTTTTGTCCATATTTCTTTTACTCATCCGTATTTACTAATACGGATGTGTTACTGAGGAAATGCGGATGAGCGTTCCTCATCCGCATTTACAAATGCAGATGTGCATTTGGGGAAATGCTGACGGAATTACTTTATCCGCATTTACTAATGCGGATAGTAAATGCGGATGAGCATTTAAGGAAATGCTGATGAAACTGATCATCCGCATTTATAAATGCGGATGTGTATTTTGGAAATGCTGATGGAGTTACTTATCCGCGTTTACAAATACGGATGTACATTTGGGAAATGCGGATGAAGTTTCTTCTTTCGCATTTACAAATGCGGTTAGAGTTTGTTCATCCACATTTACTAATGCGGATGAATATTAGAGAAATGCGGATGGGTTAAAGGGATGGGTCCCGCCCATTTTTCTCTCACTCTGAAATTCAGTTTCATAGGATGTGCAATATATGATTGCATTCAACCACTCTCTCTGATAACTTACAACACACACAAAGGTGCAAATCCGTGTTCCTGTAGCTTTTTCTCTCGATCGGTCGAGGAAAACCAAGAACCGAACCCGATTCAAGTAAAGAAAAACCTAGCAACTAGTGTATTATTGGAAACTTGGGGTAGACAAGCTTGAGGTTTCTTACTTTGGAAGCTGCCGATCAAAGATCTTCTTCCTCTATCCCATTTGAGAGGTAGATTTCTAAACACCCTATGGTTGTTTATAAGCATGGTTTTTCATATAACGATCCATTACGGGTTTTCTTTTAACAGATATATAAAATTGGTTTATATATTAACTGTAACAAGTTTTTCATACCATTTCCGCTGCGTTTTCATTTTATAAGTTTAAAAATGACTCTGATAAAGTTGTGAAAACCCAACAATAATATCCTAGATTAGGTAGTCATGATAGGTCCACGACTTACCTTTTTGTCACCAACTAAGTATGGTAACTGTACTAACTGATAAAGGTGAATAGTGGATTAAAGTATGATCAACTACATGGGAGTGGGAAAACACCATGCAGTGTATCAGAGTTGTCAGCGGATGTCAGACAGCCCATACTTATGTCCACTGGTTCATAGTTAATTCTTCCGAAGGTAAAATGACTTCGGAAGAATAAGTTCTTCCGAGGCCATTTATACTTCGGTAGAATCAACTTCTTGCGAGTCTTCTGCAAGTCTTTGTAACTTCATTCTTTGGAAGACTTTATCTTGGATCTTCTAAGTGTGAATGCTTCAGAAGGAGAACTACTTGGTCTTCATATACTTCGGAAGACTTGGTTCTACCTTCGAAAGTTCTTCATATATTTCGGAAGGAAAACTACTTAGTCTCGGAAGACTTAGTTTTCCTTCGGAAGTTCTTCATACTTAAGCTTCGGAAGATCTTCAACTTGTCTTCGGAAGAGCAGCTTTAGCTTCAGAAGACTTCTTCAATTGTACTTCAAAATATTCTAAGTGTTGTTTTGGTTGCACCAGCCTCATATGATCCAACAGGGGTTTTTAAATTTTGGGTTAAACTCATGTGCTTTCTAACCCGCTAGCTTTCAGGTAATAGTTTCTTTAGTAGGGAATCTAATCAAGAACTAAAGCCTTGTCATGTAAGCAAGTAGACGAGTATTACCAACCAGGTTAGTTAAGGACTTTCATATCACTATATGAGATGTATGTAGTAAAGAACGATTTAGGTTGAGACTTGAAGAACGATAGTCTATCAATTGTAATATAAGGGATGCAATGAATTGAGCAAAAGTAGTGTATCATTTTCCATAGACAATCATGTTGCCAAATGTTTGCTGAAACGGTTGAGTGGCTTCTTAATGATATTAAATTATTTATACGCATGTTTCCATTTAATAAACCATGTATTAAACTCACTAAAGTTATGTTTGCCTTTAGATATCATGTGTTGAACTCAGTTTGATTTTTTGCAACATCAGTAATGTCAAAGCTTCTAAGATATGATTTGTAAGTCTTATGTTTTGTTTCCATTTCAAACCAATTTGTGTAGCCTGAGTTGCCTAACGTTCTTTAGTTTTTCAATCAAATTATGATGATTTTGTGACATATGAAGTGGTTTTAGTATTTCTGGTATTTTTTGTGGATTTACTTATTTTTATGACTTGTGAGTTGGGATCAAATGAATCAAAGAAATTGGGATATTTAGATGAATCAAAGAAATTGGGATTTTTAGCTGGAGTTGTGACATATGGAATAAGTGCTACAGTTCTTGGATCGTCATTAGAACTATTCTATTATTGCAGTACTTGTCACAAAGGGGCATACCAACTCCCCTTTCATGATTTTTTATTAGTCTTTAATCATATACTTCAAATTGTTTTTAACATCACATGCTTTGTTTGTTACTAGAAACTTTTCTTATATTAGTGTGTTTGTGCTATTGACTCTACAAACACCTTCTATCAAAATTAGGTGTTGAATCTAGAGACACCACCAAGAGCATATGATCTACTGCCCCTAATCCTTATATTGGTCAGCTACCATTTTAATTATTTGCATCTAAGTAAAACTTATCTAGGGTTTGTGTTAATTCATCTGACTTCTAATTATCTCATAGTTTCATGTTTAATAAATCTCTTATTATATCTTTAAAAGGTTAATATATTCTTTAATATTTTTTAGGCTCAATAAGTTCATACAAAGTGCTACATGCTTTCTTCCTAGAACACAATTATGTATTTGCTTCTTTTTACAATGGACTTTTTTTCATTGACTTCATTGTTGCTTGGCTGATTGGTTTGTTCATAATATTGGAATATTCACTTGGTGGAGCTGTTGTGGCTCGTGGCATACACCCATATATAACGCAGTTCATTTTTTATGTGATTGTTTATAAGTATGTGTGTTTGTCTGTAATCATGATCTCATAAAGACCCAAAGATATGTAACAATTGTAAGAGTTGATTTCATTCTAAATTTGAATGATATAAATTGACAAGCTTATGAAATTTAAAACTTCTATATCTTTGCTTAAATGTTTGTTGCCATTTTAGTTCACTAATTCACAATAATATCATCTTATCTATGCATTATTTAAATCCACACGTAAAATTGTGTATATGTTGTATGTTGACCTTTTTCGATCGAGATTACTATTTTTGTCACATTTTATATTGTGCAACTTTCGTTATTCTTTTCAAGTACTCACTTTTGTCAATTTTAACACTTTTAATTCACTGTTTTATGAGGTTTTTTCCAGATTCATTGGTTGTTTCAACTAAAAATGTTCATTGTGCATGATCCGACAGTTCAGATTTGATGAAATACTTATGCAAAGTTTGTCATTGTAAACAAGAACTTGAGTCAACTCACATAAGAAAAATGATCTAATTAAGCTCATGATTTTAAACAATTTTTACGGTAAAAATGCATGACCATTTTCATTTAAAATGCTTTAATTAAACTCTGTGAACTTGTGTTAGGAATGCGTGTTGCAACACCATGGGGTGAGCCAATCTTTTTTTTTTCCTTTTGTGTTCCTCCAACTTTGGAAATTGTTGGATCTGTTATTAGAGAATTAAAATCTCAATGTCCGATAACATACTATGGATATTGCCTTTTTTGTGCAAATGTAATGATATTTTGTTATCAACCTAATTTTTATTTATGTTTATTATTTCTATAATTTATTTAATTGGACCTCTTGGTTTATTTATTTTAGTTAGGGGAATGAGGCGTTACGGATTGCTTTCATACGTGTGGAAGAAAGAGCCGCGAGTAATGAGAAGAGTGTAAAATCATTTTATTCAAAGCTTATGCCTTGTGAAAGCTAATACACAAGAAAAAGACAAGGTATGCGTCACTTGAAGTGATGTAACGGAACTGGACTAAAAGTAATATACCTTTGCAATCGTGTCATAGAAGGAAGATTATATGTAGAAGTAGCATTGACAATTGTGCATTCATTACAAAACTTACTTTGATACATTCACACAAAAAATTCCTTTCAAGTTAAAAAAAAAATTGTTTTCATTAGCTATATGTTTTGTAATGACGATAAATAAAAGTCAAAGACAATAACTATCAAAGGGTTGGATTTTATTTAAAAGAATCAATTTTTATGCATAGTCAACTTTATGTTGCATTGTTAAAGGTGCAAGTAAAGACAAATTAAAATTGATGAGGATGATAAGCCTACTAATGTTATGTTAAATGTAGTTTGCAAAAATATATTTACAAATCTATTATTTAAAAATGTAAAACTTTATTCTCATTTTATTGAATGTAATAATTGATACAAATAATTACAAATAAAAACATATATTTATAATTTTATTGTTTTTGTTTATCCAACCCGTGTGATACACGGGTTACTAAAGCTAGTGTTTATAATATAATAAATTGCACCCACTCCACCCCAAACCCATCTAATATGCTAAACCTACAAATAGATTGTTAAAAAAGAAGCTCAAAACAAGTTTAAACTTAATAAAAGATCATAATTAAAAAGAAGATCAAAAATATTCATTTCATTTTAAAATAAGTTTAATTACTAATATTGTATACAATTGAAAGATGTACAAATCGAGAGTTAGTTGCCAATTAAAAGTTTCCTATTTCGTTTTTAACTTTCTATTTCTTCATATGCTTTATTTTATTTAAACAATCATCACCTTCTTTATTCTTCTTCCTCCATGGTTGAGTATTTCAATAGCAACAAGTATTGTATTTTTAACCATTCCATCGCCTTTATCTAGATCTTGTAACCACGCTGTTGTCACAGTTGGAATTCTTGCACTTACTTTTGTTTCATCCTCTTGCTACTCGTGATGAAGGTTTCGGTGGTGGTGCCAAACGTCAGCGACAGTGGGTGTTCGAAATGTAGATGATAACGACATCTAAGCTTAAATTGGAGACGCTGCCGTAACATTAGAGTTTCTTGATCCATCTTCGATTCTTGGCCCATCTCTAGCGATAGAAACTGACAAACACTGTCCATCATAGCTCCGGCAAGGCGGTTCTAGAATCGCTGGTAAACTGCCACGTGTCCCTCAGTTGCTGACTCATGGGGATACGACCTGTAACGCATTCCTGGTGCGGTCCGCAATGAAGGTTAGAGTGTAACTATAAATAGAAGCCTCTAGCTTCTTAACCTGAAATCGCTCATAACTCGATATGTGTTTTAACCACTTCATTAAGTGTTGACATTAACCCGAGTTAGTTATTCTTTTGGAGAATCTGCCTAGCAGAAGACTGGTGGACGGTTAGGTGAATGTTCTCCCTTATAATAGGATAGGAGTTAGGGTGATTAGCCCACTATAAGGCATGGTAGTCACTTGTAGATAGCAGGTAAGATACCCGTAACGCATAGAGGAATGCCCGAAGGGGGAATGCTATTGGGTTACACCCGCAGCACCTTGGATGAAAACCAAGGATGAGAAACATGTTAATTACCCAAGGAAAGGAGGGTAATGGCACGGGAGTACCCAAGTAAATAATTTTGATAAAAGCCCTATATTATGGGTTTCGTACCTAGGAAAGAAGTAGGGTTAATACCCAACTAATATATTATAAATGAATTGTTATAGGTTTGCATAGTTCTGTACGGAAGATTTACCAGAAGGAAAGTTCACGACTCTAAGTGATATCAGTTGAGTGTACGTATACTGAAAGTTTATATGTATTTACATGACAAATGCATGAACCATATGAACTCTTGTATGAGTAAATTATATGTGATACTGGGTCAGATGGGTGAGTCCGATGCCATGTAAGGTCATATGACCATGAATTCTATAAAACTATGTGAAATATGTGATTAATTTATGTGGAGAAAATGGACTGGATGGCAAATCCAATGCCAGGAAGTGTGTCAAATGAGCAAGTCTGATGCCATAAGGTTGGTCAGATAGCGAGTCTGATCCAACGAAAGTCGCAATTCGGATGACAAGTCAAATTCGAGTGACTAGGAATTGTATTATTCCAACCCCGCAGACAGTAGTAGGAAAAAAAACATATGAATGAAGTGATGCTTTAATAAGACCTGAAGTATGTATGTGAAATAATGTACACTTAGTGAAAGCTAAATATATATTATGCATGTACTTTCAAGTGATGTGTCCAAGCTAGAGGGACAATGGGAATCAAGTCTCTAGCATAATTGATCGAACACGTGTGTTATGTAAAATATCATATATAGGGCAATATATACCTTTTACAAAGATAATAATTTTTTTTAAAGATCTTGGTTCTCGGCATGTAACTCTGATATCTCCAAATTAAAATAAAAAATAAAAATGTGGACAATTCATTAGTATATAAACTCAACAAAAAAATTCTCGCAGTTCCCGGTCTAACATATTAATATATATTATAATTTGTAATCTTATGCTTTGAAATCGGTTAAAAATCAATCAAACTGTTCTTTTTCCCTCTTAAATACAAGTTTCAACTCGAAGCGGTTTAAGACAAAACCTGATGTTCTTAACAATGATGATTATTCATTTAAGTCTTCAGACAGCTTTGAACCAGAATTAGTTTCAACTCGAACCGACAGGGCCAGACTTGATTTGTCACTTTTATTTCCTACTACCTTCTTCTATAAAATTAAATACTTAATGTTGACTAGGGACAGAAAAAATGGAAAATGATAAGAAAAGCCAAAACTTGAAACGTTCGGGTTGGGTATTCGAGATACGGGACGTGTAGATTAATTATATAAAATTTGACTCGTTTTGGACATACATAGAATTAGGTAATACTTGTCTCATTACGGGAAGCCCTATACCTAGGTACATTAATTTATGATAATAATTTTTAAAGAAAATAACTAGTATATTGAGATTAATAAAAACATGAAGTTATTAAAAATATAAAAATTCACAATTATAGTTAATTATTTAATTTTTCAAGTTAGTTTTTCATTTTAATTCTAGATCGGGTTCAAGTAAGGGCATCCCAACTATTAACTTTTAACCATAAAAGATTGTAAACAGGCATACTGACAAAGTCGATGACTATATAATAACGTGTAGCCAATTGTATGAGACCATGTATAGATCTTATTTAAAACTCAATATGAGTTAAGATTACTAATATGTCTCATACCAACTCATTGTTCTCCCTATTACTAACTTAACATGTTAACCTAAATTAGTCATCATTTACTTTTTGTATTCTTTTTTTCATCTAAAGAATAAGTTTATTTTCCGTTTCTCATTTTTAGCTCCTAAATTTTTATTGTTATCATTTATTTTTCTCATTTATCTTTTTCCACCAAATAAATAAGTATGTTTGTTTTACTTTTTTAATTCCTAATTGTTTATTGTTATCATTCATTTTTCTGCTTCTCTTTTTTCATCTAATTGTTAAGTTTGTTAAGTTTGTTTCTCCGTTTCTCTTTTTAATTCTTAAATATTTATCATTAACTATCTAATACTTTATTTATTCAACATATTAATGTTACATGTGAATTTTGAGATTTGATATCTCGGATCCTGAGTAAGTTCGGTATCCTGAATACTAACATTATTAACCAAGTGTTACTCTTTTGGCTTTAATTGTTCTTGCAGGTGACTCATGCTGACTTGGTCTACCCTAAGGAATCGATAGTCGGTTGAGGTAAACGTGTTGAAGCAAATCTCCAATGGTCAAGATTGAAGACCGAGTATTCTACAAGAATCCAGGTACTTGGTTATATTTATTAGTGTATATATAGAGGCAAAGTGATCGATGTAGAACCCACAACACTCGCTAGCGAATCATTCTTAACTTAGTATCGATCTGCTGTTGCTCTCACTTTATAATATCTACTGCAATCAATAAGGAAAACAAGAGGCACAGTGACGATCAGTCACCTCCTGAGATTTTACGTTGGAGAGCTCCAGGTTTCTCACAATTAGATGTGTCATTCTTTTACTTGTACTATTCAGTTACATGAGTCGATCAAAGACACTACCTTACATACGAATTTGATCACAAAATTACTCTTGTAAAATTTTGATCAAAACATGTAATACCTGAGTTTCTAACGTATTAATTATTTGATTAGGTAAAATTAATAATTGTGATGATGTAATCATATTATATTAGATTTATGTGAACCATATCACATATGAACCACCAAGGCATATAAAAGGATCAAGAACATAACTTTAAGTATAAATATTCATAAATGCCTATGGATAAAGAATACAATCATATACATTTCACAAGACATTTTTTTAAAACAAATTCTAGAGAATATCATGAGACAAAAGACCAAGGCATATGAATAGGTTGTACATGATAGAATCAGCTAAACTTAATCGACTATAAGTTTAATAAATGTTGGTTTAACAATGAAAGTTTCAATCAATATGATTAATTATTCAAGAACACTATAACATAGAAAATTAATTTCAAAACTTCAACTATTTTATTGATTAATAATCATATGATCACGCCTTATTGCACCATTTCAAGAATTAAAACAGGACAATATCAATGTACATGAATATTCTATTTAACCCTGTATGTTGTGAGGTCCAGCTCCCATAAGATCTCATAGTTGGATTTATATATAAGAAATATAATTCTTAAACTTTAAACTTGAAAAATGGCAATTAGGAAGAGAGGTTGCATCCCTTGAAGGCTTTATAGTCACAACATTTAGCAAGTTCTTTGTTATAGTCATTATTGTTACCTTATTTCTCCTCCTTACTCTTAGTGCAAGTGTTGCTGAAAATATTAATTTCGGGTTATAGCCAAAGAGCACATCAAGAAAGTATAAAATAATAAACTTTGACCAAACCTAACAGAATGACTTGGTTAAAAGATGTATAGTATTGCAAAGCGGCTCTTAAAAGTCAAATAACAGCATCATGAAAGTTGCTAAAACTAAAAACAAGGTGTACAACACAATTGTCCCATTTTGTGCGCTCCTACTGTCACGCCTGCTGGAGGAATGACCGGACTTAATGCATGGTTGATGTTGTAGTGAGTGACATAGTTGTTTAATAAGTCTTATATAACATCCTTGATTTTTCATGCTTAACCTACTTAACACCTTGATGGTTCTAGTACTTCTACATTTAACCAGTAATTGAATTCAAGAACCTATTCATAATAACTATCTCATGCTCCATACATTGTGAACATTGTGAAACTTTTACTTGCTAATATGATTTTAGGATAACATGTATGTAAATACTAGATCTTGTTATAAATGATAACTTGAAAATACCCTAGCATTAATCAAAGTCTAAATCAATGTTAAATTACAGCATAAGTGAAACACATATAACTATAAGGGTGAAAATTTATATATGTAACTAAGGGCTACATATGTAACTTTTATTAAAAAGATCAAGATTTAATAAATTAAATTAAAACTTATAATCATCTAAACATTACACACACACACACGTGGATAATTACAAAGTTATATATATATATATATATATATATATATATATATATATATATATTTATTATTGTATTATATTCATTTAATTGATATATATCTAATAGTTTAATAAATAATTAACTTGTAATTATCCTAATAAACAACAAACAAATTAAAATAATTCTAAACACTAAAATACCTTAAAATTTCGTTCACCTGCTTAAACCTCTTAAAATATATGAATTATATTAATAAAATTTTAAGAAAATTAATTTTAATTGAAACTTAAAACCCAAAATTTTTAACTATAAATAGTGGTCTTATTTTTATTATTTTTCACACCAAACCCTAAATCCAGAGCTCTCATAGTAGCAAATCTCAACCACTAGCATCTTTCCTTGAAAATCCACAAATCTTTCCCTATCAAATAAGTTTTTGTGTTCTTCGTGTTCATACCTTTCAATTTTTTATTTATCAGAATCCAATCATAACTAGCTTGAACTATAATTACATAACATGTTTGTGTAGTAATCATAGTGCAGAACCGGTAAGGGTACTTAAGAGTGCAATTAGCTTCACAAGAGGAGTGATCTTAAATCACTTAACCACTCAAATAGGGAACTGGTAACTTCACTGATGATACAAAGCTACATAAGTAATATTAAAGAGACAGAACTATAAGAACAAGAATAAAGTCACAAGAACACAAGATTAAGTTTTCAAGGAAGTTGTATATTGATTCTCTAGTTCTATTACAAGTGTTTGCCAGTATATCAATTTACAAGAACCGGAGACTATTTATACTACAACCTACAACCGTCAATATGCAAAAAGACAGTTGGAATTTTGACTAATCTAGACAACAAAATCAATCTACTGTCAAAAGACAGATTGCCTTTTGACTAGTGACTATGACATGCTATAGCTCACAGACTTAATCTAATACAGACAAGTCTATAGAAACAAAAGTGGGAAGTTACAGTCAAAGACTTTTTCTACTATTTGATAAAGTATTAAAGTTTCACCAACTAATGTTAGTAGGTGAGTCTTCAGAGCAGCAGCGGAAAGTACATCAGCTTTATCAAAAAGTAAATCAGAGAAAGCATCTTTTCTCTGTCTTCGGAAGAAATCTGTCTTCACAGCAAAATGGCTTTGGAAAACTTTGTCTTTTGAAGCTTCGGAAGACTTCATCTTTGGATTCGGAAGAAATGAGTCTTTGGCTTTGGAAGATTTCACACGTAATAATTTTATGATAAGTGTGAAACTTTCAAAGTAACTTCTTCTGAACTGTTGGCTTTGGAAGATTTTACACTTAGACTTATTTATGAGTGTAAAACTTTTAAAGCTAGTTCATCTTTGTTCCTTAGTGCATGCAGGAAGACTTGGTTGTTTTGGTATCCTTTGGTTGCATCAGCCTTTAATCTTTAGATGTTCCTTACAAACTCCCCCTAGGCTGATGCTACCAAAACAGAGAAGTTCTTTAGATTTTGATAGTCCATATCAGGATCTTCAGCAAACCTTTCTTCATATTAGATCTGGATCCTTCAGGCTTACATAGAACCTTCTCATGTCATAGAGATCATGCAGAGGAAGTTCAAGCATGTCATTTGTGAAGTAGACATGTTGTTCTCCCTGATCTCTTGTGACATACCATCTGTCTGGATTTTCAGCATAAGTCCAGGACAAAATTTGTCTTCCAATAGCAAGAGGCTCTACTATGATTGGAGTTTGTTGAGAGACCTCTTCATGCACTTCCTCAGGATGCTCTGACTCATCCTGAGGTTGGGAGGTGGATGCCTTTCTTCTCTTTTTCTTTGAAGCAGATCTTCTTCTGGCCATCCTTTTTCTCCTCCCTGATTTCTTCAACTGAGAGGACTGGTCTTAAGTACCAGTTGGTTCTATTGTGTCTGTCTCAGTTGGGTTCTATTCTCTCACAGGTTCAGAATGAGAGAGAGGAGGACCCTACTGTGGGTCAGAAGATGAAGTTGGCTCAGATGCAGCTTCAGGTTCAGGTTGTGTTGTCTCAGTAGGTTCAACCTTCACCTCAAATTCAGGTTGAGCTGGACTTGGTGGAGAATGAAAGTCTACCAGCTCTCCTTTTTTTATCTTCTGCTTGATCACCCTAATATGCTCATGCATTATGGATAGAGAGATAGGACTAAGCCTTCTTCCGGAGAACCCATACAGCTTCAAGAAGCTCATCATCCTTTGTCTGTTAGCAGAATTCTTTTGGCTTTTGAGGATGATGGCTCTTGACTTTACAGCTTCTTCCTTTAATCTCTTCTTTGCAGCTTTCCTTTCTCTTTTGGCTTGTTCTTCCAGCTGCTTGTTGTATTCAAACTTTATGTACTCATGAGATAAGGGAAGAAGTGTAGGTGCCTGATAGAGACCTGTGGCACTCAGGTTGTTGATCATATTTAGTCTTTCTTCTTCATTAACTACCTGAGATTGTTCAGTGGCCATAGTCTCTGGCTCAGGACTTTCTTGAACTAGGGAGAGGACAGGAGCATCTTTGTAAAGTCTTTTCAGCCTCCTTTGTTCTTTGACTTTGAGGAGCAGTTTTGCATCCTCTGCCTCCCTCCTCTCTTTTGACAACTCAGTGTCAGCCCGTTCATTCAGCTCCTCTAAGGGGAGAGAGATGAGATCATCAACATTGTAGTTTCTGGTTCCCAGGTAGTTTAACCTGGCTGCCCTCAACTCATCTTCTTAAGTGTTTGGCTTGGGGGCAGCCCGGATTGTAGCTTCCATGAACCTTGGGGAACCACTTGAACTCTCTCCCCTCTGCTTCCTCTTCCTCTCTCTCTTCTCCTCCTCCATCTCCTCAGGAGTTAACTTCCTTTTTCTTTTGTCAATCACAGGCCTTGGTGACTCAGGGAGGAGAGAGCTTTGGCCTTCATTGCTTGATTCAGCTATCAAGCTCTGGCCAGAGAGAGGTTGTGAAGCACCATCACTAGCTGGTGCCTCACTAAGGGTAAATGGTGCAGAAGGATATCCTGTCTCAAGGTTCACAGGCTCAACCTCTGGGCCTTCAGTCAAGGATTTCCCTTCGAAGTTAATCTTAGGGTCCACCTCAACTTCCAGTTGACCAAAGGCTTCACCTGCTAGCCTCTGTCTATATAATCTTGATCTCCATTTGAATTCTTCTAGCACCCTGTCTTGTATCCGGTCAGCCAATCTGGCAGCTTGTCTGTTGTTGCTAGGGTTGACAAGTGGTAGATCCACCAGATATGTACTCTCATAGAGACTCAGGTATGAAATGTTGAAAATTTCTAGTTGACCCTGAGCTCTAGAGATTACAAGAGCTCTCCTGTTGCTGTCATACCCCCAACCCATGATTGGATTCTCAGAAGGGGCAGACATTGCTCTTGGGATTCCCTCCTCAAACAGATGTTGAAAAAGCAAGTCTAGATCTCTGACTTGAGGAGGTTGCTGAGTGTGGACAACTGTAAGAGAGGGTGGTGATTCCTCTATGTCCACACTCTGGGAAGAACTCCCAAGTTCTATGACTGTTAGGATTTCCTCCCCCTTTTGGTAGTATCACCCTCTTGCATAGGTGAGCTGGGAGATTGATCCATAAAAATCACAGGTTCTTGTGGGCCTGGTTGAGTTATCCTTATTGGTCTCTCAGCTAACTGGCCCTTGAGATCGGTGATCTCAAGTTGCTGGTCATTGACCCTTTTCAGTAAGAAAGTCACTTGAGACTCCAAGTGACTTATCTTTGAAACAAAATAAGTGCATGTATTTGTCAATAGGTGTACTCTTTGTTTCAGACTCCCCCCATCTTCAGATGAAGAATCATTGGGGATGAGAGAATTGGACCTAAGTCTTATTCCTCACCACCAGCATGTGGTTCTTGGCTGTTGGATTTCCCTTGCCGCATGACAACTTCCAGAGAAGTGTCAATAGGCTGGGTTGCCATGGTTGAGGTCCTAGTTATGTAATCAGTTGCAAAAGTGAGAGCCTCTTCCATATGGTTCTCCTGAACAAGTGTAGGAAGATCCACCTTAGTAGGGGGTTGCTGATGTGGGCTAGAAGTGGGAGAAGCAGGAGTACTCATCTCTCCTAGAGTTGGGAAGAGAGGAGAGATTCATGGTACTCACTGAAGCCTAAATCTTCATCAGAGTGACAGTCAAGGCTGGAGATGGGTCGGTTAAGGTCTAGAGGTTGGGGATGGTAGCTTTCCCAAGAATATTGATCACTTGAGTGTTGAGACTCAGAGCGATGGCTTAAGGCTGTTTGTGGGGTTGTGAGCTCATCAGGATGAGCATGAGGAACCTCAGCACTGATCATTTCAAGGATGGGAGTGGTCTGCTCCTCAGAGGAAGTGAGAGCTCAATATTCCACTTCCTCCTATATGGATTGTGATATATGTGCCTGCACATGCTCAGTAGCAAGTGCAGGGGTTCGATTACGTTTTCTAGTGTAAGTGATGGTGATGGTAGGCTGTGTTTGAGATGGTTGAGAGGTGGAGGGTGTGGGATCAACACTAGCTGGTGCTGCTAGGTTGTCACCCTGAGCAATGAGCTCAAACATTTTTGGGACAAGGGCTGTTTCTACCCTTGAGAAGCCAACAGTTGGCTTCTTCAAGATTTAAAAATGCCAGGCCTCATTTGTCCAATTTAAGAATATTACTTGTCCCCCTTAACTGTGAGCCTAATTCACAGTTGAGAATATGTTGAACATACCTAGGGAACATGTAATACTCTAAGGAGTCCAAGTTAGCAAGCAAATTTGTGTAAACAAATTGAGAGTACCTGAACTTGACTCCCTGTACCATCCCATGGACAATGAAGGAGAGGTCTTCTGGAACTTGATCCCATCCCCCATGTTTGTTAGATAAACAGTGTATGATGACATGGAGGAGGTATTTCCACTGGGATGAGACCTTCCCCTTCCTGAAGGTTTTGACTGTGAAGCCACCTTCATAGCCCATCTGCTGGAAGGAATGGTTGACAACATCTTTTGGGAAGGACAGTTCACCTGCTTCATCATCCAGCTGCAAATGAGTGTTTATGATGGCCGGAGTGATGAAAACAGTCCTCCCCTGCACTGTAGCAGCCAGTGCCCTCTCCCCATCCATGGTGACCTCTCGATAGGTTCGCCAGAATTCAAGCAACTGATCCTCATAGAGAGGAGGATAGATTGTAAGGGAGGTGAGGTAGTGAGACGAAGAAAGGTACCTACACAAGTCGGAGAAACTTGGATCCTTCTCAGAGTGCAACAGGGCAACTTGATTATGTTGCCTGTGTAGGTGCATGGAGAAGTTTGGGGTTTTAACGATCGATGTTGGCCATTTAGATGAAGCTTATCAGTGAAGAAAGGAAGAAGAAGGTGAATTTTAGGAGAATTTAGGTTAAAGATTTGTGAGAGTAGAGAGATGAAGTGGAATCGTTGAGAAGATATAAGCTGTGGATTTGAGTCAAAGTTAAGACAAAATGATAAACTTTGAAATCCGCAAGTGGGTCCCATTTATGAAAAAATGCCCAAAGAGTTAGTTTTCTTGGAAGTTGCAAATCTTCCGAAGGTATTTTTGCTTCGGAAGCTCTTCAGCAAAGCTTCCGAAGGCAATTTTGCTTCGGAAGATATTTCAAAGAGTTGTGAAAATTAGGCTTCGGAAGAAATATACTTAAAGAAATTTCTTCCGATGTATATTTTGCTTCGGAAGAACTAAGTCTGAGAAAATTGTTATCCTTGGATAATAAATCTTCCGAGACTTAATTGCGTTCGGAAGACATTTGTTCTTTGAATGCATTTAAGGACTTATAAGCATATTTAAGCTTCGTAAGATATTTCAAGAATTTATTCCAAAGGTAAACTCTGATAAGTAGTTAAATGATTTAAAGACATAAATTTCTTCTGAAGGCAATTTGAGTTCTGCCGAGACAAAACAATAAATTTTCACAAATCTAAGGAATATCATTTGAAATTTTAATTTACTTCCAAAGAGAACTGGGCTTATGAAGGTGATCTAATAGACAACTTAGGACACACAGTTTTAAGAAATAAGGTTGATTAAGTGTTTAAAGAAAATCTATTCAAAGTTAATCATCCTAATAGCTGATATAAGATATTTAAATCTCTGTTCATCAAAGGCTTTGGTGAACAGATCAGCATATTATTCATTTGTGTTAACTTTGATTAGTTTGATTATTCCTTTTTCAAAATTATCTCTAATCAGATGATACCTGATGTTGATGTGCTTGGTCCTTGAGTGCTACACATGATTCTCTATAATAGAAATGACACTGTTGTTGTTTATATGAATGGTAGTCTCATTGAAATTAAACCCATAGTCTAGCATCTGATTTTGAATCCACAGCACTTGAGCACAGCAGCTTGCAGCAGCAATGTATTCAGCTTCAGCAATTGATGCAGACACACATGATTGGTTCTTGCATTGCCAAGAGACTATCCTTCCACCAAGGAATTGACATCTCCCAGATGTAGACTTTGCAGTCATATTACAGCCACCATAGTCACTATCTGTATAAGCATACAGATTAAAGTTTGAATTCTTTGGATACCAAAGGCCAAGTTTAGGGGACCCTTTAAGGTATCTGAGAATTCTTTTAACAGTAACTAGGTGTGACATCTTGGGGTTGGCTTGTATCTTGCACATATACATGTGGCAAACATGATATTAGGTTGGCTAGCAGTAAGGTACATAAGAGACCCAATCATAGCCCTGTAGAGATGTTCATCAACACACTCCCCCTCAAGATCAGGACCAAGGGAGTGGTTTCTGGCTATGGGTGTCTTTGCAACCTTAAAATCAGTCATCTTGAATCTTGTAAGTATGTCTTGTACATATTTTGACTGACTAATGAAGATGCCATTTTCAACCTGCTTCACTTGAATTCCTAGGAAGAAGTTGAGTTCCCCCATGGCACTCATTTCAAATCTATTCTTAATCAGCATTTCAAAGTCTTTGTAGAGATTTGAATTAGTTGAACCAAAGATAATATCATCTACATATATTTGAACTAGCATTATGTCATTTCCTGTTTCTTTGATGAAGAGAGTCCCATCAATAGTACCTCTTTTGTATCCATGTTGACAAAGATACTTTGATAGTGTCTCATACCACTTTCTTGGAGCTTGATGTAGTCCATATACAGCATTATCAAGCTTACAGACATAATTAGGATGATCTGAGTCTGCAAATCCAGGTGGTTGTTTGACATAAACTTCTTCATCTATCACCCCATAGAGGAAGACACACTTTACATCAAGTTGATAGACCTTGAAATCCTTAGATGCAGCATAGGCCAGGAATATTCTGACAGCTTCAAGTCTTGCTACAGGAGCAAAGACATCTGCGTAATCAATTCCTTCTTCTTGTGTGTATCCCTAGACAACCAGTCTAGCCTTGTTCTTGATGACAATTCCTCTGTCATCCCTCTTGTTCCTAAAAACCCATTTGTTTCCCATGACAGTCTTCCTTTGAGAAAAAGGACATAGGTTTGAAACCTTCTGTCTTCTGATTTGAAGTAGCTCTTCTTGCATAGCTTCAACCTAGCTTCCATCCTTCAGAGCCTTATCAACCTTCTTTGGCTCAATCTAGGACAAGAAACAAGAGTGCAGACAAACATTTTGATCATGGGTTTGTCCTCTTGTTCTCACCCCAGTATCAACATTTCCAATGATGTTTGTGGTGGGGTGTGACTTGTGGATCCTTAGTTGAGGGATCACAACAAGTTTGTTAGACAGATCTAGATTGGAGAAATTTAGATCTGGCAATGGAGTGTCACCCACCACATCAGCACATTTATCAAGTGAGACTTGATCCAATGAATATATGATATCATTTATGTTGTCCTTTATGGAGTGGTTATCAGCATCAAGAATTCTTGATCACTGTCACCACCTCCATTTCCTCCTGCATTTGAAGTTCCTTCTCTTGAGTTTTGAACCTCTGAGCTAGAATTTGAAGGTACCTCAGATGTATCAGTTGAATTTGTCAAGTTTGTGCTGATAGGATCTTCATTTGCAGGGTTAGTCACCAAAGAGCTGAAGTCATAATCTGGCTTGGTCTTCTCAGCTCAAATCTTGGGTCAGGATGTCCTGTTGATATATTATTTGTAGATCCTGAAACATTCTCACAAGACTTGTTAAAACAGTTGGTAACTAAGTTAAGATCAAATAGCCAATCTGGACCAGAACCTTTCACACTTGGAGTGTGCTCATTGAAGGTCACATTGGCTGACTCCTCCAACTCTAGTTCTGAGATTGTATACTTATAAGCCTTAGCTTGGGAAGAGTATCTAATAAAGTGTCCATCATCTGACTTCTCATCAAATTTGGCTACTTGATCTTTGGTATTCAAGATGGTGCAAGGACATCCAAATGACCCGAGAAAACCAATAAATGGTCTCCTTTTGTGCCACAGCTCATAAGGAGTTTTACCATGAGTCTTAACCACTAAAACTCTGTTCTGCACATAGCAGGCTATGTTAACAGCCTCTGCCCAGAAGGTGATGGGCAGTTTAGAGTCAGACAACATGGTTTTTGCATCTTCAATAAGTGTCTTGTTTCTCCTCTTAGCAACACTATTTTGCTAAGGAGTCTTGGGAGCACTATATTGTCTTGTAATACCCTTTTCATCACAAAATGTATCAAGGATTTGGTTTTTAAATTCTATTCCTTGATCACATCTTATGGTTTTGACCTTGTGATCAGATTGATTCTCAATTTTCAGAATGAAATTCTTCAAGATCTCAGGGGTCTCATCCTTAGTTCTAAGGAAAAAGACCCAAGTGAATCTTGTGAAATCATCTGTGATCACTAAACAGTAAGAGGTCCTTCCTAAACTCATCACACTGGTAGGGCCAAACAAGTCCATATGTAATAGGTGTAGGGGAGTAGTGATGGAGTTCATTTCTTTTGGTTTGTGAGACACTTTGTGTTGCTTCCCTTTCAGGCATGCAACACAGTGGTCATCACTTGTAAACTCTTTCTTTGGCATTCCAGTTACCAAATCATTCTTAATCAATTTATTCATGTTCTTAAAGTTTACATGGCATATTGTTTTATGCCAAAGGAATGACTCATCACTATTTACTTTAGATAGAAAGCAAGAAACCTCTCCTGAGAAAGATGTTTTCTGCAAGTCCATCTTGTACATGTTCCCTTTCCTAGGGGCTCTGAGCAGGATATGCTCTTGAGGAATGAACACCCCGGGCTTGAGAACAATGCAGTCATGCTCAGTAAAGAGCATGTTGTGTTTCTGATCACAAAATTGGCATACACTCAGTAGATTGTATCCAAGCTCCTTAACAAAATTTACCTTCTCAATGGTGAGCTTACCATTTGTTACCATACCCCTTCTAGTGATGTAACCACCCGCATCTCCTCCAAAAGAAACTGATCCTCCATCAATTTTCTCAAAATTGTGAAGCAAAGAACAATTGCCAGTCATGTGCCTGGAACAACCACTATCAATGATCCACATATTTTCCTTGGTCCTTAGCTGTTCCTGCATAAAAAGAAGTGGTTAGTTACACTTGGAAACCCAAGCCTCATTGCTCTTGGGCTTAAAATGAGTTGAAGACAATGCAACAGTAAGTGATCCTATATTCAAGCTTTGAGGATCATTTGCCATTGTTGATGAAGAACTTTTAGTCACATGGTCTTCCTTCATCTTCCACACCACCTTTGGAAGATTGGGCCTGACCTTCAAGGCTTCGGAAGTTTTGACAACTTCAGAAGTCTTGGAGACTAGACCTTCGAAAGATCTATCTTTCACTGCTGCAAGCTTCAGTACTTCGGAAGCATTCCTTTCTTCCGAGACCAACTTTTCTTCGAAGGCAATTTTTCACTTGTCTACTTCTTCATTTTGGAGCTTCCGAAGGGAACAAATTTTCGTTCCGAAGCTATTGGTTCCTTCTTCTTCTCAGAAATGATCTTCTTGGTCATGTGGATGGTACTTTTGGGATTGTACTTGCAATCCTTAGCCATATAAAAAGGACTACAACACATGACACAGTTGAGTTCCTTCTTTCTGAGAGTCTTTTTTTAAGAGCAAGACTGAGTTTGATCACTTTCCTTCTCCACCTCGTCTTTGCAGATGAAGCAACAAGCTTCTTAGGGATAGACTTGCTCTTGGAGTTGGATGGTTCAGGCTGTGTAGCAGTGGTACACAGCTGGTTAGTCTTCTTCTTCTTGCTGGAATAATTTGGAACTAAACTAGAACTCCTGGTACTAGAGTTCATAGTTGAGTTTTCAGTCTTTACCACTTCAAAACCTACAAAAATAAACACTTGTTTCTATTTTAAGTCAAAAGTGGCCTTGATTTCTTGAGCCTTCTTTGATCTTCTTTTCGCTCTTCTAATCAAGTTCTTTCTCTTTGACTTAGTCATTCCAGCCTCTATCCTCTCCTCAGGAGAATCTTCTTAGGATGACCTTCTTCACTCTTCTCTGAGTCATCCTCCACTATCTCCTCTTCATCCTCTTTAACAATGGGGTCTATGAGGGGAAGCTCATCTTCACAAGTTCCACACCTTAGAGATCTTACAGACAATAGAGTGTGTGGAGGAGCTATCTTAATAGATCCCAGTCCCTGCTTATTCTGATAACAAACTTTTGCATGTAGGGATGAGGATATTATGTTTTTAAAGGTCTCTTCTTCAAGAACACATTTTTCTGCCCTGGCTTTACTGATCATAAGCTCACCCTAGCATTCAGTTAACTTTATGATGAGATATTTGATTTGAGTCCTGTAGTTTGTATGCTCATGCTTAAGCATTGAAACGGTTTTCTCTAGATCTTCTATCTTAAGTTTATAACCATTTTCAGCTCTTTTAAAGTTAGCTTTTAAGATATTTAAGGACTCAAGATCAGATCTAATCTCTAAGTTATAGGACCTATATCTATTAACTTTAGCAATGCATTCAGGAGTACAAAGATGTTCCAATACCTTGGCTTCATCATGATCTGCCATTAGTGCTTGGTTTGGAGAAGCATCCTCAACCTGAAAGCTCCAGTCAAAGCCTCCTTCTTCAACAGCAACTGTAGCTTGCTGTCTTGGCTTCTTATTCTGGTGAGCTCCCTCAGTGTAGTTTGGCCTGGATTGTGCTTGGCCACCATTTGACTTTGGTGCCTTGCACTCCCTGGCAAAGTGTCCTATTTGGTTACAGTTGTAACACTTTACCTTGCTTTTATCCAGCCCAAACTTTCCACTAGCTGCATTGCTGGGAAACCTTCTCCCAGTCTTCTTATAGAACTTCTAGGATCTATGAGTGAGTAGAACCATCTGCTTGACTATTTCCATATATTCCAGATCATCTGGATTGATACAATCTAGGTCTTCAAAGGTGAAGAAAAAGTTGCCTAAACTTTCATCAGAAGACACAAAAGCTTGTGAAGAACTTGTCTCCTGAAATGGGCTTCCAGGGATGTAGCCTTCCCTTGGTGTCTCTGGAAAGGTGATGAAAGGACCCTTTTATGATTTGTCAGGGTAGCAGATGAGATGGTGCTGTAGTTCTCTGCAATCCCTTTCAACCATATGGAGGGCTAAACTATAAGAAGTGTTAGAGTTACCAGATGAATTTTGCATGTTCATCTCCATCTGGTATCCATTGAGTATTCCATATAACTCAGTAAGTGTAAGAGTATTAAGGTTTTCAGTCCTCTTAATAACCACACAGTAGTGTGTCTATTGTCTGGGAAGAGAGGACATGAACTTCCTAACAATATCTCTATTCTTAATGGTTACTCCAACATCAGCTAGAGTATCCACAATCTCAACATACCTGAAGTATTGTTGAGTCATGGTTTCACCTGTTTTGAAGGTGAAATTTTCAAACTGCTGCTTCAGGAGGTCCTTCTTGTTTTCTTCGGCTTCATTGGACCCCTCATACATCAGCTTCAGTGCATCCCATAGCTATTTGGCAGTCTTGCACTTCTTGAAACCTCTGTAGATGGAGTTAGGAAGAGCAGTTTGAAGGGCTGTCATAGCTTTCTGATCAATATCAATTTTCTTCCAATCTTCTTCAGAAAAATCATCCCTTTATTTTGGTATCTTACAACCACCAGAAGCTGAAGTGGTCCATGGTACATAAGGTCCATTGACAACAGACTCCCACATCCTGGAATCTTGAGACTTGATGAAGCCTTCCATTCTTTGGCACCAAGTATCAAAATCCTCAGGAGTGATCAGTGGGGACTTTGCCATAGTTCCAGTTTCCATATCAGCCTTTGAGATGGCTTTCATTTGAAAAGTTAAGTGAAGTGTGAAACTAAGAGGATTTAAGATGGTGAGATCTTACAATCAAGAGCCTGGAATGCTCTAATACCAATTGCAGGACCGGTAAGGGTACTTAAGAGTGTAATTAGCTTCACAAGAGGAGTGATCTTAAATCACTTAACCACTCAAATAGGAAACTGGTAACTTCACTGATGATACAAAGCTACACAAGTAATATTAAAGAGACAGAACTATAAGAACAAGAACAGAGTCACAAGAACACAAGATTAAGTTTTCAAGAAAGTTGTATATTGATTCTCAAGTTCTATTACAAGTGTTTGCCAGTATATCAATTAACAAGAACCAGAGACTATTTATACTACAACCTACAACCATCAATATGCAAAAAGACAGTTGGAATTTTGACTAATCTAGACAACAAAATCAATCTACAGTCAAAAGGCAGATTGCCTTTTGACTAGTGACTATGACATGCTATAGCTCACAGACTTAATCTAATACAGACAAGTCTATAGAAACAAAAGTGGGAAGTTACAGTCAAAGACTTTTTCTACTGTTTGATAAAGTATTAAAGTTTCACCAACTAATGTTAGCAGGTGAGTCTTCAGAGCAGTAGCGGAAAGTACATCAGCTTTATCAAAAAGTAAATCAGAGAAAGCATCTTTTCTCTGTCTTCGGAAGAAATCTGTCTTCACAGCAAAATGGCTTTGGAAGACTTTGTCTTTTGAAGCTTCGGAAGACTTCATCTTTGGATTCGGAAGAAATGAGTCTTTGGCTTCGGAAGATTTCACATGTAATAATTTTATGATAAGTGTGAAACTTTCAAAGTAACTTCTTCTGAACTGTTGGCTTTGGAAGATTTTACACTTAGACTTATTTATGAGTGTAAAAATTTCGAAGCTAGTTCATCTTTGTTCCTTAGTGCATGCAGGAAGACTTGGTTGTTTTGGTATCCTTTGGTTGTATCAGCCTTTAATCTTCAGATGTTCCTTACACATAGGTATAAGATGGATCGAAACATCAAATAAACATGAAATTATTAAAACTTTGCTTAAACATATCAAACTTGAATTTTCAGATTTTAATAGATTTGACCCCTCAAACAACTCACACAAGTTTAATGCAGAAATTTGACCAAAGTTTTCAAAACCTTTTGCAACTTTTTAATTTTTTTCATGAACATAATGTAAAACAAAGACTTCATTATAAATTAAGCAATATAAACATGCTTTAAACAATAAAAATCCAAACTTTAATGATCCTCATGATTATATATTAACTTTGAATCACGTTACTAGTAGAATTCTTTATATTTTTAATTATAACCCACTACTATATAACTTGTTCATTGCTATCCTTGCCAAACTTATATTACACTTGTTCCTTATACTTTCTAAACATACCAAACACACATTTGAGTTGGTCTATTATATATCTAAAATCGCTTCACCCGTTATGTAGTTATATGGCAAGCAAAAGGTTCTGACTAAGGAAAGACAGGAGTACTTAAATGATCAAAATCCAACAACTTTTTCATTTGAATCCTTTTGTTGGATGTGAAACTATGGGATGATACATCTCTAGTATATGATAAATACTCTAACTTTTTATAATAATAACCCCTCATCTATCCAAGAATGCAATAAATTAACTAAATTAACTTACTTAGGGCAACCTCACTCCAAGTTATTATAAGTTGCAAGATGAATCCACCTACTTTACAAATTGAGTTCATAACCCTTTTTTTTCTTTTGTACTTTAGGGTGGAAATATCTATATCAAAATGGATAATCAAATTCTATAGTCAAACTAGTCTATTGCAAACTCAATGACAAACTTTCTACTTCTAGTAAAACCAAACTGATTATACATGTTGTATATTCTATAATACTTTTTACTACAAAGTCCCTCTTTTTTCTAATATCTACATAACCATTAAGTTCAGGGAATCCATGGAAGTACATAGATCTATTGGCCTAAAAAACCCATTGGATACTCTGGTTGATGCATGCTAGTTAGTCCCAAGCGTCCTTTGAGTCGAACTATTTACTATTATTTTAAACTATTTACTCGACATAAAGCACCATTTTCTCCACTGATTTTAAACCCATGCTTAACTTGAAACCTGTTAAGTTAAACACCACATATAATATTGAGTTAGCTAATGGCAAACTAATCTATGCTCATGCTATTATTCGAGGTTGTACTCTAAAGCTGGACAACCATTTGTTCAATATCAATCTAATCCCTATGGAGCTTGGTAACTTTGATGTGGTTGTTGGAATAGATTGGCTATCTGGTAACCATGTTAAAATCATTTGTGCTGAAAAATTTGTCCACTTTCCACTAGCATTTGGTTATACCTAAAAAGTTCATGGAGAGAATCTTAGAAAACATTTGAAGATCGTTTCGTATATGAAAGCTCGCAGCTACCTAAGGAAGCAATAGCATACTTTCCTCGAGCATATAGTTGTAAAGAAGTCTGGAGGAAAAAAGGTATAAGAGGATCCTATAATCCAAGATTTCCAAGAGGTTTCTTTGATGATTTTCTTGGACTACCTCTAAGTCAACAAGTTGAGTTTCAGATTTCTTATACCTAAAGCAAGCCCTGTTACCAAATCTCCTTATCATTTAGCTACATAAAAAATGAAGGAATTATCAAGCTAGTTATAGGAACTGCTAGACAAAGGGTTCATCTAACCAAGTTTCTCACCTTGGGGACCCTAGTTTTGTTTGTTAAGAAGAAGGAAGGATCCTTTCACATATGTATCGACTATAGAGAATTCAACAAATAAACTGTCAAGAATCAATAACCACTATCGAGGATTGATGACATGTTCGGCCAATTACAAGAATCCACTTGTTTTTCAAAGATAGACCTATGATCTGGTTATCACCAACTTAGAATGCAAGAAGAAGATATGCCTAAAATCACCTTCCAAACTTACTATGGTCACTACAAGTTTGTGATCTTGCCCTTTGGACCAACCAATGCACCCATAATATTCATGGACCTCATGAATCGTGTCTGAAGGTGTTGGATCGGTGTTAAGGATTAACAAGTCTTTTCTATTTGATCGGTAGTTAACAAATATGGGATCTAAGTTAACTACTTACTAACAGACACAAATACTTTGAGTAAGGATAAATGCACATGTTATTCTTTCAAAGTATTCAGTTGACTAATGAAAACTGTGTACAAAGAGTTACAATCAGCAGATACACAAGTGGCTTAACAAGCTTTTCTCTACTATACAAGTATAAGGGTTTTATACTATGAAATCTAAACAATAAGAATAAAGTATTCTACGTTAAGAATGTACAGCAAAGATAGACAATCGGCACATCGGAGCTGCAGCTTTAGTATTATGTTGTCCCCAAAAGGTAGAACAACTGTTGTTGGCACAGACAGTCTTGTCTTGTGTAATAGTTGATTAGCAGCTCATGGAGTTCAATGCTAATCAATAGCAGTCGATCAGTAGCTCATTAGTTAAGTGTTGATCGACAGTGGTTCAACATATGCTGATCGGGAGTCATTCAACATATACAAAATCGTAGTTGATTCAGCACTTGGCAGAATTCGGAAGTTGACAGGCAGTGCTGAATACTTGAGTTTTCGGTAGCTTCATCCTCTTCATAGATCAACAAATTCTCCCCAGGATGATGCTACCAAAACACTATCTTCATCCTTCTAGCATCCTAATAACCAGTAGCTCATACATACATCCTCTTCTATCTCTTGATGGGTTGTCAAGGGGTAGATTAATCAACTCTTTAATATCATGCTGAGATAGTCTAAAGAGGTAATACTCCTTGACTTCAATTTTCTAGGCACAAGCATATGTTAGAACAAAAGTGTTGGTTGAGGAATTGTAGCTCTAATGTGTGATTGGGTCATGAATACTTAAAGAAGTTACATGTAGAACATCATTTTCTTTGTCTCCTACTTGTTCTGCTTCAACCTTATTTTCAAACTTTATCTTCAAAATGTAGGCCATGGATTTGTACTTGTCTGGCATGCCTTCATACTCTGAGATCAAAGTGTAAATCCTCTTTAATTTTTTAAGGTTGAGGTTCAGAATTTTTAGCTTAGTTAGAAAGAAAGACTTAGACTTATTCTTTCTTTCAATGAAGAATCTCTCATCTTTCAAGTCATTACCCCCATTTGATGATGGTTGTATCGTCACCTTCTGAGTCTTGCTCTTCCTCAGACTTTGAGAGTTCTTCTTCTTGCAATGGATTTTCTAATCCTTGTCTTATTCTTTCAGCAAGAGAAGTGATGATCACTTCATCTACTGAATAGTCAGACTAGCTTTGGGTTGGAGATTCAGCTATTTCAAGGGCCTGTTAGACTACTGGAGAAACATGCTCAGTAGTTTGAGCAAGTGGAGAAGTAGTAGAAGGTGATTGTGATTCAGTGGTAGTAGTAGGTTTGGTAGATATGATGGTTTTAGCAGCTTCATACTCTTGCATTTTTCTTCTTTGTTCCAAAGCTTTCCTTAACTTTTCTAGGTGTGATTTGTAGATTCTCATCAACACCTTTTCCACTTCCCTTGCCTCAGAATCATTTCTAGGATTCCTTATCCTTAATCGGGTTAGTACAACTATCTTAAACTGGTTAAAGCACATAAGTTGGTTTCTTGAGTAAGCTACCTTCTAGCTGCTAGTCTGGCTATGAAGTAGATATCTCTCTTCTTGTCATATTCCTATTCTACTATTAGTTCATAAGCTGATAGTGGAGTTTTTAGGATCTCTTCACCAGTATCAGCTTTGATTAACAATAGTACTTTTTGCAGCAACATTTTTGACTTCTTATTCTTACATCCAAAAATGCCAAAGTACTTAGAAATTTGCTCTAGAATGTCAAGTGGCAGATCAAGTACTTCATTTTCATAGTCATAGTAAAGGATATCTCCATTAGCCCTCTTGACAACAAATTTCTTCATATGGGAAACATACCCATTACTCAACACTTTGGTTCCTTTGATTATGTTCTCCTCTACTTTTGGATCAATAACCTTTGCCTTTATAACTATTTTAGCACAATTTTCTTTTTGGAAAGGATTAAGGAGATAGGTTGATTGTCTTTATAGGTGGTAGATTTAGAGTCAGGAGATGCTGGAGGCTAAGTTGGTAGATGGGAAGACCTCTAAATAGTTTTTTTTTTGTTCTGGTTTGCTGTCTTTTCTATTTCTCCCTAGCTTCTTCAAACTTTAGGAGCTCCCCAGCTACAATCTTCTATTTGATTCCTCTTATATTTAGATCAAGAGTAGACATACTCATTGGTCCTACTCGTTTACCATAGAAGCCATAATACTTGAGAAACATCTTCAGCTTTTGCTTATATCTGAACTTTTCTTTGACTTTTTCTGCTTTCTTCCTCTTTGAATCAGCTATCCTTATTCTAGCTAACTCTACTGATTTCTTCATTTCAGCATGAGTTGCAGCTATCAGTTTTGATTTTATCTCAGTAGTACTCCATTCCATGACCTTATTAAAATTGAATCCTTTCAACTCAAGTTAAGCTGCCAGGTGACATTTCTCTTGGTCCTTCTTTTCTATTTTCTGAGTGGATGCCATTTGTGTTGATCCAGTAGTTATAGGCGTGCGAGCCTGCTGAAGTTTCCCTTTGATTGCTTTTGGCAGTTGGCCTAGATGACTTAGATGGCACTCTCTTAACAACCTTTGCCTTTGGTTTGGGTGGAGCTGTTTGTGCTGATCCGCTGGGTTCTCCACCAAGGTTGAAACTTTTTCTTCTTGCAACTCTAGATTCTTTTGTACTTTTGGTTAATGTAATGATATTCTTCCTTATGGAAGATTCTTGAGCTCTGGTAGCATGAAGTTTTTACAACTTTATATTCAACCTTGTATGGGAATAGCTCCACCTTCTTTGTTATCAGAAATCTAGCCTTGTTTATCTGAGACTCAAGTTCAACCTCATCTTCATCAGACATAGGTCTCTTACCCTTGTCAGAGGTAGAGATTTTAGTAGGACTTCTTGTTAAAGGTCTAATGGGTACACCTGATGCCTCCCCAACTGAGTTTGGATCATCGGCTGTTGTCTGAGCTCTCTCAGCATCCTTAGTAACTTCTAGGCCATCTTTTTCCACATTCACCTCAGCATTAATTTGGGTTTCAGTTTCAACATCCAGTTGACCAAACATCACCTCAGCTGATTTTCTGAGTTCAGAATCAGGTGTGTCAATATGTTGTTGTTTATGAAGTTGTATTGTTTAAGCTTCAAGAGTCACCCTATGCATTTTGTAGTCATCTTTCATGGTCTGGGTTCCTCTTGTGTAAACCACCATTCTTTATGAGGGTTCATTTTCCGAAGAGACCTCTTGTCTAGCTATTTTGGCAGTTGCATCAGCAGCTAGTTTGTTTAGTGCTTCAGCAGCTTCCATAAGCACATTCAGTAGATGTGCTTCTTCTTCAGTAGATACCTTAGGAGAAGCTTCAAGTCCTAGCACAAGCTCATTCATTGATGATTCTTTATCAGTTCTTTTTTTAGAGAGAGCTTGGAAGAAGTGCTGGACCTTTTCAATTCAGATTCTTCTCTTCCCAAGTTGAACCTTTGGGTTCATCCTCCTCATCACCCTTCTAGCTTTCATCTCCTTTTCTTCTAAGCTGTCATAGCCATACCTATCAAGAAGCTTATTTAGTTTAGCCTCAGCTTCAGATAAAGGCTTATAATCTTCAGTCCATTTATGGGAAGAAAAAGAGATTGGCTATGCAGATTGTATAACTTGATTAGCCAATCCCTAGGGAATATCATCAGCTTCTTTGGGCTCATCTTCCCCCTTTTTGGTAGCATAATATGAGATTCTAGATGACACTAAAGTAGTAGAGGAAGGTACATCCAAAGGTTCATGTAGTGCTGATAGTTGAAGACTGAGGATGATGGATTGTTATAGGTCAATTGTCTCTTGTAATGATTTAACTTTATGTTCAAGATCCATTGCCCTAGCTGCTGATTGTTGAAGAGTTATAAGTTGTTGTTCCAGTGTAGTAACTCTTGCAGCTTGGCTTTGTAGAGTCTAGAGTTAAGCCTCAACCTCAGTGACTCTATATGTCGAAGAATTCAGCAGTTAGTTCTCAAATTCGAGAACTGTGGCTCTGTCTGCATAACCTTGAAGCCTTGAATTTTCAACTTGTAAGGCATTTAATTCTGAGCAAGCTCAAGTTTATGGGCCATCAATTCATTGATCTGTTCCAAGCTTGCCTTATCCATAAGTGTGGAATCTTTAGGAGAAGGTGAGGTCCTAGGCCTAGCCTCTACACCCTCACCACCAGATGTGGTTTCTTGGCGCCCTGGATTCCTCTCCTTAAGAGATGACTCCAAAGAAACATTCTTAAAGTGAGTTGCCATGGTTGAGGTCTTAAGTATGTTGTCTCTATCCTGCTGATCAATTAAGGGATCAGTAGTAGAGACAGCATCTTCCATATTGATCCTTCCTCCTTACGATCAATCTTTTTGGATATAGGATGCGGGTAAGATGCCTCTACAAACACATCAGTCTCCACTGTTTGTAGTATATGGGAAGGGGGAGACAATAGTTCATGCTGAAGTGAATTGTGAATATCTTCATCCTGGGTAATAGACATGTGTATGGGAGATTAAGGAACTTAGTCTAATGGCCCGGGATGTGAGCCGGTTCCTAATAAGACTTCTTCCTCAGAAGTGGTCTCAGTAATGTGTGTATCCTATTTTGGTTTAAGTCTGCTCAGAAGAAGGAAGAGAAACCTTGTTCTTTGAGCATTGTTTAGGTGTGGCTGACACCTTTGACTTAACTGGGACTCTTGTTTCTAGCCTTGCCTTTTTGAGTGGAGGTGATTTAGGGGCCTGCATCTTCTCAGTAGAGGATGTAAGGGTTCACTTCTTTGTTGGTACTTTTGGTTTTGAAGTAGAGGGTGTGGGATCAACAATGGAGGGTGTTGCCATGCTGCCATGCTGAGGCTCAAGGACCTCAAGCATATGTGTGAACACTAGAATGACCTTTCCTGAAAAAGATTTTAGAGTAGCCTTAAACTTTGAGATGATAACATTGTTTAAAGTTTGTTACCCAGTTCTTTATTTAAAATCAGTTGAATGAACCTTGGGTACATTAAAAACTTCAATTTTTCAACAACAGTCACATTTTTGCAAAGATTTTGAAAAATGAAGTTGGAGAAGTTATAGCTCTGCTGTTTAACAAGCCCATGGATAGCCCCTACTAGATCCAATGGAACTTGATCCCATCCACCCAACTTGTTAGACAAGCAATGTAAGAAGATATGAAGTATAATTATCCAATTATGATATACCATTAATTTGGAGAAGCTAGAAGTTATGAGGGGTCCTTCATTCCATCTCCTTAAATGTGGCACTCATTACTTCTTTGGAGAATGAAGATTCAACATTTGCATCATTAAACATCAGATGTTGTAAAAATTTTGCACATGAGGTGATGATCTTCAGTCCTTGCACCATCACAGTAAGGACTTTTATTCCATGTTCTCTCTGAATGGAACATGTAGTCAAGAATTGCTAAATATATGGCTCACAAATCACCGGGTCTATAGAAATGGCAAAAGCATAGTTGCTATTGCATAAGAATTGAAGAACAGGATCGTAGACGTGATCACCAATGGGTTCAAGTGATTCGTTGATGTTGTGATTCGATTTAACTATAGGTTTTGAGCGGCCATGGAAAGATTTTGATTTTGAATTTTGGTAAGTTTTAAGAGATGTGAATGTTTTTTAGGATTTTTGATTTCAGATGAAGGTTGAAGATGACAATGGTGGTAAAACCGATGATTTACAATTAGAGGATAATATATAATAAGATTATGTTAAAACTTTTACAACAGTAACTATAAATCCGACGGCTTGTGATGATGGAACTTGTGACATCCGTTAGCAAAATAGGTGTGTTGACCTTTGACTTTGACTTTTGAATTTGATTTTGTTAGATTTAGGCTTGGTCTTTGTAGGAACCTCTGAAGTTAAAAGGCTGATGCAACCAAAGGATACCAAAACAACCAAGTCTTCCAACATGCACTTCGGAACAAAGGTGAACTAGCTTCGGAAGCTTTTACACACTTAGAAATATGCTAAGTGTAAAATCTTCCGAAGCCAATGTTCAGAAGAAACTGCTGCGGAAGCTTTACACTTAACTTGGAAAATAATCTAAGTGTAAAGTCTTTCGAACCCAAAGACTCAACTCTTCCGAAGTTAAAGATGAAGTATTCTAAAGCTTCAAAGACAAAGTCTTCCGAAGCTGCCTACAAGACAAGACTGATTTCTTCTGAAGAGAGAGAAAAGATTCCTTTTCCATCAATTTTATCATAAAGCAACCTACTTTTTGCTGCATGCTCTGGTAGTTCACCTGCTATTACTAGTTGGTGAAATTCCATACTTTATGGTCTTCGCCTACAAGTTTCTATTTTTGTTCCTTTTGGCTTTTTGTAATAGGAAAAGTTAGTGAGCTATGGCATGTCATAGTCACTAGTCAAAAGGGTGCCTTTTGACTTTAGATTGATCTTGTTGTCTAGATTAGTCACTTCCAACTGTCTTTTTGCATATTGACAGTTGTAGGATGTAGTATAAATAGTCTCTGGTTCTTGCACTTAAAATATACTTGTACAACACTTGTAATAGAACTAGAGAGCAACATACAACTTCCTTGAAAACTTACTCTTGTGTTCTTGTTCTTGTTCTTAAACAGTTTTACTTGTGTTTGTCTTGTATCTTCAGTAAAAGTTTACAGTTCTCTATTTGAATTGTTAAGTGATCTTAAGATCCTCCTAAGTGTGTTAACTAAGTGCAAGCTTAAGTTCCCTTTAACGGTCCTGCATTTGGTATCAGAGCATTCCAGGCTCTTGATTGTAAGATCTCACCGTCTTCAAATCCTCTTAGTTACACACATCACTTAACTCTTCAAATGGCAGCTATCTCCAAGGCTGATATGGAAACTGGAACTATGACAAAGTCCCCACTGATCACTCTTAAGGATTTTGACACTTGGTATCAAAGAATGGAAGGCTTTATCAAGTCTCAAGATTCCAGGATGTGGGAGTCTGTTGTCAATGGACCTCATGTACCATGCACCTCTTCAGCTGCTGGTGGTGGTGGTATGATACCAAAGGAGAGGGCTGACTTTTCTGATGAAGACTGGAAAAGAATTGACATTGATCAGAAAGCCATGACAGCCCCCCAAACTGCTCTTCCAAACTCCATCTACAGAGGTTTCAAGAAGTGCAAGACCGCTAAACAGCTATGGGATGCACTAAAACTGATGTATAAGGGTTCAAATGAAGCCAAGGAGAACAAGAAGGATCTCCTGAAGTAGCAGTTTGAAAACTTCACCTTCAAGACAGGTGAAACCATGACTCAACAATACTTCAGGTATGTTGAGATTATGGATACTCTGGCTGATGTTGGGGTAACTATTGAGAATAGGGATATTGTAAGGAAGTTCATGTCCTCTCTTCCCAGACAATGGACACACTACTGTATGGTCATTAAGAGGACTGAAAACCTCAAGACCCTTACTCTTACTGAGTTGTATGGGATACTCAGTGGATACCAGATGGAGATGAACATGCAAAATTCATCTAGTAACTCCAACACTCACCAGAGTTCAGCCCTTTATGTGGTTGAAAGGGATAGAAGAGAACCACAACATCATCTCATCTACTACCCTGAAACCTCATAAAAAGGTCCTTTCATCACCTTCCTATAGACACCCAGAGAGAGCTACATCCAAGGAAGTCCCTTCCAAGAGACAAGTTCTTCTCAAGCTTTTGTCTCTACTGATGAAAGTTCATGCAACTTTCTTTTCACTCTTAAAGACCTGGACTGTATCCATCCAGATGATCTGGAGTACATGGAGATAGTCCAGCAGATGGCTCTTCTCACTCACAGAGCCCAGAAGTTCTACAAGAGAACTGGGAGAAGGTTTCCTAGCAATGCAGCCAGTGGCAAGTTTGGGCTGGACAAGAGCAAAGTCAAGTGTTACAACTGTAACCAAATGGGACACTTTGCTAGAGAATGCAAGGCACCCAAGTAAAATGGTGGCCAAGCTTCATCCAGGCCAAACTACACTAAAGGAGGGCACCAGAATGAGAAGCCAAGATAGCAAGCTGCAGTTGCTGTTGAAGAAGGGGGCTTTGATTGGAGCTTTCAAGAAGAAGATGCATCTCCAAATCAAGCACTCATGGCTGACCATGATGAAGCCAAGGTACTTGAACATCTTTTCTCTCCTGATTATATTGCTAAAGTAAATAGATACAGGTCCTACAACTTGGAAATGAGATCTGACATTGAGTCTTTAAATATTTTAAAAGCTGATTTTAAAAGAGCTGAAAATGACTATAAACTTAAGATAGAAGATCTAGAGAAAACAGTTTCAACTCTTAAACAGGAGCAAACAAACTACAGGACTCAAATTAAGGATCTATTACCAAGTTAACTGAATGCCAGGCTGAGCTTGTGATCAGCAAAGTCAGGGTAGAAAAATGTGTTCTTGAAGAAGAGACCTTCAAGAACATAATATCCTCATCTGTGCATGCAAAAGTGTGTTATCAGAACAAGCAGGGACTGGGATCTAGTGAGATAGCTCATCCACACACTCTACTATCAGTTAGATCTCCAAGGTGAGGAACTGGTCAAGATGAGTTGCCATCCATAGACCCCAGTGATGAAGAGAATGAAGAGGTGATGGTGAGGGATGACTCTGAAGTGAGTGAAAAGAGTCAATCCAAAAAGGGTCACCATGCTCCTGAGGAGGAGAAAGGATCTTGTTTGAGTAAGTCCAAGAGAAAGAACTTGATTAGAAGATCAAAAAGAAGATCAAGGAAAGCTCAAGACATCAAGGCCACTTTTGACCCCAAGCAGAAACAAGTATTTATCTCTGCAGGGTTTGAGGTGGTGAAAGCTGAAGATTCTGCCAAGAACTCCTGTTCCAAGAGTTCTGTTTCAGCTTCAACTCACTCCAGCAACAACAAGAAGATTGATCAGTTGTGTGTCACTGCTACACAGCCTGAACCATCTATTTCAAAAGCAAGCTTCACCCTAAGAAGCCTGCTGCATCATCTGAAAAGGTGAAGAAGGAAAAGGAAAGTGTTCAAGCTCAGTCTTCTTTGGGAAAGAAGGCTCTCAGAAGGAAAGATTTGGATTGTGTTATGTGTGGTAGTACTTCACATTTAGCTAAGGATTGTCAATACAATCCTAATAGTACTATCCATATGATTAAGAGGAAAACTTCTGAGAAGAAGAAGAAACAAACAGCTTCGGATGGAAAATATGTTTCCTTCGGAAGCTCCAAAATGAGGAAGAAGGCAATTAAGAAATTTCCTTTGGAAGAAAAGTTGGTCTCGAAAGAAAGGAATGCTTCTGAAGTACTGAAGCTTGCTACAGTGAAAGCAAGATCTTCCGAAGGATCTGTCTCCAAAGGTTCCGAAGCTACAAAAGCTTTCGAAGTATTGAAGGTCAAGCCCAATCTTCCAAAGGTGGTGTGGAAGATGAAGGAAGACCTTAAGACTGAAAGCTCTTCTTCAGCAACAACAAATGATCCTCAAAGCCTGAACATAGGATCACTTACTGTTTCATTGCCTTCATCTAAATTTTATAAGCCTAAGACCAATGAGGCTTGGGTTTCCAAATGTAACTAAATTATCTCCTTTTGTGGACGGATAGTTAAAGACTAACAAAAATGTCTGGATCATTGATAGTGGCTGCTCCAGGCACATGACTGGCAATGAGTCCTTACTTTAAAGCTTTGAAAGATTTGATGGAGGACCAGTTGCTTTTGGAGGAGATGCAGGAGGTTACATTACTGGAAGGGGCAAGGTTACAAATGGTAAGCTCAGTATTGAGAAGGTAAACTTTGTCAAAGAGCTTGGATATAATCTTTTGAGTGTTTCCCAATTTTGTGACCAAAAACATCAGATGCTCTTTACTGAGCATGAGTGCATTGTTCTTAAGCCCGGGGTTGACATTCCTCAAGAGCACATTCTGCTCAGAGCCCCCAGGAGAGGGAACATGTACAAGATGGATCTGCATGAAACATCTCCCTCTGGAGAAGTTTCTTGCTTTCTGTCTAAAGCCAATAGTGATGAGTCTTTCCTCTGGCATAAAAGAATGTGTCATGTAAACTTTAAGAACATGAATAAATTGATTAAGAATGATTTGGTAACTGGAATGCCAAAGAAAGAGTTTACAAGCGATGACCACTCAGTTGCATGCCTGAAAGGGAAGCAACACAAAGTGTCTCACAAGCCAAAGGAAATCAACTATATCACTACTCCCCTACACTTGTTACATATGGATCTGTTTGGCCCTACCAGTGTAATGAGTTTAGGAAGGACCTCTTACTGCTTAGTGATCACAGATGACTTCATAAGATTCACTTGGGCATTTTTCCTTAGAACTAAGGATGAGACCCCTAAGATCTTGAAGAGTTTCATTCTGAGAATTGAGAATCAATCTGATCACAAGGTCAAAATCATAAGATATGATCAAGGAACCAAATTCAAAAACCAAATCCTTGATACATTTTGTGATGAAAAGGGTATTTCAAGACAGTACAGTGCTCCCAGGACTCCTCAGCAAAATGGTGTTGCTGAGAGGAGAAACAGGACACTTATTAAAGCTATAAGAACCATGTTGTCTGACTCTAAACTGCCCATCACCTTCTAGGCAGAGGCTGTCAACACAGCCTGCTATGTGCAGAACAGAGTTTTGGTGGTTAAGACACATAGTAAGACTCCTTATGAACTATGGCACAAAAGGAGACCATTTATTGGTTTTCTCAGAACATTTGGATGTCCTTGCACCATCTTGAATACCAAAGATCAAATAGCCAAGTTTGTTGAGAAATCAGATGATGTACATTTTGTTGGATACTCCTCTTAAGCTAAGGCTTATAGAATATACAATCTCAGAACTAGTATCATTGAAGAGTCAGCCAATGTGACTTTCAATGAACACACCCCCTATGTGAAAGGTTCTGGTCTGGATTGGCTATTTGATCTTGATTTAGTTACCAACTGTTTTAACAAGTCTTGTGAGAATGTTTCTGGATCTACAGATAACAGGTCAACAGAAGATCCTAACCCAAGATTTGAGCTGAGAAGACCAAGTAAGAAGACTACTTCAGCTCCAGTGGTAACTAACCCTGCTATTGAAGCTCCTATCAGCACCAGCATGACAAATACTGCTGATTCAACTGAATTGCCTTCAAATTCCAGCTTAGAGGCTTAAAATTCAGGAGAAGGAACTTCAAATGCAGGAGGAAGAACTGGAGGTGGTGACAGTGATCAAGAATTTCTTGATGCTGATAACCACTCCATTGAGGACAACATGAATGATGTCACACACTTATTGGATCAAGTTTCTCTTGATAAGTGTGTTGATGTGGTGGTGGACACTTCTTTTCCAGATAAAATTTCTCTAATTTGGATCTGTCCAACCAACTTGCTGTGATTCCTCAACTTAGGATCCACAAGTCATATTCCACCATAAACATCATTGGAAATGTTGACTCAGGGGTGAGGACATGAGGACAAACTCATGACAACCATGTTTGTCTACATTCTTGTTTCTTATCCCAAATTGAGCTGAAGAAAGTTGATGAGGCTTTAAAGGATGGAAGCTGGATTGAAGCTATGCAAGATGAGCTGCTTCAAATCAGAAGATAGAATGTTTGGAACTTATGCCCTCTTCCTCAAGAGAAGACTGTCATAGGTACCAAATGGGTATTCAGGAACAAGAAAGATGATAGAGGGATCATCATCAAGAACAAGGCTAGACTTGTTGTCCAAGGGTACACTCAAGAAGAAGGGATTGATTACACTGATGTTTTTGCTCCGATAGCAAGACTTGAAGCTGTAAGGATATTCCTGGCTTATGCTGCATCCAAGGATTTCAAAGTCTACCAGCTTGATATGAAATGTGCTTTTCTTTATGGGGTGATTGATGTAGAGGTTTATATCAAACAACCACCTGGCTTTGCAGACCCGGATCATCCTGATTATGTCTGCAAGCTTGATAAAGCTCTATATGGGCTACATCAGGCTCCAAGAAAGTGGTATGAGACACTATCAACATACCTCTATCAATATGGATACAAAAGAGGTACTATTGATGGGACTCTCTTCATCAAAGAAACTGGAAATGACACACTGCTAGTTCAAATATATGTGGATGATATCATCTTTGGTTCAACTAATCCAAAGCTCTGCAAAGACTTTGAGATGCTGATGAAGAATAGATTTGAAATGAGTGCCATGGGGGAACTCAATTTCTTTCTAGGAATTCAAGTGAAGTAGGTTAAAGATGGCATCTTCATTAGTCAGTCAAAGTATGTACAAGACATACTTACAAGATTCAAGATGACTGACTGTAAGGTTGCAAAGACACCCATAGCCAGAAACCACTTCCTTGGTCCTGATCTTGAGGGGGAGTGTGTTGATGAACATCTCTACAGGACTATGATTGGGTCTCTTATGTATCTAACTGCTAGCAGGCTTGATATCATGTTTGCCACATGCATATGTGCAAGATATCAAGCCAACCCAAAGATGTCACACCTAATCACTGTCAAAAGGATTCTTAGATGTCTCAAAGGTGCTCCAAATCTAGGCCTTTGGTATCCAAAGAATTCAGACTTTAATCTGTACGCTTATACAGATAGTGACTATGGTGGCTACAACATGACTACAAAGTCCACATCTGGGGGATGTCAGTTCCTTGGTGGAAGGATAGTCTCTTGGCAATGCAAGAAGCAATCTTGTGTATTTGCATCAACTGCTGAAGCTGAATACATTACTGCTGCAAGCTGCTATGCTCAAGTGCTTTGGATTCAGAATCAGATGCTAGACTATGGATTCAACTTCAAGGAGACTCCCATCCACATAGACAACAACAGTGCCATCTCTATCATAGAAAATCCTGTGCAGCACTCAAGGACCAAACACATCGATATCAGGTATCATCTAATTAGGGATAATTTTGAAAAGGGATTGATCAAACTAATCAAAGTTAACACAAATGAACAATATGCTGATCTGTTCATAAAGGCTTTTGATGAACAGAGATTTAAATATCTTGTATCAGCTATTGGAATGATTAACTTTGAATAGATTTTCTTTAATAACTTAATCAAAATTTTCTCCTAAAATAGTGTGTCCTAAGTTGTCTATTAGATCACCTCATAAGCCATGTTCTCTTTGGAAGAAAACAAATTTTTTAACTGATATTCCTTAGAATGATGGAAATTTACCTTCAGAAGAAGTAAAAAATTGCCTTCGGAAGAAACTTATGTCTCTAAATCATTTAATAGTCTATCTGAGATTTACATTCGGAAGAAATTCTTGGAGTATCTTCCAAAGCTTAAGTTTATTATAAACTATTTAATGCATTTTAAGAACAAATCTCTTCCGAAAGCAATTTAGTCTCGGAAGACTTAATCATTTCTTCTGAAACCAAATTTTCAAAATTCTTGGGGATATCTTCCAAAGCATAATTTACCTTCGAAAGCTTTGTTGCAAAGCTTCCGAAGCCAAATTGCTTTCGGTAGTTTTATAACTTCCAAGAAAACTAACTTTTTGGGCGCCTTTTTCAGAAGTAGGACCCACTTACGGATTTCAAAGTTTATCTTTTGCATTAACTTTGTCTCAAATCCAGACTATATCTTTCCAAACGGTTCTATTTCATCTCACTTCTCTCATTGTTCCTTACCCTAAAATTACCCCCAAATTTCATCTTGTTCTTCCTTTCTTCACCACAAAGCTTCCTCAAATGGCTAATCTTGATCGTCGCAACGACCCAGATTTCACCATGCACCTACACAGGCAACACAATCAAGTTGCCCTGTTAAACTCTGAGAAGGATCCAAGCTTCTCAGACGTGTGTAGGTATCTTTCTTTGTCTCACTACTTCACCTCCCTTACAATCGATCCTCCTCTCTATGAGGATCAGTTGCTTGAGTTCTAGCGGACCTGTCAAGAGGTCACCATGGACGGGGAGAAGGCACAGTCTGCCACAGTGCAGGGGAGGACGGTTTTCATCACTCCAGCCATTATAAACACCCATTTGTAGCTGGATGATGAAGCAGGTGAGCAGTCCTTTCCAAAAGCTGTTGTCAACCAATCCTTTGCACAGATGGGCTACGAAGGTGACTTTTCGGTCAAGACCTTCAGGAAGGGGAAGGTCTCATTCCAATGGAAATACCTCCTCCATGTAGTCATACATAGCTTATCCAATAATCATGGGGGATGGGACCAGATTCCAGAAGATCTTTCCTTCATTGTCCATGGGATGGTAAATTCAGGTACTCTCAATTTGTATTTACAAACTTACTTGCAAATTTGGACACCTTAGAGTATTATATGTTCCCTTGGTATGTTCAACACATTCTCAACTGTGAAATGGGACCACAGTTGAGGGGAACAGGTAATGTTCTTAAACTTGCACACATGAGGCCTGATATTTTCAAGATTTTGAAAAAGCCAACTGTTGGCTTCTCAGGGGTAGAAACAGGCCTTGTATCAAAAATGTTTGAGCCATTGCTCAGGGTGACATCCTAGCAGCACCAGCTAGTGCTGAACCAACACCCTCTACTTCTCAACCACCTCAAATACAACCTACCATCAAAATCACCGACTAAAGAAAACCCAAATGAACCCTGCACTTGCTATTGAGCATATGCAGGCCCCCATATCAGAACCTATGCAGGAGGAAGTGGAATCTAGAGCTCCCACTTCCCCTAAGGAGCAGACCACTCCTATCTTTCAAACAATCAGTGCTGAGGTTCCTCATGCTCAGCCTGATAAGCTTATAACTCCACAAATAGCCTTAAGCCATCACTCTGAGTCTCAACACTTAGTGATCAACCTTCAAGGGAAAGCTACCATCCCCAGCCTCTTGATCTCAATCGCCCCATACCCAGCCTTAACTTCTACTCTGATGAAGATTTGGGCTTCAGTGAGTACCATGAATCTCTCCTTTCTTCCCACACTCAAGAAGAGATGAGTACTCCTGCTTCACCCACTTCTAGCCCACATCAGCTACCGCTAACTGAGGAGGATTCTTCTGACACTATTCAGGAGATCCATATGGCAGAGGCTATCACTTTTGCAAGTGATAACATCACTAGGACCTCTACCATGCAACCTAGCCTCTTGACACTTCTCTGAAAGCTATCATTGGGCAGGGGAAATCCAGCAGCCAAGAAACCCATGCTGGTGGTAAGGAAGAAGACTTAGGTCAATTCTCTCATCCTCCCATGATTCTTCATCTGAAGATAAGGGGAGTCTGCAATAATAGGTGCACAAACTGTCAAATCTGTGCACCTACTTTGTGTCTAGAATCTCTGGTGACTATCTTGCAGAAGAGGGTCAATGACTAGCAACTTGAGATCACCGATCTCAAGGGCAAGCTAGCTGAGAGACCCATGAGGCCAACTCATCCAGGTCCACAAGAACCTGTGGATGTCATGGATCAATCTCCCAGCTCACCTATGCAAGAGGGTGATGCTACCAAAAAGGGGGAGAAAATTCTGACAATCATAGAACCTGGGAGTTGTTCTCAGAGTATGGACATAGAGGACTCACCATCCTCTCTTGCAGTTGTCCATACTCAGCAACCTCCTCTAGGCAGTGATCTAGAACTGCTCATTCAACAACTGTTTGAGGAGGGAGTACCAAGAGCAATGTCTGCCCCATCTGAGAACCCAATCTGGGGTTGGGGGTATGATAGTAATAGGAAAGCTCTTGTGATCTCTAGAACTCAGGGTCAACAAGAAATTCTCAACATCTCCACCCTGAGTTTCTATGAGAGTATAAACTTGGTGGATCTTCCCCTTATCAACCCAAGCAACAACAGACAAGCAGCAAGATTGGCAGAAAGGATCCAAGACAGGGTGTTAGAGGAGTTCAGACTGAGATCAAAATTATATAGACAGAGGCTAGCAAGTGAGATCTTTGGTCAACTGGATGTTGAGGTGGACCCGGAGATTAGTTTCGAAGGGAAAACCTTGGCTGAAGGTCCAGAGGTTGAACTTGTGACCCTTGATATAGGATCTACACCCATTACCCTCAGTGAAACACCAGTTGGTGATGGTGCTTCACAGCCTCTCTCTGGCCAGAGTTTGACAGCTAAACCAAGCAATAAAGGCCAAAGCTCTTTTCAGCCTGAGTCACTAAGGCCTGTGGTTGACAAAGGTAAAAGGAAATTAACTACTAAGGAGATTGAAGAAGAGAAGAGAGAGAGGAAGAGGAAGCTGAATTGAGAGAGTTCAAGTGGTTCCCCAGGATTTATGGAAGCTACAATAAGGGCTGCCCCCAGGCTGAACACTCAGGAAGATGAGTTAAGGGCAACCAAGCTAAACTACCTAGGAACCAGAAATTATAATATAGATAAACTCATCTCTCTCCCCTTAGATGAGCTGAATGAACTGGCTGACACTGAGTTGTCAAAGAAAAGGAAGGAAGCAGAGGATGCTGCTTTGACCCTCAAGCATAAGGAAGAAATGAGACTGAAAAGACTCTACAAGAAACTTCCTGTCCTCTCCCCAGTTCAAGAAAGTCCTGAGTCAGAGACTGTGGCCTCTGAACAACCTTAGATAGTTGATGAAGAAGAAAGATTAAAGATGATAAACTATCTGAGTGCCACAGGTCTTATCAGGCATCTGCACTTCTTTCCCTGCCTTATGAGTATATATTGTTTGAATACAACAAGCAGCTAAAAGAGCAAGCCAAAAAGGATAGGCAAGCTGCTAGGAAAAGGCAGAGGGAAGAAGCTGCAAAAGCAAGAGCCATCGTCCAAAAAAATCAGAAAAAGTCTGCTGATAGGCAGAGGATGATGAGCTTCTTAAAGCTGTATGAGTTCTCCGGAAGGAGGCTTGGTCCCATGTCTCTATCTACAATGGATGAGCATATAAGGGTGATCAAGCAGAAGATAAAGAAGGGAGAGCTGGTGGACTTGCATTCTCCAAGTCAAGCTCAACCTGAAGTTGAGGTGAAGGTTGAACCTACAGAGAAAACATAACCTGCACCTGGAGCTGCATATTAGCCAACTTCATTTTCTGACCCACAGCAGGGTTCTCCTCCCTCTCCTTTTGAAACTAGGAGAGAGGAGATCCCAACTGAGAGGGATTCCACAAAACAACCTGGCACTGAAGACCAACCCTCTTAGTTAAAATCATCAGGGAGAAAAAAGAGGATGGCCAAAAGAAGATCCTCTTCAAAGAAGAAAAGAAGAAAGGCATCCTCCTCCCAACCTCAGGATGAGTCAGAACATCCTGAGAAAGTGCATGAAGAGACCTCTCAACCAACTCCAATCATAGTAGAGCCTCTTGCCATTGGAAGACAAATTCTGTTTTAGACATTTGCTGAAGATCTAGACAGATGGTATGTCACTAGAGATCAAGGAGAACAACATGTCTACTTCATAAATGACATGCTTGAACTCCCTCTGCATGATCTCTATGACATGAGAAGGTACTTCATGAGTCTGAAGAATCCAAATCTGTTGATGAAGAAAGGAATTCTGAAGATCCTCATATGGACTATCCATGTCTGAAGAACCTCTTTGTTTTGGTAGCATCAACCTAGGGGGAGTTTGTAGGAACCTCTGAAGTTAAAAGGCTGATGCAACCAAAGGATACCAAAACAACCAAGTCTTCCAACATGCACTTCGGAACAAAAGTGAACTAGCTTCGAAAGCTTTTACACACTCAGAAATATGCTAAGTGTAAAATCTTCCGAAGCCAAAGTTCAGAAGAAACTGCTGCGGAAACTTTACACTTAACTTGGAAAATATTCTAAGTGTAAAGTCTTTCGAAGCCAAAGACTCAACTCTTTCGAAGTTAAAGATGAAGTCTTCCGAAGCTGCCTACAAGACAAGACTGATTTCTTCTGAAGAGAGAGAAAAGATTCATTTTCCATCAACTTTATCATAAAGCAACCTACTTTCCGCTGCATGCTCTGGTAGTTCACCTGCTATCACTAGTTGGTGAAGCTTCCATACTTTATGATAAAATAGATAAGGTCTTCGCCTGCAAGTTTCTCCTTTTGTTCCTTTTGGCTTTTTGTAATAGGAAAAGTCAGTGAGCTATGGCATGTCATAGTCACTGGTCAAAAGGCAATCTGCCTTTTGACTTTAGATTGATCTTTTGTCTAGATTAGTCACTTCCAACTGTCTTTTTGCATATTGACGGTTGTAGGATGTAGTACAAATAGTATCCGGTTCTTGCACTTAAAATATACTTGTACAACACTTGTAATAGAACTAGAGAGCAATATACAACTTTCTTGAAAACTTAATCTTGTGTTCTTGTTCTTGTTCTTAAACAGTTTTACTTGTGTTTGTCTTGTATCTTCAGTAAAAGTTTACAGTTCCCTATTTGAATTGTTAAGTGATCTTAAGATCCTCCTAAGTGTGTTAACTAAGTGCAAGCTTAAGTACCCTTTAACGGTCCTGCAGTCTTAATTTATTGTTCATTTCAATGTTGATCTAAATTTTTTCTGAATGGGCTTATGTTACGGTATTGGGCCTAAGGTTATTGTCAGTAAGATAACCATTGGGATTGGCATCGTACATTGTCCTGTGCATTGAGCCTAATCAAGGAGTTTTCAAAAGGTGATACGCTAAACTTTACATTAAAATCCAACAAAACCAGATATTTGTGAACTTTGCCTAAAGTCTACTAAATAAACTTAAATTAGTTCAAACATATAAATTATTCAATTTATAGGGCAAATAATAGTTCGTTGGAATCGTTTTAGCGCGCGAAACTTAAAAACGTAAAAATTGGACAACAAGCGATCTGAGACAAGATGGATTGGACGAGATGGGCCAAGGGCCCGAAGGCCTTTGCCCCTCCCTTGTTGCGGTCAAAAACTAAAGACAAGGGGGAATTCCCCCTTGTTTCCTTACTTTTGCAAACTTTCTCTCCAAGACACTTTCAAATTGTAAACCCTTGACACCATAACCCAATTCCCTATTGTTCTTTATCATCTTCATCAAAAATCAACATCGTACCATCATTCCATTGATTTTTGAAATAATCAAGACATTCAAGATCGTGTTCTAAGTGAGCCTTGTTCGTCTTCTAATCTCCAGGTAAGAAAAAACGTTGTTTGATGATTTTATTCATTGTTCTATCTTGATATTGATGATATTTATCATCTAAACATAAAATCATCATCTAATATTCTTGTATTCTTTATCTTGGATGTTAGATCGTGAAGATCTAGGTGTTTCGGGTGTTGGACTCCCCAACCAGTAAAACACTAATTCTTAAAATTTGTATATTCTTGGATCTGTCAAAATTGGGTTGTACCTTGGTCGACCTGATCATAATGGAAATCTTAGGATTATAAATTTTTGTTGAAATATTCAATTATGTTTCTTGAATGGATAGACGTGTTGAACAATCAAAATTATGTATCGATTAATTAATATCGTGAACCTTAAACCTAACTAACTGTTTTGGGACTGAAAATTTGGAATAATCCAAGTGTTTGATTCAAGGTTTGGTCAACTAGAACATGGAATGAACGTTCTTTAAGTACTCGGGTCAATAAGGGTCAAATATGAAGGTTTGGGATGCAAAGCAACAAGACTAATGAACTGGACAGTTTGCTGTCAGAAAAATAGGACGTTTTCTACAAGTTATAGCTTGGTCATAATAAGTCCAAATAGGTCAAAATTTTCGTCTAAAAATACGTTCGGGAGTTCTCTAACTAACCCAAGTGGTCTTGTGTCGTTTTGACATCGTTCGGTCCTCCAAACGTTGCAAACAAAACTGAAGGTCAAAATTGACGAATTTGGGCAGCAAGTTGGTATGTGTTCGTCGAGTAATATTATTCTCATATTTTATCCAATTGAGATTATTCTTTTTCTGGATTTTAATTTAAAGTCTTATCTTTCCAACGATATCTATTATGCAACGTTTCGTTACCGTTTCGGCCTCCAAACAGTTTACGCAAAACTATTGTGTAATCAACTTTACATGTTGAAATATTTTGATAAACTTAACGCTAAGGATTTGAAACTAAATAATCAAATAAAGATAAGTTTTGTATTTAAAAGTGGTTAAATGTTTTTTAAATGATAAGCTAATCTATAGTATCTAATAAATAAGTTTTATTTTGATACCTATCATTCTCTTGACCTAATTTCTTGCCACTTGTCCATTGTCTAGACATTCACATATTAATTTCCCTTCCCCCAAAAGGATATTATAGTAATTTAAATAAAAATACAAATTTCTCTCTCTTATTAAAAATGAATTTTATTAATTGTTATATTGCTCTCTTTTATCTAGATCTTTTTTAAAAAATCAAGCTATCTTTTTTAAAAATAGATATTATTAAAGAAATTAGAAATCAAATCTTTAATTAAAAAAGTATAAAAAACAAAAAAATTTATATAATATGAAATTTTCTAAAACACTAAACCTTTTTTAAACAAAATATTTTAAATCATTTTATTTTTAAAAAAAATTATAAAAAATATACTTTTTTAAAAACAATATTATTAAAACAACTAGAATAATTACAAATCAAATTTTATAAAAAACAAGATTATTATAAAAAATAATTTTTTTATAAAAAATCTTAAAACGAATGTTTAAAAATAAAACTATTTAGATAAGAGAGTTAAAAATAGTATACCTGTTTTATTTCTTGAATTATTATGTATATATAATTTTAATTATATTTTATATTAAGATATTATAATGTAACTTTTTATGTTTATTACCAACTATAATCCATTTAATAAATGAGTTTTTAGCCTATCTATCTATCTATAAAAATACTAAAATAAACTATATTATTAATAATAATACTAAATACTAATAATATTACTCATATCATTTTCAAATTAAAAAATGTATAATTAAAAATTAAAAACCTATTTTTTATTAAAAACACACTTTTTAAAAATAAATTTTATAAAATACAAAATACAACGAATCTTATTTAAAAAAATCATTTTTCTTAAAACAAAATATTTAAAAATCACATTGTTTATGAAACAAAAGTTTTAAAAATACATTATGTTTATTTATTTAAAGTAGCTATTTATACATAATTATAATCATAATTATGATTTTATAATGCATAAATTTTTATTACTAATTATTTAATATTTTATTTATTCAATTCCTGTAATACACGTGACTAACCTAGTAATATCTATAATTTATTGAATATGGACTAATAGATGTGCATCGAAGGACATTAATAAAGTAATATAAAGCGAAAACTAAAATCCTAAATATGGCGAGATTTAAAGTTTAAATCTGACATTGGCTTGTTCTATTATTAAAACATGTTTTTATAAAATAAAAACCCTGATGGGCATTAAGTACTGGGATACAAGGATTACACCCATATTGACCATTTTATTCTTTAGTAATCCTTTTGTGATTGTACTTTTAGTACTTGCTTTGCCTATTGTGGGATTTGGAGCCCCTTTTAATATGTTTTACTATGGGAAAAACATGCTCATTGTTTTTGAACTATGCCGTGTTAAATCTTGTTTTGGACTAGAATTGGACCGTCATATGTGGTTTGAGTCATAGGATCAAGTCTAGATTCCCTTCATGACCATTTGGGCTTATTTTGTACTTGTACTTGATTATCGTGGAGAGGTATTATTAGTATTAATGGTTTGACACCCCACCCTTGTTGTCGGTATGCTAGCTAAGACTGACGTGGCCTGTGCGTGCCCTTGGGTGAATACAATCTGGTTATTTGGACTTGGACCTGTCATGAGCTTATATTGGTTTTTATGACTTCTATGTTCTCATACACACATATATTTGTACAGGACTCACACGGCAACTTATTTGTACTTTAAACCTATGAACTCACTAATGTATGTTGACTTTTTAGAGCATGTCTTTTCAGGTAATGAGGCTTAGGTGCTTGGCTATGGACTTTAGACGAGACCGCTCCTTCAAGAGCATTAGAAATTGGAACATTAGTTTTGGACATTATGTTTTTATTGGATTTGTATTTGATATTGATTGATTTAGTACCAATTGTTCTGGTTTGGAACTTTTGGATTATTTGTACATATATGGAATAACGTTATAGTGTTGATTTTTCTTAACACTTGTTCTTTTTGTTGGGCGGCGTCATGATCCATTGACGAAGAATTCCTTTAGAGATTCTCTTAGGCCCCAATGTGTTATGACGATCCCGTCTGTCGCACTTTTATGTTTCCGCTACCAGCAAGGGTGTGACAGATTGGTATTAGAGCAATTGGTTATAGAGAATTAGGTGGATTATTCGACCTAGACTATAACCTAAGTACCCACATGTAGTATGCATCATAGCATTATGTGTGTACTGTTATACATGTGAATGTTCTATGTGCATTATCAATTGTGCTAAATAGATTTTCTTACATGTTATTTGTGATGCACCTAATTGGAGAAAATTTTGGTCATTGTATCATTTGTGTGTACCTTGGGAAAGCATTAGGTAAGGACGTCCTCTCATTATGCATTTGATTATTATTTGGTATGGATTGATAAGTGTGGCTTTAAGGATAATTTTAAAGGACTTTGGTTGTTAAGCCAACCTTAATTATGTGCGTCTGCTGGTGTTAGCTATGTTGTGTGAGTCCTTATTTATATCTTGTGAGTTGAATCTTGGGAGATTGACACGCTAGCTGTCATAACACCAACAGACATGAACCATGGCGTACTTAGGTTAGATGACTGCTTTATTGGATTTCGGACTATGCTAAATGGATTCCTTTGACTATTCCTTACCTAAGTGAATGCTTTCTTAATCTATTCCTCTGTACAACTTCGGTTACTTAACCTATGGTTAGTGACCATATCCTTGATTCTCTGATTATGGATAACACTATGTACTTGATAATATGCATTGACTTAGGAGGTGCTAGGGGTGACCATGCAAAGCAAAATACCATTACGGGTGCACACGTAATTGCAATTAGCAGTGCATGCGAAATCTGGCAAAACACTTTTGTGAGATAACGTTATAGTTAGTACTAATCTTCCATTCTATACATGGGACATTGGAGTTCTATTCTTATTATAATCAATGGTGTGGAAAAACCTATCTCCTTTACCCTTGGATTAGTACAAATCGATCTAGAGCCTTCATGGGAATCATACTTTGAAATTTTAGCTCAGTATTTATAAGACGTTGCTCCTGCTTTTGTTTTTGTACTCGTAGAAATTGACTACTTGTTCAAAATGTACTTGGTCTTTGAACAGTTGAAGTAGAGAGGTGAGACTTCCTGTACATGTGTTTCTTTGTTCAGACTTATCTTAAGACTTGGGGAATTGGCTATTGAATGTTCTAGCATTACGCTTGATGGGATGAGTGGATTTCATGTAACCAGTTCAAGCATTGTTCTTGGTATACGTTAGTGTGGTGGGGATGCTGCGGGGAACCCTATATATAAACATCTTTGGTATACTAAGGATGTGCTTGAAGTGGGCTATGTGATGATCCTAGCGGTTTGGAGTTGGACATGGTAGGACTGATAATGTGGAAGGAAATGGTACTGGAGGCAGGATTGGTTGTAGGTACATGGAGTTCATGACGTGCAAGCCAAAGGAGTATAATGGGGAAGTTGGAACAACAGCCCTGACCCGTTGCATTGAGAAAATGGGCACGGATGTGGACATCAAGATCTGTGTTGAGAATCAAAAGGTAAACTGTGTTGTCTGTTCATTGGTGGGAAAAGTAACTAAAGCAATAGAATGCCCAAACACTGGTTTGAGGTATGGAGGTTGTAATGGCCATGACTTCGGATGAGTTTAAAGGATTGGTAACTGAGGAGTACTGCCTTGTGGACTAGATGGAAAAGTTAGATCTTGTGTCTTGGACTTATGCAATGGTAGGATATGGTCATGACGCCCATACCTACCAATTCCATAAGCTGGTCTTATGACACATAAATAAGAAAAAGGTTGAGAGCACATCAGGGGGCTGGTTCTAGAGTCGTGGAATGATGGTCGCTGCTGCACCCCTAACCATTTAGAGTGCAATACTAAAGACATGTAATTTAGTCGACGAGATGGTTCGTATTGGTGCTTGGAGAAAGCTAGTGAGACGTAGAAGGACGTTAGAAAATCGGGTAAGCTAGCTAGATTTAAAGTGGACAAGAAGGACAATGTCTTGAAAGGATATATGGCTGTCGTGCTAGCAATAAAGGACTACATCAGCACTTGTCTGGAGTGTAATAAGTGTAATTGGCACCATTCGACTATGATGCCACGTCCTGTGTGTTTTAGTTTCAAGCAATTGGAGCGCTTAGCCAAGGGTTTTAAGGTGCTGGTGAACCCAGTTGTGCTAATTAGTGTAGTCAAATCGGGAAGAGTTTGACGTTGACATTATGAGTGTGGAAGCCAGGAGCATCATCGAAATGCATATGCAAGGTTAAATAGGGCTCAAGGTCAAATGGTCAATCAAAATTGAAGGAAAACCATCATAAATCTGTTCTATAATTTGTGAAAACCCAGGGCAGGGTAACATGGCAAGCCTGTTCATAAGAAGGCATTCGTGGTTGGTGTCAATGATGCTTGACAGGACCCAGACGTAATGACTTTGACTTTTGTAACTAAGTTGGACTCGACCCCATTTATGAGGATACATGTTATGAAATGGGCTAATTGTAGTCTTGTAAATACTAGGTAGATAATTTAGGATTGTATTGTGCTATTAAAGGATCATGCCTTTACAATAGATCTTATATGATTTTGGCTTGGAAGTTTGACATGATTGCGGGAATAGACTTATTGTCAAGAAATAAGGCAATGATCATTTTCTAAGAGAAGATTGCTCACATGCCATTGCAAAATGGTGAGACACTTGACGTACATAGAGAGAGATCAGAAGAGGACAAGATGTAGATTATGAGCATGGAGGTGGATGAATAAGAGCTAGATGACATACTTGTTGTGCGAGAATTTCAGGAAGTGTTCCTGAAGGATTCGACATGATCGCCTCCTTCACAATAGATGGACTTTCAGATTGACCTGGTACCTAATGTGATGTATGTTTCTAGGACACCTTATCGCTTAGCACCTTTGAAGATGAAGATTTGGTTAATCAACTTCAGGAGTTATTAGATAAGGGTTTTCTACAATCCAGTCACTCACCATGGGGCACTAGTGTTTTGTGTCAAGAAGAAGGATAGATCCTTCTACGTGCATGGACTAACAAAAGCTGAATAAACTAACGGTCAAGAACCGTTATTCTTTGCCAAGGTTAAATGACTTATTCGATAAGCTTCAAGTATCGACATACCTTTGAGAATATTGATCTCTAATAAGAAATCATCAACTTAGAGTACATGAGGATGATGTACCAAAGAAAGCATTTAGAACTCGTTACAGAGATTACGAGTTCATAGTTATGCATTTTGGGCTAACAAAGGCACCTGTGGTGTTCACGGGCCTTATGAATCAGATGTGTAAGCCATATTGAATAAACTTGTCATAGTGTTCATTAAGGATATTCTAATTTATTTAAGGACAAGGAGGATCAAGAGAAACATGTGGGGACAGTCTTGGAATTGTTGGAAAAAGAGAAACTATACGCTAAGTTCTCCAAGTGTGTCATCTATACTGACCACAAGAGTTTTCAACACATTTTCTATCATAAACAACTGAACATGAGGCAGAGATGTTGAATTGAGTTGTTAAGTGTCTATGACTGTGAAATATGATATCACCCAAGAAAGGCAAATGTGGGGTCCGATGTGTTGGGTCATAAGAAAATAGTCAAACTTGTTTGCGTCAGGCCATTGAGAATGACTATTCATTTGGGTATCAAAACCCATATTGTTTCTACTTAAGTCGAGTCAATGAGGAGACCGAATGGGTAGAATAAGGCTTTGAGAGGTCTAGACAAACACTATGTACAAAAGGACGATGGAGGATTGTACTTTACTAATCAGATTTGGATTCCATTTATGATGAAGGTGACGCCATTGGTGTTGGAAGAAGCACACAAGTTTAAGTATATTATTCATCCTTGTGCTAACAAGAGGTACCAAGATCTTAAGGACTTAGATTGGTGGTCTGGAATAAAAGGAGACATAGTGGACTACGTGTGCAAATGTTTGACCTGATCAAAGGTTAAAGCGGGGCATCAAAGGCCACCTGGCCTATAACAGCCTGAGATTTTGGAATGAAAGTGGAGAAAAAAACATTAGTGTGAACTTCATCATGAACTAGTAGTGGGAATGATTTGATTTGGGTCATCTAGGATAAAATGACCAAATCTGCCCACTTCCTTACTATTCATGAGGGCTACAAAATGGAAATGTTGGCAAGAATTTAGGTTACTAAAATTATGGATTGAAATGGAGTACCTACGTCGATTGTCTTCAATCATGATAGTCGTTTCATGCCATGATTCTAGCAAAGGTTATAGAAGGTGCTGGGAATGCTTCATGACAGGAGTACAACTTATTAATCTCAAACTGACGGTCTGAGTGAGGGAACTATTAAGACATTGTAGGATATGTTAAGTTCATGTATCACAGACTTTGGACGTAGTTAGGACACTCATCTATTATTGGTTGAGTTCCCTTATAACAATAGCTACCATTGGAATATTAGCACCATTCGAGGCACTATACAGATATAAGTGTTGGACTATAATGGGCAGAAGTTAGGTAAGTTAGATGACTAGATTGTAAATCATTCAAGAGATGAAAGATTAGGGCTTTTGGTTCAAGCACAGACTAATGGTAGCTCAAGATCGTCATAAATTTACACTGACAATGAAAGGAAGCCTTGCCTTAGGCACATGCTCTCAGATGTTAGTTGAATTGAAAATTAGTTATGGTTGGCGACTGATACACTGTCAAGGTGTTAGTAGTGTGGTGGGTTGGCCGCGGTACACCTTATATATAAACACTAATGATACCTTGAATATGAAATCAGAACCAGACCGGGAACTAACTTTTGGTAATGGACAACAACCATACTTGGAAATATCAACAAGGTTGTAGACCTAAAAAGTTATTTCAAGACACCTTATTATATGGGTAGTGTACGATCTGTTGCCTTGGATAGGCATTGTTTGCTTTGACAAAAAGAGCAAATTGGCACCTAGTTTGGTAAGTACAGTTAAGACTACCGAATGGTTTGGTCATGTGGAGTATTGGATGGTGTTTACTAAAAGAACTGAGTAGCATGCATGACACGCTTCATACTGCTGTGGTGGTGACCGAGGTTATTAAAGCTGTGAGGGAAAATAAGGAGAAGGAGAAACAGTAGAAGGAGAATGCCAATAGGCGAGAGGATAAAGAAGAAGGTTCAAGAGAAAGGGAGCAACCAGAGACTGAGATGGTTGTTTCCAGTGATGATGATGAGGAGGAAGCAATGCAGGAAACGGCAAAAGGGTGCAACTATAGGGCATTCCAGAGATGCAAGCCGCCGACATTTGATGGGAATGGGAGTGCTGCTGCTGCTCACCGATGGGTGAGAGAGATGGAGGCTATGTTAAATATTAGCGAGTGCAGGGAGGATCAGAAGGTGAAGTTTACTACCCACTCATTTGTGGATTCGGCCTTGTGCTGGTGGGATAACATTGTCCAGGTTGAGGGTAGCAGGGCAATCAGGAAGATGAGATGGGGTGAACTAAAGAAGATGGTGATCGAGGAGTTTTTTCCTCATAGGGAACTCGACAAGATCGAGAGAGAATTCCTGCAGTTGGAGGCGGGAACTATGACGCACCAGCAGTATACAACTAAGTTTAATGAAATGGCGACGCTGCTGCCAGAGCAGGTGACACCCGTGTCATGGAAAATAAAGAGATACATTCAGGGCTTGCTGGCGGATATCCGTAGACATCTAATTTCCGCCTGGCCAGGCACGTTTAGGTCGGTGGTTTATCTAGCAGGGAGACTGTATGATGAGAGGAAGTGACTATAGAAGAGGTGAGTAAGAAAGGTGATGGTGATAGAAACTGGAATGGGGAACGAGTTGGTTGTGGTGGTTTCACTCCAAAGAACAAAAAGGCAAGGGTGGATGACCGGAGAGTAGTGACGACAGGTATGGGGATAAAGAGGTGTAATAAGTGCGAGAAGGAGCATGCAGGGGAGTGTAAGTGGGGATCGAACATCTGCTTTCAGTGTGGAAGGGAGGGCCACATGGCAAGGGATTGTCGTGTGGTGAAATGTTACAACTGTGGCGAGACTGGGCACATGAGCAGAAACTGCAAGAAGTTGAGGCTGAGAGCTCCGGGGCAAAGAAAGGGGATGAGAAGGAGAGCAGAGGATGAAGGTCAGAGCATGCACGATGACCCGGGAGGAGGCTAGGGTGGATCCCGACGTTGTGTCAGGTACACTTCTAGTAACCCGAACTTATGCCTCTTTACTTTTTGAAACTGGTGCTAGTAGGAGTTTTATTTCTGCTGCCTTCTGTAATAAATTATCCGTTAGGAGTAGAAAGATTGATGAGAACTTCGATGTAGAAACTGCTATCAGTAGGTCCACTAGGATACATGATACCCTAGAGGATTCTGTGATAGAATCGGAAGGTCATAGGTTCCCTGCTAAATTATTCATGGTGCCCCTAGGCGGATTTGATGTAGTCCTAGGGATGGATTGGCTAGCAGCCAATGTGGCAAGCATCGTGTGTCACAAGAAGATGATTTGACTGACCACGCCCGATAGGAGTTGGTGGCAATCTACGGCGATAAAGTTAGTGCAATCTCGAAAGTAATTTGGATGGTTGTGCAGAGATGTGGAAGTGGTGCCTAGCTAGCCTACGTGTAGGATGTGGGTGCGTCAGTACCACGATTGACGGATGTACCGATCACGTGTGACTTCCTAAACGTATTCCCGGAGGGTCTATCAAGTGTACCACCGGACCACGAGATGAAGTTCCAGATCGAATTGATACCTGGTGCCCAACCTGTTGCCAAGGCACCGTATCGATTAGCTCCCTCTGAGATGAAGAAATTGATGAATCAGCTGCCAGAGTTGCTGGATAAGGGGTTCATCTGACTGAGTATCTATCCATGGGGTGCTCCGGTCTTGTTTGTGAAGAAGAAGGACGGTAGCATGAGGATGTGCATCGACTACCGTGAGTGGAACAAGTTAACGGTGAAGAACCGGTATCCACTACTGAGGATTGATTACTTGTTTGGTTAGCTCCAAAGTGCCAGATGGTTCTCAAGGATAGATCTCCTATCGGGTTATCATCAACTAAAGGTTAAAGAGAAGGATATTCCAAAGACCGCATTTCGGACGCGATACTGGCATTATGAATTCCTCGTAATGTCTTTCGTCTAACCAACGCGCCAGCCGCCTTTATGGATTTGATGAATCGGGTGTGTCGGCCGATGTTGGATAAATCAATGATTGTGTTTATCGATGATATCCTGATATATTCATAGAGCAAAGAGGAACATGTCGGTCACATCTGGGAAGTGCTGGATAAGCTCAAAGGGAGAAGCGGTACGCCAAGTTCTCCAAGTGTGCATTCTAGTTATGCGAGGTTCAGCTTTTAGGTCATGTGGTTAATCTTGAAGGGATTATGGTAGACCTGTCAAAGGTTAAGGCAATGATGCAATGGAAGTCTCCAAGGACGCCATCTAAGATTCGTAGTTTCTTGAGTTTGTTGGGTTGCTACGGGGGATTTATCCAAAGGTTCTCTAAAGTGGCGGCAATGGTCGTTGCATTGAAGTAACGGAGGCCACTTGGGGAATCAGAGGAGGAAATGAGATGGAACTACCCAAATCTATTTAAGGAGTGACAGGTTGCGGGGACGAAACCTATATAAGGGGGTGGACTTGTAACACCAGAAAATTTCAGAAAAAGGAACGTAAGGAAGCAATCAGGAATTTAGTTCAAGAGCCATATTGCACATAGTGGGGTTTAAAATAAGAAAGGGCCAAACTTGCACATAGTGGGGTTTAAAATAAGAAAGGGCTGCCATACTTTCTTCCCCACGAATTCAACCTTTGGTTCTAGAGAGAGAGAAAAGCCCTCAATCGGTGTTTAGAGTGAGAAAGTAGAAGATCTTCAAGAAAGGTAAAGTTTACAAGTGTTTCTTCCCTGTTTTCTGCTGGGTTCGAGCTTCTAGACCGAGATTCTGGTGTTTAGTGCTCGTGTTCATGGGTTTTAGGTGCTGGAACTTCAAGTGGGCTCTCGGGTTTGAGGTGTTCTACTCAAAAGCTGTTCAAGGTGAGTTCTAGATCCCCTCTTTTACTAGTTTTTCTAAGTGTTTGGGGCTATTATGCATACTGGCCAGAAGGTTTTCTAAACTAAACTATGAATTTCAGCATGGTTTGTGACTGTGTGCTGTTGATGGATGTTTTTAGATGATTTCTAAGTTATGTATGATGTGTTGTATGTTCTAAGTGCGTAGCATGATAGATCTGTGTTAAGGATGTGTTGAAATGATGATTGGGAACTGAATATTGCATAAGTCGCCACTGCAGGCTGGTTTAGTTCATCCGTATTTAGAGTTGAATATTCGCATAAGTGTTTTGTTCTGGCGCATTTGCTACAGTGATCATGCACATTTCTTTTGTTCATGCACATTTGCTAAAGTGTTTTGTTCTGGCGCATTTGCTACAGTGATCATGCACATTTCTTTTGTTCATGCACATTTGCTATAGTGTTCATGCGTATTTCTTTGGAACACTTAGAATATTTTCTGAAGTGTTCATCAGCATTTGTCTGCTCATCCGCATTTCTTTGTTCATCCGCATTTCTTTGTTTATCTGTATTTCTTTTGGGACTTGGGATTTTCTGGAATTTTGGGAATTAGAGCTTAAGTGTTAAGAAATGTTGTTTTGTGGTGGCTTATGCTTGTTTTTGATGTGTATGCATTGTGTGTTGTTATGATGATGATGTTGTTTCATGCTATGTATATGATGTGACTTTACGTGGTATGTTATACTTATGTACGTAAGTAAAGTATTACGTAATAGAAGTGAAAGATAACGATGACGAAAATGGAAGTAATGAATGATGGAGTCCTTGTCGCTTACCCAGTACTGTGTCGGCTTTTGGCTTGACGTGGGGGTTTACTTATAAACCCCGACACAGTATTGGCTTTTGCATGACGTGGGGGTATAGCGTATGAGTTGTGAGAAGATCCTTGTCGCGTACCCCGGTACTGTGTCGCCTTTTGCTTGACGTAGGGGTTTACTTATAAACCCCGGCATAGTATCGGCTTTTGCTTGACGTGGGGGTATAACATATGGCAGGATCTAGATAACGGTGAAAGATATTAATGAAAGAAAGTACGAATGATGAACGATGATAAAAGATAATAATTATTATCTAGATATACGTAGATGTGTGATCACGAACGAAAGTAAAGGATATGTTTTAACGTAACGCAAGTATTTTATTATTAAACTAGAACACACTCAGCGTCGCTGACTTTTTGTATGCATAATAGTTGGCAGGTAACCGTTTGATGCTGAGGAGGTGCAGGCATGGATGCATAAGCTACTGGAAATGTTTTGAGTCTAGCATCCACATTTTGAGATGATATTGTATTAATACAATTTTTGATGATGTAATTTAAAGATATGATGTATTGACATGTTTTTAATTATTAATGAAAAATTTAAATTTCCGCTGCAAAATGACGAATTTTATATGTTTTATGCGATGATTGACCAACTGTAAGCGTCTCGGGAACGAGGGGCCTTACACACCGCATACTACACATAACACAAAGATCAAACGTGCTTGCAGCCTGTCACACTCCATTGTCCGTGTCTGCCCATGACCAACAGATATCATCACAATGCAGCGGAATTAAATACATCCAAACTTAATCATTACATCATCTAAGGCAATTGTCTAAGTATCATTACATCATTTAAAATATTTATATGTTAAATTGTCTAAATATCCAAATAAAACATGTTAATTTAATTGTTCATAAATGATAAGATAGATAGGGCGGTGGCTAAGTCTCCAAAGGTCCATCTAAGGCGGCACCTATCCTTTTGACACCTGTTATTCAATCTTCTCCTGAAATAAACACCCAAAATACGTCAACATAATATTGGTAGCTCATGAGTTTAACACACATTACCTTTCATGATGAATATAATATTCAATAAATTTGATAGTGACTATAACAATAATATAATATCCAATGTGCACTATAGAATGTATCACAATAAATCTTGACCCGGACATTTCCCCGAGTGCAAAAATATCCCCTAACCCATTACTAATAGAATGTTAGGTTTAATTGTACTCTACTGAGCATGGTTAGATGGCACTAATTTGTGGCACATCGATTATTAAATCTCAATGGGGGTTTCCCTGCATAAAGGGCCCATTGTGTGCGGGGGATTCCCCAAATAGTACTATCCACAAATCACGCAACTACTAATGGAGTTAATGGTTATGCTATATTTAGGGATAAGAGTAGGTAGTATTGAACCACAAAATAATAACCAACGAGTATGTATTTCACCCCAAAAGTATTAAAATAAAACTGGGTTTCATGAGACTCACCTATGGGTTGATCACGTGGTTAACTTGGAAGGTTTGGATGCTACCAACCGAGAGGGTTACTATGTTTATTTTGAATGAATCAATACTTTACTAAGTGATCAATTAAGCCCAAACCTCATGTTTTGGATTTTTCTTACTTAGCTTGGTGATTTTTATTACACATGCGTAATCTCGTTTTACGTCTTTGAGTTTTGTGTTCGTATTTCAAGTTTGGCTTAAGTCTAGTTTAATATTTTATAAGTTCTGATTATTATTTTCCTTATAAGTGTGATATGGTCCCAAAACAGTAAGATTTCAATAGTTGGCAAGTTTGGTCCTTCAACTTTGCTAGATTGATATTTTTAACCCTAAAGTTTGGAATTTTGCATTATAATTACTTATGATGACTTTTATGGTTTTAAGTGGGTTAAGATAATGTAATAATTTATTTTTTATGTCATTTGATCTTTCTTAATGGTTTTATGAGCTTGTTTTCGGTTTAGGCGTTTTATAGGGATATATATTTAAAGGTTGCTTATTTGAGATCGTTGAGTGGTCCAAATGATGATTATATTTTAATTATAAATTACTTAATATATTAATTAATCTATGGAGTGTTAAAGTTATGGTTGTAGGATTGGTGAATTATTTGTTGTATTTCTAATCGTGTGTCGGATCGCGATTCGGGTGAGTTTGTAACGTAAGTTTAAATCCATTGCTTTTATTAAATTTTATTTATTCTTTAAGTTGTAAGTCATATTGTACTGTAAAAAATCAAATTTCATGAGACTAGAGATTTTATATATATTTTGTGATTTTCCTAATTATTAACCGGTAATTATTTTATTTTAATGATAATTTTTTTGTAGAAATCTCTAGAAGACTCTATAATTGTAAATATTTAGTTTTCATCTTGTTTTTGCCATTATTAGACAATTAGTTACTGGATTTTGGATCTTAAGTTGTTTTGTCGGTTTTGGAGTTTAAACGTTAACGGTTCCGGTTTTTAACGGGTTTTTGGGTTTGGGTCATCTTTGGTCAACTTTTTGCCATATATGACTTTAATACACTTATTATCACTTATATTTTATAGAGTTTTCACTAATACTTGTTTTTAACAATTATCTCTATTTTCAAATGAATATCTTTTGTATTTTTTGTTTACCAATGAAATAAATTTTAAAAGTTATAAAATTTAATTTCTAGGATTTTATTAATATGATAGGTCTACTGTAACTTTTATATAGTCAAAATTTCATAGCTTCACCATTTTCGTTACCTAGCTCGGTTAGTCTCGTTAAGTGTCCGTTACCCGTTTTTTCCACATTAAGCCTTTAGTTCCGTTTTCCCATTCCCACTCAGTCTTATAAGATATATAATATGTAACTAACCCTACTTTTCAAGAGTTTAGGTCCCCAACTTGATTCCTAGAATTATTACAAACATTTATTAAATTTTCACACCTTACTTTATTCATAAAATTCATATAAATTTATAAAAATATGAAATTTTATTTCAAGGTTTAGATAAGTAAGTTTAACTTTCTGAAATATTTAAATCACACTTTATTCTCTTAGATTATATAGTTTCATATTTTGTGAAAAACGGGTTTTTCGGGTGGGATAGTTTTATCAAAAAGGGGTTTGTGACCAAGATGGGATGAATGAAACCTTTTGTATCATTTACTTACTGAAAAATATAGTGTTTAGAAGTTCATATGAAGTTAGGGTGCCATGGGGTTTGTCGTGTAACTATCGTGACGATACGCGATGTTTAGCATGTTTTCGAGTTTTAACGAATTACCTTGAGGTGGAAGATGGGTGAGAGGAGTTTAAAGGCTGCTGTAGGATCTTAAAATGATGAGTATTAGCTGCTTAAAATGGCAGATTAGTTCAGATTCTAGGATGTGAGAAATATGAGATGAAAGTTTGACATGGTGTATGTATATGTATGTATGATTACCTTGACTTAGTGAGGTTGATGGTGTTGCACTTGTGGGTCGACCAAGGCTTCAAGAAGGCTGGAATACTCAATGTTCTTGGATGTGCAAGAGAGATTTTACTTAGTATTTTCAAATGGAGAGAGTTTGAGAGTGTGTTTAAAGAGTTGTGTGTATGAAACTTGAAGTGTGGAGGGTGTTATGGGGGTGTTCGGCCAAGATGGGGGAAAGGGAGGATCCAAGTGGGTCCAACACCTTGGTTTTGGGGAGATTGTGGTTGGGGGTTGGGAATTTTAGTTAGATTTGCAAGAAATCAAGATTTGGTCTTGCATGTGTAGGGTGTGTGTGGATTGGGTGGAAGAGAGGTGGATTTGACTACTCATAATTTATAAAAAAAATTCTAGTTTTATAAGTTTAAGCTAGTAATTTTATAAAACACTACTTAGTTATTTTGATATGGAAGATAGAGTTTTTATTTTAGTGGATGAGTATGTATGTGTGCATGTGTGTCTATGTATATATATGTTATGTGTGGGTGTCGTATGGTGTGTCTATATATAGGTGTGTGTGTGTCGTATGATTATATATATATATACATTTATATATATGTGTATATATACTTATGAGTGTGTGTTATTATTTTATGTATATAACAAGATTATATAAGGATTTTAATAATTTTTGTCTTATAGAAGATTTAGTAGGATAGCATAGGATTATTTGTTTTGGCATATTATAGAGTTCCATTTATTAATTTATATATATATAAGATTATCTATTTTTATTATTGTTATTATTATTTAAGTTGGTTGATTCAAGAGTGTGTCATGTTTTTATAAAACGTTTAGGTCTTTTAATCTATTATTTGTTTATATGTTTTTAAAACTTATAGAATCATCATTTATTATTTAATTTAAATGCCTAATATTTTATAATTTACAAGGTTATGTTTGTTAAGTTTTGTTGATGATCTTAATTTGTATTAAAAGTTATGGATTCATTCAATTGTTTTGGTTTAGATAACTCAGGGTTAATGGTTTTTTAATTTTAATAATTTTTAGGATTTCACATGCTTATTTAATTGATCAAGGTTCATTTAGCAAGTTTCGTCTTTTAAGGTATCGGGCCCGATGCCCATTTGGTCGGTCTACCATGTCTCATAATCATATATTGGCCCATATTGGTTCTGTGGGTCAAAGCCCATTAAGTTACGTGGCCCAATGGGTCAATTAGGGTTTGATGGGCCAAAGCCCATTTAAGTGTGTGTATCTATATGGACCTAAGCCCATTGTTGTTAGGCCCCATTCATGGGCTCCCTAGACAAGGTTTGGTGTCAAGGTATCGCCTAATAAGGTTTCTTAAAAAATATTTATGCCTAAAAACCAGGGTTGTCACACAGCCCATGTCTACTCTCAAAACATGGGAACATGGAGGAGAATAACCTTCCAAACAAATACAGAATACACAACCCGCCCTTTCTATTGGTCACAAGGGACCCTCTGTGGTGACACTCTATACTTCACTCTTTGCGAGTGTTGAATTGTAGGAAGGAATGTTGTCATTGGATTTAATACTACCAAGCAGATAACAGAGATAAACTTCCCCCATGTCCCGTTAGCGGGCATTTTCCAAGGCATTTTAATTAATGTTCAAAACACCCTACATATGTTTCTAAAAACTGGCATCCAAGATACGTCGCTAGAAGTATGGGTCTTGCAAGGAGAACATTGTATTATGGCTGTCAATCACACACTACATAACAAACAGAAATTGGTTTGTCATTGTAACACCCGAAACTTCGGTCAAATAAAAAGAAAAGAATGTATCAAGAAGGAAGAAAGTAAGGACCAAAGATGAGGGGTGCAATGTGTAAATGGTACACAAAAGTCAAATTTTAATAATAATAAAAGGGCATGGTCGCCCATATTGCTTGCTTGCTGCTACTGTCGACCGAAAAGAAGAAGAAAGAAGCTAAATTTTGCTTTCTCTTGGTTTGTTAAAGAAGAAGAGGTTGAAATCATCTAAGGTAAGTGTTTTTATGCTAATTGGTTCGGTTTTCTGGGTTTTCCTGACCTTAGAACCGATTTTTATGTGTATTTGTGCTTGGTGTTGTGTTTTGTGGTGTTTTTAGGTGTTTGAACTATTGGCATCTTCAAGTTTGGAGGAGTTTTACTTGTTGGATGCAATAGGTGAGTTCTAGACCCCGTATTTCTCGTGTTTTAAAAGTATTTGGGGCTGAAAATGCATCAAAATGGGTTTTCTCAACTTTACTCTTGTAACCGTGGCTTTATATATGTATATGCTTATGTTTGATGCTTGTTTATGGGTTTTGTATGCTTAGAATGTTATGTTTAAGCTTAGAACAGGTGCAAATGCAGGTCTGGAATGATTTAGTTTTTGAAAAATGCGTAACAGGTGGTCATGCGCTCAAATAGGGCTCATGCGCCTGAAATTTAACTTAGAATTGCCTAAGTACAGGTCATGCGCCCAAACAGGGTCCATGCGCCTGGAAATTTGCCTTAGAAAATCCCGTGGGGATTCATGCGCCCCAATAGAGCCCAGGAACCCAAGACTTTTCTCTGGTGACTAAGTGTAGTTCCATGCGCCTGAAAGGCTCATGCGCCCAGGACTGTTGTTGAAATGCCTAAGTATAGAAGCCATGCGCCAACATAGTGTTGGTGCGCCTAAGCAAGGCTCATGCTCCTGCATAGTCCTCATGCACCTACAACACTTGGAATATTTTTTTTGGAATTTTGGTGGGAACAAAATTTTAGGGTTTGACTTTGGGTTGACCTGCTGTTATTATTTGATTATTTTATTCAGGTTTTATGGTTGTTCTTGTGTTCCTTATTACTATATTATGTGATTTTATGGGGGTTGCTTATGCTCGTAAAGTATTACTACTAATCAAGAGAAAGATTAATATTAATGAAAAGTGGAACATAATGAATAAACGAAAGTCTTGCAAGCAAAGATTGAGGTGACTGACCGTGTTGTCGCAACAAACTCGTAAGGGGTTTAATCCATGAGATTGACTCGAAAGATGTCGTGATGCTCACCCCGGTACTGTGACGGTCTTCGGACATGAGGCGGGGGTGTTGCAAAAAAATGACGGGGTCCTGGTCGCGTCCCCCGGTATTGTATCGGTCTTCGGACATGAGTCGGGGGTATTGCATGAGACAGGATCCAGATAGAAGTAAAAGATAATGATGAGTGTACGAAATCAACGATGGTGAAGATAATAATAAAGTTTATCAATGTGTATGTATGATGTGTGGTCACACACGAAAGAAATGTACAGTATTTTAAAAGGTATTTTCATATACAACTCTTACAAGGCATTTCATTATTTTAAAACTAGAACTCACTCATCATCGCTGACTTTTATGCATTTTTAATTGCCAGGTAAGTTTTGCTAAGGATGGCACACAGGGAGGCTACTCGTCAGGGCTAGACTGGCATCTGTTCACTCTTAATAATATTGTTTTTTTGTAATGCAATTAACTGATCTTTTGTATTGATAACAAACATAAATGTATTGCTTGGCAACAACGTTTATTAATGAAGTGAATGGTTTTTGATGTTAATTCCGCTGCATTGTTTTAAGAATTATGTAATGTTTCTATTTAATTATGCTGTGATTGACCAACTGTGAGGTCTCCGGGAACAGGGCCTTACAAGTTGGTATCAAAGCCAAAGTTTAAGAGAAATGGGTAAATATTTTCAAAAACCTAAACTTATACTGAGAATGGGACCGAATGGAGGGATGCCATCCCGAGTAGCTATATGCCACCAGGTATTTCTTTTCTTAATGTTAACCGGTATTATGTGTGCATGCTATTTGATTTATGTGCTTTAGTAGATTTTAATACTAACGTAGTCAGGATAGGAAATGCTTGGGGGATGAAGAGTAAAGTAAGTGGCTAATCATAACTGGCCACTGTAATTAAGGACTTACTATACTTAACATAAACTGAGCTATTACCTTGAATGATCGTGTTGGTGTGTGAATCTTATAGTGTTTAGAGGATGGCTAGAGGTAGATCATCGAACGCTTCTCTTGCAGGAACATGGGGTGGACGTGGTAGGCCACCTGCAACAAGAAAGAAGACAAGGACTGTAGAGACGACTCCTGCTAAGCCTGAGCTTCATCACCCGGAGGGGGTGGATGAGAGTTCTAACCTAAGAGCCTTAGTGAAAGAGGCAGTGGTGGAGGAGGTTCATCAAGTCATGCAGACAATCCTACCGTCTATCGTGACTGGAGTGATCCGAGCTGCTAGGGAGGATGAAAGGAAAAAGAAGGAGGATGAGAGGAGGACGACCGCTGGAAGAAGGGGTAACGTGAGGGGTCTTAGTGATGAGGAGGAACTGAATACTGAGGAGGTAGCCTCCAGTGATGAGGAGGTGGTGGAAGTGCGGGAAACCGCGAGGGGATGCAGCTATGGGGCATTCCAACGGTGTAAACCCCCTACCTTCGATGGTAATGGCAATGCTGTAGCTGCCCATCGCTGGGTGCGGGAGATGGAGGTAGTATTGGAGATCAGTGAGTGTCGGGAAGACCAAAAGGTGAAGTTCGCCACTCACTCCTTTGTCGACACGACGCTGTGTTGGTGGGACAACCTGGTCCAGGACGAGGGCAACCGGGCCATTGGAAGGATGAGGTGGGGAGAACTGAAAAAGTTGGTGATCGAAGAGTTCTGTCCACATCGGGAGCTCGACAATATCGAGAGAGAGTTCCTATAGCTGGAAGCAGGAACTATGACCCACCAGCAATACACCGCCAAATTTAACGAAATGGCGAGGCTGGTGCTGGATCAGGTTATGCCGGCATCAAGGAAGATTAAACGGTACATCCAGGGGTTGCCAGCTGACATTCGCAGGCACTTGATCACTGCCCGACCTTGCACTTTCAGGTCGGCAATGGATTTAGCGGGAAGGTTGTATGACGAACGGGAGGTAGCTGTGGTTGAGATGAAGAGGACTGGTGGTGGTGATAGAAATTGGAACGGGAAGCGATTCGGGCGTGGTGGTTTCACCCCAAACAGCAAGAAGCCGAGGACGGATGACTGGCGAGTGGTTGTTGCAGGCTCGGGGATGAAGAGTTGTGGTAAGTATGGAAGAGAGCATAGTGGGGAGTGCCGGCTGGGATTGAAGTTTGCTTCAAGTGCGGGAAGCCTGGTCACATTGCCAAGGACTGCCGGGTGTTGAGATGTTACACTTGTGGGGAAGAGGGGCATGTGAGCAGGGACTGCAAGAAGCCAAGGGCTGAAAGTTCTGGGGTGAAGAAGAGGACAGAAGAAGGAGGGTAGAGGGCAAGTGCTAGAGCCTTCACGATGACCCGAGAGGAAGCCCGGGTAGACCCCGACGTCATGTCAGGTATGTTTCTAGTAAATCAAACTTGTGCCTCTGTATTATTTGATTCTGGTGCTAGTAGGAGTTTTATTTACTGCTTTCTGTGCTAAGTTGCTTGTTAGTAGTAGAAGTATAGATGAGCCTTTTGACGTAGAAACTGCTATCGGTAAGTCTACCAGAATCTCTGATATCATAGAAAACTGTGATGTAGAACTAGAAGGCCATAGGTTTTCTGCTAAACTATACGTGATGCCCCTAGGCGGATTCGATGTAATACTAAGGATGGACTGGTTAGCAGCCTATGAGGCAAACATCGTGTGTCGCAAGAAGGTGATTCGGTTAATTCCGCCCGATGGAAGTACGGTGACGGTTTAAGGTGATCACGTCACTACGGTCCCGAAGGTGATTTCGATGGCGGTGGTAGAGAAGTGCATGAGACGTGGATGTAATGCCTATCTGGCGTACGTAAAAGATAAGGATGCGTCAATACCACAATTTCTGAAGTGCCAGTTGTGTGTGACTTCCCGGACGTGTTCCCAGAAGATCTACCAGGTGTGCCACCTGATCGTGAGATTGAGTGTCAGATTGACTTGATACCGGTGCACAGCCCGTTGCCAAAGCACCGTATCGGTTAGCTCCGACCGAGATGAAAGAACTAACGGTTCAACTGCAGGAGTTGATGGATAAACGATTTATTCGACCGAGTATCTCTCCCTGGGGTGCTCCGGTCCTGTTTGTCAAGAAGAAAGATGGTAGTATGAGGATGTGCATAGACTACCGAGATCTAAACAAGTTAACGGTGAAGAATCGATATCCTTTACCAAGGATAGATGACTTGTTCGACCAGCTCCAAGGTGCCAGTTGGTTCTCAAGGATAGACCTCCGATCTGGTTACCATCAATTAAAGGTGAAGGAGCAAGATATTCCTAAGATAGCGTTTCGCACGCGTTATGGATATTACGAGTTCCTCGTTATGTCTTTCGGTTTAACTAATGCGCCAGCTGCCTTTATGTACTTGATGAACCGAGTGTGTCGGCCAATGTTAGATAAGTCAGTGATTGTGTTCATTGATGATATCCTGATTTACTCGAAGAATGAGGAGGAACATGCCGGCCACATACGCGAGGTATTGGAGACACTTAGGAGAGAGAAGTTATATGCTAAATTCTCTAAGTGTGCTTTTTGGTTGCGTGAAGTTCAATTTTTGGGTCATGTGGTAAATACCAAAGGAATTATGGTGGACCTGATGAAGGTTGAGGCAGTAATGCAATGGAAGTCTCCAAAGACGCCATCCGTGATTCGCAGTTTCTTGGGTTTGGTGGGCTACTATAGAAGATTCATTCAATACTTCTCTAAGATAGCCTCACCTTTGACCAAGTTGACTCGTAAGGATGTGAAGTATGTGTGGGGACGGGAACAAGAGGATGCTTTTGAGGAGTTAAAGGCAAGATTAAATCAAGCTCCTGTTTTGACATTGCCCGAGGGGAGCGAAGATTTGGTGGTCTATTCTGATGCTTCTTATTTGGTACTGGGTTGCGTGCTAATGCAACGTGGGAGAGTGATAGCATACGCATCCTGACAGTTGAAGCCCCACGAAGTTAATTACCCCACCCATGAGTTAGAGTTAGCAGCGGTGGTATTTGCGTTGAAGATTTGGAGGCACTATTTATACGGGACGAAGTGCACAATCTTCACGGACCACAAGAGTTTAAAGTACTTCTTTGAGCAGAAGGATCTCAATATGAGGTAGAGGAGGTGGTTAGAGTTGATCAAGGATTATGACTGCGAGATCCATTACCACCCAGGCAAGGCCAACGTAGTGGCCGATGCCCTTAGCCGAAAGGAGAGACCCGAGCCGATTCAGGTGAAGGCGTATCAGTTGGTGATGACCTCGGATGTGATGACACAAGTCAAAGAGTTCCAAGATGAGGCATTGAAAGAAGATCGCCTCAACTCCGAACGAATGAGAGGATTAGTCGTAGAGTTGGGAGAAAATACCCACGGAGTTAAAACCCGCTTCGGGCGGATGTGGATTCCTTAATATGGAGATCTACGTGGGCGGATTATGGATGAAGCTCATAAAGCTCGATACTCCATTCATCCCGGTGCTACCAAGATGTATCTAGATATGAAGAAAGATTACTGGTGGCCTGGAATGAAGCGCGATGTAGTGGAGTATGTGAGTAGGTGCCTTACTTGCTTGCAAGTGAAGGCAGAACACCAAAAGCCATACGGGAAGATCCAACCGTTGGATATATCCGAGTGGAAGTGGGAGCACATCACCATGGACTTTATAACGAAGTTACCCCGTACGTCAAGAGGGTATGATGCCATATGGGTGATAGTTGATCGTCTGACCAAGAGTGCTCACTTCCTACCGATCCACGAGACGTATTCATCCGAAAGACTGGCAGATCTGTTCATCAAAGAGATTGTAGCTCGTCATGGCATGCCAGTGTCCATCATGTCAGATCGTGACACCTGGTTCACATCAAAGTTTTGGAAGAGATTCCATGATGCCATGGGAACGAGACTACACATTAGCACGACTTATCATCCTCAGACAGATGGACAGTCTGAGAGAACGATCCAGACGCTCGAGGATATGCTTCGAGCATGTGTGATTGACTTTGGGGGGAAGCTGGGATGATCATTTACCGTTAGCAGAGTTCTCATACAACAACAGTTATCATGCCAGCATTGGCATGCCACCATACGAGATGCTATACGGTAGGAGGTGTAGGACACCCGTATGTTGGGGTGACATCTGGCAGAAAGAGTTGGGAAGCATCGAGGTGATCGAGGCTACGACTGAAAAGCTAGAAAAGATCAATGCCTTTATGAAGGCCTCCAAGGATAGACAGAAGTCGTATGCCGATAAAAGACGTAGACCAATTGAGTTCAACGTAGGTGATAAAGTCATGTTGAAGGTCTCGCCTTGGAAAGGGATTATCCAGTTCAGGAAGAGAGGCAAGCTGAGCTCGAGATACATAGGGCCTTTCCGAGTCGTTGCACGAGTAGGAGAGGTGGCCTATCGACTAGAATTGCCTGATGAGTTAAGTGGGATTCACCTGACATTCCATGTATCTCATCTGAGAAAGTGCTTAGCCGACGAGGATATGATTGTACCACTGGATGATATCGAAGTGGATGAACGGCTCAATTACGTAGAGCAACCAGTGGCAATCATCAACCGGAAGGAGAAAGATTGAAGAATAAAGTGGTTCCACTTGTGCGGGTGCAGTGGAAACACCGAAAGGGTTCTGAGTCTACGTGGGAGACTAAGAAGCAATGAGACAGCATTACCCATAGTTATTCGAAGAGTGACAGGTATCGGGGACGAAACCTCTTTAAGGGGAGTAGACTTGTAACACTTAAAACTTCGGTCAAATAAAAAGAAAAGAATGTATCTATAAGGAAGCAAATAAGGACCAAAGATGAGGGGTGCAATGTGTAAATGGTACACAAAAGTCAAATTTTAATAATAATAAAAGGGCATGGTCGCCCATATTGCTTGCTTGTTGCTACTGTCGACCGAAAAGAAGAAGAAAGAAGATGAATTTTGCTTTCTCTCGGTTTGTTGAAGAAGAAGAGGCTGAAATCATCTAAGGTAAGTGTTTTTATGCTAATTGGTTCGGTTTTCTGGGTTTTCCTTACCTTAGAACCGATTTTTATGTGTATTTGTGCTTGGTGTTGTGTTTTGTGGTGTTCTTAGGTGTTTGAACTCTTGGCATCTTCAAGTTTGGAGGAGTTTTACTTGTTGGATGCAATAGGTGAGTTCTAGACCCCGCATTTCTCGTGTTTTAAAAGTATTTGGGGCTGCAAATGCATCAAAATGGGTTTTCTCAGCTTTACTCTTGTAACCGTGGCTTTATATATGTATATGCTTATGTTTGATGCTTGTTTATGGGTTTTGTATGCTTAGAATGTTATGTTTAAGCTTAGAACAGGTGCAAATGCAGGTATGGAATGATTTAGTTTCTAAAAAATGCGTAACAGGTGGTCATGCGCCCAAATAGGGCTCATGCGCCTGAAAATTTAACTTAGAATTGCCTAAGTACAGGTCATGCGCCCAAACAGGGTCCAAGCGCCTGGAAATTTGCCTTAGAAAATCCTGTGGGGATTCATGCGCCCTAATAGTGCCCATGCGCCAAGACTTTTCTCTGGTGACTAAGTGTAGTTCCATGCGCCTGAAAGGCTCATGCGCCCAGGACTGTTGTTGAAATGCCTAAGTATAGAAGCCATGCGCCTACATAGTGTTGGTGCGCCTAAGCAGGGCTCATGCGCCTGTATAGTCCTCATGCGCCTACAAAACTTGTAATATTTTTTCTGGAATTTTGGTGGGAACAGAATTTTAGGGTTTGACTTTGGGTTGACCTGCTGTTATTATTTGATTATTTTATTCAGGTTTTATGATTGTTCTTGTGTTCCCTATTACTATATTATGTAATTTTATGGGGGTTGCTTATGCTCGTAAAGTATTACTACTAATCAAGAGAAATATTAATATTAATGAAAAGTGGAACATAATGAATAAACGAAAGTCTTGCAAGCAAAGATTGAGGTGACTGACCGTGTTGTCACAACAGACTCGTAAGGGGTTTAATCCATGAGATTGACCCGAAAGATGTCATGATGCTCACCCCGGTACTGTGACGGTCTTCGGACATGAGGCGTGGGTGTTACAAAAAGAGACGGGTCCTTGTCGCGTCCCCTGGTAACGTATTGGTCTGGGGTTTAATCCATAGATTGTCCCGAAAGATGTCGTGATGCTCACCCCGGTATTGTGACGGTCTTCGAACATGAGGCGGGGGTGTTGCAAAAAGAGACGGGGTCCTTGTCGCGTCCCTCGGTACTGTATCGGTCTTCGGACATGAGTCGGGGGTATTGCATGAGACAGGATCCAGATAAAGTAAAAGATAATGATGAATGTACGAAATCAACGATGGTGAAGATAATAATAAAGTTTATCAATGTGTATGTATGATGTGTGGTCACACACGAAAGAAATGTACAGTATTTTAAAAGTTATTTTCATATACAACTCTTACAAGGAATTTCATTATTTTAAAACTAGAATTCACTCAGCAACAATGACTTTTATGCATTTTCAGTTGGCAGGTAAGTTTTGCTGAGGATTGCACATGGGGAGGCTACTCGTCGGGGCTAGACTGGCATCCGTTCATTCTTAATAATATTGTTGTTTTGTAATGCAATTAACTGATCTTTTGTAACTGATAACAAACACAAATGTATTGCTTGGCAACAACGTTTATTAATGAAGTGAATGGTTTTTGATGTTAATTCCGCTGCATTGTTTTAAGAATTATGTAATGTTTCTATTTAATTATGCTGTGATTGACCAACTGTGAGGTCTCCGAGAACGGGGCCTTACAGTCATGACCAACTCAAGGAAGATATATTAAATCCAGGTGGACAATAAGCCCTTACAATGTTTATACCCAGTAACTTGGTTTCGTGGACATGTAGGGGTGGTTTTTGTGGAGACCTTATCGCAACAACTGTTTGATTTACTTTTCATGTAACAATTATGGTATTTTACTTGTTACGCATGTTATCTTCACAACACCGTGTTTACTTTACTTTGCACATGTAACGTACAGAACATCATTTGTCATCCTAAACTTTCTTGTTAATGTTTGAAAAACACCAACAAGTGGTACAACTACTTGCTTTTCTTCTAATTCTGTGTTCCCTTTTGTTTAGTGTAAATATTTAAACTTTAGACACATCGCTACAAAATTTTCCTAACGACCTTACCTGAAACACATCATTTCTTCCTGCTACAAATTCATTAATAATAACAAGCATTGTAGGATGTAAACAGATTACAAATTTATGCCTTTGCTAGAATCCGCGAAAGTACGCTTAGTAAGACTCCACACTATAGACTTCACCCTTTCCCTTCATATACATATCCTCCTGAATTGTTAGTTTATCCCCCATAAAACCACCGATCATATTACACATTAGCTCAAATGGCATGTATAGTCCCAGGTAGAAATTAGACACCCGCCAGAAATGCCTAACCAACATAAAGAGATTGGCCCAATCCCAACACCTCACTCGAATTACATAGACAACGTAACAACCGATACCATGCTTCACGCAAAGCTGCCGCAGAAGCGCACAAGGCTACTACAACCGCTCAAGCCCACAGTCCTGCAACGTCACTTGTAGAATATACAGATTCGGTAGAACCTTCATCGGCAGGTTACTACTCACATACCAATAACCCATTTACTAAAGTCTATGCTTGTAAATACATTGACCATTACAACTCCTTATCTAGGTACTCCAACAGGATGCCTACACTCATGCGTAGCTACTCAAAGCTTATTGGTGGTCCATCAAGTCTAGGGGCAACGCACACAGGGCCATACATAACTTTGCTTATGCGGACCTACTCGAAGCCCATTGTACTATGCAGCAACGAAACCCATGTCCTTATTGCCACGCAAAAGGTTTCCCTTTAAATTTCTAATATTTTGTTGTATGAATGGGAAAACAATGATAGCAATCACTAACATTCCCCAAGAGCTAAGCTACAGTACCTTTTTACAACAGAAGATGAAATTGGATGCACTTTTCGAGAAAACATAATAGCATACAACACAAACTTCTCTTTCACGTCTATGGGTGTCTCGCTAGACGAGACACTGAGAAACATGATAGGCGGTGTATACACATTTCGTGCCTATAAAGGAATATACCATAATATAGACCAGTTAGTCCGCATGATATGACGCCAGGATACCTCCAGCTCTACTTTATGACCTGGATACAAATTACACCATCGCTTGGAATGGCCGAACTTGGATTGCATAATTACAGAGATGCTAAAGCGTGCTCTTTCTGCAAATCCATACGTAATGACATTTCAACGCCTCGTAGAACTGGGCCCGTTAGACAACTACAGAGCAAGCCTAAATGCATATATTGAACTGGACTAGCGTGTCTACAACCGACCAAGCTGTAAGGCCCCGTTCTCTGGATGCTTACAGTTGGTCAATCATCGCATAAAACATATAAAATTCATCATTTTGAAGGGGAAATTTAAACTTTTCATTAATGATTAAAAACATGCCAATACATCATATCTTTAAATTACATCATCAAAAATTGTATTAATACAATATCATCTCAAAATGTTGATGCCAGACTCAAAACATTCCCAGTAGCTTATGCATCCATGCCTGCACCTCCTCAGCGTCAAACAGTTACCTGCCGACTATTATGCACACAAAAGTCAGCGACGCTGAGTAAGTTCTAGTTTTGTATTAAAATACTTTACTTCCGTTTAAAACATTTCTTTTACGTTCGTACGTGATCACACATCATACATACATCTTGGTAATAATTATTATCTTTCATCATCGTTCATCATTCTTACCTTCTTTCATTAATATCTTCCACCCTTATCAAGATCCTGCCATACGCTATACCCCCACGTCAAGCAAATGCCGATACTGTGCTGGGGTTTATAAGTAAACCCCCACGTCAAGCAAAAGCCGACACAATACCGGGGTACGCAACAAGGATCTTCTCACAACTCATACGCTATACCCCCACGTCAAGCAAAAGCCGATACTGTGCCGGGTTTATAAGTAAACCCCCATGTCAAGCAAAAGCCGACATAGTACCAGGTAAGCGACAAGGACTCCATCATTCATTTCTTCCATCTTCGTTATTCGTTATCTTTCACTTCCATTATGTAATACTTTACTTACATACATAAGTATATCATACCACGTAAAGTCACATCATATACATAGCATGGAACAACATCATCATCATAACAGCACACAATGCATACACATCATAAACAAGCATAAGCCACCACAAGACATCATTTCTTAGCACTTAAATTCTACTTCCCAAACTTTCAAAAAATCCTAAGTCCCAAAAGAAATGCGGATGAACTTAACAAATACGGATGAATAAAAGAAATGCGGATGAACTTAACAAATGCGGATAAACAAAGTAAATACGGATGAACAAATGCGGATGAACATACTCAGAAAATATTCTAAGTGTCCCAAAGAAATGCGCATGAACACTGTAGCAAATACGCATGAACACTGTAGCAAATGCGCATGAACAAAACAAATGAAAGTCTTCAAAAAATATTCTAAGTGTCTACGGAAGTGCGCATGAACCAAATACGGATGACTGAAGCAAATGCACCTGAACACTGTAGCAAATGCGCATGAACAAAACGCTTAAGCGAATATTCAAATCTATATGCGGATAAACTAAACCAAACCGTAGTTGCAACTTATGTTATATTTAGTTCCCAATCCTCATTCTTACACATTCTTAGCACAGATCTAGCATGCTAAACACTTAGAACATACTAAACATCATACACATCTTGAAAAAACATCCAAAAACATATACCAACAGCACCCAGTCGCACGTCATGTTAAAATTCATGGTTTGGTTAGAAAAACCTTCTGCACAGTATGCATAACAGCTCCAAACACGTAGAAAACCAGTAAAAGAGGGGATCTAGAACTCACCTTGAATAGCTTTCAGGTAGAACACCTCAAACCCGAGAACCCAATTGAAGTTCCAGCACCGAAAACATTAGAAAACAAGCACTAAACATATGGAACTCGGTTCAGAAGCTCAAACCCAGCTGAAAACTGAGAATCACACCTTGAAATTTTACCTTTTGAAGATTTTCTTCCACTTTCTCTTACTAAAACCGGTTGAGAGCTTGTCTCTCTCTCTAGAACCAAAGGTTGCAGGAGAGAAAAGATGTTATGGGCGGCCATACCTCTTTTAAACCCCACTATGTGCAAGTTTGGCCCTTGCACGCTTTTAACCCCTTGCTTTTAAAATAACTTCCTATTTGATCCTTTACTTTTCTTTTCTTTTTTTTTTGAAATTTTTGGGTGTTACAAGTCCACCCCCCTTATATAGGTTTCGTCCCCGAAACCTATCACTCCTGAAAGAGATCTGGGTAGTGCCATCTTATTTCTCCCTCTGATTCACCAAGTGGCCTCCATTACTTCAATGCAACGACCACTTTAGAGAACCTTTGGATAAATCTCCTGTAGCAACCCACCAAACTCAAGAAACTAAGAATCTCAGATGGCATCCTTGGAGACTTCCATTGCATCACTACCTCAACCTTTGTCAGGTCTACCATAATCCCTTCAAATTAACCACATGACCCAAAAGCTAAACCTCGCATAACTAGAACGCACACTTGGAGAACTTGGGTACAGCTTCTCCCTTTGAAGCGTATCCAGCACTTCCCAGATGTGACCGGCATGTCCTTCTTCGCTCTACGAATAAATCAGGATATCAATGATAAACACAATCGTTGATTTTTCCAACATCGGCCGACACACCCGATTCATCAAATCCATAAAAGCGGCTGACGCGTTGGTTAGAAGAAAGACATTACGAAGAATTTGTAATGCCCGTATCGCGTCCGAAATGTGGTCTTCGGAATATCTTGCTCTTTAACATTTAGTTGATGATAACCCGATCGGAGATGTCACACCCTCAAAATCCACGTGCGGGGTTTTACCGCGAGGCGCGTGACATACCAGGATCTCAATCATTGTTACTTAGAACGACTCTATATGAACTAACATTCAAAATCAGAGTTTAACTTTAAAACATGCGGAAGCGTTAAATAAACGAGTAAACCCAAAACAATGTAACATGATTTAAAATGCGCAAACATACGCGCCCAAGTATTATTCAAAACCAAAACACGATGTTTAAACAATCATAATCCAAAACAATGTTTCATAACGTGCTAACAAACACCATGATGCTGACCCGTGTGACGTGCTCCTAGGCAATAGCAACCTTAACCTGAGAATAGCATACTAAAGAGTCAACACAACGGTTGGTGAGTTCAAGAGTTTGCGTTTAAACATAAACCAATAACAGTTGCAAAATATAAGATGTGTATTGTAATAGATAGCTAGTCTATAAACAAATAGTAATAATAATAGTGATTTCGCGATTGAAGCTGACTGTGTTACGTTTGTTGCCTCCTGCAATGACTTACCAGGTCATGACAAATGTTCGTTAGGACAATATTGCACCCGTTTGACCACGAGTCGCACAGGTGGGGCTCATCAGACCCAGTAGTACTACCCAAGATTTCCCGCAAATCATCATTATTAACAATCCAAAAGTGTGAGGACTTTCATGGTATTCAACACTATATCATACTATACACAACTCATATAAAGTAAGCATTTGTAAAACCAGTATGTTATCTCCCCCAAAAGAGACTATGTAAAAGAGTGGAGCATGAACTCACCTGATGCGCGTAAGAAATTACTTAAGGCTTAACTTGACAAGAAAGAGTGGATAGACAACCCTCAGAGGTCACCTAGAACACATGAGTACATAAGTACGTGTATACAGAATCATAATGAAATCCTAAGTGCTCTATAAACCCAAAGAACTCAAGGTTTTAGAAAGACAAGACACATTTGACCCAGTTGACCCGTTTGACCCGTTGGTGACATTATAGGTGAAATTCCATTCAAACAAGCATAACAGTACATCACACATGATTAACATACGAACTGATCGCATATGACACTTCATTAATCACATGTACTAACTAGATGATCATACAACCAGATATCATACAAGTCATGCGAATCTCAATCAATTATCATGCTCAACATAGTTACAACACAACCAATGCATCATACATAGAATCCAATCATGCACGGCATGCCATGTGAAGCCACTCACGACTTCACACCCTAAACCCTGCCAATCCTACTAAGTAGGGGTCTCAGATTCGCACGCGTGTATGATGATCATCAAAATACCATTTAACAGAAATCATGTCATCCAAAATATTCAATCATGATCAACCACAAACCAACAATAGTTCTAACATACCCATATGACCCATTACCATGAATTCCCAAAAGCAGGCCAAATCAGATAACTAACCAACTAAACATTCATACAACCCAAACAATACATTCTACCACCTTAGAAATCATCCATGAACATGCTAACATGATCCTAATGTCCCAAACATGCTCAAATCCTCATATCCAAGAGTTTATGCAAATAAAGTTTCCCTTTTGAGAAAGTAACACCCAAAAGTGATCTAGCATCCAATTCAATCATAATTTCATCAATATTATACCTAATTAAGTTCATAACATTCATTCTAACATGTTAATCATCACCAAATCATCAAAATTCCCAATCATCATACACAAAAGTTTCTACTTTTAGTAAATCATGATCAACACCTCAAATTCATGGATTTTCCTACACAATTCAATTAAACTAACATCCGAGCATTGTATCTAACATCATAACATCATCAAATCATGAATTCCAAGAACAAAAAGTTTCCTCTTAAGGCAATGTATGAACTACATGATCAATCCAAGTATTTCTTGCAAAATCAACATAATCTAACATTCATACAACCTAACTAACATCATCACAACATCTAACAATCATCAATTTCATATTTTCATCATCAATTTCGAATCTAGGGTTCATGAAGATCAAAACTATGAAAAACCAATTAAAACTAACCTTTAGATGTGTAGAAATCAACAATTGGACATGTAAAACACCTTGTAATCACTTGAATCACTCAAAATCCAAATTTTTGTGTGTGTTGAAGGTTGAATTCGCAAGGTAGGGGTGTGGGGATGGGGTTTGCGGCTGAAATTGGGTTTGGGGGGAATTAGGGTTGTATTTTAGGTAAGTTTTAGGTTTAGAATAATTACAAAGTAAACCCCTTTAATTATATTTTATAAAAACCAATCTTTTTAACACTTTTAAATAATTTTAACTATAAATTATAAGTATTATTAGTCAATAATAATAATCATCAACATTTACAATAGGTCTCACAACACATGAAATATGCCTATAACACGTTGTCACGTTATCGCGTAAATTCACAAAATGACTATTTAAAATTTTATAAATTCATGAATCACATAACCACAACCAATAATCAACATTATTAATTAGATTATTATTGTTTATCATAGATTATTATTATTGAGTCACCAACATTTAACGACAACTAGTGTGTGCTCACGACACGTGTATGCAAGACCTAACGGAACTAACGGAGTTTGGTAACGGAAAATTACCGGATGTCACATAATCCCCATGTTGAAGAATTTTCGTCCCGAAAATTGCGTTACATGGTGAGTGTTCCATCACTGGTCTACTGCATTGGCACAGAGTAATCGAAATCGAGTGAGTTTTGGGTGAGTTGTCACATCATCCCCATGTTGAAAGAAATTTCATCCTGAAATTTAAATTAGTACCTTCGCCGGCTGACATCATCTTTTCGAATAGCTGAGGATACTTAAGCTTCATTTTGTCCTCACGTTTCCACGTGAATTCTGGTCCACGTCTCGAGTTCTATCGAACTTTGACAATGGGTATCTTCCTTTGCTTAAGTGTCTTCACCTCACGATCCATCACCTCGACTGGTTCTTCAGTGAAGCGCAGTTGTTCATCCACTTGAACTTCCCAGCGGTACAACCATCGTTTCATCCGTTAAGCACTTTTTCAAATTTGACACGTGGAATACATCATGGATTCCACTTAGCGAATCAGGTAGGGCTAATCGATAGGCCACTGGACCTATTCTTTCCAATATCTCAAATGGTCCAACATATCTTGGATTTAGCTTTCCTCGCTTACCAAACCGAATCACGCCTTTCCATGGCGAGACTTTCAGTAAGACCTTATGACCAACCTGGAACTCTGGGGATTTCCGTCGCTTATCAGCATAGCTTTTCTGTCTGTCGCGCGCTGCAGCCATACGATTCCTTATATGTACAATCTTCTTAGTAGTCACGTGTATTAACTCAGGACCCGTTAGCTGGCTATCACCAATTTCAGCCCAACAAACTGGTGATCTACACTTTCTCCCATACAACGCTTCAAAAGGTGCCGCCTTTATACTAGTGTGATAACTGTTGTTGTAAGAAATCTCCACCAATGGTATGTGAACTTCCCAGTTATTCCCAAAGTCAATCACACAAGCACGTAACATGTCCTCCAAAGTCTGTATAGTACGCTCGCTTTGACCATCAGTATGTGGATGATAAGCAGTACTCATATCCAATCGCGTACCTAAAGCTTTCTGCAACGACTGCCAGAAGTGCGATGTGAAACGAGAATCGCGGTCAGAAATAATTGAGATTGGTACTCCATGCCTCGAAACGATCTCCTTCACATAGAGTCGGGTTAATTTCTCCATCTTGTCTGTTTCTTTTATCGCTAGGAAATGAGCAGACTTTGTTAATCTGTCCACGATAACCCATATTGTGTCGCAACCAGTAGAAGTTTGAGGTAACTTAGTAATAAAATCCATTGATATCTGATCCCACTTTCACATAGGGCTCTCAGGTTATTGTAATAGTCCAGATGGTTTCTGATACTCCACTTTTACCTTTGAGCAGGTCAGACACTTGCTCACATAGGTAGCTACATCCGCTTTCATATTAGGCCACCAATAGTGTGCCTTCAGATACCAATAGGATGTATAGAGTACTTAGACTTGTGTGCCTCACTCATGACCAAGTCTCTTAGATTTCCGTGTAGAGGTACCCAAAGTCTATCCATGAAGTAACGAATTCCATCCGCTTTTACCTCGAGCTGCTTGTCCATTCCTCTTAAGGATTCGGACCCAATGTTTTCTGCTTTCAAGGCTTCTGTCTGAGCCTCTCGGATTTGTTTCAGTAACTGTGTGTTAATGGTAAGCTGCAAAGCTTGCACACGTCGAGGCTTAGCAGTTTCTTTCCTACTCAGCGCGCCAGCGACTACATTTGCTTTCCCCGGATGATATCTGATGGCACAATCATAGTCATTCAGTAATTCTACCCAGCACCTTTGCCTCATGTTCAATTCCTTTTGCTCAAAGATGGGCTGAAGACTCTTGTGATCGGTGTAAATAGTTCATTTAGTACCGTACAAGTAGTGTCTCCAGATCTTTAAGGCAAAAACTACCGCACCCAGCTCCAAGTCATGGGTGGTATAGTTCTTCTCATGAACCTTTAGTTGTCTAGAGGCTTAAGCTATTACCTTATCCAGCTGCATCAATACACACCCAAGTCCTTGAATAGAAGCGTCACAATAGACTACAAAATCATCACTTCCATCCGGTACTTCCATCCAGTACTTCCATCCGGTAACGCTAATATCGGTGCGCTACACAATTTCTATTTCAGCAACTGGAAGGCAGATTCCTGACTCTCACCCCATTTGTATGTTGTTCCCTTGTGAGTTAAAGTTGTGAGAGGTTGTGCAATCTTAGAGAATCCTTCGATGAACTGTCAATAATATCCTGCTAACCCAAGGAATTGTCGTATCTCACTTGGTGTCTTAGGAATTGACCAACTCTTTATCGCTTTAATCTTTGCAGGATCAACATGTATTCCCTTCTCGTTGACAATATGACCCAAGAATTGCACCTCACGTATCCAGAAATCACACTTAAAAAACTTTGCGTACAGTTGTTCCTTTCTAAGTAATTCCAAGACTAAACGTAAGTGCTTCTCATGTTCTTCCTCAGTCCTTGAGTATATCAGTATGTCATCAATAAACACGATAACAAACTGATCAAGATAGGGTTTGCACACCCGATTCATGAGGTCCATGAATACTGCTGGTGCATTTGTCAACCCAAATGGCATGACCAAAAATTCATAGTGACCATATCGTGTACGTAAGGCAGTCTTTGAGATGTCCTCTTCTCGAACTCTCAGCTGATGATACCCAGACCTCAGATCAATCTTAGAGTAATAGCTTGATCCTTGCAGTTGATCAAACAAATCATCTATACGAGGTAAGGGATATCTATTCTTGATAGTAACCTTGTTCAGTTCCCTATACTCAATGCACATTCGAAATGTACCATCCTTCTTCTTGACAAATAGAACTGGTTCTCCACAGGGTGACGAACTCGGTCGGATAAACCCTTTATCCAACAGCCCTTGTAGTTGGGCGGATAATTCCTGCAGTTCGTTCGGAGCTAACCGGTAAGGTGCTCTCGCAATTGGAGCGGCTCCTGGAGTCAACTCAATTTGGAATTCAACTTGACAATGAGGCGGTAATCCACGTAGCTCTTCTGGAAACACCTCGGGAAACTCGCGAACTACGGGGATATCCTCTATCTTCTTTTCCTCGGTCTGTTTATCTGTGACGAGTGCCAATATGGCCAGTCGACCCTTTCGTAACAACTTCTGTGCCTTGGGATATCCTCTATGCCTATCACCGCACCACTCCTATCACCTCTGACCGTAAGGACTTCTTCGCCAATGGGAATCCGTATGATCTTCTTGTGGCATATGATTTCCGCTTGCTTATCGGAAAGCTAATCCATGCCTGCTACTACATCAAAACTTTCTAGGGTAACAGGCATGAGATCTATGGCGAATGTATGACTAGCAAGCTCTATCTTGCAGTCTCTAAGAATATGCGTTACGTGAATCTGTGTACCGTCAGCTAACTCTACGGTGTATTTAGATTCTAAGGATGAGGGCATATCACTTAAAAGACTACAAAACTTAGTGGACACGAAACTTTTATCGGCTCCGGTATCGAATAATACGGTAGCAAAACGACCATTAACCGAAAATTTACCAGTTACAGTTGTAGGGACGTTTAGAGCCTCACCTGAGCCAATGATGAAGGCTCTTCCTTTGGCTCCATTGTTATTTCCACCATTGTTGTTGCCATTACCATTGTTGTTGTTATTGTTGTTGCCGTTGTTATTGTTGCTGTTGTTTCCATTGTTGTTGTTGCCATTACCATTCCTCTTGAGATGGGGATAGTTGCGTCTGTAATGGCCTTCCTTTTCGCATTCAAAACAACCTTTCGGAGTTTCTTGTGATCGTTGAGGCTTCTTCATCAGTTCACCCCGGCAGTCCTTCGCTGCATGCCCAACTTTACCACAGCGTTGGCATCGGAAGTTGTCACACTTTTTGGTGTGATGGTAGTTGCATCGATTGAACTTAGGACTTTTCCCCACATAGCCTCCTTGTCCCTGCGATGCCGAGGATGACTGATTGAAATTTCGGTTGTTATCAAACCTCCTTTGTTGCTGGGGAGGTTGCTGCTGCTGTTGTACCTGTTGCTGCTGTTGTTGTGGCTGGTTACTGGAGGATGAACCTTTGTTACTAATGTTCTCCCACTTTTGTTTGTTGTCGGACACACTAGCAATCGCGCCCCGTTTGGGTAACCGTCCTTGCTCAACTGCCTGGTCAGTCAGCCTGTGGGCTATCCGGATAGCCTGCTGTATGGTAGTGGGGTTGGAAGCAGTTACCATACTCTGAATTTTGGGCACCAATCCACGTATGTAGTGCTTGATTCTCTTGTGCATTTCATTGACCATTCCAGGGCATAGTGTGGCCAACTCATGAGTACGGGTCGTGTAGGCTTCAATCTTTGAGCCTTGCATTTTGAGTTGCCAGAACTCAATCTCCAGCTTCTGTACTTCATTTCGGGGGCAGTATTCTTCAGTCATGATTTCCTTGAATTCATCCCAAGGCAGTTCGTTGGCTATAGCTTGACCCAGCATTTGAACCTGGGCGTTCCACCAGGAAAGTGCTGCGCCTTCCAATGTCCCGGTGGCATACTTCACCTGATCAGCAGGCGGGCAGTTGCATTTTGCAAAGACAGACTCTGTCTTCTCAAACCACCTTACAAGCCCCACAGCCCCTTCCATCCCGCTGTAGGTATGGGGTTTATAGTCCATAAAGGACTTATAGGTACATGGTGGTGGTCCTGTTTCGACAACCCATATATTAGTCAGATATCCTAGACAAATAACTAGGATAATTAGTTTAACCTCTTATTATCATTTACCTGCTGGTTGTCCTGTTTGGGCAGCAGCCACTGCCGCCTGAACATGTTCGTTGATTAAAGCAGCCAATTCCGCAGGCTTCATGTTTATGGCTCCGGCACCACGGCCTCCGGCGCCACGTCCACGACCACGCCCACGTCCTCTTCCACGTGCGTCCATTTTTCACTTTACAATTTACAAATACAATAATGAGTAACATCCAACACATTAATCTCATCGAAGTACAATAAACAATAAGAAATAATGGATTCACCACAACCACAACATTTATAACAAAAATAATAACCAAAGATAAATAAATTGCAATTGAGTCACAAAGTATTCCATCAATGTCAAATTTGAGTTTGTCAGTTGGGTGGGAAACAACCCTTCCCATATAGGTTTCAAAGAAAAGAAACACTATATAGTCTAAATTATGCAATGAGGATGTCAATCCACAACATCCGACCAATCGCTGTCGTCATCCGTTTCCTCCGGTTCCTCCTCCTCTGGGGCTTCCTCGGGGTCCTCCTCCTCGGGGTCTTCGACAGGTGCAGGAGCTATGGCAATCTGGAGTGCTTCCAGTTGTGCCTCTAGAGCAGCAAACCTATTGTTAGCCATTACCTCCTACTGCTCTAGTGCACTCACGTGTCCCGTAAGCTCTCCCACGCCGTCAACCATCGCATAAAACCCATTAAGGGTTTTCCCATGTTGCTCCTCGAGCGTATCCACTTGTTGTCGTAGTTCTCGCACCTGGTGTCTTAGGGTAAAATTCTCACTAGTGAGTATCCTAACATGTTGCTGCTCGGTGTCCAGTGCAGCCACTAGTGCAGCAAAGGCTTGCTCTTGAGGAATATCCAGGGTAGGGAGTGAGAGAGATGGGGTAGCTGTCGACGACCTCGTTCGTGGTCGGGTAGAAGCTATCGGTGGTACTCGCTCCCGATATATCATATGCCATATGCAGGTAGGATAGTAATCCCAATCTCGCGAAGGATCACGTTTAGGTATCGTGAACGGTTGATCCCAATCAACCTCTTCAGATGGATACTGGTGTCGTGGCCAGTCCGATCCACTGTCCAGTACAGGTGAGTAAGGAGGTGACTCAGATCTCGTGGGTCTCTTACCCAAATCACGTGACGACGATGCCATGCTGCGAAGTACGTGATGCGTAGGCCAATGAGTATACAGTAAGGAAGTAAGCGACAAGTAACTTACAACTGTGCGGTTATAGTCTAGTGTGTGTATGCAACCTAGTTCCATATAACCAATGGCTCTGATACCAATCTGTCACACCCTCAAAATCCACATGCGGGGTTTTACCGCGAGGCACGTGACATACCAGGATCTCAGTCATTAGTTACTCAGAACGACTCTATATGAACTAACATTCAAAATCAGAGTTTAACTTTAAAACATGCGGAAGCGTTAAATAAACGAGTAAACCCAAAACAATGTAACATGATTTAAAATGCGCAAACATACGCGCCCAAGTATTATGCGAAACCAAAACACTATGTTTAAACAATCATAATCCAAAACAATGTTTCATAACGTGCTGACAAACACCATGATGCTGACCCGTGTGACGTGCTCCTAGGCAATAGCAACCTTAACCTAAGAATAGCATACTAAAGAGTCAACACAACGGTTGGTGAGTTCCAGAGGTTGCGTTTAAACATAAACCAATAACAGTTGCAAAATATAAGATGTGTATTGTAATAGATAGCTAGTCTATAAATAAATAGTAATAATCATAGAGATTTCGCGATAGAAGCTGACTGTGTTACGTTTGTTGCCTCCTGCCATGACTTACCAGGTCGTGATAAATGTTCGTTAGGACAATATTGCACCCGTTTGACCTCGAGTCGCACAGGTGGGGCTCGTCAGACCCAGTAGTACTACCCAAGATTTCCCGCTAATCATCATTATTAACAATCCAAAAGTGTGAGGACTTTCATGGTATTCAACACTATATCGTACTATACACAACTCATATAAAGTAAGCGTTTGTAAAACCAGTATGCTATCTCCCCCAAAAGAGAGTATGTAAAAGAGTGGGGCATGAACTCACCTGATGCGCGTAAGAAATTACTTAAGGCTTAACTTGAAAAGAAAGAGTGGATATACAACCCTCAGAGGTCACCTAGAACACATGAGTACATAAGTACGTGTATACAGAATCATAATGAAATCCTAAGTGCTCTATAAACCCAAAGAACTCAAGGTTTTAGAAAGACAAGACACATTTGACCCAGTTGTCCCTTTGACCCGTTGGTGACATTATAGGTGAAATTCCATTCAAACAAGCATAACAGTACATCACACATGATTAACATACGAACTGATCGTATATGACACTTCATTAATCACATGTACTAACTAGATCATCATACAACCAGATATCATACAAGTCATGCGAATCTTAAACAATTATCATGCTCGACATAGTTACAACACAACCAATGCATCATACATAGAATCCAATCATGCATGGCATGCCATGTGAAGCCACTCACGACTTCACACCCTAAACCCTGCCAATCCTACTAAGTAGGGGCCTCAGATTCGCACGCGTGTATGATGATCATCAACATACCATTTAACAGAAATCATGTCATCCAAAATATTCAATCATGGTCAACCACAAACCAACAATAGTCCTAACATACCCATATGACCCATTACCATGAATTCCCACAAGCAGGCCAAATCAGATAACTAACCAACTAAATATTCATACAACCCAAACAATACATTCTACCACCTTAGAAATCATCCATGAACATGCTAACATGATCCAAATGTCCCAAACATGCTCAAATCCTCATATCCAAGAATTTGTGCAAATGAAGTTTCCCTTTTGGGAAAGTAACACCCAAAAGTGATCTAGCATCCAATTCAATCATAATTTCATCAATATTATACCTAATCAAGTTCATAACATTCATTCTAACATGTTAATCATCACCAAATCATCAAAATTCCCAATCATCATACACAAAAGTTTCTACTTTTAGTAAGTCATGATCAACACCTCAAATTCATGGATTTTCTTGCACAATTCAATTAAACTAACATCCGAGCATTGTATGTAACATCATAACATCATCAAATCATGAATTCCAAGAACAAAAATGTATGAACTACATGATCAATCCATGGATTTCTTGCAAAATCAACATAATCTAACATTCATACAACCTAACTAACATCATCTCAACATCTAACAATCATCAATTTCATATTTTCATCATCAATTTCGAATCTAGGGTTCATCAAGATCAAAACTATGAAAAACCAATCAAAACTAACCTTTAGATGTGTAGAAATCAACAATTGGACTTGTAAAACACCTTGTAATCACTTGAATCACTCAAATTCTGAATATTTGTGTGTGTTGAAGGTTGAATTCGCAAGGTAGGGGTGTGGGGATGGGGTTTGAGGCCGAAATTGGGTTTGGGGGGAATTAGGGTTGTATTTTAGGTAAGTTTTAGGTTTAGAATAATTACAAAGTAAACCCCTTTAATTATATTTTATAAAAACCAATCTTTTTAACACTTTTAAATAATTTTAACTACAAATTATAAGTATTATTAGTCAATAATAATAATCATCAACATTTACAATAAGTCTCACAACACATGAAATATGCCTATAACACGTTGTCACGTTATCGCGTAAATTCACAAAACGACTATTTAAAATTTTATAAATTCATGAATCGCATAACAACAACCAATAATCAACATTATTAATTAGATTATTATTGTTTATCATAGATTATTATTATTGAGTCACCAATGTTCAACGACAACTAGTGTGTGCTCACGACACGTGTATGCAAGACCTAACGGAACTAACGGAGTTTGGTAACGGAAAATTACCGGATGTCACAGGAGATCTCTCCTTGAGAACCAACTGGCACTTTGGAGCTAACCAAACAAGTCATCAATCCTCGGTAGTGGATACCGGTTCTTCACCGTTAACTTGTTCTACTCACGGTAGTGAATGCACATCCTCATGCTACCATCCTTCTTCTTCACAAACAAGACCGGAGCACCCCATGGAGAGATACTCGGTCGGATTTCTTCATCTCGAGGGAGCTAATCGATACGCTGCCTTAGCAACTGGTTGGGCACCAGATATTAATTCGATCTGGAACTCAATCTCGCGGTCCGGTGGTACACCTGATAGATGCTCCGGGAATACGCCTAGAAGTCACACACAACCGGTACGTCGGGCCATCGTGGTACTGACGCATCCACATCTTTCACCTAATCCAGGTAGGCACTACATCCACTCCTCATACACTTCTCAGCCACAACCATCGAAATTGCTATTGGGACCGCACTAACTTTATCGTCGTAGATTGCCACCAACTCCCATCGGGCACGGTCAATCGAATCATCTTCTTATGACACACGATGCTTGCCACATTGGCTGCTAGCCAATCCATCCCTAGGACTACATCAAATCCACCTAGGGGCACCCCAAATAATTTATCAGGGAACCTATGGCCTTCCGATTCTATCACAGAATCCTCTAGGGCATCATGTATCCAAGTGGACCTACCGATAGCAGTTCCTACATCGAAGGGCTCATCAATCTTTCTACTCATAAAAGGCAACTTAGCACAAAGGCAGCAGAAATAAAACTCCTACTAGTACCAGAATCAAAAAGTAAAGAGGCATAAGTTCGGGTTACTAGAAGTGTACCTGACACAACGTCGGGATCCACCCTAGCCTCCTCCCGAGTCATCGTGCATGCTCTGATCTTCATCCTCTACTCTCCTTCTCAGCCCCTTTCTTTACCTCGGTGCTCTCAGCCCTCAACTACTTGTAGTTTCTGCTCATGTGCCCAGTCTCGTCATAATTGTAATATTTCACCACACGACAATCCCTTGCCATATGGCCCTCCCTTCCACAATGGAAGCAGATGTTCAATCCCCACTTACACTCCCCCGCATGCTCCTTCCTGCACTTATTACACCTCTTTATCCCCGTACCTGTCGTCACTACTCTCCGGTCATCCACCCTTGCCTTTTTGTTCTTTGGACTGAAACTACTATAACCAACTCGTTCCCCATTCCAGTTTCTGTCACCATCACCTTTCTTACTCACCTCCACTGTAGTCACTTCCTCCCTCTTGTCGTACAGTCTCCCTACCAGATCGACCACCGAACTAAACGTACCTGGCCGGGCTGAAATTAGATGTCTATGGATATCCGCCGGTAACCCCTGAATGTATCTTATATTCTCAGTGACACTGGTGTCACCTGCTCTAGCACCAGCCTCGCCATCTCATTAAACCTTAGTTGTGTACTGCTGGTGCGTCATAGTTCCCGCCTCCAACTGCAGGAACTCTCTCTCGATCTTGTCGAGTTCCCTATGAGGACAAAACTCCTCGATCACCATCTTCTTCAGCTCACCCCATCTCATCATCCCGATCACCCTGCTACCCTCGACCTGGACAATGTTGTCCCACCAGCACAAGGCCGAATCCACAAATGAGTGGGTAGCATACTTCACCTTCTGATCCTCCCTGCACTCGCTGATATTTAAAACAGGCTCCATCTCTCTCACCCATCGGTGAGTAGCAGCAGCACTCCCATTCCCATCAAATATCGAAGGCTTACATCTCTGGAATGCCCCATAGTTGCACCCTTTTGCAGTTTCTAGCACTGCTTCCTCCTCCTCATCGTCACTGGAAACAACCATCTTAGTCTCTGTTGCTCCTTTCTCTTGAACCTTTTTCTTCGTCCTCTCGCCTATTGGCATTCTTCTTCTCCTGTTTCTCCTTCTCCTCATTTTCCCTCACAGCTTTAATGACCTCAGTCACCACCGACGGCAGAATCCTCTGCATGACCTGATGAACTTCCTCTGCTATTGCCTCCTTCCTTGAGGCCCTCAGATTAGCATTCTTATCCTCACCATCATGGTGATGAGGCTCGAGCTCTTCAGGAGCCATTTCGGCAGTCTTAGCCCTATTCCTTGTGACACGCGGTCCAACACAACGTCCACCATGACCTTCACCTCGAGAAGCCTCTAAATATTTACCACCAACCATCTCTAAACACTACAAGATTCAAACACCAACACGGTCATTCAAGGTAATAGCTCAGATTATGTCAAGTATAGTAAGTCCCTAATTATAGTGGCTAGTTGTGATTAGCCACTTACTTTACTCTTCATTCTCCAAGCATTTCCTATCCTGACTACATCAGTATCTAAATCTACAAAGAACACATAATCCACAAAGCACACGCACCTAATTCTCTTTTATTAACCCTCATAAAATGTTTACATAAAACCTTTACCTGCAGGCATGCAGCTACTAGGACTGGCATCCCTTTCCCTTTCATCCCATTCTCAGTTTAAGTTTAGGTTCTTTGAAAATATTTTACCCAATTCTCTTAAACTTTGGTTCTAACACCAACTTGTAAGGCCCCGTTCCCGGGACGCTTACAGTTGGTCAATCATCGCATAAAACATATAAAATTCATCATTTGCAACGGAAATTTAAACTTTTCATTAATGATTAAAAACATGTCAATACATCATATCTTTAAATTACATCATCAAAAATTATATTAATACAATATCATCTCAAAATGTTGATGCCACACTCAAAACATTCCCAGTAGCTTATGCATCCATGCCTGCACCTCCTCAGCGTCAAACGGTTACTTGCCAACTATAATGCACATAAAAGTCAGAGACGCTGAGTAAGTTCTAGTTTTATATTAAAATATTTTACTTCCGTTTAAAACATTTATTTTACTTTCATACGTGATCACACATCATACATACATCTTGGTAATAATTATTATCTTTCATCATCGTTCATCATTCGTACCTTCTTTCATTAATATCTTCCACCCTTATCTAGATCCTGCCATACGCTGTACCCCCACGTCAAGCAAAAGCCGATACTGTGCCGGGGTTTCTAAGTAAACCCCCACGTCAAGCAAAAGCCGACACAGTACCGGGGTATGCGACAAGGATCTTCTCACAACTCATACGCTATACCCCCACGTCAGGCAAAAGCCAATACTGTGCCGGAGTTTATAAGTAAACCCCCACGTCAAGCAAAAGCCGACACAGTACCGGGGTAAGTGACAAGGACTCCATCATTCATTTCTTCCATCTTCGTCATTCGTTATCTTTCACTTCCATTACGTAATACTTTACTTACGTACATAAGTATATCATACCACGTAAAGTCACATCATATAGATAGCATGGAACAACATCATCATCATAATAGCACACAATGCATACACATCATAAACAAGCATAAGCCACCACAAGACATCATTTCTTAGCACTTAAATTCTACTTCCCAAACTTCCAAAAAATCCTAAGTCCCAAAAGAAATGCAGATGAACTTAACAAATGCGGATGATTAAAAGAAATGCGGATGAACTTAACAAATGCGGATAAACAAAGTAAATGCGGATGAAAATACTCAGAAAATATTCTAAGTGTCCCAAAGAAATGCGCATGAACACTGTAGCAAATGCGCATGAACACTGTAGCAAATGCGCATGAACAAAACAAATGAAAGTCTTCAAAAATATTCTAAGTGTCTAGGGAAGTGCGCATGAACCAAATACGGATGACTGAAGCAAATGCGCATGAACAAAACACTTATGCGAATATTCAAATCTATATGCGGATGAACTAAACCAAACCGTGTTGCAACTTATGCTATATTTAGTTCCCAATCCTCATTCTTACACATTCTTAGCACAGATCTAGCATGCTAAACACTTAGAACATACTAAACATTATACACATCTTAGAAAAAACATCCAAAAACATATACCAATAGCACCCAGTCGCACATCATGTTAAAATTCATGGTTTGGTTAGAAAAACCTTCTGCATAGTATGCATAACAGCCCCAAACACGTAGAAAACCAGTAAAAGAGGGGATCCAGAACTCATCTTGAATAGCTTTTGGGTAGAACACCTCAAACCCGAGAACCCACTTGAAGTTCCAGCACCTAAAACATTGGAAAACAAGCACTAAACATAAGGAACTCAGTCCAGAAGCTCAAACCCAGCTAAAAACCAAGAAGAACACCTTGAAATCTTACCTTTTGAAGATTTTCTTCCACTTTCTCTCACTAAAACCAGTTGAGAGCTTCTCTCTCTCTAGAACCAAAGGTTGCAGGAGAGAAAAGAGGTTATGGGTGTCCATACCTCTTTTAAACCCCACTATGTGCAAGTTTGGCCCTTGCACGCTTTTAACCCCTTGCTTTTAAAATAACTTCCTGTTTGATCCTTTACTTTTGTTTTCTTTTTTTTTTGAAATTTCCGGGTATTACACAAGCACATTCAAGGTGGCAGGTATTTGGGTGGAGAGCAATGACAACACCACCTCATATAAATGAAGCATCATTGTCTACGGTAGGTCGGAACATCAACAAACTATACAGCCATACTATGGTTGTTATGACCCATTTCCATATCCTCTATTCTTCCCTAATGGTGAGTCCGGCTAGCATCCAAGCATACCGCAACAAGGAGCAGACCTTGTTGCATGTCAAGATGACTAGGAAACCATGTACGATGATACAGATGGTATGCACACTCTTCCTTTACTCTTACTAACAAACCTAAAACCCTTAGTTCTTTATAATTTCAAAAACAATAATTGTGTTGTTAACCTTTACCACTGCACAGAGTCAACAAATCGAAGAGGTAGAACCACCGTATCTATGCGAGAATACTACTGCTACTAATTTCAGACCCACCCAATTGATAATGTTCTCCGGCTTAAGGGTAGGTTGCTCCAACAGTTCACTATTGACATTTACATAAAGCTAGAGACATCTCACCTACAGTTCTATGAAAAAAACCAACCTAGAATACGGGTGGAAGTATACTAGGGAATTGTCGACTGTGTGAATCCTGGAGATGCACACCCCAACAGAAGTGGAAAGTGAATTGTACTACCGGCATCTTTCATCGGTGGTACTCGCGACATGTGCCGCTTTCTTGACCCAATGGAAAACCATATTTATTCCTAACAATGACATGCAACCCACAATGGCCTGAGATAGTTGAGAATTTAAAACCCAGTAAGAGTGCACAAGACCGTCCAGATCTCATGTCAAGAATGTTCCGTGCTAAGTTTGATGACCTGAAAGAACATCTCTTCAGAAAACATGTCCTCGGTGAGGTTAAATCATTTGTATATATGATCGAGTTCCAAAAACACGGCTTACCGCACACACATTTCCTTCTTATAATGTACCCCCAGCACAGAATCAATAACCCAGACTAATAAGATAAGTTCATTTCAGCTGAAATCCCACGTATAGAAACCCACCATTAGTTGCACGATGTCGTCGTCAAACACATGATTCATGGCCCTTGTGGCCACTTGAGAATCAATAACCCATGCATGTAAGGAGAACCTAAGGCTTGTCACTTTCATTACCCAAGGAAATTTAACAACCAAACAACACAAGGAGAAGACGCGTACCCTGTATCAAAGATGCAACAACGGCATAAGTGCCTATGTCAGAGGGAAGACGCTACACAATGGATGGGTCATTCCATATAACCCTAGGCTACTCATGTTCTTTAACTACGACATTAATGTCGAGATTTGCTCAAGCATAAAATCCATGAAAGACCTGTTCAAATATATTTACAAAGGCCACAACAAATATGTTACCAGCATAGAACTGGCTATAGAGGATGTGCCTATCAATGAAATAAAATGCTTTCAGCATGCACAATACATCTCACCACCTAAGGCAATGTGGCGTATCATTTCATTCCCCCTTTCTCACATCCACCTGGCCGTTTAAGAATTACAGCTACACGTACCAGACCATCAGACAGTCACATTCATATAATAGAATTTGTAAATAGAGAGCGGGATAAAAAACAATGTTCACTACTTTCTTTACCAAAAATAGGTCGGATGCAACAGCCATAGATTATTTGTACAAGGATTTCCTAACCCAATTCACATGGAATGCGGGGTCCCGTTGTTGGAATCATCAATCGCAGAAACCCCAAAAAGGTCGTATTGGTTCCACAAATCCAGCAGAAGGGGAATGGTACTACCTTCGAATACTTCTAACAAACGTAAGAGGCCCTACTTCGTGTCAAAATCTACGCATGGTTGAAGGCGTGGAACACAAGACGTTCTGCACAACAGTTCTGCAATTGGGATTAACTGAAAAAAAAATAGTTTGTCACAATGTCTTAATGAGGCCGTTGTTCTCTGGTTCCCTACTGCCCTTCACCGGTTAGTTGCAACCATACTGGTTTTCTACGAACCTGCCAACCTATGACAACTATGAATGATCATTTCGAATTTCTTTACAGAAGAACATTGATGCCTTTGTCAAAATATAACACATCTCCAGGATATTTTTCTTGCTAAAATTAGGACATACCTAGAGTCTATGGGTAAGGCACTAGCAGATTTCAACCTGCCAACAATATCAAATGAACTCAGCATTCAGCAAACGAGACACCGGGAGATACAGGAAGAGTGGAATACAGTTGTTGACCCCGCATAAAAAAAAATACCTCAATGACGATCAAAGAATTGTGTTTGATGAAATCATGAACCATATCTCAAATGACCTACCATGAGTGTTCTTTATTGATGGGCTCAGTAGAACAGACAAGATATTCTTGTACAAGGCATTACTCGCTGAGGTCCGTTCACGTGGCTTGATTGCACTTGCAATAGCTTCATCAGGAGTTGTGGCAAATAACATGCCTGGCAGCCGACCAACACATTCTAGGTTAAAGATCCTGATACACCTAGAAAAAAAACTCCATATGAAGCATCAAAAAACAAAGTGGCTTGGCTCAACTAGTCAAACAGCCAAAGTAATCATTTGGAAAGAAGCATCGATGTGCAGATGGTAGTCAATAGAGGCAGTCAACCGCACCTTGCAGCATATCATAGGTAAAAATAGCCACGTCGGTGGAAAGATAATGGCAATAGGAGGAGACTTCAGGAAAGTGCTACTACTTATTAGACGGGGTACACGAGACTAGATAGTAGATGCCAGCCTCTAAATGTCACCAATATGGATGTTAACTTAAAAGATACGGTTGTTAATAAACATGAGAGCTATCACAAATCTGTGGTTCTCGGAATTCCTGTTACGAGTAGGTGACAACACGAACCCACCACAAAACAAACCTTTATTCACATCCTGGAAGACATGACGATCCCATTCGCCACCAAACTCCTTGAAACAACTCATAGACGTCATATTTCCCTCCCTCCATACTAATGGCCACTCCTTAGAGTATGTAACATCAACGACAATCTTAACCACTAGAAATGAAAACATTGACGCATTAATGACCGCATGATCAACATTTTCAAGGGTGTTGAATAGGTTTACTATAGCTTTGACACAGTTGACGATGACCACAAGAACTTGTACCCATCAGCGTTCTTAAACTTGATAACTATCAGAGATTTGTCGCCGCACACTCTGCGTATAAAAACTGGATGCCCCATTATGCTTTGACGAAACACAACCCATCAAATGGTCTCTGCAATGACACAAGACTTATTTGTTAAGAATTTAAGCATAATGTTATTGAGGCGAAAATATCAACAGGTGACCATAAGGGAAAAAGAGTTTTCCTACCAAGAGCCACCCTACGACTATCTAAGGATGACATGTTCCCATTCAAATTCAAATGAAAATAGTTCACAGTTCAAATGAGCTTCTCCATGACAATAAACAAATCCCAAGGGCAAACAATACCATACGTAGACGTTTACCTACCGGAATGTGTTTTCTCACATAGCCAGCTTTACATGGCATTGTCAAGAGACACATCATGTGAAAACATGAAGGTCCTAGTCACCAAAACACAAAAGTTCCATGAATATGGTGTTTATACCTATAACGTCATATACTGTGAGTTCTTATAGGGTTGATAACCAACCCCGCTGCACCCACATGTATAATGGTTAAATGACCACACCATGTACTCACATGTCATAACCTTCCCATAAACACTCAAAATATTCACAACCATTTTTCCGTAATAATATGATTAAATCCACAACATACACACCCACTCCTTTAACACATAAATGACGCACACATTATTAAAATTCCCACCTCAATGCTACAGATCCTCCAACACAACAATGATACTACAAATAAACTAAATACAAATAAAACTAGTATGTAAACTACACTCATTCCATTTAACCCTACATACTACCATGCTTCATATATCATTATTACATAAAACATGTACACCTTTGCTTCTCAGGCAAGCAAGAGATAAAAAGGGCTCACCCTAATTCGCTTGCAAAACATTTGAAGGACCGCAAAGCAGCCACAGATGAAACTAAAAAAACCAAAACCATCAACAACTGGTACCTATAAATATACACTCAACACCACACATCACACGTATCATTCATACTTTCTAATTGAACATTCTTTCATCTCAGTGTCGCCTCCTCCGAAACTAACCACACCAGTAAAGAAGGACAAAAACAGGAAACTCTTTCGACATCTAAAAATGTAACAAATGATGTGAATGAGGAACCTACTACAAATTATTAGGATAAAAATGGTGGACAACCTATATGGACGAGATAATCAAGCTGTGCAACACTTTTGACAAACAATGATCCCTATCGCATGATTACCTGAAGTCTACTACATTGCTATGTCATGTTTAGGATAATTTATATATTTCACTTTAAAACTTAAACCGGATCCTTATCATATCCTAAAGGACATTCCTTTTTGATTTATGGAATAAAAACCCCACGATTCAAACCTCGTCTAACATGTTTATGTTTTACCCATGGTAACAAGGTCATGCATAAAAAATATCAGATTAACTTGATAATTATTATAGGGCTAACCTCCACTAAACAAGTTATGCCAACATAACCTTCTATGTTTAATAAAAATAATATGATCGGCTACCTATATATGACCTCATCATCATTCTCAACCTTGTATCTACACTATGATCATTTAAAAGTGTTTAGAGCCGTTCATTAGTACAACATACGTTTAATTCATTTCACATGATGCTTGCGCCACAACGTGCGTAGACACCCACTAGTGAAATATAATCTCTCATGAAAATGATCCATTAGCAGTGGCCCAACAACTCTTATAACCCATTACTTTGAAATTTATTAGATTAGAAGCAAAAAATGAAAACATACTTATGCAATTAAGGTGTTGTATTTTAACATTTTGATGTTTAAAAAATATTCATATATCCCTTTTCATTTTGTTGATATGAATACGTATTGGTGAAATTAAGTGAGATGAATATGCAAATCTAAATATGAATGGGAATTGCTTAATGACTTTATTTGGCTCACTCGATCCATATCTGACTCTTTGTCATGCTTATTACAATTGTACTTGAATCGAATGAGACTCGACTAGAGCTCGGAGCCAAATTAGTCTTGGTTTGAAATCTTTCTACTAAGCTAAAATTTATCTCAAGTCCAACTTGCTTTATGCAACTCGTGACATAACGAGTTAACTCTTTATCATTTAAAATTTTAGTACCGAGGTGATCAAAGAAGAAACAAAAGTGATAGGAAGGATAACACATCAAAATTCATAGTTAGGGATATCTTTTATGTATAGAAGATGAAGGGAAAACTAGGAACTAAGGCTAAAGTGTGTTCTAAAACAATAAACCAAAAAGCATTGATTTTAGACATGGGTTTAAGCATAGCTCAATGGGTTTTATTTTTCAAAGTTGAAGAATGTGTGGGCTCTAGGTAGAACTATAGAAGTATCATCCAAATGGGCTTTACTTCAATACTTTTTTAATTTAAAAAAATTCAAACACATCTATCCTTAAAAAATACATTGATTTTGATTCATTTCTATCTGTAATAACTTAAATTGGTAAAACACACATAAGAACAAAGGTGATTCGAGTGAGGCATAGAGTGACCTAATTTTGGTTCGAAACTAATACTAGTTAATTTGATTCAAGCTAAATTTAAATGAGTTTTTAGCATATTTCAAATGCCTTACGAGGTATTCGAACAGATTTTGGGGTTGTTTGGTAGCATTTTAATTATTTCACTAAAAGGCTACATTTGAATCGATCAAAGATAGAGTGTGTTTAGTTTATTTAAAAAAACCTATTAATAGTTCATGAAGCCTCTTATTAAGTAGGTTTCAGAAATATTTCGAGCTATTAAGAGACTACCTTTTATTCGGTCAAGCCTCTTAATAACTAGCACAAAGTTGACAAACAACCTTTAGTCTATATACGCAATACATGTCAATATCAATAGAAAAATATCTAGTTACATATAAAGCTTTGTAGCATGTGGAATATTATTAGTGATCTATAAATCATGTTTTACAATAAAATAAATTTCTAACCAAACATTTACACCATTATTTTATTTGTATATGAAAATAATGATTATCTATCTTCTATAATAAATGAAAGCTTTTTTTACTTACGTGTCATTCAGAGTCCTTTCTATAATTTTGACATGTGTCATTGCTCTCTTTTTTTTCTTTTACTGTGTTGTACACGTGTCAACCTCTCACTCTTATTCTCATTTTTTGATCCGTTTTTTGAATTCATGCTATACGCTAAGCCTACCCTTTTCACACCCATTCCTCACTTGCAAACCCTAATCCCTTCGCCAAAATATCACCATCTCCTATCACAACCGCCACAAAGAAGCCCCATCTTCATTGAAGACCTATCTTCATTGCATCTTCATCACTTAAAATAAACCCTAAAATTTCATTCCCTCAATCTCGCAACGCTCTAATGTGTTCTTGATTCCAATCAAACAGGTTAGTCTACATTGGTTGAATCATTATTCATTTATTTTGATTTTGCTTCTTGATCACAAAGTATCAATTACGAACAACATAGAAGATAATATGTTCTGTTATGGGTTCAATTTGGGGCTTAAGTTACCTGTACTATGAGGATGATGCTATCAATAGTTGTTGTCTGATTTAAAGCGGTTAAATTCTCATATATAATTACGTATTTGATTCATATGTATATGCTAATATGATGTTTTACTTTTGTTGTGTTTATGAATAAAGTTACTATTACATTGAACTGTTCTTTGTTCTTGAAGTAAGCTTCCGAATCATAAATGAATCAGATTACAAGTTTGAATGATTTTTCATATGGGTTTGTCCGGATGTTTTGTTAGAAAATCTGTAATAATCAGTAACAACAAGTTGAATATAATATCTATAAAGAGAAAATGATCAGATGCCGAAAGTAATCCTGCAAAACAAAATTAAAGAACAAAAACAGAAGAACACGAGGAGAACCGGGCTTGTGTTTGACACAATTCTCTTATATAGATTTGTCATTTGTTCCCAGGGTACACCGGTTCTAAGCAGCTTACTGTCGGATGTCGCACTTGCCTGAAAGATAGCTAGAAGTTGAAACTGTCGATTTTTGCTGATGTGTTATTCGTAATGTATGATCTCTCTATTGTGTTGGTATATAAACATGCAGAGAAGAGAATTGTAACCGATTACAATCTATTACACAAAACGGTTTATATCATTATTCGACAATAATGATCATTATTAGCAAACGGTTTTGATATAATTATCATCATTAGCAAAACCGTTTCGATATAATTATTATCATTAGCAAAACATTTTTAGCAATAATGATTAATAACGTTTGCTCCATAAATTCTATGTTGTTCAAAAACAAGAAACAGTTCCAGTAGCAAAAAGGACCTCTCGCGAGCCCGGTTTTTCGGAGCTACATTCGTGTCCGCATGTCATGCGGGTGACGCATTTGTTCAAGAAATTTTCAACCCAGAAACCCATTTTCTACACGCCCTGCGCGGGTAGGTGCTGGAATAAAACACAACATAAGAATTTAATAAGCCTTGGAGGCTTATACATATAAACCAAATAAAATTTTATTCCCACACCAATGTGGGACTAAATGATCATATAAGAATTTGAGATATCGACATCTCATTTAATCTCAGACCAACAATTCCCCACATGAATGGAGGTAGATCTCAGAAACATCAACATTCCGATTAAATTTCAACAGTTGAATCTTGCATATGATAGGTAGGTGTTACCCTTTGAACCTTTGCTCATGAAAAGCACTTAGTCTAATGGCTCTGAGTGGATGGCGATGTCTTTGAACTCGTCTACCATTTGTGTAGGTGTTAATACATTTCACACAAGACTCTCCTTGACAATGCTAAGTCCTCATAGTTATGTGCGTTATGGTCATGAACATGTGCCTGGTTCTCGAGAGCCATTAAGTATTATGCCCAAGCAATACCCTTCGAAGCGACCCCACTTCTCTCTCACATAGGTGATTCATTACGTATGGTAACATTAGTCGAATCATTAAAAGCCTTAGGCTTAGCCTTGTTCTTGTCACTTTTATGATTGGACTAGGAAGTTTACTAAACTTTGTAATAAACTCCCTTTTAAATACGTGGGGTTATCCCCCCCCCACCCACAATGACCTCACTAATTCATACAATTAGGTTTTCCGAACTCAATTCTTGGGATCTCCAATCTATTGAGTTAGGTTTCCTTCATATGAACTTTAATTTTTTAAGGGCTTCAGTCCCATTTCCATTGATGACTTCTGAACTAACTCTCTACTTAGGCCTTTTGTTGGCGGATCTACGATATTATCCTTTGACTTCACATAGTCAACAGCGATAATTCCTGTAGAAATTAGTTGCCATACCGTATTATGTCTATGTCTAATATTTCTGTTCTAACCATTATACATTATGCTATGAGCTCTGCCAATTGTTGATTGGCTATCACAATGTATACAATGTCGATTGGCCATTCTGCCTCTTCACCTGCTTTATCTAAAGCGATGAATTTGATTCCATCATGGATCTAGCAATAATCGTTTGTTTTGATGATTTCCACGATATAGCTGCACCTCCAAGTATGAATACATACCAACTTGTTGCTCTGGAATCATTCATGTGAGATATCCAATTTGCATCATAGTGTCTTTAGATAACTGTTGGATATCTGTTAAGATGCAACCCGTATTCTCGAGTGTATCTTAAGTACCAACGCAACCAATCCATACATTTCCAATGAATTGAACTTGGGTTGCTCGTGTGTCTACTTAGCTTGCTTACAGCATATGCTAGGTCTGGTCTCGTACAACTCATAAGATACATCAAGCTGCCGATAATTCTTGAGTATTCCAACTGGTTAATAGGTTCACCTCTATTCTTAGCAAGATGCTGACTTGTGTCAATAGGAGTTCTAGCTACGTTAGAGTCATTTGTATTAAATTTCTCAAGAATTTATGTCCACATAGTGGGATTGACTTAAAACAAGTCCACTATGGGTTCGTGTGATTTTAACTCCCAGAATTACATCTGCAAAACCCATGTCTTTCATGTTAAATCTTGCTTTTAGCATGTTCTTTGTAGACATTATAATTTTATCATCACTTCCTGCAATGAGCATATCATCTATATATAGATACCGAATGACATATCCATCTGATATGTCTTTCACACATACACACTTTTCATGCCCGGTGGCTATGAAGCCTTCAAATTGTTTCATATAAATCTCTTCCTCTAGATTTCCATTCAAGAAAGTTGTTTTCACATCTATTTGATGAACTTCCAAATTTCTAATGGCGGCAATGGCAAGTACCAACCTGATGGAAGTTATTCGTGTAACTGGCGAATATGTATCAAAGTAATCTAAACCTTCTCGTTGTTTATATATTTTGATCACCGATCTTGCCTTGTACTTATCAATAGTACCATTGGTTTCATCTTTTTCTTGAAGATCCATCGATATCCTAGTGGTTTACATCCTTGAGGAAGATCCACTAGTTCCCAAGTATTATTTTGTAAGATAGAGTCTATCTCACATTTGATGGTCTCTCTCTATTGAGGTCCTTCTGAGGAACTTACCGCTTGTTGGTATGTTTGAGGTTCTTCTTCAACCATGAAAGTAAGAAAGTCAGGACCAAAAGACTTTTCTATCCTTTGACTTTTACTTCTTCGTATTTCAACCTCTTCAGTCTCAGATTGTCCTTGAGGTTCATCATTTGCAACCTTATCATCTGGACCAATTTCCTCGACCGGTCTTCATAAACCCTGTTCCTCCTTCCCCAAGCATGGGAATATATGTTCAAACCATGATGCATCCTTTGCTTCTAATATAGTACCCTTGCATATTCCAGGGTTCTTAGAATCATGCACAAGAAAGCGAAGTGTACCACCAGGATGAGTGTATCCTATGAATACACAATCCATAGTTTTTGGTCCTATTATGAGGCGCTTCGGTGGTGTCACCACCACTTTAGCTAAACACCCCCACACATGTAAATTTGTATGTTATTTTGAATCCCATCCATAACTCATATGGCGTTACATCTTTTTTCTTAGTAGGTATAATGTTTAGCACATAATTTGCTAATAAAATTGCATCCCCCCACATGTCCTGGCTTATCCTAGAGCTTATCAACATGGCATTCATCATTTCCTTTAAGGTATGGTTTTTGTGCTCTGCCATGCCACTTGATTGCGGGGAGTACGGAGCTGTGAGCTCATGTATGATACCGCTTTTCGCACACACGTCAACAAAAGGTGAAACATATTCACCACCCCGGTCACTTCTTATGATTTTGATTTTCCGGTTGAGTTGATTTTCAGCTTCGACTTTAAACAAGATAAACTTGTCGATAGCCTCGTCCTTACTTTTGAGTAAGTACACACGACAGTATTCTTTACTATCATCAATAAAAGTTATGAAGTACTTGTTCCCATTATGAGTGGGAATCCCTTTTAAATAACATATATCATTTTGAATCATATCAGGGGGTTTGGTGGTTCGCTCAACCTTTTTGAATGATGATCTAGTTTGTTTTGCTTCAACACAAGTTTCACATTTATGGTTTGAATCAATATCAAATGTTGGTATGCAATTTAATTTAATCAAACGACGAATGGAATTAAAATTAATATGACCTATTCTACCATGCTATATATTTAAAGACTCAAGCAAATAAGCAGAACTATTACCGGTCTTATTCATTCCATTCACGACAGTTACATTTAGTTTGAACATACCATTGTGGGCATAGCCCTTACCAACATACATAACATTTTTGGTCAACATAACCTTATCAGACTCAAACACTATTTTAAACCCAAACTTATTCAACTGCCACCCAGACACAAGATTCTTGCGAATCTTAGGGACATATAACACATTAGTTAAGGAGATGTCATTTTTAGGATCACATTCCCCTCCCCCTTGGGAAGTACCAACCTCATGGAAGTTATTCGCGTAACTGGAGAATATGTATCAAAGTAATCTAAACCTTCTCGTTGTTTATATCTTTTGATCACCAATCTTGCCTTGTAAATATCAATAGTACCATCTGGTTTCATCTTTTTCTTGAAGATCCATCGATATCCTAGTGGTTTACATCCTTGAGGAAGATCCACTAGTTCCCAAGTATTATTTTGTAAGATAGAGTCTATCTCACATTTGATGGTCTCTCTCCATCGAGGTCCTTCTGAGGAACTTACCGCTTGTTGGTATGTTTGAGGTTCTTCTTCAACCATGAAAGTAAGAAAGTCAGGACCAAAAGACTTTTTTGTCCTTTGACTTTTACGTCTTCGTATTTCAACCTCTTCAGTCTCAGATTGTCCTTGAGGTTCATCATTTGCAACCTTATCATCCAAACCAATTTCCTCGACCGGTCTTCATGAACCTTGTTCCTCCTTCCCCAAGCATGGGAATATATGTTCAAACCATGATGCATCCTTTGCTTCTTATATAGTACCCTTGCATATTCCAGGGTTCTTAGAAACATGCACAAGAAACCGAAGTGTACCACCAGGACGAGTGTATCCTATGAATACACAATCCATAGTTTTTGGTCCTATTATTAGGCATTTCGATGGTGTCACCACCACTTTAGCTAAACACCCCCACACTCATAAATATTTGTATGATGGTTTGATTCCCATCCATAAATCATATGGCGTTACATCTTTTTTCTTAGTAGGTATCATGTTTAGCTCATAATTTTCTGATAAAATTGCATCCCCCCACATGTCCTGGCTTATCTCAGAGCTTATCAACATGGCATTTATCATTTCCTTTTAGGTACAGTTTTTTTGCTCTGCCATGCCACTTGATTGCGGGGAGTACGAAGCTGTGAGCTCATGTATGATGCCGCTTTTCGCACACACGTCTACAAAAGGTGAAACATATTCACCAACCCGGTCACTTCTTACGATTTTGATTTTCCGGTTGAGTTGATTTTAGCTTCGACTTTAAACAAGATAAACTTGTCGATAGCCTCGTCCTTACTTTTAAGTAAGTACACACGACAGTATTCTTTACTATCATCAATAAAAGTTATGAAGTACTTGTTCCCATTATGAGAGGGAATCCTTTTTAAATCACATATATCATTTTGAATCATATCAGGGGGTTTGGTGGTTCGCTCAACCTTTTTGAATGATGATCTAGTTTGTTTTGCTTCAACGCAAGTTTCACATTTATGGTTTGAATCAATATCAAATGTTGGTATGCAATTTAATTTAATCAAATGACGAATGGAATTAAAATTAATATGACCTAGTCTACCATGCTATATATTAAAAGACTCAAGCAAATAAGCAGAACTATTACCGGTCTTATTCATTCCATTCACGACAGTTACATTTAGTTTGAACATACCATTGTGGGCATAGCCCCTACCAACATACATAACATTTTTGGTCAACACAACCTTATCAGACTCAAACACTATTTTTAACCCAAACTTATTCAACTGCCACCCAGACACAAGATTCTTGCGAATCTTAGGGACATACAACACATTAGTTCAGGATATGTCATTTTTTGGATCACATTCCCCTCCCCCTTGGCAAGTACCAACCTGATGGAAGTTATTCGTGTAACTGGCGAATATGTATCAAAGTAATCTAAACCTTCTCGTTGTTTATATCTTTTGATCACCAATCTTGCCTTGTACTTATCAATAGTACCATCTGGTTTCATCTTTTTCTTGAAGATCCTTCGATATCCTAGTGGTTTACATCCTTAAGGAAGATCCACTAGTTCCCAAGTATTATTTTGTAAGATAGAGTCTATCTCACATTTGATGGTCTCTCTCCATTGAGGTCCTTCTGAGGAACTTACCGCTTGTTGGTATGTTTGAGGTTCTTCTTCAACCATGAAAGTAAGAAAGTCAGGACCAAAAGACTTTTCTGTCCTTTGACTTTTACGTCTTCGTATTTCAACCTCTTCAGTCTCAGATTGTCCTTGAGGTTCATCATTTGCAACCTTATCATCCAAACCAATTTCCTCGACCGGTCTTCATGAACCTTGTTCCTCCTTCCCCAAGCATTGGAATATATGTTCAAACCATGATGCATCCTTTGCTTCTTATATAGTACCCTTGCATATTCCAGGGTTCTTAGAAACATGCACAAGAAACCGAAGTGTACCACCAGGACGAGTGTATCCTATGAATACACAATCCATAGTTTTTGGTCCTATTATTAGGTGCTTCGGTGGTGTCACCACCACTTTAGCTAAACACCCCCACACTCATATATGTATGATGGTTTGATTCCCATCCATAAATCATATGGCGTTACATATTTTTTCTTAGTAGGTATTATGTTTAGCACATAATTTGCTGATAAAATTGCATCCCCCCACATGTCCCGGCTTATCCCAGAGCTTATGAACATGGCATTCATTATTTCCTTTAAGGTACGGTTTTTGTGCTCTGCCATGCCATTTGATTGCGGGGAGTACGGAGTTGTGAGCTCATGTATGATACCGCTTTTCGCACACTTGTCAACAAAAGGTGAAACATATTCACCACCCCGGTCACTTCTTACGATTTTGATTTTCCAGTTGAGTTGATTTTTAGCTTCGACTTTAAACAAGATAAACTTGTCGGTAGCCTCGTCCTTACTTTTGAGTAAGTACACACGACAGTATTCTTTACTATCATCAATAAAAGTTATGAAGTACTTGTTCCCATTACGAGTGGGAATCCTTTTTAAATCACATATATTATTGTGAATCATATCTAGGGGTTTGGTGGTTCGCTCAACCTTTTTGAATGATAATCTAGTTAGTTTTGCTTTAACACAAGTTTCACATTTATGGTTTGAATCAGTATCAAATGTTGGTATGCAATTTAATTTAATCAAACGACGAATGGAATTAAAATTAATATGACCTAGTCTACCATTCTATATATTTAAAGATTCAAGCAAATAAGCAGAACTATTACCGGTCTTATTCTTTCCATTCACGACAGTTACATTTAGTTTGAACATACCATTGAGGGCATAGCCCTTACCAACATACATAACATTTTTGGTCAACACAACCTTATCAAACTCAAACACTATTTTAAACCCAAACTTATTCAACTACCATCCAGACACAAGATTCCTGCGAATCTCGCAGCTGCATTCATGTCCGTATGTCCCGCAGGCGACGCATTGATTCAAGAAATTTTCAACTTAGAATCCCATTTCCTGCACCCCCCCCCCAGTGCGCGGGTAGGTGCTGGAATAAAACACAACATAAGAATTTAATAAGCCTTGGAGGCTTATACATATAAACCAAATAAAGTTTTATTCCCATACCAATGTGAGACTAAGTGATCATATAAGAATTTGAGATATCGACATCTCATTTAATCTTCACACCAACATGTTTATGTATGATAATGATTATATCTTCACACCAACATGTTTATGTATGATAATAATTATAAGTTAATAATATGATTTTAACTGTTAGCTATTCTTAAATTCACCTTTCCAATTGAATATACATGAACTACATCTCATATGAGTTCTTATATTTTTGTAGGTAAACAATTCATAAATTAGTGATATGATTAAACAGTTATATGTTCATGAATTTACTTGCCCAGTTTGATTGCATTCTTGAACAGTTTGTCATTTTGGTATTTCTTGGCAGATGTTATATGGGTGCTTTTAAGGTTGTAAAAATTATGTACAATAGAATGCTACAAATAGAATTAGAAACTAACACCCAGAAAGTGATCAGAGATACAATACTTATCAGATCATGCTAACCGTGAAATTTCTAATCAGTTGTTCGATTCATAGTGCTGAGTGATGGTTATGTGAGATTTTTCAGATTATCACATTGGCATATTTAGGGAGGAAGATTGTTGTTACACATGGCGATCTATATGCATATCTATAATCCAAAGGTAACATGTTTTATACAAACATGTAATGTGTATGAATTGATTTGAATATCTAACTATTTAATTATATTTGTACTATGGATCCAGATACAAATATGGCATAAACTTTGATGGAACATTGTTCCCACTATGAATCTGGATATGTATTTATAACTGTTTATGCTACAAAACATATTCTTAGCTTAACATGTTTTGCAAATAAAATATTATAAAATATAATATGTGTCCACAAGAAAATAAAACATTTATCATTTCCTTTAAGGTACGGTTTTTGCGCTCTTCCATGCCATTCGATAGAGGTAAAGGCAAGTTTACAGTATACTAAAAATCTATTTGATATATTCAAGAAAGAATGGACCGAAACTACCTTTAATCTAACTCATGAGACAATAAGCAAGAGTACAGAAGAAATTATATATAAGGTTGGACAATTAGATATTGATAAAATATATTGGAGAAATGTTAAGTTTTGACTTGTAGATAAGATAGATGTCACATGTTCGTGTGGAAAGTTTGAAATGTATGGGATATTGTGCAAGCACATATTATATGTTTTTAAAAAGAGGCATGTTGAAACTCTTCCTGATCAGTATATATTACCTAGATGGACGTTGGATGCTAGGTATAAGTTGGATAATTACAGTATTGAGCTTGAAAATACAAACAATGGAAATGGGGTTAGTGCCTTAACATTATGGTGTGTTCAATCAAATTTTAGAAAAGCAATGGAACAAGCGCATGACTCTCCAACTGAGATAAAGAAGTTGAATACCATCTTAGTGAAGTTTTTGGATGAACAAAGAAATCGAACAATGTCCAAACAACATGAGACTACATCACAAGATGCTAATGTTGGAAGTTCACAAATTAACATGATGCCTCAAATTTCAATTCGGGATCCATTATTTCTTACTAATACTAAAGGTCGTCCTAAAAATGCAAGTAGAATCAAATCTTCCATCAAAGCACCCCGAAAGAGAACTTGTTCGTATTGTAAGGAATTGGGTCATTACATTAGCGGATGTCCAAAAAAGAAGGTAACGGTAATATTTATTAATAATTAACAACAAGTTTTTTGGTAAATTCAATACTCATATTTATTTTTTCCTTTCAGGCAGATGATTCTTTACAAGAACTACTAGGATGATATATGGACCGATCGAAGAATCATCTCTTAAAGATCATGTGTAATGCTTGGACTTGTTAGAGTAACGTAGTTTTTGATTAAAAATTGAGTCACTACTAAGGCTTTTGAATTTATAACTTATTTATATAGTCGGTTTATTTTTATCGAGCTATTTTAGAGTGAAATGACTTGCAAGTTGCAACAGTGTGTTAAAGTGTTGGAACATGTTTTGTGTTTGGAGGGAGTAGTCTTGAGAACTCTCTACCAAGCAATCATAATCTGCAGACCATATAGTTTCACTAAATTTGTCACACCCTCAAAATCCACTTGCGGGGTTTTACCGCGAGGCTTGTGACAAACCAGGATCTCAGTCATTAGTTACTCAGAATGACTCTATATGAACATACAACCAAAATCAGAGTTTAACTTTAAAACGATGCGGAAGCATTTAACAAACATGAAAACCAGCATAATGTAACACAATGTAAACATGCGCAAGCACGCGCCCAACGTTGTGCAAAACAAATACATAAGTTCTTAACAACCAAAAACCAACAAAGGGTTCCAACAAAGCTGACATCTGCGATGCAGACCCGTGAATGTGCACCTATGGAATAGTAACTTCAACCTGAGAATAGCATACTAAAAGAGTCAACACAACGGTTGGTGAGTTCAAGAGTTTTAGTAAAACATAACTATATCAGTATAAAATATAAGAGTAAAATATAAGAGTGCATGAATTAGATAGCTAGTCTAAATTCACAAGTAATAATCATAGTGATTTTGCGATCAAAGCTGACTGTGTTTCCTTTGTTGCCTCCCGTCTCGACTTACCAGGTCGTGACAATGTTTATGTTAGGACAAAATTGCACCCGTTTGACCTCGAGTCGCACAGGTGGGGCTCATCAGACCCAGTAGTACTACCCAAGATTTCCCGCTAGTTACCATTATTAACGATCCAAAAGTGTGAGGACTTTCATGGTATTCAACACTATAGCATACTTTACACATCTTATAATAATAAAGTGTTTGTAAGCCAGTATGCTATCTCCCCCAAAGAGAGTGTATAAAAGATTGGGGCATGAACTCACTTGTGTATGCACACGAACGGTATAAAAGCTAACTTGAAAGAGATAGGAAAGACAACCTTCATAGGTTACCTAGAACACGCAAGTACATGAGTACGTGTACACAGAATCATCATCAACCCTAAGTGCTCTATAAACACATTGACTCAAGGTTTTGGAAAAACAAAACACATTGACCCAGTTGACCCGTTTGACCCGTTGGTGACATTATTTTTTTATCATACAAGTTGTTCACGTATGTCACTTTAACAACAACTTGTTCTACCTAGATCATCATACAACTAGATTATCATACAACTCATGCGAATCTCAAGTAATCATCATGCTCAACATAATTACATCATAACTAATGCATTATACATAGAGTCCAATCATGTAGCACATGCCATGTGAAGCCATTCACGACTTCACACCCTATACCCTGCCAATCCTACTAAGTAGGGGCCTCAGATTCGCACGCGTGTATGACGATCATTATCACATTATTCAACAAGATTCATGCCAATCAACCTATCTAACAATGACTTCACACCCTATACCCTGCCATCCTTCTTCTTAACAAACAGAACTGGCGCTCCCCAAGGCGACGAGCTCGGTCGAATAAATCCTTTATCCAATAGCTCTTGTAGTTGAGCAGATAATTCTTGTAGTTCGTTCGGAGCTAACCAGTAAGGTGCTCTCGCTATCGAAGCGGCTCTGGGAGTTAGATCAATCTGGAACTCAACTTGCCGATGAGGTGGTAATCCAGGTAGATCCTCTGGAAACACCTCAAGAAAGTCACGAATGATAGGGATATCCTCTATCCTCTTTCCTTCTGGTTGCTTATCAGTGACTAGTGCTAATATAGCTAATCGACCCTTACGTAGCAAATTTTGTGCTTTCATGTATGATATGATGCCCATCACTGCACCACACCATTCACCTCTGACTGAGAGAACTTCTTCGCCAACAGGGATTCGTATAATCTTTTCGTGACATATGACTTCCGCCTGCTTGTCGGAAAGCCAATCCATGCCGACTACTACATCAAAGCTCCCGAGTGTAACAAGCATGAGATCTATGTCAAAGGTATGTCCAGCAAGTTCTATCTTGCAACCCATAAGGATATGTGTCACGTGAACCTGCTTACCGTCAGCTAACTCTATGGTGTAACTAGATACTAATGCTGAGGGAACATCACTTAAAAGACTACTAAACTTAGTGGAGATGAAACTTCTATCGGCTCCAGTATCAAGTAGTACGGTAGCAAAACGACCGTTAATAGAGAATTTACCAGTAATAGTATTAGGGTCGTTTAGAGCTTCACTTGAACCGATGACAAAAGCTCTTCCTTTTGCCCCACTGTTGTTGCCACCGTTATTGCTGCCATTGCCATTGTTGGTGTTGTTGTTGTTGTTGTTGCCATTGTTGTTGTTGTTGTTTTCATCATTTCCGTTCTTCCTCAGTTGTGGACAGTTTCTCCTGAAATGGCCCTCTTTCCCACATTCAAAACAACCTTTTGGCATTTCTTGAGATTGTTGTGGGTTCCTCATCAATTCACCACGGCAATCTTTCACTACGTGTCCAACTTTACCACAACGCTGGCATGGGAAACTATCACACCTGCCGGTGTGGGGGTAGTTGCATCGGTTGCATTTAGGATTTTTCCCAACATAGCCTCCTTGTCCCTGTGGTGCTGAAGATGACTGATTAAAGTTACGATTATTATCGAACTTTCTTTCCTGTTGGTGAGGTTGGTGCTTCTAAATGTACTGCTGCTGTTGTTGTTGCTGGTTGCTGGAGGATGAGCCTTTATCACCAGTATTCTCCCACTTACATTTGTTATCGGGTACGCTAGCCACTGCGCCCCGCTTAGGTAATCTTCCCTGCTGTATGGTGTCAGGATTGGAAGCAGTCACCATACTCTGAATCTCGGGCACCAGTCCATGTATGTAATGCTCAACCCTTTTGTGCATCTCATTAACCATCCCTGGCATAGTGTGGCCAACTCATGAGACCGTGTAGTATAGGCCTCAATCTCGGAACCTTGCATCTTGAGCTGCCAAGACTCAATTTCCAACTTCTGTACTTCATCACGGGGTCAATACTCCTCCGTCATCATTGTTTTGAATTCAGCCCAAGGTAAGTCATTAGCCATATCCTGAACTAGCATTTGCACCTGGGCATTCCACCAGGAGAGAGCTGCGCCTTCAAGTGTTCTAGTTAGGAACTTCACTTGGTCAGCTGGCAGACAAATACACTTCGCGAAAACCGATTCAGTCTTCTTAAACCATCTCACTAGTCCCACAGCTCCTTCAGTCCTGCTGTAGGTATGGGGCTTTCAATCCATAAAGGATTTGTAGGTATAGGGTGGGGGTCCTGTTTCGTCAAACCAAATCATAGTTGAGTATCCCGGACGACAACAGATATATCGATTAGATCACTGGAATAATTTATGTCACACCCTCAAAATCCACATGCAGGGTTTTACCGCGAGGCGTGTGACATACCAGGATATCAGTCATTAGTTACTCAGAACGACTCTATATGAACAAACATTCAAAATCAGAGTTTAACTTTAAAATATGCGGAAGCATTTAATAAACTAGAAAGACCAAAGTAAAACAATATAATGTAAAATGCGCAAACACACGCGCCCAAAGTAATACCAGCAAATACTTAAATGTTCAATAACCAAACCAAAACAAAGTTTCAATCATGCTGACAACTACAATGATGCTGACCCATGCATGTGCTCCTAAGCAATGGTAACCTCAACCTGAGAATAGCATACTAAAAGAGTCAACACAATGGTTGGTGAGTTCAAGAGTTTGCGTAAAACATAACTGTAACAGTATAAAATATAAGAGTGCATTGAATTAGATAGTTAGTATAAATTCACAAGTAATAATCATAGTGATTTCGCGATTGAAGCTGACTGTGTTTCGTTTGTTGCCTCCAGTCACGACTTACCAGGTCGTGACGATGTCTGTGTTAGGATAAAATTGCACCCGTTTGACCTAGAGTCGCACAGGTGGGGCTCGTCAAACCCAGTAGTACTACCCAAGTTTTCCCCGCTAAATAACAATATTAACAATTCGAAAGTGTGAGGGATTTCATGGTATACAGCACTATATTATACTATACACAACTTATAATAGTAAAGCGTTTATAGGCCCAGTATGCTATCTCCCCCAAAAGAGAGTATGTAAAAGAGTGGGGCATGAACTCACCTGGTGTGCACAATAAAGACTTAAGAGCTTAACTTGAAAGAGAGAGTGGAAAGACAACCTTCAGAGGTCACCTAGAACACGCAAGTACATAAGTACGTGTACACAGAATCATGATGAAACCCTAAGTACTCTATAAACCAAAGAACTCAAGGTTTTGGAAAAACAAGACACATTAACCCAGTTGACTCGTTTGACCTGTTGGTGACATTATTGGTGAAATTCCATTCAATCAAATATAACAGTTCATCTCCCATGATTATCATACAAGTTGTTCACGTATGCCACTTCATTAACAACATATACTACCTAGATCATCATACACCTAGATTATCATACAAGTCATGCGAATCTCAAGTAATCACCATGCTCAACATAGTTATACCATAACTAATGCATCATACATAGAATCAAATCATGCACAACATGCCATGTGAAGCCACTCAAGACTTCACACCCTAAACCCTGCCAATCCTACTAACTAGGGCCTCAGATTCGCACGCGTGTATGACGATCATCATCATATTATTCAACAGAATCCATGCCAACCAAATATTCAACCATGATCTATTACAACCCAAATAATAGTACTATCAATACCCATATGACCCATCATCATGTATACCCATAAAAAGACCAAATCTTTCAATTGACCAATTAAACATTCATACAACCCAAACAATGCATTCTACTATATTAGAAATTATCCATGAACATGCTAACATGATCCTAAAATCATAAACATGCCCAAATCATCATATTCAAGATTTTGTGCAAATAAAGTTTCCCTTTTGGGAAAGTGCATCCCAAAATCTATATAACACCCAATACATTCATGATTTCATTAACAATATACCAATTCAAACTCATTCTATCATCTAGACATGTTCTACACATCAAATCATCATGATTCATCAATCTTCAAAACCAAAAGTTTCTACTTTTGGTAACATATGAGCTACAACATCCGTTCTTAGGTTTCTAGCATCAACATCATCATTCTAACATCCCCATAACATGATAAACACTTTAACAACATCAATTCATCATCAAATCACCATATTCATGCAATTAAAGTTACTATTATTAGTAACCTATGAACAACGCATCAAAATTGAAGCTTTCTTGCACAATCAACGTAAACTAGCATCAATATAACCTAACTAACATCATAACATCAACAAACAACCAAGAATTTCGACATTCAATCACAAAACCAAACTAGGGTTTCGGCCAAAGTGAAAAACCATGAAAACTTTTAAAAATCAAACCTTTAAACGTGTAATGGACAAGATTTGATGCTTCTAACGTGTTCTATTGCTTGAAATCGATCAAATCCGATGGTTTCTTGCTTGTTCTTAGTCGATGATCGAGGTGTGTGTGTGTTTGAGGGTGTGTCGCGGCTGAAGGGTGGGGAATTAGGGTTGGGATTTTGTATTTTGTAACTTAATTTAGTATATTTACCATTTAAACCTTGTAATTTGTATTTTATAAACAGACAATTCTTTTAAACACTTTTTAAAACGTTTAAACTTAATAATACACACATTATTAATCAACAATAATATTTCTATAAATTATTTTCACTAGTCACAAGATTCACGAATTAAATACAAACGTTTTCACATTACGCAATAAAATTCACAAATAATATTTAAATCGCGTAAGCACATAAGTACAGCTTAATAATCACATCATTAGTTGAATTATTATCAGTTTATCATTACTAATCATTATTAAGTCACCAACGTTCAACGACAACTAGTGTGTGCTCACGACACGTGTATGCAAGACTTAACGGAACTAACGGAGTTTGATAACGAAAAATTACCGGATGTCACATTATCCCCATGTTGAAAGAATTTTCGTCCCGAAAATTGCGTTACATGGTATGTGTCCCATCACTGGTCTACTGCATTGGCATAAAGTAATCGAGTGAGTTTCAGGTGAGTTGTCACATCATCCCCATGTTGAAAGAAATTTCGTCCCGAAATTTAAATCAATACCTTCGCCAGCTGGCATCGTCTTTTTGAATAGCTGAGGATACTTAAGCTTCATCTGGTCCTCACGTTCCCACGTGAATTCCATTGCACGTCTCGAGTTCCAACGAACCTTGACTTTGGGTACCTTGCTTTGCTTAAGTATCTTTACCTCATGATCCATCACCTCGACTGGTTCCTCAATGAAGCGTAATTGTTCATCTACTTGGACTTCCTAGAGCGGTACGATCATCGTTTCATCTGAAACACTTCTTCAGATTTGAAACATGGAATACGTCATGGATTCCACTCAATGAATCAGGTAGGGCTAGTTGATAGGCCACTAGACCTATTCTTTCCAATATCTCAAATAGTCCAACGTATCTCGGATTTTTCCTCTTTTACCAAACCGAATCACACCTTTCCAAGGTGAGACTTTCAATAAGACTTTGTCACCAACCTGAAATTCTAGAAGTTTCCGTCGCTTATCCGCATAACTTTTCTGTCTGTCGCTCGCTGCAGTCATACGGTTCCTAATTTGTACAATCTTCTCAGTGGTCTCGTGCACTAGCTCGGGACCCGTTAGCTGGCTATCACCAATTTCAGCCCAACAAACTGGTGATCTACATTTTCTCCCATACAAAGCTTCAAAAGGGCTGCCTTTATGCTAGTGTGATAACTATTGTTGTAAGAAAATTCCACCAATGGTAGGTGAACTTCCTAGTTATTCCCGAAGTCAATCACACAAGCACGTAGCATGTCCTCCAATGTCTCTAAATCATTAGAAGATGAAGCACAACTCTGGCACAGAAGGATGGCTCATTCCAACATGAAGAACATGAATAAATTGGTGAAAAATGACTTAGTCATTGGTGTTCTAAAGAAAGAATTTTACTGTTCTACTCACTGTTTATCATACTATAAAGGCAAACAACATAAAGTATCACATAAGTCAAAAACAATTAACACAAACACAACACTAAAGTTACTGCACATGGATCTTTTTGGTTCAACCAATGTGTTAAGCATTGGCAAAAGGCAGTACTGTTTGGTGATTGTTGATGATTTCACTAGATTTACTTGGGTATTTTTCTTAAAACAAAAAAGTAAAACATCAGAAATTTTAATGGAGTTCACCACTAAGATAGAAAATCAACTTGATCTAAGAATCAAGATACTAAGAAGTGATAATGGAACTAAATTTGTTAATTATGTCTTAGACTCTTTTTGCAGGAATAAAGGCATAGCTAGGTAATTTAGTGCCCCAAGAACTCCACAACAGAATGGAGTTGCTGAAAGAAGAAACATAACTCTAATTGAAGCAGCAAGAAAAATGCTAGCTGACTCACATCTGCCAATAACATTTTGGGCAGAAGCTGTGAACACAACCTGCACTGTTCAAAACAGAACTTTGTTGGACCAAAAGAACCAATGAGCCTGATCAGAAAAATCTTTAAGTCCCACGGACATTACAACAACTGAAGTAGTCTGCAACAGCTGAAGACATCAGCTGATAACAAGAGCTGAAGACAAAGTCTGAAGTGAAAGAGCTGAAGACAAAGTCTGAAGTGAAAGAGCTGAAGACAAAGTCTGAAGTGAAAGAGCTGAAGACAAAGTCTGAAGTGAAAGAGCTGAAGACAAAGTCTGAAGTGAAAGAGCTGAAGACAAAGTCTGAAGACAAAAGCTGAAGACAAAGACTGAAGACCAAGTGTCAGATGATTGTCACAACAGCTGAAGAAGACCTCTTCAGTAGTTGTGATGGTTTCCTTTCAGTAGTTGTAGTTTCTTTTCTGTACTTATAGTTTCAGTAGTTTTATGTTTCTTCGTGTACTTAGAATAATCTGAGATGTTCTCAGTTGTTGTGAACATTCTCAGTAGTTTGCATACTTTCAGTAGTTTGTAATAATTCTGTTAGATGTCACTATCAAGTGACATCAGCAGACGTCACATTCCTATATATAAGGAATGCTGACCTAATTGTAATCGGTGCAGCTTAGGAAAACCTAGCAGCCGCCACACCGAAGCATGTGTGCATGAATGTTATTATCTCTTTGCAAAAAAAACCCTATATCTATATAACCGTGTACTGTTCCATTGAATATTTATTGTGTTCTTGCTATATTTGCTTAATTCTTGCTCTAATTCCGCTGTGATTCAACTCTAATTGATCAAACTTAGATCACTGATCCTAACAAACTTTGATTGTCAAAGAACATAACAAAACACCCTATGAACTTCTGTTTAAAAGAAAACCTTTTATAGGATATCTTAAAGCTTTTGGGTGTCATGTATCTGTATTAAACACAAAAGAACAGTTAGAAAAATTTGCTGAAAAAATCCTATAATGGTTTCTTTGTTGGTTACTCATCAACATCTAAATCATATAGAGTCTACATTCCACATGATAACATAGTGGAAGAAACTCCTAATGTATCCTTTGATGAATCCTTATTCCCACAGTCTGTGAAAGGATCATCTTGGCTGTTGAATATAGATGCATTAACTAACTCATTTAACTCTGGTTATCTTAATGTGGCAGGTGTTGCGGATACATGTTACCCCTATGTTCCTCCAAATATGGGTGTATCATTGACAGCTGATCCACCAAGAGTCATTACTCCAGAAAACCAAAGTGATAATGATCCTAGTACATCAGCACAAACACACAAAGATGGTTCAGATGTTTTTACTCCATGCACATCAGCAGCAATACCCTCTACTTCCGTAGATGTCTCTACTTCCGTAGATGTCCTTACTACAGATGTTGAACTGAGACCCCCCAAAAATCAAACCATATCAGAAAATCATCCCATACCATTGTCACACACAGATATGCCTTGGACAGAGACCATAGCTGATCTAGTACCTGCTACGGATGACATACATGTTCCTGTGGAAGCTCAGTCAGTTGCACCAGAAAATGAGATGAACTATTTTGTTGACTCTCCATCACAACTACCCTCATCTCCAACAACCAACATCACAAACCTGGATTCATCCATCCAAGTTAATGATGTACCAACAGTTAGAACACATAAGTATCACCCAATTGATAACATGATAGGTGACCTCAACAGCAGAACTACCAGAAGATAAGGGGGAGCTGCAAACACTTGTCTATTCTTTTGTTTTCTATCTCAAGTAGTTCCACCCAACATCACAGAAGCCTTAAAAGATAACAGCTGGATTGATGCAATGCAAGAAGAACTGCAGCAGTTCAGGAAACAGAAGGTGTGGAACCTAGTTGATCTCCCTGAAGGCCAATATCCTATTAGCACAAGGTGGTTATTCAAAAACAAGCTAGATGATAGGGGAATAATAATCAGAAACAAAGCAAGACTAATTTCTCAAGGCTACACACAAGAGGAAGGCATATACTATGATGAAGTCTTTGCACCAGTTGCAAGGATTGAGGCAATTAGAGTGTTCTTGGCATATGCATCATATAAGAAGTTCACAGTTTATCAAATGGATGTAAAGTGTGCCTTCTTATATGGTAAAATTGATGAAGAGGTCTATGTATCTCAACCACCAGGCTTTGAAGATCCTGATTACCCTCACAGGGTGTACAAGCTTGCCAAAGCTTTATATGGCCTTCATCAAGCACCAAGAAAATGTATGAAACACTGTCCAAGTTTCTCCTAAGACATGGATACAAGAGAGGAACAATTAACCAGACACTCTTCCTCAAACATGAATATCAATATCTCTTAGTTGTTCAAATATATGTTGATGACATCATATTTGGATCAACAAACAAGAGACTCTGTGAAGAGTTTGAAGCCTTAATGCGATCTGAGTTTCAGATGAGTTCAATAGGAGAATTAACTTTCTTCTTAGGATTACAAGTTCATCAGAAAACAGATGGCATCTTCATTAATCAAGAAAAATACATCCTTCAAACACTGAAGAAATACAACCTTGCAGACTGTACATCATGTAAAACACCAGCATCTACTATAGATAAAATTGTACCAGATCCAACAGGGAAGTCTATTGATCAAAGATTATATAGATCTATGATAGGATCATTAATGTACTTAACTGCTAGTAGACCTGACATAATGTTTGCTGTGTGTGTGTGTGTGCTAGGTATCAAGCAGAACCAAAGGAGTCCCACTTGAATGCAGTAAAGAGAATATTCAGATACCTCAAAGGGAAACCATCACTTGGACTTTGGTATCCCAAAGAAGGAGACTTCAAGTTGTACTCCTATTCAGACAGTGACTACGGAGGATGCAACAACAATAGAAAATCAACAACTGGAGGATGTCAATTCATAGGACCAAGACTTGTGAGCAAACAAATGTTTTAGTATCCACAGCTGAGGTCGAATACATAGCTGCTTCAGCAGGCTGCTCCCAGATTCTATGGTTACAAAATCAATTACTTGATTATGGTTACAATTTTCTCCAGACACCAATATATATAGACAATCCAGCTGCTATGTTTATCACTGCTAATCCAATCCAACATAGTAAAACTAAGCATATAGAAATCAGATACCATTTTCTAAAAGACTGCTTAGAAAAGGGACTAATTAAGTTGAACAAAGTGGACACAACAAATCAGCTTGCTGATTTATTCACTAAGGCCATTGATTCAGTAAGATTTAAGTTCTTAATTGAATCATTAGGCATGATCAACTTAGAATAAGTTCAAAACATTAACAACTGGTATATAGGCTCATTAACTGTGACCATATGAGGATACAACATAAACTTATGTAAGGATTTTGATAACCTACGGATATGATAGTATGCTATAAACATGACATATATCCTGTCTGCAGCCAATCAACTATCTACTGATCTGATGTATTGAATATGTGAATAGGTTCATCCTGAGTGGAAAATAAGCTATGTCATGCTCAACATAAAGCCAAGATGACTTAGTATGGATAAGTCATTATGTGGAGTTAATAAGTAAGTCTTATCAGAAAGTACACAACTCATCACTTATGCACACTTACTATGTTGTAACACCTTATAACCTTTATCTTTACACATCATGACCCTCTGTTTTGAGTAAGCAAAGACCTAGGTCAAAGGACACCTCTGCTTTACATAAGTAAAGACCTGGTGACCTGATGCTGATCATTAAAAGTTTGCAAAAAGAACTGCTCCCAAAAGAATCCTAAAGGATCAACTACATAGTAGTCAAAGAGCATTCATAAAAGGCATTAATAAGATTTCAAAGAAATCTTAAGATAGAGCTTATAATCTACGGAACATGGTATGTGTGATAAAGTAATGAATTGATCACAATCTGGGAGACAAACTTTCATACACCTTGCATGATGCATTCATCCTTGTTTATCTTTAATTCTTACCAAAACATGATAACTAGCTGGACATGCCCAACATACACTCTAGGTTGAACTTCTGCGGATCACCATATTTTCAATTTGCACTAGACTAGTAGGCTTTTCTCTCAACCAAACTAAGCAGGAATGTGTCTAATTTATAGTATGATCCTTAGTTTCTTAACCAATTGCCTGCCACAAAACACTATACTCATGTTATTTTCAGTTACACACTCACTGATCATGCGATCTTCGTATAAATTTTTGATAAACTCATCCATAGATGATTAATCACAAATTTAGGGGGAGTAAGTATAACTGATCAATAATTAATTCCCATAATCTGAGCAGTATAACTAATCAGAACCGAAGGCGTACTACGGAAGACATGAAGCTATCTTCCGTAGATACAGTGAAATTTGTTCATCCGCACCTTAATCTGAGCAGTATAACTAATCGGAACCGAAGGCGTACTACGGAAGACATGAAGCTATCTTCCGTAGATACAGTGAAATCTGTTCATCCGCAGATGCTTCTGCAGAAGACAGAATGTGTCCTCTTCCTTAGATAAAGTACGGAAGAAACAATGATTTCTATGGATATTATACTTTGCTTAATTATATGATCATTAATTGCTATTAATTATTTATTACATCTGAGCAGTATAACTAATCGGAACCGAAGGTGTACTACGAAAGACATGAAGCTATCTTTCGTAGATACAGTAAAATCTGTTCATCCGCAGATGCTTCTGCGGAAGACAGAATGAGTCCTCTTCCGTAGATAAAGTACGGAAGAAACAATGATTTCCGTGGATATTATACTTTGCTTAATTATATGATCATTAATTGCTATTAATTATTTATTAGGCATAGTTAATAACCTCAGAGGGGTAAAATTTCTGTTCACCCAAAATTACCCTTAACCTAGAAATTCTGATCCAAAAACCCCTCAAAAACCCCTTTTCAGCTACATAGAAGTCAATCGTTCAAACTCAAACCTCACAGACATCATGGCAAACAGATTTGTAAGAGATCACAATGTCTGTGCGTTCTTAAACCCAGACATGGATGATGAGTGCAGAGACATTATACGATACCTGAGGAGAACACGACTCTTCTATGCACTAACGGCAGACCCACTCATCTATCTATCGCATATGACAGACTTTTGGAGCTCAGCAAGAGTAGAAGATGAAGGTGAAGGATCTGTTATCACTACCACCATTGGAAATCTACCACTATGGGTAGATGAAGGCACAATACGAAGCACATTAGAGTTGGGAGATGAAGAAGAAGGACATCCTGATGTATTCGACCATGAATACATTCAGAGGGTATTTAGGCTGATGGGGTATGATGGAGATTACAGGAATGGGGAGATAAAGAAAGGGAGACCATGCAAGCCATATCGCTTCCTGTGCCACACTTATCTTAAGTGCATCTCTAACCGAAAGTCTGGGTTGGACAGATTTTCAAGGCACATCTCCTCTGGCATTATCGGGATATTCAAAGGGAGAAAGTACAACTTTGCCAGATACATCATGAATTGCCTCTGTGATCATATAAGGGTAGAGAAAGAGAACAAGATGTTCATGTTTCCAAGGTTCCTACAACTGATAATAAATGAACAATTGCCCGAGGTAGAGAAAGAAGGTGACATTTATGTGCAAACACACCTTGGAAGATCCCTCCTTAATAAAATGAAGGGCAGTATGAGGGAGGAGGTGTGGATACGTTTGCCCATGTCCTGGATGAGTCTGAGGACATACCACAAGAACTCATATGGAGTGAAGATCCTCACCACCAAAACACACTAGTTGAATCCCCTGCACACACTCAACCACCATCACCACCTGTTCACTTGATATCTCCCTCAAGTGAACACACACAACCTATCTCTCCTGACCACTCACAAACCACTATCAATACTGCTTCAACTAAAGTATTTGATGAGGAGGTGACTCGGCCAACAACCACACATCTCAGCCAAACTGAACCAATCTCATCCCCAACACCTACTGAGCCAATCTCTTCACCAACATCTTTAGAACCAACCACTTCCCCACACCCACTGAACCAATTGACAGCCCAGCACCAACAGAAGAACTTAATCTTGAAGAGGATAGTGATGAAGCTGTTAATGATGGAGATACAGAAGAAGTATGTATTCATGAAGAAAAGAAAGATGAGGATGAGGAAGTGATGCAAGAAGAGTTTATTAAAGCTTATCATGAGAATGACCTAAAGGATGAGGAGATAGATGTGAGTAAGAGCTATTTAGTAGCAAAATATAACAACCTCATCCTAAAGGGAAACAAGAAGCTAGAAAAACTGAGAAGGATGAAGAAGGAATTAAAAGAGAAAGATGAATTAATATCAGAGAAAGATAAGATAATCATACAACTAGAGAGTAGATTGAAGAGACTGAGGGAAGATGTGTTGATTGACAATGAAGTAATTGATGCTCTGAATGACTTAGTAGATGAACAAGCACTTCAACTGAAAGAGAAGGAGATTGAGATTGAGAAGAAGAAGAAGTTGTCTGATGCTGAACTGATCAAAAGTGAGTCAACCATGATCACATATAGCAGAAAAAGAAAATACCTGGGGAAAACCACTAATGCTGCAGGTGAACCACCAAAAAGAATAAAACAAGATTCACCAGAGCATTCAGCCCTAGTGGAACAGCTTAAAGAAGACAGCGATGCTGAGTGTGAAGAACTAATAAAAGTAAAATCAGATGAAAGTGAAAAAGAATCAACATCAAGATCTACTGACCACTGAAGACATATTAGAGGAAAGACCACAATCATCGATGTTTATGGATTTAATCAATAAAGGGTTCCCGTATGACATGGTGGAGAAGATGACCGAGCAAGAGATGATTACACTGATCAAAGAGTTTAATGCTGCCAGCCTGATGCTTCCTGTATGTAACTACGAAAATTTCTCAACGTATAAGGCATTGGAGAAGATCAGGAAGGAATTGGGACATTGTGACACAACTAAGCTGAAAAGATACAACATGATCTGCTGGTTGCAAAGTCACAATTACAACCAGCATGAACTCAAAGGAAGAACAGTTGGTGAGCTCAGGAGAATGATAGAATATGTAATAAGAATTGAGCTGGACACAAGAGTAAGATTCAGGACTGGAGCTCCAAATCCTACATACCAACAACAACCTGAACAAGCTTCTACTGAGCTAACTGTAGTAGAAAGTAGAGACATGCACAGGGGAACAGAAAAGCTTATAAAAGAACCAAGGGATTTAATTCCTAACAAGATCTGGCCCCTGGGCACTGCAGTTAGAGAGATCACAGAACAGAAGGCTACCTTGATCCAATTCTTTAACCTCATAATAACTCCAGAAGCAGCAGAAGACAACAAAATCATTGCTTGGAAATTTGATCCAGAATGGGAATGTGTCATGCTAAAGAGAGCATCTGGAATGATACAATACTTTCCATGGGTGGAGAACCTACTTACTCTTCCAGATGCTGATCTAAACACTCTTCAAAACATCCCAATAACAAACTACCTAATCAGTCCAAGAGGTAGAGACTTCTCTGGACTAGTGGCTAAGCTTAGTCACAAGTTCAAAGGAGATGTGCTAAGAGAAGCAAAACAAGTGGATGCTGAGCACAAGAGAAGACAGAGAAGGTCACATTTTAGTTCTCACCTTGTAGATGCTGAATTTAAGCAAAGAACTGGATATGTTGACATGGCCAATGCACCACTCAAGATCATCGAAGGAAATCAGTATACATGCCCTATCACTGAATGGGGTTATATTGAAAAAACTAAAGAGCTGGTACTGCAAAGATATGATCCACAGATATTTTCCAAGCTACACCTTATACTTATATGACAAATATTTTCCAAGGCTGCATGACCAAACTGCTCAAAATGGCTTGTGCTTATATGTACACATTATTAAAGTCATTGACAAGTTGCATGCCAAGGCACACATGAGGAGAAAATTTGAGGCTGGCCAGTTAATAGGATCAGAAATAAAGTCTATCACTGAACTGAGAATTTCAGAACAGGATGAATTGGAAGAGGTATCTACTAATAGTATTGTTGCAACACTTACCACTAAAGAGGATATCCTGAGTCTGAAATATAAAACATTAAAGAAGATGAGCAGAAGGCAGATCAAATACAAGTATGAAGACCAAAAGAAAGCTGCAAGCTACTTTAACACCAAGATTTTGACAAGAGTGAAGGAGCTAAAAGACCTGAACCCATGATTACTAGAGTCTAAACCTAAGGGGGAGTATTGTTAGGTCTAGAACTCTTGTATAAGTTTAGATGATAAAAATCACTCTTGTAATCATTATTGTAATTATTGTTTTTGATGATATAAAATGAATATATTTGATTATAATTGTGTTTGTGAATTAAATAACATTTATTTTACACTTCATAATATATATTCATCTATGATATAATATATTTTAGAATGTATGTGAATGTGCAGGAAACATTAAACACTGTCAATTTGGAAAATTGACCAAGTGTTGGAACAACTGCAGATGAATAAAGTGTTCTTCCGTAGATGTTCTGAGGAACATAACTGAAGTGTACATCCGTAGATCTTCTGCGGAAGAACAACTTCAGCTGAACAAGAAAAGAACAAGGTACTGGAGGGATTGCTGTTGAAGACAAGAACTCCTGCGGAAGCACAAAAACAAGTACAGTACGACAGTTGCTGCGGAAGACTAGTTACCTGCGAAAGAGTAAATTCCTAGGGAAGACGAATTAACTCAGAAGTCAACAAGTCAACAAATCAACATGGCAGAACAACATCAACATTAATGACGATGAAAGACATATTATTCAAGCGAATATTCCACGTCACATCAACAAACTTCATTCATATTAGATTCGTTGTAAATCTCAAATCCGATAAACATGGCGAGGATTTGGATAAGTTTAATTAGCTTAATTATAACAACAAAATATCTAGCAATAGAACAGAATTAGATCTCTCTCTATATATATATATACGAGATCAATAACATAGAGATAGATAACAACAGTTGAGAATTATTAGAATCATTTGTAATCATTATCTGAATTATTGTATTCAAGATCAGCAACATCAATAGCAACAAGAAAGCATTACGATCAACATTATTGAGTTCTCTCGGTTTGATTATTCTTATTTTATTTGTTTGATTGGTTGATTTTAGTATTATTAATAGATTAAACACCAAGTATTGATAATTCCGCGATCAATACTTGTTCAAATCAATTCTGATAATTCCTGAACGATCTTTGGATTCACACTTACATATTGATGTAATTTGCTTCCATAGTCCTAGAGTTATGATTAAGAATAAAAAACATTATCTTGCACATATATAACGCGTTCAAGAAAAACAAAGTTAGAATCTCAAGTTTAATGGTTCAAGAAATTAATGCTATAAATTAACATCATTAGTTGAAGTGCCAAATAAAGCAAACTGAAACACTTCTCCAGAGCGTTTATATAGAATGTAAAGTCAGAGATCTTAAAAGAATAAAAACAACATTGTGGTGTTTACAAATTTTTTAAGTAGACATTTGCATAAACAAATGAACACTAAAATAAATTATATAACATAAAACTCCGTAAAGTTACTTTTGGGAAGTAATGTGCAGAAGTATTAGTGTCTTTCTATTTCTTCATATTTCACCAACTTCACGGGTATTTCTTATGATTTTTAGGAAACGGTATTCCTGTTTTCCAGATTAATTTCACCTAACAATTTCACCATTCCTCTTCAAATTCTTTTTGTTTCCAAAACTGGTGAGAATTTATCGGTTTCAACCATCTTTTTTCTCCAATTCTCCACCAACTCATCACCTCCACCGCCGGTTCATCTCCCGATTTGACTTATTTCCTCCGAATCGGGAGGAGTACAGATACCCATGAACACAACTTTTGTTGTTAGTGTCGTCAGAGAAGCAACAGAACGGCTAGGCAAAAAGGAACAAACATCTCGGATATCTAAACTTCGTCGTTTCGTATAATGGCACGTCAGACGTTGCATGACCTCAATGTTTTGATACATTGTGTGGAACTTCGATATAAAAACACAGGTTTGTGGTTGTGTTGTTGAATTCACCTATAGGTGTGTAAATTTGAACATAACCTGGTTTTAACTTTTCTTGAGCAAAACGAACCGGTTTTCTGAACAGGTTTTTTTTTTTTTTAAATACCGATTTGTGCACATTAACATGCTGCTTATATTTCTGGATCTGGTCCACTAAGTTGATATGGGGTATGCTGAGTATGCTCTGTAATATGAGTCTGGCCCAAAGAGTAGAAGCACTTCATAGTTAAGCCCAATGATTTGTTTACTCACATATTAAAATTTAGACTTCTTTTCAAGTGAGAAAGTTCACTTGCTAAATTCTAATTTAAAAATAATACAAAAACATGAAGGCATTACACATATTTAAACATTTAGAATGTGTCCCGACATTGTATATGTTTAAATTAAGCTGCTACTTCTTTAGTCTCTTCATTTCAAGTTATGCCATAAACTAATCATTAGACAAAATGAACATATTATCCGACGAGTAAGTCGTATTTAATACTATGAGTTTAAAATTTTAAAATCGGCCGACTGTTCAAACCGAAACAAATTCAGCCTCTTTGAGACCAATATTGTTCGTCTCACAATTGAAAGAAGCGGGTAAAGATTTGAAACTTCAAAACGACATAAATCCAACTACCTTTGTATTCTATCTATTTACATTTTTTAATACGTAGTTATATAAATCATATTATTGAACCATCTTTATTATTTTTTGAAATTGAATACAAACAAACGAAAAAAACAGGTTCAAACCGTCCAACCGAAGCATTTTTTATGGTTTAGGGGTCTTCAAAACAAGCGATGAACCGTTATGTTTGTTCAATCAATCTAATCAATTTGGCTGATATTATTTGCTATTTTTTGAAACTTTAGTTGGTGGTGTAGCTCAAATTTTCTTTCAAGCCAGCCGAAAAAGACCATGGTTAAATTTGTAATGATGCTCGAGTTCGGCTCATGAATTGTTTTCTAGTTTAAGCTCAGCTCGGCCTCGGATAAGTTGTTAATTATTTTATTTATATAATTTTACGATAATTTTTATATGTAATATAATTTTAACTATTATACACAAACATAACATATATTATCTAATTACTTTTATCAAAATTTAATATATAATATTAATTGTAATATATATATAGATTTAATATATTATAAAAGTTTAAATAATAGCATGTTTGTTTAGTTTAACAAGACTATTCATACTTAGTATGTAAAACTCAAGTTGAAGCTCATTCAATAAATGCACTCAATATAAGTTTAAGTTCAAATTCAAACTCATATAAGTTTGATTTTATTCAAGATTTTAGTAAGTAGATATCAAGTAGCTTAAAAACGATCTAACTAGTTTACATCCCGAAACATGAGCAGTTACTACATAACATAAACATAAATTCAATTATAGTTGTAAGTTCATACTACCGTCCACAGGAGGTTTACCTCCTAGATCTCGGATTGCCTTCTTTGTTTTTTTCCCAACATAAATATATGATTCAGTGGCATGTGAGAACAAGGGTCTACTTTGACATGTATTATAGTGTGTGGGGTAGCTATATAAAAATTTGATTGAAGGGTGGATCAAGTGTTCAACTTTATGGGGACATTTGTGTGTGGCCCATCCATGTGTGCACATGCACACCTTACTACACCTATTTTTCAAAACCATTACAATTTGATCATAAATAAATTACTCTTTTTAATTTTCATTTTTATTAAAGTTAAATACGGTTTTCATCCTTGAGGTTTCATATAAACTGTCATTTAAGTCTAAAAGTTTAAATTTTATCATTTGCATCCAAATATTTTACAAATTGTCATTTGAATTCATTTAACTACTTACAATTAACACTGTTAATTTTTTCCGTTAAGTTTCTTATATTAGGGGTATTTATGTCAAAACAATTACAAAATAAAAAATCAACTCTACGTGAGAGGTTTTATACGTCCAGTGTCGTTTGTTAATCACCATTGTGATTTGAATCCATCTATTAGACAAAATATAATATAATAATAACCACCTTAAAGTGACTTATTTCTAACTTTATAAAATATATACCACAAAAAATATATAAATAAACGATTACGAAATAAAACTTTTCACGTGGGCTGGTTTATTTATATATTTTTTGGTGGTGTATATTTAATAAAGTTATAAATGAGTTGTTTTTAGGTGATTATGATTATATTTTATTTTATCTAGTAGGCGAACTTTAATCCCAATGGTGATTACCAAACATGACTGAACTTATAAACATCTCATGTAAAGTTCAGTTATTATTTATAGTTGTTTCGAAAAAAATACCTCAATATAGGAAACTTAACGGAAAAAGTTAACGGTGTTAATTCGAATTAGTTAAATGGATTCAAATGGTAATTTTTGGGAAACATTTGGATTCAAATGGTAAATTTTAAACTTTTGGACTCAAATCACAATTTCTATGAAAACTCAGAACGAAAATCGGATTCAACTCTTTTTATTAGTTTCAAAATAGTTTGTATTTTTTTTTTGTATTGATATATCATATATCAGAAAAGAAATAAGTTTGGCTTGCTTCCCACTTCCTCACATAACATGCTAATTCCACATCCTGTGTAACCTTGTCTCCTCACTGCCACCTAAGATTTATGTTGTAATTGATATTTTATTTGTTTGTATTATTTGTGATTTTATTAAATGGGTATCATATATATTCTTAGAAGACATGTAACAAAATTTTTAAACACAATATAAAACTACCTATGCAGTATAACAACTTTGTAATTTAGATGTAGTAATAGCAATCTTATAATATAAGTTCATTTACGTATTCAGTTATCATGAAATATCCGTCTCTTTATATACTCTCTCTGCTTAAACCACAAGCTCCCCCAAGTTTTTATAATTGACACTTTTAACCCTTTAGTTTTTTATAAAACTTTAAAAATGTAACTTTGAGCCCTTGGGTTTCTAAAGTCTTGAGTTTATCCGTTATGCATGTTGACTTAAAAAAATCTATTTTCTGACGTCCTTAGTATTATTATGTACGTGTAGATATAAATTCAAGTTCACATATGTTTTGACGTAAATGTTATCGGACAGGAGTTGGGTCAAATATAAAACGCTTTCGTGATAACTTTTGTACGTTTTGAGTTGATTTACGTTTCGAAGTAGATTTTGTTTGAAAACGAGTGAGCTCAAATATAATATTTTTTATTCGACGATACAAATTCGAGTAACGCTATGTTTCGCCGTAAATTTAGTTCGGAAACGAGTCGGGACATTTACTAGTTGTATAACTATTTTCCAGAAACTTTATTATGTAATTTCATTTTAGATTAAGATAAAGATATCTGGTTACATGTTTATATTTTATTGTTCTTCTACGTAATTCAAATTTAGTTGATAGTCACGTAACCTAAAAATGCTGGAATATTTTTTTTAGAAAAAAATATAAATAATGATATATCTTATTTTAACTTGACGGTATAAAAGAAAGTCTACCACTGTCCAGTAAAGACAAAATTTGCAAGAATATATTCAGTCGAAATTAACCCATTCGAACATTATATTGTTTGTTTTTTACTTTGAGTACGTAGTGTAACCAGTTTTACTCACCCGTGTATTAAAAGGGTTAAATAAATAAAATATTATAAAAATATACATATAATATTATAAGAGAAAGGTTTAAATATAAATTCTTTTGAAACTAAAAAGTGTAAGGAATATTAAAACGTTGACACGTATTCTTTTAATCAAAATTAAGTTGGGGGCGAAATTGGTAATGTGCCCACTTCTTAAGTTCCATATTTTTTTAAATATTCATAACTTTTACATACGACATTACTATTTTTTCTTAAATTAAACCACAAAAATGAGCATTTCTAATCTTTAAAATGCTTATAGGGTAGATATAAAAAACAAAGTTTTTTTAACTCAATGTGTAATCTCATCAGGTTATTGTGTAATATTCTGAATTAATGAGGATTACATAATTATCCGATGAGAAATACACAATGAACTTGAAGCATAAAAATTTTACATTTCTTATTATTATGTTATTCGTAAATCATTATTTTAAAAAACTCAATGCATAACACAATGGTCAACAACACAATAACCAGCACCAGACTCGATAATTAGCAATAGACACAATAAGCTGCTTGACAAGGATTACATAATGACATGATCAGGATTACATGATAAACTGAAAAACGCAAAAAATTACATTTTTAGCATTGTGATGTTTGAAAATAATCATTACAAAAAACACAATGCATAAATAATTATCAACATTATACACAATGGATAACACAATAACCAACACTAGACTCGATAATTAGTAATAGACACAATGAGCTGTTTGATAAGTATTACACAATGACCTGATCAAGATTACACAATGAATTGAAAAAAATGTAAAAAATTACATTTTCAGTATTGTGTTATTTGAATATCACCATTTTTAAAACACACAATGGTTAACATTAAACACAATGGGTAACGCAATGACCGGTACTAGACTCAATGATTAGCAATAAACATAATTAGTTGTTTCATTAGAATTACACAATAACTTGATCAGGATTACACAATGAAATGAAAAACGTAAAAACAAATTACAGTTTTAGCATTGTGTTACATGAAAATCATTACTTTTTAAGAAAACACATTTTATAACAAAATGGTTCACATTAGTACAATGAATAGATTAATATTACACATTGAGCTGACTAATATTACACAATGATCTGAAATAACATGAAAAAAATCTTCATTTGTATGTATCAAAATTATAGGCGTTTTAGAGATTAAAAAACACTTGTTTTTACGATGTAATTTTTTTACAAAAATAATGTTGTATGTAAAAGTTACGACCATTTAAAAAAAGGTGAAACTTGAAAATTTGGTTAATACTAAAATACCATTGGCATATTATTTAAAGTTTTAATTAGTTACCATTATGCCATCGGATCTTAGCCATTGAATCTAAGATCTAATAATAATAATTTTTCTCATCATTTTTAGTTTTTACTCACTTTTTACAATAACCCCACCCTAATTATAAACAAATTTTAAAATAAAATATGATTAAAATTACGTATAAGTAAGAACTATAAGTAATAAACCAATGACATCAACTTTTTAAAAAAAAATTATTTTTAATATTTTGTTTCAAAGCAAACTGTTTTTTATAATGTCATTATAAAATTTCCTATTAATATAAATCCTAAATTTAATATTTGTGGTTTATAAAAAAATTACTTTTTAAAAACACCAATTTAAAATATATTTGTATTTTTAAAAAAGTTTGATGTCTTAGAAAACATTCTTATTTTATAAAAATTTGTTCTTTTAATAATAACATTAATAAAAAGATTTATTTCTTAGTTTATTAAAAAATATTTTTAATCAAAAAAAATTAAATAAGATTATTAATAATTAAGGTAATTTATTTAATAAGAGAGAGAAGCGAAAAAATTTTGATGAGCAGAAATGTGATGTTGTCACGTGTCCCACCTAGTTACCATTTTATTAAAGTAGAAAGATTAGGTATGAAGATTTTTCCATAAGAAGTAAGTTGATGACTATGCACCGCATGTTATAATAATGTATAATTATGTAATAATATATTTTGGGTTAGGCTATACACACCCTTTATTATTTTTACCCCGAAAAAGTTTTAATTTTAGAAAAAATGTTTTCCTTCCGTTAAAAATGTTTCAAAAACAATTTTTGTATAAAGATATAAAAACATATTTAAAAATAATTAAAAAATAAAAAAATATAATATAAACATTTCTGAAGTTTGACAAAAAAATTTTTGTAAAAGAATTAAAAATATCTTTAGGGAATGGAAATAATCCTAAACGAACCGAATTCAACTGAATAAACCGTTTAAACCGATTTATTCGGTTCAGCTATCCGATTAAACCTATTAAACTGTTTATTATTCGGTTTATACGGATAACCAAACCGAATAAGCAAGATTTTGTGTAATTATTAACCGAACCAAAAACCATATTCAAGATTTGATTCATTTTTTCGGTTACGGATACGGTTCGGTTTTCAGTTATTTTTTGTGTTTGGCTTTTTTTGAACATTTATAATTACTAAAATTAAAATAAAATTAAGAAAAAATAATAAATAATAAATAAAACTTATAATAGTTTTTAGTTTAATATATTAAAGGGTTGATATGTTACATAAAATAACATAAAATAACAAGGTAACTATTTTAAAAAGTTAAAGTAAAAATAGTTTAGAAGGGGGTATGTATAGCACCATCCTATACTTTTGTATGCATGTATGTATGTACGCATATACGTATGTGTTGAATGTAAAGTGAATATCAATGGTTGGTCAAATAATATTTTTTATCTCAAAATGAAAATTCAAAGGATTATAATAGTTTGGTTAGTTGAGAATTAGTTGATCAGTTATAAAAGGAAAGCTTTGTATTTAATTTTCCATTGTTTTTCATTTCTTTTAATCTGAGAGAATATGCAATCAATCATTTTTTGAGTTCCATTTTTATGTTTTTAATTTGTTTCTCTTTCGTGTTTTATAACAAGTGGTATTAGAGCCATGTTAGGGCTCGAGTCAAGGAGAGTTTATCGATTGGAGTGTTAATTGAAAGTGCAGATGTTTTTTTATGAAATTCGGGTTGAAGATGTTTGATGGAAAATGATTTTGGAATATGGCATTTGGAAATGCGAGCATTGCTAGTCCATCAGGGGGTGGTTGATTCTCTCGATGGCAAAGCTAAATTGTCAAGGAGCCTCACACATAGGGGGGAGATATAATGGAGGAGGTGTACAATGAAGTCATATTGAGCCTAAGTGAATGTGTGTTACGAGAATTTCTTACTGAGACAACAACATGAGGAATTTGATCAAAATTGAAAAGTCTTTACATGACCAAGTTATTAGCAAATCAGCTACATCGTAAGAAGAGATAATATATTTTCAGTATGACATCTGGTAAGTCACTCGAAGATCATACAGATGTATATAATAAATTGGTAGTGGATCTTGATGATATAGATGTAAATGTAGAAGAAGTTCAAGTTATCATTTTCTTAACATTGTTACCTCATTCATATGAGCATTTTATGGATAAACTCATGCATGGAAAATTAAACTCTTTCCATGGATAAGTATCTGGCCGTCTAAACTCAAAAGGATTAAAGAATAGATCAAATGTTAGGGATGAGGCTCGTGATAGTTTGTTTGTGAGAGGAAGGTCAAAATAGAGATCACCTCAAGTCCAAGGTTGCTTTATTAGCTAGATCTAAGAATAAATTCAGTATGAGATGTCTCGTATCTGTTTTCGAGAAATGTTTAAAAAGGGCTTCCTAGAAAGAAAGAAGAAAAAAAGTGACTTGAATTCATCAAAAACTCAAGGGAAATCTTTACTTGTTGTGTCTATTGATGGAAATGAAAGTGCAAATGTTCTGGTAGTCTCAAGTGACATTGCTAATAGTGAATGGCTTTTAGACTCTAGATGATATTTCACATGACACCACATAGAGAGATGTTTAAAGAGATTAAGATGGAGAAGATGGGTGTTGTCCAATTTGGGGATGATATGCCTTGTTAGATTAAAGGGCATAGGTTAGTGACCCTTAAGTTGGATAATCGTATGAAGATGGATTTAGCTAATGCCAGATACATTCGTAAATTAATTTTGAATTTGATCTCACTAGGTGTCTTTAAGAAGGCTCATTAGTTTGAAGAATGGTAAGGAAAGGGTTATTAAAGGCTCAATGGTGTTATTATTAGGAACTAGAAAGATAACAACATTAATATTCTAGTTAGTAGGTAGATTTGCCCAAGGATTAGCAGCTGTGGTGAATGAATAAAAGATTGATCATGCTATGTTATGGCATCAAAGGTTAGGTCATATTAGTGATCAAGGTTTGGCTAAGTTAAGGAAGCAACAAGTGTTAGGGAACGTGAGATTAGTTTTGTGATCTTTGTCTTTTAAGAAATGCACATAAGGTTAGATTTAGCAAGAGTAAACATAATACTAAATGAATATTAGATTATGTAAACTCAGATTTATGTGGCCTACTAAAACTATTTCCCCAGGTAGAGCTAGGTACTTAAAACTTTAATAAATGATTGTTCAAGAAGGTTTTAGGTATTTGTTTAATAACAATAACTCTAAAGCTTTTGAAAGATTCAAAGAGTGAAATATTTTAGTTGAAATTCAAACAGGTTGCAAGGTTAAAAGGTTAAGAATAGATAATGGTCTTGAATTTTATAGTAGAAAATTTAGTCAATACTTTAGAAATAATGGAAATACCAGGTGTTTGACTATTCCAGGGATCCCATAGCAGAACTAATTAATAGAAAGAATAAACATAACTCTTATGGATAACGTTCGATGCATATTAATAAACTTAGGATTACAAAATAAATTTAAGACTGAAGTGTTACTAATGCTGTAAATTTGGTGAATAGGAGTTCTTTATCAACTATTAACATGATAACTCCTATAGAGAAATGGTTAACCACAAAGACAGACTATAGTAATCTAAAAGTTTTTAGATCCTTTCTTATGCTTATGTTAGTAAATGTAAATTGGATCCCAACGCATAAAAGTGCGTATTTTGGAGCTACCTTGAAGGTGTAAAGAGGTATAGATTATGGAGACTAGATTATATGAGTCACAAAGTAATTGTAAGCAGGGATATGGTCTTTTCAAAAGGTGTTATGTATAGAAATGTAGTTAGAAACTCAAGTGATGAGTAGAATAATGCTCAGGGCATAGACTTTGAGATGGAGCCAATTGCAATTACAAGTGTATCCACTTCTTCACTATCTATAAGGAATTCTATGAGCAACACAGATTAGTACAATATTTCTAGAGACAGACCTAGGAGATAAGTTATACCACCTGCTAGGTATTGAGATTGGGAAAATATTTTTATGTTCATGACTGGTGCATAAGAAAGCACATAAAGTGCCTTTAACCTTTAATTAGGTAGTGTGATAAGTTGATAAAGAAAGCTAGGTCAAAGCCAAGGGAAAATAGATGAGTTCTTTACATAAGAAGAAGACTTGGGTTCTTCTTGAGTTATTGACGCTTCTAAGAATTCGAAACTTGTAGGTTGTAAGTAGATTTTCAAGATAGGGTATATAAGGTGCAAAAGATCTTAGATATAAAGCTGGGTTGGTGGCCAGATGGTTTACTCAAAGAATTGCTCTTAAGTATAATAAAATCTTCTCAGAATCAGTAAAACACATGTAAGGTTTTATTGCTTCCAAAGATATTGAGCTTGAACAATTGGATATTAAATAGTCCTTCTACTTGAAAATCTTGAACAACAGGTTTATATGAATCAACCATTAGATTTTGAAGTCCAGGATCGAGAGGATAAAATTGGTGTTAGGGATAGAACTCATGTATAGGTTTAGATGATGAATCAATATTGTAATCACTTATGTAATCATGATTTTTGATGAGATAATATGAATGACTTTGATTATATTTGTGTTTATTGATTGATTAATATTTGTATTGCATTTCATAATATATGTTTATATATATATATATATATATATATATATATATATATATATATATATATATATATGATATGAGGTACTGAATATATATGTGTGAATGTGTGCAGAAAACATTAAACTGTGTCAATTTGGAAAATTGACTGTTGGAACAACTGCGGACGAAGAAAATGTTCTTCCGTAGATGTTCTCAGGAACATAACTGAAGTATACATCCGTGGATCTCCTGCAGAAGAACAACTTTAGCTGAACAAGAAAAGAACAAGCTACTGTAACGATTGTTGCGGAAGACAAGAACTCCTGCGGAAGCACAAGAACAAGTACAGTGTAACATTTGCTGCGGAAGACAGACTACCTGCGGAAGAGTAAATTCCTGTGGAAGAGTAAATTCTTGCGGAAGAGCAAATTGCTGCGGAAGACCAACTAACCCAGAAGTCAACATAAAGTCAACAAGTCAACGTGGCAGAACAACAACAACATTAATGACGATTGAAGACGTATTATTCAATTGGATATTCCACGTCACATCAACAATACTTATCATTAATAGAATCATTGTAAATCACGAATTCCTAAGCCGATAAATATGGCGAAGATTCGGATAATGATGATTAGCTTAATTATAGCAACAAAATAGCTAGCAATATAACAGTATTAGATCTCTATAAATAGATACAAGATCATCAACAGATGTAATCAATAAATCAGAAAAACAGTTAAATCATTAGAATCAACAATATCTGAAGCATTGTATCAGCAATATCAATAGCATCAAGAAATCATTACGTTCAACGTTCTTGAGTATTCACGGTTTGATTATTTTATTTGTTTGGTTGATTGATCTTTATTATTATTAATACATTAAACACCAAGTATTGATAATTCCACGATCAATACATGTTCAAATCAATTCTGATAATTCCTGAACAATCCTTGGATTCACAGGTGGTATCAGAGCTTGGTGCTCATTGATTTATATCAATTGACCTATCAGCTTTGATTAAGTTTAATCGAATTCTGTTTTAATACAAAAACCTCTGTTTTTCAAAATTAACTATCATGAGTAACTCAGTTGTTGGTGCTTATCAACCTCCTAAACTGGAAAAGAAATCTGATTTTAAAACCTGGAAAATCCGGTTCAGGAATCATGTTAATTATACGGATTCTGACTTATGGGCTTCGATTACCGAAGGACCTTATATTCCACTTGCCTTAGGAGCAGATTATAAGGATAATAATCAGCCTATTAGTTTAAAGAATCTATCACCTGAGGATTCCAAGAGAGTCAAGATTGACATCAAAGCCTATAGTATGCATACTATGGTTTTGCCTGAAGAACTCTTGATCAGGTGTGAATCATACAAAACTACTAACTCGTTATGGAAAATCCTGCACACTCTGTGTGAAGGCAGTGACGAGATTAGAAGTATCAAAAGGACTCTCTCCTTGCATAATATGAAACCTTCCATCATATTCCGGGAGAGTCAGTCCCTCAACAATTGCATAGATTTATGCAACTTGTTACAGAAATGAATATTCTTGAACTTAAGTCAGCAATGAGGAATTAAATAAAAAGATGCTTCATTCATTACTAGAAAACTGGACACAGAATGTGTCCATGTTTAAAAATACTATTGATCTGAAAGCAATAGGACTAGATACACTAGTAGCTAAGGTAGAAGCGTTGGAGCTAGATGAAAAGACCAGAAACAAAATTTTGAAAGCACCTATAGCTCCTTATCAATTCAAAGAGCTGAAGAATACTGGGAGGGCATTCATCTACAATGAAGGTGAAGGCAGCTCAAGTGATGAAAGTGAACCAGAAGAAGAAACAAGTTTCTATGCAGCAAAGCCTTCAAAATCAAGATCTCAAAGCAAGCGGAACAAAAAGGAAAAAGGCAAGGCTGAAGAATCCAAAAGCAAGAAGATCATCAATCAAGCAAAACCAATTACTGTGGTTCTAGAATCTGAAGAACAGAAAGCCGCCTTTACAGCTTTTAGTTCAAGTTTTCAGGCATATCTAGGAAGCACCTTGACTCCTGCTCATTTGTGTCAACAAGATCTAGAAGAACTTCATCCTGATGAAGTAGAAGAGATGGATCTGCAATGGTAAATGGCAATGATTGCCTATAGAGCTAAGATGTATATGAAAAGAAACAAAGGACTATCTGTTGGAAGCAGAACAACAAAACTAGGGTAGATAAGTCCAAAGTAAGATGCTTTAAATGCAATTGTTTGGACACTTTTCAAGGGAGTGCAATAACAGCCAACCACAGTCAACTGACTCAAGATAGCCTAGTCAAAGGAGTATCACACAACCACTACTAACCAATGCATACCCACCAAACAATACAACAGGTATCTCTAACACTAAAGAAACTAGTTTAATTATTTTACAGGATGGTACTTGTGATTGGAGCATGTATGAGAAGGAAGTACTTGCTGAAAACCAAGCTTTGATGGCCAATATGGAAAACAAAGTCCCTCCAATGGCCACTGAGGTAAGAGAAAGGTTGTGTTCCCCTTCTTGCATAGATGAAGTAGAAAGATATAGAACACATGCTCAACAATTAGCTGATAAAGTAAAAGAAACCTTACTCTTAAATGAATCTCATGTTAGAGAACACAAACTTTATCAAGTCAAAATTAATTCTTTACAAAAGGATTTAGATAAACTTGTATCTGAAAATTACAATCTAAAAGCACAAGTTGAGCATCTAACTACATCTTTAACCAAATCTATATCAGAACATGCATCTACTGAGGTGAAACTGCAAAAATTCCAATTGTCATCACAACAGTATGAGAAAACTGTTAAACTCTCATATTGAGTCTAAGAACAAGTCAGGATTGGGATTTCATGTAGTTGCACCACCAGTTACCAGCAATTATATTCCTTTACCTGAATCAATGACCAACAGTTTATCTAATCACTTCATACCTGAGTCATCAGATAAACTTAATAATACTGAGTCATCTGAATCTAGTTCATCAGACTCCGAGCTGTCTGAATTTGATTATGACAACTGTGATGACTTAGATGTAGAGGATGAGACTAATAATGCTGGGTTGGATAAGGATAAAACTGTGTTAAAAGAATACTCAATTCCAAAGGTACTAAATGAACTTAACTACCCTATCCACCAACACAAAGAAATCTGCTAACGACAATCCATACAAGAATTGAGCAATTAAATGAAGGCATACATACATTCAATAAATTAAATAAAGAAAAGTCAGCAAAAAGAGGATCAGGAGAAAAGAACATAACTTCCGCAGATCATCTGCGGAAGAAATCAGAACAAACCAAGAAAAAGGTCACAAAAGATACAACACAAGAATCTTTTGATATCATGTCTGGAAGAGGAAAAGACTCATCAGCAGATAAAATTGATAAGGAATTAAAGAAGCAAAACTGATGAGCAAGAAGAAGACAAAGAAAAGGAATGAATCTGAACGTGAAGATGAAGTTTACTGTAAATGGTGTGACATGCACAACCACAGCACAGAAGAATGCTACTTCAGCAGCTATTGCTCAATATGCAACATGAATAATCACATGACTTCAGATTGTTACTTCAACAAATATTATGCAATATGCAACAAAAACAACCATACTACAAAGGAATGATACTTCAAGAAGAAGAACAAAACAAAGATCATCAAGACAAAGAATTAAATAACTCTGAGTCAGACTCATAATCTTCTGAAGATGATAGAGATTCAAACCAAAAGAAACAATAACAAAAACAGAAAGCTACAAAGAAAAACAACAAAATTGCTGAGGTGAAATTAAAGAGAAGGAGAAATCACATGTGCAAAAGAATGCACCACACAAAAGGTAGCACTGAGGAAGAAAACAACTTCTTTGATCACTTTGAAAAAGGCAATGATGTGCCTAAGTCCAAAGCAAAGGATGCAGAAACATTTTCTGGAAATTCCTCATCATCCACATCAAAGAAGAAGTCTCAAACAAAATGACTAAACCAAGTTAGTATGAATCAAGAAGACATCACCTCAACCTCATGAACCAATCCATCCTCACCCAAAACTAAACATACTGATTAATGACGTTAAAGTTAATCTAAAATCTTCAAGTCTTACTCATGAGAATGTTGATATATGGATAACAATGTCAAGCCCAAGACCAGCAAGGCTTGGGCTCCTAAGTCTAACTAAGTTCATTTTGTACAGGAACATCCAAGGAGGGCTAACAACAAGTGGTATGTTGACAGTGGCTGTTCCAGACATATGACAGGAGACTGCACCCTCTTGCAGGATTTCAAACATAAGAATGCTTCATATGTAGCATTTGGTGGGGATAAGAAGGGATGTAAAATTACTGGTGAAGGAATGGTAACAAATGGAGTTTTAAAGTTTGAAAAAGTTAACTTTTGTGAAAACTTACAATTTAACTTACTTAGTGTATCATAAATATGTTAAAGAACATTTTGGGCAGAAGCTGTGAACACAGCCTGCAATGTTCAAAACAGAACTTTGATTGTCAAAGAACATAACAAAACACCCAATGTACTTTTGTTTAAAAGAAAACCTTTTATAGGATATCTTAAAGCTTTTGGGTGTCATGTATCTGTATTAAACATAAAAGAACAGTTAGGAAAATTTACTGAAAAAGCCTATGATGGTTTCTTTATTGGTTACTCATCAACATCTAAATCATATAGAGTCTACATTCCACATGATAACATAGTGGAAGAAACTCCTAATTTATCCTTTGATGAATCCCTATTCCCACGGTCTGTGAAAGGATCATCTTGGCTGTTTAATATAGATGCATTAACTAACTCATTTAACTCAGATTATCTTAATGTGACAGGTGCTACGGATACATGTTACCCCTATGTTCCTCTAAATATGGGTGTACCATTTACAGCTGATCCACCGAGAGCCATTACTCCAAAAAACCAAAGTGATAATGATCCTAGTACATCAGCACAAACATACAAAGATGGTTCAGATGATTTTACTCCATGCACATCAGCAGCAATACCCTCTACTTCCGTAGATGTCTCTACTTCCGTAGATGTCTCTACTTCCGTAGATGTCCCTACTGCAGATGTTGAACCGAGACCCCTAAAAATCTAACCATATCAGAAAATCATCCCACACCATTGTCATATAAAGATATGCCTTGGACAGAGACCATAGCTGATCAAGTACCTGCTACGGAAGACATGCCCACTACCCCGGATGACATACATGTTCCTGCGGAAGCTCAGTAAGCTGCACCAGAAAATGAGATGGACTATTTTGTTGACTCTCCATCATAACTACCCTCATCTCCAACAACCAACATCACAATCCTGGATTCATCCATCCAAGTTAATGATATACCAACACTTAGAACACATAAGTATCACCCAATTGATAACATGATAGGTGACCTCAACAGCAGAACTACCAGAAGACAAGGGGGAGCTACAAACACTTGTCTATTCTCCTGTTTTCTATCTCAAGTAGTTCCACCCAACATCACAGAAGCCTTAAAAGATAACAGCTGGATGATGCAATCCAAGAAGAACTGCAGCAGCTCAGAAAACAAAAGGTGTGAAACCTAGTTGAAATCCCTGAAGGCCAATATCCTCTTGGCACAAGGTGGTTACTCAAAAACAATCTAGATGATAGGGGAATAATAATCAGAAACAAGGCAAGACTGATAGCACAAGGATACACCCAAGAGGAAGGCATAGACTATGATGAAGTCTTTGCACCAGTAGCTCGGATTGAAGCAATCAGAGTCTTCCTAGCCTATGCCTCATATAAGAGATTCACTGTGTATCAAATGGATGTTAAGTGTGCTTTCCTCTATGGGAAATTGATGAAGATGTTTATGTAGCTCAACCACCAGGATTTGAGGATCCTGACTATCCTCATAGAGTATATAAGCTTGACAAAGCCTTATATGGCCTACATCAAGCACCTAGAAAATGGTATGAGACCTTATCCAAGTTCCTTCTAAAACATGGATATAAGAGAGTAACTATTGATCAAACTCTTTTCTTAAAAACAAAACATCAGGATCTATTAGTGGTTCAATATATGTAGATGGCATCATATTGGATCAACTAACAAGAAACTATGTGAAGAGTTTGATCATTAATGCAATCTGAGTTTCAGATGAGTTCAATGGGAGAGCTAACCTTCTTCCTGGGATTACAAGTTCATCAGAAACCAGATGGGATATTCATCAATCAAGAGAAGTATGTGTTGCAAACCTTGAAGAAAAACCACCTAGCAGATGATTCCTCATGCAAAACACCAGCATCCACCATAGACAAAATCACTCCAGATCCAACAGGGAAGTCTATTGATCAAAGATTATATAGTTCTATGATAAGTTCTTTAATGTATCTAACTGCTAGTAGGCCTGATATAATGTATGTTGTTTGTGTGTGTGCTAGGTATCAAGCAGATCCAAAAGAGTCTCATCTAAATGCAGTTAAAAGAATCTTTAGATACCTCAAAGGCAAACCTGCCCTAGGGTTATGGTATCCTAAAGAGGGAGACTTTAAACTGTATTCATATTCAGACAGTGATTATGGAGGCTGCAATAATAATAGAAAATCCACAACTGGTGGATGTTATTTTATAGGATCAAGAGTTGTGTTATGGCAGTGCAAAAAGCAGACAAATGTCTCAGTATCCATAGCAGAGGCTGAGTACATAGCTGCTTCAGCTGGCTGCTCTCAGGTTCTTTGGTTACAAAACCAATTACTTGATTATGGTTACAATTTTCTTCAAACTCCTATACATATTGACAACTCAGTTGCTATGTTTATAACTGCTAATCCGATACAACATAGTAAAACTAAGCACATAGAAATTAGATATCATTTTCTAAGAGACTGCTCAGAAAAAGGTCTAATTAAGTTGGTCAAGTAGATATAATAAATCAGCTTGCTGATTTATTCTCTAAGGCATTTGATTCTGTCAGATTTAACTTCTTAATAGAATCATTAGGCATGATCAACTTAGAATAAGTTCATCATATCAACAATAGACATAGGTGTGTACTAACTGTGAACATATGAGACCACTTATGTAAGGCACATATATACTAAGGACATGATAGTATGGTATAATTGACATATATCCTGCTTTCAAATTAACAACTATCTACTAATCCGATGTGTTGGATATGTGAATAGGTTCATCTTAAGTGGAAAATCAGGTATGACATGCTCAACTTAAATTTCAGATGACTTCTTATGACAAAGTCATTGTGAGGTGTATATTAAGTAAGTCTAATCCGGATGTGCAAAATTCATTACCCATGCACACTTACTATGTTGTAACACCTTATAACCTCTATCTTTGCTCATCTTGACTCTCTGTTTTGCGTAAGCAAAGACCTGAGTCATGGGTCACCTCTGTTTTTACGTGAGTAAAGACCTGGTGACCTGATGCAAATCATAAAACTCCAAACAGGAGCTGCTCTCAATGAGCATGAATAAACTATCAGCATTAATAAGATTTCAAAGAAATCTTAAGATAGAGCTTATAATATACGGAACATGGGTCAAGTGTGATAACATGATGGATTGGGCAGTTTCTAGAACGGACACACTTTCATAACATCTTGCATGATGCACTCATCTCTGTTCATAACAAAACTAACCACAACATGATAATAAGCAAGACATACTCGACATACACTATTGTTTGAACTTCCACGGATCACAAATATTTGCAATGTGCACTAGATCAAGTAGTTAACAAACCTAACAATAATCTGCAGGAGTGTGTTAGTGTCATAGTATGATCCTTCAGCCTATCAAACAAGTGCCTGTGCATATGCTTCTCTCTTTTATATATTTAGTCTGTTAGTCAATGTAACAGTTCACATGAACTTCTCTTATTAAATTTTTGATAAATTCTTAAGTTTCTGATTCAATTAAATGAAGGCATACATAAATTTAAGAATTGAGCAATTAAATGAAGGCATACATACATTCAATAAATTAAATAAAGAAAACTCAGCAAAAAAAGGATCAGGAGAAAAGAACATAACTTCCGCAGATCATCTGCGGAAGAAATCAGAATAGACAAAGAAAAAGGTCACAAAAGATACAACACAAGAATCTTTTGATATCATGTCCGGAAGAGGAAAAGACTCATCAGCAAATAAAATTGATAAGGAATTAAAGAAGCAAAAACTAATGAGCAAGAAGAAGGCAAAGAAAAGGAATGAATCTGAACGTGAATATGAAGTTTACTGTAAATGGTGTGACATGCACAACCACAGCACAGAAGAATGCTACTTCCGCAGCTATTGCTCAATATGCAACATGAACAATCACATGACTTCAGATTGTTACTTCAACAAATATTATGCAATATGCAACAAAAACAACCATACTACAAAGGAATGATACTTCAATAAGAAGAACAAAACAAAGATCATCAAGACAAAGAAATTAAATAACTCTGAGTCAGACTCATAATCTTCTGAAGATGATAGAGATTCAAACCAAAAGAAACAACAATAAAAACAGAAAGCTACTAAGAAAAACAACAAAATTGCTGAGGTGAAATTAAAGAAGAAGGAGAAATCACATGTGCAAAAGAATGCACAACACAAAAAGGTAGCACTTGAGGAAGAAAACAACTTCTTTGATCACTTTGAAAAAGGCAATGATGTGCCTAAGTCCAAAGCAAAGGATGCAGAAACATTTTCTGGCAATTCATCATCATCCACATCAAAGAAGAAGTCTCAAACAAAAATGACTAACCAAGTTAGTATGAATCAAGAAGACATCACCTCAACCTTGTCAACCAATCCATCCTCACCCAAAACTAAACATAATGAATTAATTGACGTTAAAGTTAATCTAAAATCTTCAAGTCTTACTCATGAGAATGTCAATATATTAGATAACAATGTCAAGCCCAAGACCAGCAAGGCTTGGGCTCCTATGTCTAACTAAGTTCATTTTTGTATAGGAACATCCAAGGAGGGCTGACAACAAGTGGTATGTTGACAGTGGCTATTCCAGACATATGATAGGAGACTGCACCCTCTTACAGGATTTCAAACATAAGAATGCTTCATATGTAGCATTTGGTGGGGATAAGAAGGGAGGTAAAATTACTGGTGAAGGAATGGTAACAAATGGAGTTTTAAAGTTTGAAAAAGTTAACTTTTGTGAAAACTTACAGTTTAACTTACTTAGTGTATCACAAATATGTGACCAACACTATACTACTTTCTTTGATAACTCTGATTGCTACATTCTTAAGCTAGGTTTCAGAATTCCAGAAGACTGGATCTTCTTAAAGCATCAAGAAAAGGTAACACCAATGTGTTGGATATGAACAACACCGCACTAACAAGCAAAGAAACATGCCTGATATCTAAATCATCAGAAGATGAAGCACAACTCTGGCACAGAAGGATGGCTCATTCCAACATGAAGAACATGAATAAATTGGTGAAAAATGACTTAGTCATTGGTGTTCCAAAGAAAGAATTTTACTGTTCTACTCACTGTTTATCATGCTATAAAGGAAACAACATAAAGTATCACATAAGTCAAAAACAATTAACACAAACACAACACCTCTAAAGTTACTGCATATGGATCTTTTGGTCCAACCAATGTGTTAAGCATTGGCAAAAGGCAGTATATTTGGTGATTGTTGATGATTTCACTAGATTTACTTGGGTATTTTCTTAAAACATAAAAGTGAAACATCAGAAATTTTAATGGGTTCATCACTAAGATAGAAAATCAACTTGATCTAAGAATCAAGATACTGAGAAGTGATAATGGAACTGAATTTGTTAATTATGTATTAGATTCATTTTGCAGGGATAAAGGCATAGCCAGGCAATTCAGTGCCCCCAAGAACTCCACAACAGAATGGAGTTGCTGAAAGAAGAAATAAAACACTCATTGAAGCAGCAAGAACAATGCTGGCTAACTCACATTTGCCAATAACATTTTGGGCAGAAGCTGTGAACACAGCCTGCAATGTTCAAAACAGAACTTTGATTGTCAAAGAACATAACAAAACACCCTATGTACTTCTGTTTAAAAGAAAACCTTTTATAGGATATCTTAAAGCTTTTGGGTGTCATGTATCTGTATTAAACATAAAAGAACAGTTAGGAAAATTTGCTGAAAAGCCTATGATGGTTTCTTTGTTGGTTACTCATCAACATCTAAATCATATAGAGTCTACATTCCACATGATAACATAGTGGAAGAAACTCCTAATGTATCCTTTGATGAATCCCTATTCCCATGGTCTGTGAAAGGATCATCTTGGCTATTTAATATAGATGCATTAACTAACTCATTTAACTCTGATTATCTTAATGTGACAAGTGCTGCGGATACATGTTACCCCTATGTTCCTCCAAATATGGGTGTACCATTTACAGCTGATCCACCGAGAGCCATTACTCCAGAAAACCAAAGTGATAATGATCCTAGTACATCAGCACAAACACACAAAGATGGTTCAGATGATTTTACTCCATGCACATCAGCAGCAATACCCTCTACTTCCGTAGATGTCTCTACTTTCGTAGATGTCCCTACTGCAGATGTTGAACCGAGACCCCTCAAAAATCAAACCATATCAGAAAATCATCCCACACCATTGTCACATAAAGATATGCCTTGGACAGAGACCATAGCTGATCAAGTACCAGCTATGAAAGACATGCCCACTACCCCGGATGACATACATGTTCCTGCGGAAGCTCAGCAAGCTGGACCAGAAAATGAGATGGACTATTTTGTTGACTCTCCATCATAACTACCCTCATCTCCAACAACCAACATCATAAACCTGGATTCATCCATCCAAGTTAATGATATACCAACAGTTAGAACACATAAGTATCACCCAATTGATAACATGATAGGTGACCTCAATAGCAGAACTACCAGAAGACAAGGGGGAGCTGCAAACACTTGTCTGTTCTCCTGTTTTCTATCTCAAGTAGTTCCACCAAACATCACAGAAGCCTTAAAAGATAACAGCTGGATTGATGCAATGCAAGAAGAACTGCAGCAGTTCAGAAAACAAAAGGTGTGGAAACTAGTTGAACTCCCTGAAGGACTATATCCTATTGGCACAAGGTGGTTATTCAAAAACAAGCTAGATGATAGGGGAATAATATTCTGAAACAAAGCAAGACTAATTGATTAAGGCTACACATAAGAGGAAGGCAAAGGCTATGATGAAGTCTTTGCACCAGTTGCAAGGATTGAGGCAATTAGAGTGTTCTTGGCATATGCATCATATAAGAAGTTCACAGTTTATCAAATGGATGTAAAGTGTGCTTTCTTATATGGTAAAATTGATGAAGAGGTCTATGTGTCTCAACCACCAGGATTTGAAGATCCTGATCACCCTTACAGGGTGTACAAGCTTGACAAAGCTCTATATGGCCTTCATCAAGCACTAAGAAAATGGTATGAAACACTGTCCAAGTTTATTCTAAGACATGGATACAAGATAGGAACAATTGACCAGACACTCTTCCTCAAACATGAACATCAAGATCTCTTAGTTGTTCAAATATATGTTGATGACATATATTTGGATCAACAAACAAGAGACTTTGTGAATAGTTTGAAGCCTTAATGCAATCTGAGTTTTAGATGAGTTCAATGGGAGAATTAACTTTCTTCTTAGGATTACAAGTTCATCAGAAAACAGATGGCATCTTCATCAATCAAGATAAGTATATCCTTCAAACATTAAAGAAATATAACCTTGCAGACTGTACATCATGCAAAACACCAGCATCTATTATAGATAAAATTGTACCAGATCCAATAGGGAAGTCTATTGATCAAAGATTATATAGATCTATGATAGGATCCCTAATGTACTTAACTGCTAGTAGACCTGACATAATGTTTGCTGTGTGTGTGTGTGTGTGTTAGGTACAAGCAGATCCAAAAGAGTCTTATTTGAATGCAGTAAAGAGAATATTCAGATACCTCAAAGGGAAACCATCACTTGGACTATGGTATCCCAAAGAAGGAGACTTCAAGCTTTACTCCTATTCAGATAGTGACTACGGTGGATGCAACAACAATAGAAAGTCAACAACAGGAGGATGTCAATTCATAGGTCCAAGACTTGTGTCTTGGCAGTGCAAAAAGCAAACAAATGTTTCTGTATCCAGAGCAGAGGCTGAATACATAGCTGCTTTAGCTGGCTGCTCTCAGGTTCTTTGGTTGCAAAACCAATTACTTGATTATGGTTACAATTTTCTTCAAACTCCTATACATATTGACAACTCAGCTGCTATGTTTATAACTGCTAATCTGGTACAACATAGTAAAACTAAGCACATAGAAATTAGATATCATTTTCTAAGAGACTGCTCAGAAAAAGGTCTAATTAAGTTGGTCAAAGTAGATACAATAAATCAGCTTGCTAATTTATTCACTAAGGCATTTGATTCTGTCAGATTTAACTTCTTAATAGAATCATTAGGCATGATCAACTTAGAATAAGTTCATCATATCAACAATAGACATAGGTGTGTACTAACTGTGAACATATGAGACCACTTATGTAAGGCACAGATATACTAAGGACATGATAGTATGTTATAACATGACATATATCCTGCCTGCACCCAACCAACTATCTACTGATTGATGTATTGAATATGTGAATAGGTTCATACTGAGTGAAAAATAAGCTATGTCATGCTCAACATAAAGCCAAGATGACTTAGTATGGATAAGTCATTGTGAGGAGTTAACAAGTAAGACTCACCAGAAAGTCCACAACTCATCACTTATGCACACTTACTATGTTGTAACACCTTATAACCTCTATCTTTGAGCATCATGACCCTCTGTTTTGTGTAAGCAAAGACCTGGGTCAAAGGACACCTCTGTTTTACGTAAGTAAAGTCCTGCTGACCTGATGCTAATCATTAAAAGTTCCCAAAAGGAAGAAACTGCTCCCAAAAGAATCCTAAAGGATCAAATACATAGTATTCAAAGAGCATTCATAAAAGGCATTAATAAGATTTCAAAGAAATCTTAAGATAGAGCTTATAATCTACGAAACATGGTATGTGTGATAAAGTGATGAATTAATCACAATCTGGGAGACAGACTTTCATACACCTTGCATGATGCATTCATCCTTGTTTATCTTTAATTCTTACCAAAACATGATAACTAGCCGGACATGCCCAACATACACTCTAGGTTGAACTTCTGCGGATAACCATATCTGCAATTTGCACTAGATCTAGTAGGCTTTTCTCAACCAAACTAAGCAGGAATGTGTCTGATTTATAGTATGATCCTTAGATTCTCAACCAATTGCCTGCCATAGAACACTATACTCATGTGATTTTCAGTTGCACACTCACGGATCATGCGATCTTCGTATAAATTTTGATAAACTCATCCGTAGATGTTTAATCAAAAATTTAGGGGGAGTACTAACTGATCAATTAATTCCCTTAATCTGAGCAGTATAACTAATCAATTAATTCCCTTCGGAACAAAGGTGTAGGAAGACATGATCTTCTTCCGTAGATACAGTGAAATAAGTTCATCCGCAGATGTTTCTGCGGAAGACAGAATGGGTCCTCTTCCGTAGATAAAGTACGGAAGAAACAAAAACTATGAGTTTCGTGGATATTATACTTTGCTTAATTATATGATCAATAATTGCTATTAATGATTTATTAGGCATAGTTAATAACTGCGAAGGGGTAAAAGCAAAATGTAAATGGGTCCCACATGGTAGATAGCCTATTTGAAAAAGTATAAAAAGGTACTCCGACCATTGGCTTCTCTATTCACCCAAATTACCCTTAACCTAGAAATTCTGAGCCAAAAACCCCTTTTCAGCTGCATAGAAGTCAATCATTCAAACTCAAACCTCACATACATCATGGCAAACAGATTTGTAAGAGAACACAATGTCTGTGCGTTCTTAAACCCAGACATGGATGATGAGTGCAGAGACATTATACGATACTTGAGGAGAACACGACTCTTCTATGCACTAACGGCAGACCCACTCATCTATCTATCGCATATGACAGACTTTTGGAGCTCAGCTAGAGTAGAAGATGAAGGAGAAGGATCTATTATCACTGCCACCATTGGAAATCTACCACTGTGGGTAGATGAAGGCACAATACGAAGTGCATTAGAGTAGGGAGATGAAGAAGAAGGACATCTTGATGTATTTAACCATGAATACATTTAGAGGGTATTTGGGCTGATGGGGTATGACGGAGATTACAGGAATGGGGAGATAAAGAAAAGGTGACCATGCAAGCCATATCGCTTCCTATGCCACACTTATCTTAAATGCATCTCCAACCAAACGTCTGGGTTGGACAGATTTTCAAGGCATATCTCCTCTGGCATTATTGGGATATTTGAAGGGAGAAAGTACAACTATACCAGATACATCATGAATTGCCTCTGTGATCATATAAGGGTGGAGAAAGAGAACAAGATGTTCATGTTTCCAAGGTTCCTACAACTAATAATAAATGAACAATTTCCCAAGGTAGAGAAAGAAGGTGACATTTGTGTGCAAACACACCTTGGAAGATCCCTCCTTAATAAACTGAAAAGGCAGTATGAGGGAGGAGGTGTGGATATGTTTGCCCATGTCCTGGATGAGTCTGAGGACATACCACAAGAACTCATATGGAGTGAAGATCCTCACCACTAGAACACACCAGTTGAATCCCCTGTACACACTCAACCACCATCACCACCTGTTCACTTGATATCTCCCTCAAGTGAACACACACAACCCATCTCTCCTGACCACTCACAAACCACTATCAATACTGCTTCAACTGAAGTATTTGATGAGGAGGTGACTCAGCCAACAACCACATATCTTAGCCAAACTGAACCAATCTCATCCCCAACACCTACTGAGCCAATCTCTTCACTAACATCTTTAGAACCAACCACTTCCCCCACACCCACTAAACCAATTGACAACCCAGCACCAACAGAAGAACTTAATCTTGAAGAGGATGGTGATGAAGCTGTTAATGATGGAGATATAGAAGAAGTTTGTATTGATGAAGAAAAGAAAGATGAGGAAGTGATGCAAGAAGAGTTTATTGAAGCTTATCATGAGAATGACCTGAAGGATGAGGAGATAGATATGAGTAAGAGCTTATTAGTAGCAAAATATAACAACCTCATCCTAAAGGGAAACAAGAAGTTAGAAAAACTGAGAAGGATGAAGAAGGAATTGAAAGAGAAAGATAAATTGATATTAGAGAAAGATAAGATTATCATTCAACTGGAAAGTAGATTGAAGAGGCTGAGGGAAGATGCTGTGACCAACAATGAGGTAATTGATACACAGAATGATCTGATTGATGAGCAAGTAAAACTTCTAAAACAGAAAGATCATGAGGTCAGTGTACTAAAGAAGAAGTTGTCTGAAGCTAAACAGAATAAAGGTGAATCTACATTGATCACCTACAGCAGAAAAAGGAAATACTTAGGGAAGTCAGCTGATGCATCTGGAGAATCATCAAAGAAGACTAAATTAGATTCTCCAGAGCATCCAACCTCATTGAAGAAAGAAGAAGAAGAAAGTGACTCTGAGTGGGAAGAGCTGATCAAAGAAGAGTCTACAGAATCTAAACAAGAATAGCTACTGACCACTGATGACATAGTAGAAGAAAGCCTACAGTCATCTATGTTCATGCAACTAATCAATCATGGATTTCCATATGACTTGGTTGAGAAGATGAATATGGGAGAAATGGTTGAAGCTTTAAAAGAATTTGATGCTGCAAGACTGATGCTTCCAGTCTGTACTTATGAAACATTCTCCAAGTACAAAGCTATGGAGAAAATCAGGAAGGAATTGGGACACTGTGATACAGCCAAGCTTAAAAGATATAACATGGCATGCTGGTTACAAAGCCATAACTACCAGCCCCATGAGCTAACAGGAAGATCAGTTGGTGAACTCAGAGCAATGATGGATCATGTCATGAAAGTCAAGCTAGACACAGGAGTAAAATTCAGATCCAGAGCCCCCAATCCTGCTTATCAACAACAATCATCACAAACCCCTGCTAAGCCTACTGTGGTTCAAGGAAAAGACATACGTGAAGGAAAAGAACAATTGATCAGAGAGCCAAGAGATATAATTCCCAACAAGATATGGCCTCTTGGAACAGCTATGAGGGAGATCACCCAAGAACGACTAAGTCTGATTCAACTTTTTGATCAGATGACAACTCCAAGATCAGCTGAAGACAATTAGATTATTGCATGGAAGTATGATGGTGATAGGGATTGTGTAATGATCAAGAGGGCATCTGGCATGGTGCAATATTTTCAAAGACTAGAGAGCTTACTGTCACTGCCAGATGTAGACCTTCATACTTTACAACGCCTTCCCATCATTAAATATCCCATAAGTCCAAGGAGAAGAAATGTCTCTGGGATTGTGAACAGTCTGAAGAACAAGTTCAAGGGGGATATGATCAGGGAAGCTATGATGGATGATGCTGTGCACTTTAGAAGAAAGTCAAAGTCTCAGTCCAAGTCCAAATTGGTTGATGATGAATTCTTGAAAAGGATTGAAGCTGAAGATAGATTTGTTACATCAATCAAAACAATAGATGGCAATCAGTTCACATGCCCCATTACTGACTGGGGGTATGTTGAAAGGAATAAAGAACTGGTGCTGCTAAGGAATGATTCTGCTAAGAAGTCAACAAGCATAAGACTTTTTGACCCTGTAGAACTGAAGTTGTTGCACCCAAGCTATACCTCTTATCTTCATGATAAAAACTTTCCAAGGCTACAAGATTCAACTGCTCAAAATGACTTGTGCTTCTATGTACACCTTATTCAAGTCATTGACAAATTGCATGCCAAGGCGCACAAGAGGAGGAAGTTTGAAGCTGGGAAGCTGATTAGGTCAGAGATAAAGCCTATAACAGAATTAAGAATTTCAGAACAGGACGAATTAGAGGTGGTGTCAAATAATAGTATTGTTGCAACACTTACCACTGAAGAGGATGTCCTGGGTATGAAATACAAAACACTGAAGAGGATGAATAGAAGACAGATAAAGTATCAGTATGAAGATCAGAAGACGACTGGATTACTTTAAGTCTAAGATTTTGGCTAGAGTACAAGAACTCAGAGTCTTAAACCTATGATTACTAGAGTCTAAACCTAAGGGGGAGTATTGTTAGGGATATAACTCATGTATAGGTTTAGATGATGAATCAATATTGTAATCACTTATGTAATCATGATTTTTGATGAGATAATATGACTGACTTTGATTATATTTGTGTTTATTGATGATTAATATTTGCATTACATTTCATAAAATATGTTATATATATATATGATATGAGGTACTGAATATATATGTGTGAATGTGTGTAGAAAACATTAAACTGTGTCAATTTGGAAAATTGACTAAGTATTGGAACAACTGCGGACGAAGAAAATGTTATTTCGTAGATGTTCTCAACTGAAGAGTGTACATCCGTGGATCTCCTGCGGAAGAAAAACTTCAGCTGAACAAGAAAGAACAAGTGAAGCAACTGAAGGAGGGATTGCTGCGGAAGACAAGAACTCCAGCGGAAGCACAAGAACAAGAACAATTGCTGCGGAAGACTAAATTCCTGCGGAAGAGTAAATTCCTGCAGAAGATCAATTAACTCAGAAGTGAACATCAAGTCAACAAGTCATCGTGGCAGAACAACAACAACATTAATGACGATGGAAGACATATTATTCAAGCAAATATTGCACGTCACATCAATAACTTTATTCATATTAGATTCGTTGTAAATCTCAAATTCCTAAGCCGATAAACATGGCAAGGATTTGGATAAGTTTGATTAGCTTAATTATAGCAAGAAAATAGCTAGCGATAGAACAGAATTAGATCTCTATATATATGAGATCAACAACATAGATCAAAGATAACAATAATTGAGAATCATTAGAATCATTAATGATCATTATCTAAATCATTGTACTCAAGATCAGCAACCTCAATAGCAACAAGAAAGCATTCAATCAACGTTCTTGAGTTCTCTCGGTTTGATTATTCTTATTTTATTTGTTTGATTGATTGATTTTATTATTATTAATAGATTAAACACCAAGTATTGATAATTCTGTGATCAATACTTATTCAAATCAATTCTGATAATTCCTGAACGATCCTAGGATTCACAGGTCTTAAACCCATGATGCCCCTTTTTAGAATTGGGGTGATATTTGCTTGAATAATAGGAAGAAAGACATTATAATTTCCGTAGATGTAATCTCCGTAGATAACCATACTTTGCTTTACTTTATTAATTGCTTGGATAATAATTGATCTTTGCCTTATTAATTGTTTAATCATTAAATGCATAGGTATTAATTGTCCATAGTTTTAATAGGCATAGTTAATACTTTGAGGGGTAAAGTGTAAAACCGAGGAGAGATTGAAGACGTATTATTCAAGCTGATATTCCACGTCACATCAACAATACTTATCATTAATAGAATCATTGTAAATCACGAATTCCTAAGCCGATAAATATGGTGAAGATTTGGATAATGATGATTAGCTTAATTATAGCAACAAAATAGCTAGCAATATAACAACATTAGATCTCTATAAATAGATACGAGATCATCAACAGATGTAATCAAAAAATCAGAAAAACAGTTAAATCATTAGAATCAACAATATCTGAAGCATTGTATCAGCAATATCAATAGCATCAAGAAAGCATTACGTTCAACGTTCTTGAGTATTCACGGTTTGATTATTTTATTTGTTTGGTTGATTGATCTTTATTATTATTAATACATTAAACATCAAGTATTGATAATTCCGCGATCAATACTTGTTCGAATCAATTCTGATAATTCCTGAACGATCCAAGGATTCACAGGTGGTATCAGAGCCTGGTGCTCATTGATTTATATCAATTGACCTATCAACTTTGATTAAGTTTAATCGAATTCTGTTTTAAAACAAAAACCTCTGTTTTTCAAAATTAACTATCATGAGTAACTCAGTTGTTGGTGCTTATCAACCTCCTAAACTGGAAAACAAATATGATTTTAAAACCTAGAAAATTCGGTTCAGGAATCATGTTAATTATACAGATTCTGACTTATGGGCTTCGATTACCGAAGGACCTTATATTTCACCTGCCTTAGGAGCGGATTATAAGGATAATAATCAGCCTATTAGTTTAAAGAATCTATCACCTGAGGATTCTAAGAGAGTCAAGATTGACATCAAAGCCTATAGTATGCTTACTATTGCTTTGCCTGAAGAACTCTTAATCAGGTGTGAATCACACAAAACTGCTAACTCGTTATGGAAAATCCTATAGACTCTGTGTGAAGGCAGTGACGAGATTAGAAGTATCAAAAAGGACACTCTCCGTGCACAATATGAAACCTTCCATCATATTCCGGGAGAGTCAGTCCCTCAACAATTGCATAGATTTATGCAACTTGTTACAGAAATGAATATTCTTGAACTTAAGTATAGCAATGAGGAATTAAACAAAAAGGTGCTTCATTCATTACCAGAAAACTAGACACAGACTGTGTCCATGTTTAAAAATACTATTGATCTGAAAGCAATAGGACTAGATACACTAGTAGCTAAGGTAGAAGCGTTGGAGCTAGATGAAAAGACCAGAAACAAAAGTTTGAAAGCACCTATAGCTCCTTATCAATTCAAAGAGCTGAAGAATACTGGGAGTGCATTCATCTGCAATGAAGGTGAAGGCAACTCAAGTGATGAAAGTGAACCAGAAGAAGAAACAAGTTTCTATGCAGCAAAGCCTTCAAAATCAAGATCTCAAAGCAAGCAGAACAAAAAGGAAAAAGGCAAGGCTGAAAATCCAAAAGCAAGCAGATCATCAATCAAGCGGAACCAATTACGGTGGTTCTAGAATCAGAAGAACAGAAAGCTGCCTTTGCAGGTTTCAGTTCAAGTTTTCAGGCATATCTAGGAAGCACCTTGACTCCTGCTCATTTGTATCAACAAGATCTAGAAGAACTTCATCCTGATGAAGTAGAAGAGATGGATCTGCAATGGCAAATGGCAATGATTGCCTATAGAGCTAAGATGTATATGAAAAGAAACAAAGGACTATCTGTTGGAAGCAGAACAACAAAACTTGGGGTAGATAAGTCCAAAGTAAGATGCTTTAAATGCAATTTGTTTGGACAGTTTTCAAGGGAGTGCAATAACAGCCAACCACAGTCAACTGACTCAAGACATCCTAGTCAAAGGAGTATCACACAACCACTATTAACCAATGCATCCCCACCAAACAATACAACAGGTATCTCTAACACTAAAGAAACTGGTTTAATTATTTTGCAGGATGGTACTTGTGATTGGAGCATGTATGAGAAGGAAGTACTTGCTGAAAACCAAGCTTTGATGGCCAATATGGAAAACAAAGTCCCTCCAATGGCCACTGAGGTAAGAGAAAGGTTGTGTTCCCCTTCTTGCATAGATGAAGTAGAAAGATATAGAACACATGCTCAACAATTGGCTGATAAAGTAAAAGAAATCTTACTCTTAAATGAATCTCATGTTAGAGAACACAAACTTTATCAAGTCAAAATTAATTCTTTACAAAAGGATTTAGATAAACTTGTATTTGAAAATTACAATCTAAAAGCACAAGTTGAGCATCTGACTACATCTTTAACCAAATCTATGTCAGAACATGCATCTACTGAGGTGAAACTGTAAAAATTCCAATTGTCATCACAACAGTATGAAAAACTGTTAAACTCTCATATTGAGTCTAAGAACAAGTCAGGATTGGGATTTCATGCAGTTGCACCACCAGTTACCAACAATTATATTCCTTTACCTGAATCAATGACCAACAGTTTATCTAATCACTTCATACCTGAGTCATCAGATAAACTTAATAATACTGAGTCATCTGAATCTAGTTCATCAGACTCCGAGCAGTCAGAATTTGATTATGACAACTGTGATGACTTAGATGTAGACGATGAGACTAATAATGCTGGGTTGGATAAGGATAAAACTGTGTTAAAAGAATACTCAATTCCAAAGGTACTAAATGAACTTAAACTACCCTATCCACCAAAACAAAGAAATATGCTAAAGACAATCCACACAAGAAATTAGCAATTAAATGAAGGCATACATACATTCAATCAATTAAATAAAGAAAAGTCAGCAAAAAGAGGATCAGGAGAAAAGAACATAACTTCCGTAGATCATCTGCGGAAGAAATTAGAACACACCAAGAAAAAGGTCACAAAAGATACAACACAAGAATCTTTTGATATCATGTCTGGAAGAGGAAAAGACTCATCAGCAGATAAAATTGATAAGGAATTAAAGAAGCAAAAACTGATGAGCAAGAAGAAGGCAAAGAAAAGGAATGAATCTGAACGTGAAGATGAAGTTTACTGTAAATGGTGTGACATGCACAACCATAGCACAGAAGAATGCTACTTCAGCAGCTATTGCTCAATATGCAACATGAACATTCACATGACTTCAGATTGTTACTTCAACAAATATTGTGTAATATGCAACAAAAACAATCATACTACAAAGGAATGCTACTTCAACAAGAAGAACAAAACAAAGATCATCAAGACAAAGAAATTAAATAACTCTAAGTCAGACTCATAATCTTCTGAAGATGATAGAGATTCAAACCAAAAGAAACAACAACAAAAACAGAAAGCTACTAAGAAAAACAACAAAATTGCTGAGGTGAAATTAAAGAAGAAGGAGAAATCACATGTGCAAAAGAATGCACCACACAAAAAGGTAGCATTTGAGAAAGAAAACAACTTCTTTGATCACTTTGACAAAGGCAATGATGTGCCTAAGTTCAAAGCAAAGGATGCAGAAACATTTTCTGGCAATTCCTCATCATCCACATCAAAGAAGAAGTCTCAAACAAAAATGACAAACCAAGTTAGTATGAATCAAGAAGACATCACCTCAACCTTATCAACCAATCCATCCTCACCCAAAACTAAACATAATGAATTAATTGACGTTAAAGTTAATCTAAATCTTCAAGTCTTACTCATGAGAATGTTGATATATTAGATAACAATGTCAAGTCCAAGACCAGCAAGGCTTGGGCTCCTAAGTCTAACTAAGTTCATTATTGTACAGGAACATCCAAGGAGGGCTGACAACAAGTGGTATGTTGATAGTGGCTGTTCCAGACATATGAAAGGAGACTACACCCTCTTGCAGGATTTCAAACATAAGAATGCTTCATATGTAGCATTTGGTGGGGATAAGAAGGGAGGTAAAATTACTGGTGAAGGAATGGTAACAAATGGAGTTTTAAAGTTTGAAAAAGTTAACTTTTGTGAAAACTTACAGTTTAACTTACTTAGTGTATCACAAATATGTGACCAACACTATACTACTTTCTTTGATAACTCTGATTGCTACATTCTTAAGCTAGGTTTCAGAATTCCAGAAGACTGGATCCTTCTTAAAGCATCAAGAAAAGGTAACACCAATGTGTTGGATATGAACAACACCGCACTAACAAGCAAAGAAACATGCCTGATATCTAAATCATCAGAAGATGAAGCACAACTCTGGCACAGAAGGATGGCTCATTCCAACATGAAGAACATGAATAAATTGGTGAAAAATGACTTAGTCATTGGTGTTCCAAAGAAAGAATTTTACTGTTCTACTCACTGTTTATCATGCTATAAAGGAAAACAACATAAAGTATCACATAAGTCAAAAACAATTAACACAAACACAACACCTCTAAAGTTACTGCATATGGATCTTTTTGGTCCAACCAATGTGTTAAGCATTGGCAAAAGGCAGTACTGTTTGGTGATAGTTGATGATTTCACTAGATTTACTTGGGTATTTTTCTTAAAACATAAAAGTGAAACATCAGAAATTTTAGTGGAGCTCATCACTAAGATAGAAAATCAACTTGATCTAAGAATCAAGATACTGAGAAGTGATAATGGAACTGAATTTGTTAATTATGTATTAGATTCATTTTGCAGGGATAAAGGCATAGCCAGGCAATTCAGTGCCCCCAAGAACTCCACAACAGAATGGAGTTGCTGAAAGAAGAAATAAAACACTCATTGAAGCAGCAAGAACAATGCTGGCTGACTCACATTTGCCAATAACATTTTGGGCAGAAGCTGTGAACACAGCCTGCAATGTTCAAAACAGAACTTTGATTGTCAAAGAACATAACAAAACACCCTATGAACTTCTGTTTAAAAGAAACCCTTTTATAGGATATCTTAAAGCTTTTGGGTGTCATGTATCTGTATTAAACACAAAAGAACAGTTAGGAAAATTTGTTGAAAAAGCCTATGATGGTTTCTTTGTTGGTTACTCATCAACATCTAAATCATATAGAGTCTACATTCCACATGATAACATAGTGGAAGAAACTCCTAATGTATCCTTTGATGATTCCCTATTCCCACGGTTTGTGAAAGGATCATCTTGGCTGTTTAATATAGATGCATTAACTAACTCATTTGACTCTGATTATCTTAATGTGACAGGTGCTGCGGATACATGTTACCCCTATGTTCCTCCAAATATGGGTGTACCATTTACAGCTGATCCACCAAGAGCCATTACTCCAGAAAACCAAAGTGATAATGATCCTAGTACATCAGCACAAACACACAAAGATGGTTCAGATGATTTTACTCCATGCACATCAGCAACAATACCCTCTACTTCCGTAGATGTCTCTACTTCCGTAGATGTCCCTACTGCAGATGTTGAACCGAGACCCCTCAAAAATCAAACCATATCAGAAAATCAACCCACACCATTGCCACACAAAGATATGCCTTGGAAAGAGACCATAGCTGATCAAGTACCTGCTACGAAAGACATGCCCACTACCCCGGATGAGATACATGTTCCTGTGGAAGCTCAGTCAGCTGCACCAGAAAATGAGATGAACTATTTTGTTGACTCTCCATCATAACTACCCTCATCTCCAACAACCAACATCACAAACCTGGATTCATCCATCCAAGTTAATGATATACCAACACTTAGAACACATAAGTATCACCCAATTGATAACATGATAGGTGACCTCAACAGCAGAACTACCAAAAGACAAGGGGGAGCTGCAAACACTTGTCTATTCTCCTGTTTTCTATCTCAAGTAGTTCCACCCAACATCACAGAAGCCTTAAAAGATAATAGCTGGATTAATGCAATGCAAGAAGAACTGCAGCAGTTCAGAAAACAAAAGGTGTGGAACCTAGTTGAACCCCAGAAGGCCAATATCCTATTGGCACAAGGTGGTTATTCCAAAAAAAGCTAGATGATAGGGGAATAATAATCAGAAACAAGGCAAGACTGATAGCACAAGGATACACCCAAGAGGAAGGCATAGACTATGATGAAGTCTTTGCACCAGTAGCTCGGATTGAAGCAATCAGAGTCTTCCTAGCCTATGCCTCATATAAGAGATTCACTGTGTATCAAATGGATGTTAAGTGTGCTTTCCTTTATGGGAAAATTGATGAACAAGTTTATGTAGCTCAACCACCAGGATTTGAGGATCCTGACTATCCTCATAGAAATATAAGCTTGACAAAGCCTTATATGGCCTACATCAAGCACCAAGAAAGTGGTATGAGACCTTATCCAAGTTCCTTCTAAAACATGGATATAAGAGAGGAACTATTAATCAAACTCTTTTTCGTAAAAACAGAACATCAGGATCTATTAGTGGTTTAAATATATGTAGATGACATCATATTTGGATCAACTAGCAAGAAACTATGTGAAGAGTTTGAATCATTAATGCAATCTGAGTTTTAGATGAGTTCAATGGGAGAGCTAACCTTCTTCTGGGATTACAAGTTCATCAGAAACCAGATGGGATCTTCATCAATCAAGAGAAGTATGTGCTGCAAACCTTGAAGAAATACAACCTAGCAGATGCTTCCTCATGCAAAACACCAGCATCCACCACAGATAAAATCACTCCAGATCCAACAGGGAAGTCTATTGATCAAAGATTATATAGGTCTATGATAGGTTCTTTAATGTATCTAACTGCCAGTAGGCCTGATATAATGTTTGTTGTTTGTGTGTGTTCTAGGTATCAAGCAGATCCAAAAGAGTCTCATCTAAATACAGTTAAAAGAATCTTTAGATACCTTAAAAGCAAACCTACCCTAGGGTTATAGTATCCTAAAGAGGGAGACTTTAAACTGTATTCATATTCAGACAGTGATTATGGAGGTTGCAACAATAACAGAAAATCCACAACTGGTGGATGTCAATTTATAGGACCAAGACTTGTGTCATGGCAGTGCAAAAAGCAAACAAATGTCTCAGTATCCGTAGCTGAGGCTAAGTATATAGCTACTTCAGCTGGCTGCTCTCAGGTTCTTTGGTTGCAAAACCAATTACTTGATTATGGTTACAATTTTCTTCAAACTCCTATACATATTGACAACTCAGCTGCTATGTTTATAACTGCTAATCTGGTACAACATAGTAAAACTAAGCACATAGAAATTAGATATCATTTTCTAAGAGACTGCTCAGAAAAAGGTCTAATTAAGTTGGTCAAAGTAGATACAATAAATCAGTTTGCTAATTTATTCACTAAGGCATTTGATTCTATCAGATTTAACTTCTTAATAGAATCATTAGGTATGATCAACTTAGAATAAGTTCATCATATCAACAATAGACATAGGTGTGTACTAACTGTGAACATATGAGACCACTTATGTAAGGCACAGATATACTAAGGACATGATAGTATGCTATAACTGGCATATATCCTGCTTTCAAATTAACAACTATCTACTGATCCGATGTGTTGGATATGTGAATAGGTTCATCTTAAGTGGAAAATCAGGTATGACATGCTCAACTTAAATTTCAGATGACTTCTTATGACAAAGTCATTGTGAGGTGTATATTAAGTAAGTCTAATCCAGATGTGCAAAATTCATTGCCCATGCACACTTACTATGTTGTAACACCTTATAACCTCTATCTTTGCGCATCTTGACTCTATGTTTTGCGTAAGCAAAGACCTGAGTCATGGGTCACCTCTGTTTTACGTGAGTAAAGACCTGGTGACCTGATGCAAATCATAAAACTCCAAACAGGAGCTGCTCTCAAAGAGCATGAATAAAGTATCAGCATTAATAAGATTTCAAAGAAATCTTAAGATAGATCTTATAATATACGGAACATGGGTCAAGTGTGATAACGTGATGGATTGGGCAGTTTCTGGAATGGACACACTTTCACAACATCTTGCATGATGCACTCATCTCTGTTCATCACTAAACTAACCACAACATGATAATAAGCATGACATACTCGACATACACTCTTGTTTGAACTTCTGCGGATCACAAATATTTGCAATCTGCACTAGATCAAGTAGTTAACAAACCTAACAATAATCTGTAGGAGTGTGTTAGTGTCATAGTATGATCCTTCAGTCTATCAAACAAGTGCCTGTGCATATGCTTCTCTCTTTTATATGCTTAGTCTGTTAGTCAATGTAACAGTTCACATGAACTTCTCTTATTAAATTTTTGATAAATTCTTAAGTTTCTGATTCATCACAAATTTAGGGGGAGTAATAAGTTCATTAAAACCTATGTTAAACATACTGAGTTGAAGAAAATTGGAACTTGAGCACTAACTTAGTTGCAGGCTGCAGAATATCTGCAACAAGAAGCTACCACTTGTACACAATTGACATGAAGCAAGTCACAAGGTCCAATAGCAAAACATCAAATGAATTGACCATGAGTCAATTCATACATAGATAAAACATAGACATTAAGTTTTCCTTCGGAAGATTCGAAAGACATTAAGTTTTCCTTCAGAAGACATTTTTCTTTCGGAAGATAACTTGTCTTCAAAAGTTTGAACTTAATTATCCGGAGAATTCCTGCGGAAGACAGAATGTCAAATTCCGCAGGAGCAATGCGGAAAGAAAGACATTATAATTTCCGTAGATGTAATCTCCGTAGATAACCATACTTTGCTTTACTTTATTAATTGTTTGGATAATAATTTCTCTTTGCCTTATTAATTGTTTAATCATTAAGTGCATAGTTATTAATTGTCCATAGTTATTAATAGGCATAGTTAATACTTTGAGGGGTAAAGTGTAAAACCGAGGAGAGATTAAGTGCAACTGGGTCCTACTGAAATAGGATAAGGTCAAAGGGTAAAACCTCGGAGGGGCTAAGTGTAATTGACAGCCTGTCTGAAAATGTATAAAATGGTACTCCGACCATTGGCTTCTCTATTCACCAAAAATTACCCTTAACCTAGAAATTCTGAGCCAAAAACCCCTTTTCAGCTGCATAGAAGTCAATAGTTCAAACTCAAACCTCACAGACATCATGGCAAACAGATTTGTAAGAGATCACAATGTCTGTGCCTTCTTAAACCCAGACGTGGATGATGAGTGCAGAGACATTATACGATACCTGAGGAGAACATGACTCTTCTATGCACTAACGGCAGACCCACTTATCTATCTATCGTATATGACAGACTTTTGGAGCTCAGCTAGAGTAGAAGATGAAGGAGAAGGATCTGTTATCACTGCCACCATTGGAAATCTACCACTGTGGGTAGATGAAGGCACAATACGAAGTGCATTAGAGTTGGGAGATGAAGAAGAAGGACATCCTGATTTATTTGACCATGAATACATTCAGAGGGTATTTAGGCTGATGGGGTATGATAGAGATTACAGGAATGGGGAGATAAAGAAAGGGAGACTATGCAAGCCATATCGCTTCCTGTGCCACACTTATCTTAAATGCATCTCTAACCGAAAGTCTGGGTTGGATAGATTTTCAAGGCACATCTCCTCTGGCATTATTGGGATATTCGAAGGGAGAAAGTACAACTATGCCAGATACATCATGAATTGCCTCTATGATCATATAGGGTGGAGAAAGAGAACAAGATGTTCATGTTTCCAATGTTCCTAGAACTGATAATAAATGAACAATTGCCTGAGGTAAAGAAAGAAGGTGACATTTGTGTGCAAACACACCTTGGAAGATCCATCCTTAATAAACTGAAAGGGCAGTATGAGGGAGGAGGTGTGGATATGTTTGCCCATGTCCTGGATGAGTCTAAGGACATACCACAAGAACTCATATGGAATGAAGATCCTCACCACCAGAACACACCAGTTGAATCCCCTACACACACTCAACCACCATCACCACCTGTTCACTTGATATCTCCCTCAAGTGAACACACACAACCCATCTCTCCTGACCACTCACAAACCACTATCAATACTGCTTGAACTGAAGTATTTGATGAGGAGGTGACTCAGCCAACAACCACACATCTCAGCCAAACTGAACCAATCTCATCTCCAACACCTACCGAGCCAATCTCTTTACCAACATCTTTAGAACCAACCACTTCCCCCCACCCATTGAACCAACTGACAGCCCAGCACCAACAGAAGAACTTAATCTTGAAGAGGATGGTGATGAAGCTGTTAATGATGGAGATATAGAAGAAGTTTGTATTGATGAAGAAAAGAAAGATGAGGATGAGGAAGTGATGCAAGAAGAATTTATTGAAGCTTATCATGAGAATGACCTGAAGGATGAGGAGATAGATATGAGTAAGAGCTTTTTAGTAGCAAAATATAACAACCTCGTCCTAAAGGAAACAAGAAGTTAGAAAAACTGAGAAGGATGAAGAAGGAATTGAAAGAGAAAGATAAATTGATATCAGAGAAAGATAAGATTATCATTCAACAGGAAAGTAGATTGAAGAGGCTGAGGGAAGATGTTGTGACCAACAATGAGGTAATTGATACACAGAATGATCTGATTGATGTGCAAGTAAAACTTCTAAAACAAAAAGATTATAAGATCAGTGTACTAAAGAAGAAGTTGTCTGAAGCTAAACAGAATAAAGGTGAATCTGCATTGATCACCTACAACAGAAAAAGGAAATACTTAGGGAAGTCAACTGATGCATCTGGAGAATCATCAAAAAAGACTAAATTAGATTCTCCAGAGCATCCAACCTCATTGAAGCAAGAAGAAGAAGAAAGTGACTCTGAGTGGGAAGAGCTGATCAAAGAAGAGTCTACAGAATCCAAACAAGAACAGCTACTGACCACTGATGACATAGTAGAAAAAGCCCACAATCATCCATGCTCATGCAACTAATCAATTATGGATTTCCATATGACTTGGTTGAGAAGATGAATATGGGAGAAATGGTTGAAGCTTTAAAAGAATTTGATGCTGCAAGACTGATGCTTCCAGTCTGCACTTATGAAACATTCTCCAAGTACAAAGCTATGGAGAAAATCAGGAAGGAATTGGGACACTGTGATACAGCCAAGCTTACAAGATATAACATGTGAATCCAAGGATCGTTCAGGAATTATCCGAATTGATTTGAACAAGTATTGATCACAGAATTATCAATACTTGGTGTTTAATGTATTAATAATAATAAAGATCAATCAACCAAACAAAAGAATGTTGAATGTAATGCTTTCTTGATGCTATTGATATTGCTGATACAATGCTTGAGATATTATTGATTCTGATGATTTAACTGTTTTTCTAATTTATTGATTACATCTGTTTTGATCTCGTATCTATTTATAGAGATCTAATGCTGTTATATTGCTAGCTATTTTGTTTTATAATTAAGCTAATCATCATTATCCGAATCTTCACCATATTTATCGGCTTAGGAATTCGTGATTTACAATGATTCTATTAATGATAAGTATTGTTGATGTGACGTGGAATATCCACTCGAATAATACATCTTCAATCGTCATTAATGTTGTTGTTGTTCTGCCACGTTGACTTGTTGACTTTATGTTGACTTCTGGGTTAGTTGGTCTTCCGCAGCAATTTGCTCTTCCGCAAGAATTTACTCTTCCGCAGGAATTTACTCTTCCACAGGTAGTCTGTCTTCCGCAGCAAATGTTACACTGTACTTGTTCTTGTGCTTCCGCAGGAGTTCTTGTCTTCCACAACAATCATTACAATAGCTTGTTCTTTTCTTGTTCAGTTGAAGTTGTTCTTCCGCAGGAGATCCACGGATGTATACTTCAGTTATGTTCCTGAGAACATCTACGGAAGAACATTTTCTTCATCCGTAGTTGTTCCAACACTTAGTCAATTTTCCAAATTGACACAGTTTAATGTTTTCTGCACACATTCACACATATATAGTCCGTACCTCATATATATATATATATATATATATATATATATATATATATATAACATATATTATGAAATGCAGTACAAATATTAATTGATTGACTGATATTTGTACTGCATTTCATAATATATGTTATATATGATATGAGGTACTGACTATATATGTGTGAATGTGTGCAGAAAACATTAAACTGTGTCAAGTTGGAAAATTGACTAAGTGTTGAAACAACTGCGGACGAAGAAAATGTTCTTCCGTAGAAGTTCTCAGGAACATAACTGAAGTATACATCTATGGATCTCTTGCGGAAGAACAACTTCAGCTGAACAAGAAGAGAACAAGCTACTGTAACGATTACTGCGGAAGACAAGAACTCCTGCTGAAGCACAAGAACAAGTACAGTGTAACATTTGCTGCGGAGGACAGACTACCTGCGGAAGAGTAAATTCCTGCGGAAAAGTAAATTCTTGCGGAAGAGCAAATTGCTGCGGAAGACCAACTAACCCTGAAGACAACATAAAGTCAACAAGTCAACGTCACTGAACAACAACAACATTAATGACGATTGAAGATGCATTATTCGAGCGGATATTCCACGTCACATCAACAATACTTATCATTAATAGAATCATTGTAAATCACGAATTCCTAAGCCGATAAATATGGCAAAGATTCGGATAATGATGATTAGCTTAATTATAGCAACAAAATAGCTAGCAATATAACAACATTAGATCTTTATAAATAGATACGAGTTCATCAACAGATGTAATCAATAAATCAAAAAAACAGTTAAATCATTAGAATCAACAATATCTGAAGCATTGTATCAGCAATATCAATAGCAACAAGAAAGCATTACGTTCAACGTTCTTGAGTATTCATGGTTTGATTATTTTATTTGTTTGGTTGATTGATCTTTATTATTATTAATACATTAAACACCAAGTATTGATAATTCCGCGATCAATACTTGTTCAAATCAGCTCTAATACCACCTGTGAATCCAAGGATCATTAAGGAATTATCAGAATTGATTTGAACAAGTCTGCAACATGAAGCTGCCATTTGTACACAATTGACATGAAGCAAGTCACAAGGTCCAATAGCAAAACATCAAATGAATTGACCATGAGTGAATTCATACAAAGATAAAACATAGACATTAAGTTTTCCTTCGGAAGATTCGGAAGACATTAAGTTTTCCTTCGTAAGACATTTTTCTTTCGGAAGATAACTTGTCTTCAAAAGTTTGAACTTAATTATCCGAAGAATTCCTGCGGAAGACAGAATGTCAAATTCCGCAGGAGCAATGCGAAAGAAAGACATTATAATTTCCGTAGATGTAATCTCCGTACATAACTATACTTTGCTTTACTTTATTAATTGTTGGATAATAATTGCTCTTTGCCTTATTAATTGTTTAATCATTAAGTGCATAGTTATTAATTTCCATAGTTATTAATAGGCATAGTTAATACTTTGAGGGGTAATGTGTAAAACCGAGGAGAGATTAAGTGCAACTCGGTCCCACTGAAATAGGATAAGGTCAAAAGGTAAAACCTCGGAGGGGCTAAGTGTAATTGACAGGCTGTCTGAAAAGGTATATATAGGCGCTTCGACCGTTGGCCTTTCTATCACTTTCAAAAAAAACTCCCAAATCAAACAGCATCCAAACTGAACACCATAAACCCTTACAAAAATCTCAACCTAATCTCAAATAGTTACACCACTCACGTAATCAACGTCACCATCATGGCTAACCGATTCGTGAAAGAACACAATGTGTGTGCGTATCTAGATCCGAATGTCAATGATGAGTGTAGACCCATCATACAGTACTTAAGAAGATCGTGATTACACTTCGTACTAACTGCCGATCCGGTCATATATCTGTCGTATATGATGGATTTCTGGAATACCGCAGCTATTGAAGAAGGAGATGAAGGGGCCATGATAACCGCAACCATTGGGAACCTACCCCTCTGGGTGAATGAAGGAATCATACGCGGGGCTCTAGAATTAGGAGACGAAGAACAAGGTCATCCGGATGTATTCGACCATGAATACATTCAGAAAGTATTCGACCTGATGGGGTATGATGGTGACTATCAACACGGTGAAATCAAGAAGGGAAGGCTATGTAAGCCATATCGATTCCTGTGCCACACATACCTGAAATGCATTTCCAACCGAAAGTCCGGATTGGACAGATTCTCGCGACACATTTCCTCCGGAATCATCCGTATTTTCGAAGGGAGGAAGTACAACTACGCAAGATATATAATGAACTGCCTCTGCGACCATGTGCGAGTACAGAAGGAAGGAAAAATGTTCATGTTTCCTCGATTCCTACAACTGATCATAAATGAACACCTTCCGGAGGTCGAGAGAGTAGGAGATTCGTGTGTGTCGAACCATCTAAGTAGATCACTTCTGAACAAACTATCTGGGACGTACCAAGGAGGGGAGGTACAACTGTTTGCTCATGTAATGGATGAGGGTGAGGAGATTCCTCAAGAACTGCTGTGGGTTGAGGAACCACAAACTGAAAACTCATCAGCCCCATCTGCCACACACTCCCAACATCAAACACCATAACACACTTCACCCAAATCACCCCAACAAGAATCACAGCCACCACCTTCACCCATCCACTTGACATCTTCAAGTGAGAATACTGAACCCATCTCTCTTGACCAATCACCAACATCAATCAACACTGCTTCTACTGAAGTAGTTGGTCAGGATAGAACTCAACCTTTACTCCCACACTCACCAATCTCCATAACTTCTGTTGATACTGGTACCACAAAGCCCATATCACCTCCACTACCTACTGAACCAATCACCTCTCCTACTCCTACTGAACCCATTGAAAGCCCTGCTGCTACTGAGATACTTAACATTAAAGAGGGTGATGAAGTTGAAGGAGGTACGACTGAAGAAGTTTGTCTGGAAGTTGAAGGACAGACTGATGAGATGGTAGAGCAGGAGGAGGATGATTATGTTGAAATAACTGCTTACAAAAAGGATGATCTGAAGGAGGAGGAGATCAATGTAAGCAAACGCTACCTGGTGGTTCAGTACAACAATCTTGTACTAAAGGGAAACAAGAAGATGGAAAAGCTGAGAAGGAAGAGAAAGGAGCTGAATGAGAAAGATGAGACCATTAGTAGCCTGGAAAGCAGATTGACAAGATTAAGAGAAGATGCTAGGATGAACAATGAAGTAATTAATGCTCTTCATGAGCTTGTGGCTGATCAAGTAGAACTTCTGAAACAGAAAGATCATGAGATTGAGAAGTTGAAGAGGAAATTGAGTGAAGCTGAAAAGAACAAAAGTGATTCAGCAATGATCACTTACACCAGAAAAAGAAAATATCTTGGAAAAGCAACTGGTGTTGCTAGTGAATCCTCAAAAAGAGCAAAATCAGATTCACCAGAGCTGTCAGCCCCTAAGGAAGAAGTCAAGAAAGATAGTGATGAAGAATGGGAGGAATTGACTAAAGAAGAGTCTCCCAAAACTGAGAAAGAAGAAACAGAAGTACGTTTGACTATTGCAGACATGCTTGATGAAAACCACAGTCATCCAAGTTCATGCAATTAATCAATCATGGATTTCCATTTGACTTGGTGGAAAAGATGAACATGGAGGAGATGATTCAAACTCTAAAAGAATTTGAAGCAGTGAGTATGATGATTCCTGTGTGTAACTTTGACACCTTCTTAAAGTTCAAGTCAATGGAGAGAATAAGGAAGGAGTTAGGTCATTGTGACACCTCCGAGCTTACAAAGTACAACATGGTTTGTTGGTTGCAAAGTCACAACCATGACCAACATGAACTCAAAGGAAGAACCATTGGTGAATTAAGGGCGATGATGGAATATGTTATGAAGGTAGAGCTGGATACAGGAGTAAAGTTCAGATCCGGAGCCCCCAATCCTGCTTATCAACAACAATCATCACAAACCCCTGCTGAGCCTACTGTGGTTCAAGAAAACCACATGCGTGAAGGAAAAGAACAATTGATTAGAGAGCCAAGAGATATAATTCCCAACAAGATATGGCCTCTTAAACAGCTGTGAGGGAGATCACCCAAGAACGACTAAGTCTGATTCAACTTTTTGATCAGATGACAACTCCAAGATCAGCTGAAGACAATCAGATTATTGCATGGTATGATGGTGATTGGGATTGCAATGATCAAGAGGGCATCTGGCATGGTGCAATATTTTCAAAGACTAAAGAGCTTACTATCACTGCCAGATGTAAACCTTCATACATTACAACACCTTCCCATCATTAATTATCCTATAAGTCCAAGGGGAAGAAACTTCTCTGGGATTGTGAACAGTCTGAAGAACAAGTTCAAGGGGGATATGATCAGGGAAGCTATGATGGATGATGCTGTGCACTTTAGAAGAAAGTCAAAGTCTCAGTCCAAGTCCAAACTGGTTTATGATGAATTTTTGAAAAGGATTGGAGCTGAAGATAGATTTGCTGCATCAATCAAAACAATAGATGGCAATCAGTTCACATGCCCCATTACTGACTGGGGGTATGTTGAAAGGAATAAAGAACTGGTGCTGCTAAGGAATGATCCTGCTAAGAAGTCAACAAGCATAAGACTTTTTGACCCTGTAGAAATAAAGTTGCTACACCCAAGCTATACCTCTTATCTTCATGATAAACACTTTCCAAGGCTGCAAGATTCAACTGCTCAAAATGACTTGTGCTTCTATGTACACCTTATTCAAGTCATTGACAAATTGCATGCCAAGGCGCACAAGAGGAGGAAGTTTAAAGCTGGGCAGCTGATTGGGTCAGAGATAAAGCCTATAACAGAATTAAGAATTTCAGAACAGGACGAATTAGAGGTGGTGTTAAATAATAGTGTTGTTGCAACACTCACCACTGAAGAGGATGTCCTGGGTATGAAATACAAAACACTGAAGAGGATGAACAGAAGACAGATAAAGTATCAGTATGAAGATCAGAAGATGACTGTAGATTACTTTAAGTCTAAGATTTTGGCTAGAGTCAAGAACTCAGAGTCTTAAACCAATGATTACTAGAGTCTAAACCTAAGGGGGAGTATTGTTAGGGATAGAACTCATGTATAGGTTTAGATGATAAATCAATATTGTAATCACTTATGTAATCATGATTTTTGATGAGATAATATGAATGACTTTGATTATATTTGTGTTTATTGATTGATTAATATTTGTATTGCATTTCTTCATATATGTTATATATATATGATATGAGGTACTGAATATATATGTGTGAATGTGTGCAGAAAACATTAAACTGTGTCAATTTGGAAAATTGACTGTTGGAACAACTGCGGACGAAGAAAATGTTCTTCCATAGATGTTCTCAGGAACATAACTGAAGTATACATCCGTGGATCTCCTGCGAAAGAACAACTTCAGCTGAACAAGAAAAGAACAAGCTACTGTAACGATTGCTGCGGAAGACAAGAACTCCTGCTGAAGCACAAGAACAAGTACAGTGTAACATTTGCTGCGGAAGACAGACTACCTGCGGAAGATCAAATTGCTGCGGAAGACCAACTAACCCAGAAGTCAACATAAAGTCAACAAGTCAACGTGACAGAACAACAACATTAATAACGATTGAAGACGTATTATTCAAGCGGATATTCCACGTCACATCAACAATACTTATCATTAATAGAATCATTGTAAATCATGAGTTCCTAAGCCGATAAATATGGCAAAGATTTGGATAATGATGATTAGCTTAATTATAGCAACAAAATAGCTAGCAATATAACATCATTAGATCTCTATAAATAGATACGAGATCATCAACAGATGTAATCAATAAATCAGAAAAACAGTTAAATCATAGAATCAACAATATCTGAAGCATTGTATCAGCAATATCAATAGCATCAAGAAAGCATTACGTTCAACGTTCTTGAGTATTCATGGTTTGATTATTTTATTTGTTTGGTTGATTGATCTTTATTATTATTAATACATTAAACACCAAGTATTGATAATTCCGCGATCAATACTTGTTCAAATCAATTATGATAATTTCTGAACGATCCTTAGATTCACAGTTGACTAGTTGAAGAAATCTATGTGGTTTAGAACGGTCTCTTGGACAACGATATAAAAGGTTTCATGAAAAAATGATAAATCATGGGTTATTGAGAAGTAGCTATAATAGTTGTATCTATTGTAAGGAGTGCACAAGTGATGTATTTGTATATTTTACTCTTTTATGTTGATGATATTCTTTTATTGTTTGCAAGATAAATAGGAAATCAAAGCAACAAAGGAGTTAATGACGATGGAATCTAAGGTTAAGAACGTTTATCTTAAGGTACTTGAATGGAATTAAGAATGTTTACATTCGGTAGCTATAGTGTTGAAGATTTTGTCTTAAAGCTTGGGCTACTAATTAGTGGTATAGTAGCTCAATGTGATAATTATAGTGCATTTTAATTATCCACGAATAGTGTTTTTTATGAAAGAATCAAATATATCAATGTGAAATTAGGAGACAAAGTGAAATACAAAGAGGTTCTAATTGATAACGTGGATACATCTGAATATGTAGCAAACATGCTTAAAAAATCATTGCCTAGTCTTAAGATTTTACATAGCGTAGATGCATTAAGCGCGAACTAAATGGGTTAACATGTAGGGGTGTTTAAAATATTCGCATCCGAAATCGAATCCGAAATATTCGAAAATCCGAATCCGAAATATCGAATTTGGATAGTGTTTTTGAGGATTTTCGGATATTTGGATTTCTGAATTATCCAAAATATTTTTATACAAATTATTAAATAATAGATATTAATTAAAAATTTCATATATTTTTGGGTATTTTGGATATCTTTATAAAAATTTTGGATATTTAAAAACTTTTTTACTAAAAATATTGAACTTTGATAAAAATTATTAAAAAATATATTTTTTTTAGAATTCAAATATCTGTTCGTATATTAGAATCTGAAATTTCGGATATCCGAATTTTTGGTTTTGGATTCGAATAGTGAAATCCACGATCCAAAATTCAGATATCCAATTTTACACCTATTAACATGTGTTTAAGGTGGAGATTGTTGAATGGAAATTAAGTGTAAGTCAATGGTTGGTCAAATAGTATCTTGTCTCTAATTGCAAAGTTAGAAGAGTGTAGGGACTAAAAGTGAAGATTCTCTAATTAATCCTTGGTTAGTTGAGAATCTGTTGATTAGTTTTAATAGGGGAGCTTAGTTCTGGTTCACGGTACTCGTTAGATTTCATTGTTCATTATTTATTATTTTTATGTAATTGGTGGGATGAATAAGCAATCAATCATTTTTCGAGTTTTGTTTTACGTTCTCTATTTTTGTATTTTCTTTAGTGTTTTACATACGTGTAAAGAAATAAGAAATTGACACACGCACACATATAAATTTGCTTAGTATTATGAATTTTGTCTTTTACTTATTTACTTATTTGATTTTAATTTTTAGTATATATATCACTGAAAGAAAAGTAATATACTCCACAACAAAAAGTAAAATAATAGATAAAAAGCAGTTGCTTAGTGTTGTCTATTGGTTATTCCACATGTTAAATTATCGTCATGACATGTACTTTCTATATTAAAAATGGATACACACACTATTTTTTGGGTGGTCACTAAAGTTAGACACAACTAAAACTCCCCAATGTAGCGTTGTAAGAACCAATTCAATACATTCAAAAAAAGTTCTTTTATCAAATATAGCAATATTTTAATCATTTTTAAAAATTAAAATTTTTGATTTTATAATATAATTATATTGTACCTTAAAATTGTACCTTAACAGACATAGATGATAGCTTCAAAGCTTTGTATACATGTAGTTTATTATTTATGTTATACCTTGAGCAGTTACATTTCAGTCTTGTTAAGTTTAATTGTAAGTATACTTTTTATGTATTTGTTTTTTTAACTATTCACTCATCATTTTTTTTACTACGCGTCATTAAATATAAGTTATTGAAAAACAAACGCATAAGTTGTTGAAGTTCATTCAACATTTCTATTTTTTAGTTTTTTTTTTCTTACAACTTCTATAATATGATATTCTACCAAATCCAAATTTGTACGTGCTTATTTTTATTAACGTTTTTTTTCCAGTTACAATGTATTTATTCCTATCAATATTCCAATGTGAATTTTAAACCGGCTTTGCTTTTTACATAAAGTTCTGGATATTATTAAGGGACCATGGTGCAACACACGATTTAGTGATAGTTTTATTTTTTAACAAGTTTCGAATGCTATTATCGATGACTAGGTTCCTTTTTCCTTGAATAAACTTACATATTTTTATCAACGCCCCGATCAAGGAGCGGGTTTGTGGTGACATTTTGATGTAAATTTTTTTACGATTTTGTCTCTACCACAACTCGTCTTTTTATGCTATCAACAAAGTCTAGAATTTGTATTTCTTATATAAAAGTTACATATGTTATTACGTCTCATTCAACGCAAAAGTTCGCGTTAACTTTTAATGATTGTCTTTCTACGATTTACATCTCCATCGCAACATGGGTCTTAGTACTAGTTTTGTTAGGAAACGATGGACATAAAAATTATTTATGTTTAAAAAATAAAGAAAATAGATAAATGTTAACATTGGTGGGTTTTGCCATCTTCTCCCTCTCAATCATATTTTAGTTAACTAATCTAATTTAATTATATTTCTATTTGAATTTAATATTTAATGTTAAATATTTTCATACTTAAATTATTATAAAAAGTAAAATAAATGTTAACAAACCGTATCAAGAGCGTGGAATGAAACAATTTTATGATATTTGGGTGGGAAAAAGTAAATGTAAATAAACATATATAGGTAAAATTAAATAATTTTTTTTTGTTACGTTTTGAAAACACCCACGTAGTCCAATTATAGTTAGCATTGTAGTCGTTGTCACGGTGAGAGCATCGTGGGTCACTCGCCAAATAGCAAAGTTTTGGCTCGGCCTCAAACAATCGAGGATGATATTCCTCTTTTCTTCGTTTGATCCTAAATCATCGTTGATCCCCACTCCAAACACCCTAATGGTTTTCATATTCTACTTATTGTTACTAGAATCAAACTTTTTTCAAATATGTGCATCTCTGTCTATATATATATATATATATATATAATCTATAACAACAAAGTAAAAAAAGGTTTGTCCCCTAATTCGAGTCAATTTATTCTTTATTAAACTTTTGATGGACAAGGAAAAGTTTAACAATTAATAATTGGGTGACTCTACATGTGACTTATGATTAAAGCCCACATTTGATATAATACATTTTAAACTTGTTTCAATCAAATCAAATCAAATCTTGAAATAATAATCTCAAGAATCCATGTACCACTTCTCGGATTTTAGAATAAGCCGTTGATTGCGGGGGTTGATCCCCACTAGTGTCATAAATGAAGGCCACCAGCTTTTCAAAATTACCAATTTCACCCCCAAGCTTTCTCATTGCTTCAATTTAGTTTTTTTTTGGGTAATGCAAATATGTGACAATTGACTTTTTTTGATGCAATAAGTACTTTAATACACCGAAAGTTGTAACCTTGTTATCATGAAGTTTATACTGAAATTCACAACTTTTAGCATACCTTTACTCATTTAAGCCTATAAATGTACAATTTAATTATGTAGGCTTAATGAAAAAATATATTTTTTCTTTTGAACAATGATCACATTATTATTATTAATTCACGAAAAAAATACTCCATCCTATTTCCTACATCAAGCGGCTAGAGAGAAAGAAGATAAAGAAAATATATTTAAATTACTGAAGCTGATAATGGTAAGGCTGTAGTCAAGTACACTTGAAAACATCCTCTTGTAGGAATGACGGGTATATGTACATCAGGTCCAAAGTGTTCCAATACCCCCAAACCCTGGACATGTAGAAGCTTTGAGCACAAACACTAATGTTTTTTTTAACAAAAAGTAAGTTATTTGTGAAATGAGGGTTGTATTAAGTGAATTAATTCAAAGATACTTATAAGCACGTCAATATGTTAAGTGATAACATCAATATTTCTTTTAAGTATTTATTACTATTTGTTACTAAATTTTTTGATGTGATAGTTGTTTCCTCTATGGATTAGTTGTTTCAAACTACAACATATTGAATTAACCTAATTTTATATAATTATTTTTTATTTTTCTCCTTTAACTTAACATACAAAAATTTTAAAGTGTTGAAATTTAAAAGAAAGTAAAACTATGTTGCATTTCATTTTAGTTTACCTTATTTTTGTTTTTTCCTAAATACAAGGGTGATAGATGACTTCTATAATCTCCATGTGAAGTGCCATGTGAGAGTGTACAAGACTTCTTTTGGCAAAGCTTCACTTAGAAAATCCTTCCCAATTGGGACCCACATTATATTTTGTTTCTAACCGTTTAAGAAAAGTACAATAATAACCTGATATGTAATTTAATATTTTTTTAAAATAAGTTGTTTGAAATAATTTTTAGTAACATAAAAGAAATAGTTTCGCAAAAACAACCCGGAAACGAGTTACATAAATAAAACAAAATAAAGAGTTAAATATTACATAATATATTACATAGTTTGTTAATACAAATTAGAGAAAAGTTATATAAGTATCTTTTACAAATGTTGTATAAAAAGAGTGAAAAAAATTTTTATTTATAAAAATGTCTTATGAACAAACCTAATATAATTTAAAATAAACAACGTTGTTTTATCAAAATAATTATTGAAAACATTATTATTTAACACGAGAGAGATACAAGAGATAGAAAATTATAAAAACAATTATAAAAATTTATATAACTAATAAGAAAGAGAAAGAAGATGAAAAAAGAGTAATGTGACAAGGAAGGTGATACATGTCTCATAAGACTTTTATTATTAGGCACATAGAAAGAGATATGTTAGAAAATTACATATCACACGGTTTAATAATAAAATATTAAGTTAAATAATTAAAAATTAGTATTTAGAAACTTTAAAATGATTTTTGAAATGATATATGATAGAAATTCCATATAACTAAGTAATATAAGTAATAAATCAGTAATATGAAAATAAAAAATAGATAGTTATAACTCACTTGAACTAAAATAGTGAGTCTTATAATATATATATATATATATATATATATATATATATATATATATATATATATATATTAAAATAAATAAAACATTATAATTTGGATCGCTAAAAGTAATAATTTGGCAACATAATAGTCTCATTACAGTTAAATCATTTGTTTTAAAAATTAAACATCTTGTTGAATTATGCATAACAACGTATATTACAAAGCTATATTCTAATGCTATAAAAAGATTATATTTACTGCCATATTTTCTTAATTACATCAATGAGACTTCATTATATTTAAGTATCTGATACAATTCACGTCGCTCGCTTCAACCATTTTAAACAGATGTTCTAATGAATAATTTATAACACCCAAGAACTTTCAAGGTTTTGAAAAGAAAAAAGGAAAAAAGAAAAAAGAAAAAATAAGTTTTTGTATTTTATCTAGTTAAAGGGTTAAATATGGCAATTATGAAAATCTTTTACCCTAAAAGTTCCTATAATTGGAAAGTGAGCCGCCAAGAGGAATTCCTTACTCCCAAGGTATTTTCTAAATTGTTAGTGAGAGAGAGAGAGAGGCGGGTAGAGAGACCTCAAGAAATCGATAAAGATATGATTTTACTCGATTTTGGGTAGTTCTATGTTAGAACTTTGATTGATAGGCATAATAATCAAGATATAAAGACAAAGTTGGGGTTTTAATGTGCTTATGCATAGACCTAGGCTTAATGGTTCATGATTATAGGGTTTTTGTAAGTGTTCTTCATAAGGTGAATATATCGATTTGTATATTTACATTTTTAAAATGATTTTGGGGCTGATATGTATGCTTTTGATGATATACCATAACGCCCGAAAATTTCAAAGAAAAAAAAGGCAGGTGAAGTTCTCGCGCGAACGGAATTTTTCGCGCGAGAAGTTCATGCGAAAAGCTCAGCTGGGTATAAATAGCTTAGAACACCCAGTCTGACTCCATTTTGCATGAAAAGTTCAGCTGCTAGGGAGAAAACTCGGCTGCGTAGAGAGAGAAAGTAAAGAATCCAAGGGTTTAAGGTATGTAACTCGTGTTATGTACTGAGAATGGGTTATTGATGAATATAATGCATAGTTATGTAGTTTTCGCTAAGCAAAGGCTTCGTAAAGGTTGTGTTTGTGCTAAAACTTTAAGAAGTGAGTTTCTAGTCCCCTTTTTAGGCAAAATTTACGTTTTAGGGCCATTATGCATACTAGAACGTTTAAATGTGCCTGTTCATGTTTGGTATGATGTTGTTTAAGATGTTTTCATGTTAGAACAACCTTAGACGCGATAAGTTGTGATTGGGCGGGAAAAACCTATAGTTTTCACGCGAGCAGTTTTGATGTACGTTAAGATTTTGAATTCTGGGAAGTTCTCACGCGAAAGGTGTTGTTTTCGCGCGATATGCATGTTTTCGCGCGACAGGTAGTTTTCGCGCGATATGTAAGTTCTCGCGCGACATATGGTTCTCGCGTGAATTGACGGTTTTCGCGCGATAGGATGGTTCTCGCGCGACAGGTAGTTTTTGCGCGATTTGTAAGTTCTTGCGCGACTTGACGGTTTTCGCGCGATAGGATGGTTCTCGGGCGAAAAAGGTTGTTCTCGCGCGAGATGTTGCTGATGTATGTTAAGTTTTCGCATGCTATGCTGTTATGCGTGATGAGTTATCTTTTCACGTTAAACGATTTTAAAACTATATGCTTTATGATGTGAATTTACTTGATATGTATGAGTATGTAAGTAAAGTATTACGTAACGAAAGTGAAAGATAACGACGATGATTAAGAACGAACGAAAAGAACGAATAAAAGTCTTGCAAGCAAATTGAAAGGAGGTTCATAACTCATTGAGCGGTTGTTAGCTCAATTGTATGCGGTTTAGCTAACCCATGAGGATGCACACGGGGGGGGGGGGGGGGGTCAGTCTTTGTGACTGATCAAGACGTACGAAAACAGGATCCTTGTCGTTTGACCCCAAGACGGAAGTTGCTTCGTGCACAATGATGGGGCGTAGCATATGACAGGATCCAGATTAAAAGTGAAAGAACGTAAATGAAAGAAAGTACGAAAACAAACGATTATGAACGATGATGATAAAATAATAATAATTATTATCAAGATGTACGTAAGATGTGTGATCATGAATGAAAGTAAAGGATATGTTTTTACGAAAAGTAAAGTATTTTAATTATAAACTAGAACTCACTTAGCATCGCTGACTTTTTGTATGCATAATAGTTGGCAGGTAACCGGTTGATGCTGAGGAGGTGCAGGCATGGATGCATAAGCTACTGGGAATGATTTGCGTTTGGCATTCACATTTTTTTGGAAATGATTATCATATTAACGAAATTTTGAGATGTAAATGAATGATTTGATGTATTGACACGATTTTAATCATGAATGAAAAGTTTTAATTCCACTGCAAATGATGTGTTTTAAATGTATTATGCGATGATTAACCAACTGTAAGCGTCCCGGGAACGAGGCCTTACAAGTTGGTATCAGAGCCAAAGTTTAAAAGAATTGGGTAAAATATTTCAAAAACCTACTGAGAATGGGACGAAAAATGGAAGGGATGTCAGTGCTAGTAGCTACATGCCTGCAGGTAAAGGTTTTATGTAAATGTTTTATGTAAGATAATAAAAAGGAATTATGTGCGTGTATTATGTGATTTATGTGCCCCTAGTAGATTTAGATACTAATGTGTTTAGGATAAGGAATGCTTGGAGAAGGAAGAGTAAAGTAAGTGGCTAATCACAACTGGCCACTATAATTAGGGACTTACTATACTACACATAATCTAAGCTATTACCTTGAATGACCGTATTGGTGTTTGAATCTTATAGCGCTTAGATGGCTGGTTGTAGATCTTCGAAGGCTTCCCGAGGTGGAGTGCGTAGTGGATGTGGTGCTGGAACACGTGCCACGAGGAATAAGGCTAGAACTGCCTAGACGGCACCTGCAGATCCCGAGATTAATCATCATGAGGGCGGTGATGAGAGTGCTAATTTGAGGGCCTTAGTTAAGGAGGCGGTGGTTAAGGAAGTTCATCAGGTCATACAGAAGATTCTGCCGTGTGTAGTGGCTGAGGTTATTGGTGCTGTGAGGGAGGATGAAAAGAATGAGAAGGACGAGAGGAGGAAAACTGCTAGGAGAGGGGGTGAAGAAGGAGGTTTAGGGGCAAGGGAGCAACCGGATACTGAGATGGTTGTCTCCAGTGATGATGATGAGGAGGAGGCGGTGCAGGAAATTGCAAAGGGGTGCAACTATGGGGCATTCCAAAGATGCAACCCCCCGACTTTCGACGGCAATAGGAATGCTACTGCTGCTCACCGATGGGTAAGAGAGATGGAGGCAGTACTCGATATTAGCGAGTACCGAGAGGATCAGAAGGTAAAGTTTGCTACCCACTCATTTGTGGATTCGGCCTTGTACTGGTGGGACAATATTGTCCAGGCCAAGGGTAGTAAGGTGATTGGGAGGATGAGGTGGAGTGAACTGAAGAAGCTGGTGATTGAGGAGTTTTGTCCTCACAGGGAACTCGATAAGGTCGAAAGGGAGTTCCTGCAATTGGAGGCGGGAACTATGACGCACCAACAGTACAAGACGAAGTTTAATGAGATGGCAAGGTTGGTGCCAGATCAGGTGACGCCTATGTCACGAAAGATTAAGAGGTACATCCAGGGTCTGCCGGCGGATATCCGCAGACACATGATCGCTGCCCGGCAAAGTACATTTAGGTCGGTGGTCGATTTTGCAGGAAGACTGTACGATGAGAGGGAGGAGGTGACCCTGGTGGAGGTGAACAGGAAGGGATGTGGAGATAGGAACTGGAGTAGGAAACGTTTTGGCTGTGGTGGTCTCGCCCCAAGGGCGAGAAGGCAAAGGTGGAGGGTCGTAGGGCAGTTGCGACTGAGGTAGTGGCGAAGGTGTGCAGCAAGTGTGGGAGAGATCATGTGGGGGAATGTAAGTAGGGATCGAACGTCTGCTTCAAGTGTGGGAGGCCTGGTTATATGGAAAGAAATTGCGGGGTTATAAAGTGTTATAACTGTGGTGAAGAGGGCCATATGAGCAGGGATTGCAAGAAGCCGAGGGCTGAGAACTCCGGGGCAAGGAAGGGGATTGAGAAGGAGGGGCAGAGGGCAAAGGCTAGGGAATTCACTATGACTCTAGAGGAGGCTAGAGTGGACCCTAATGTTGTGTCAGGTACATTCCTAGTTAACCAGACTTGTGCCTTTGTACTTTTTGATTCCGGTTCTTGTAGGAGTTTTATTTCTATTGCCTTCTGTGATAAGTTGCCCGCTAGGAGTAGAAAGATTGATGAGCCCTTCGATGTAGAAACTGCTATTGGTAAGTCTACCAGGATTGTAGAGCTGTTGGATAAGGGATTCATTTGACCGAGTATCTCTCCATAGGGTGCTCCGTTCTTGTTTGTGAAGAAGAAGGACAGTAGCATGAGGATGTGCATCGACTACCGTGAGCTGAACAAGTTGACCGTGAAGAACCAGTATTCGTTACCGAGGATTGATGACTTATTTAATCAGCTCCAAGGTGCCAGTTGGTTCTCGAGAATAGATCTCCAATCTGGTTACCATCAGTTGAAGGTGAAGGAGCAGGATATACCTAAAACAGCTTTTCGCACGCTTTATGGACACTACGAGTTTCTTGTTATGTGCTTTGGTTTAACCAACGCGCCAGCTGCTTTTATGGATTTAATGAATAGGGTGTGTCGGTCGATGTTGGATAAATTAGTGATTGTGTTCATTGATGATATCCTGATTTATTCGAAGAGCGAATAGAAACATGCCGGTCACATTCGGGAGGTGCTGGAAACGCTTAGAAGGGAGAAGCTGTATGCCAAGTTCTCCAAGTGTGCATTCTGGTTGCACAAGGTTCAGTTTCTGGGTCATGTGGTCAACCCGGAAGGGATCATGGTGGACCCGAAAAAAGTTGAGGCGGTGATGCAATGGAAGTCTCCAAAGGCACCATCCGAGATTCGTAGTTTCTTGGGTTTCGCCGGCTATTACAAAAGATTCATCCAAGCCTTTTCCAAGATAGCTTCACCATTAACCAAGTTGACCCGCAAGGAGGTGAAGTTTGTATGGGGTCTAGAACAAGAGAATGCTTTTGCAGAGCTACAGACGAGATTGACCCAAGCTCCTGTCCTAATGTTACCCGAAGGGAGCGAAGACTTAGTGGTATATTCGGATGCTTCTTATTCGGGGTAAGGTTGCATGCTGATGAAACGAGGGTGGGTAATAGCCTATGCGTCCTGACAGTTGAAAATCCATGAGCCTAATTACCCTACTCATGATTTGGAGTTAGCGGCGGTGATCTTTGCATTGAAGATTTAGAGGCACTACATGTACGGGATGAAGTGAACTATCTTCACTGACCATAAGAGCTTAAAGTACTTCTTCAATCAAAAGGATCTCAATATGAGACAAATGAGGCTGTTCGAGTTGATCAAGGATTATGATTGTGAGATCCACTACCATCCGGGCAAGGCCAACGTAGTAGCGGATGCCCTTAGCCGAAAAGAGAGACCCGAGCCAATTCGGGTAAAGGCTTATCAGTTAGTAATGACCTCTGACGTGATGAAGCAGGTCAAGGAATTTCAGGATGAGGCATTGAAAGAGGATCGAATCAACTCCGAAAGGATGAAAGGCCTAGTCGCGGAGTTGGCTGAGAACACCCTTGGTGTTAGAACCCGATTTGGGCGAATGTGGATTCCTTGTTATGGGGATCTACGGGGAAAGATCACGGTTGAGGCCCATAAGACTCGATACTTGATTCACCCCGGTGCCACGAAGATGTATCAAGATATGAAGAAAGATTACTGGTGGCCGGGAATGAAGTGCGATGTAGCAGAGTATGTGAGTAAGTGCCTTACTTGCCAACAAGTGAAGGCGGAGCATCAGTAGCCCTACGGGAAATTCCAACCTTTGGATATACCTGAGTGGAAATGGAGCACGTCACCATGGACTTCATTACGAAGTTACCGCGTACGGTAAGAGGGTATGATACCATATGGGTGATAGTAGACCGTCTGACGAAGAGTGCTTACTTTCTGCCGATCCGTGAGATGTATTCATCTGAGAGGTTACTGAATCTGTTCATTAAGGAGATCGTAGGTCGTCATGGTGTACCGGTGTCTATCGTGTCGGATCATGACACTCGGTTTACATCAAAGTTTTGGAAGAGATTCCACGACGCGATGGGGACGGCTACATATCAGTATGACATACCATCCTCAGACAGATGGTCAGTCGGAGAGAAATATTCAGATGCTAGAAGATATGCTACCGGCATGCGTGATCGATTTTTGAGGAAGTTGGGATGAACACTTACCGTTAGCCGAGTTCTCATATAACAACAGTTATCATGCCAGTATTGGTATGCCTCCTTATGAGATGCTATACGGTAGTAAGTTTAGAATGCCCGTATGTAGGAGTGACATCGGGCAGAAGGAGTTGGGAAGCATTGAGGTGATCGAGGCTACGCTTGAGAAGTTAGAGAAGATTAAGGCCTTTATGAAGGCATTGAAGGATAGACAAAAGTCGTATGCCGACACGAGACGTAGACCAATTGAATTCAAGGTGGGTGATAGAGTTATGTTGAAGGTCTCGCCTTGGAAAGGGATCATCTGGTTCAGAAAGCGAGGAAAGCTAAGCCCGAGGTATATAGGGCCTTTCCGAATTATTGCTCGGGTAGGAGAGGTGGACACACACACACACACACACACACACATCATCTGAAAAAGTGCTTAGCCGACGAGGATATGATTGTGCCACTGGAGGATATTGAGGTTGATGAATAGCTCAATCATGTGGAGCAACCGGTGGCCATCATTGATAGAAAGGAGAAGAGGTTAAGGAACAAAGTGGTTCCACTTGTGCGTGTACAGTGGACACACTAAAAGGGGTCTGAGTCTACATGGGAGACTGATAAAGAGATTAGACAGCATTACCCGTAGCTGTTCGAGAGCCGACAAGTTTCAGGGACAAAACCTCAATAAGGGGGGTGGACTTGTAACGCCCGAAAATTTCGAAGAAAAGAAAGGCAGGTGAAGTTCTCGCGCGAAAAGAAGTTCTCTGCAGAAGTTCATGCGAAAAGCTCAGCTGGGTATAAATAGCTGAGAACACCCAATCTGACTCCATTTTGCGCGAAAAGTTCAGCTGCTAGAGAGAGAAATCAGCTGCGTAGAGAGAGAAAGTGAAGAATCTAAGTGATTAAGGTATGTAACTCGTGTTATGCACTAAGAATGGATTATTGATGAATATAACGCATGGTTATGTCGTTTTCGCTCGGCAAAGGCTTCAGGAACGTTGCGTTTGTGCTAGAACTTCAAGAAGTGAGTTTCTAGTCCCCTTTTTACGCAAGTTTTATGTTTTGGGGCTATTATGCATACTAGAATGTTTGAATTTGCATGTTCATGCTTGGTATGATGTTGTTTAAGATGTTTGAATGTTAGAACAGCCTTAGACGTGATAAGTTATGATTGGGCGGGAAAAACCTGTAGTTTTCGCGCGAGCAGTTTTGATGTACGTTAAGATTTTGAATTTTGGGAAGTTCTCGCGTGAAAGGTGTAGTTTTCGCGTGATATGAGTGTTTTATCGTGACAGGTAGTTTTTGCGCAATTTGTAAGTTCTCGCGTGACTTGACGGTTTTCGCGCGATAGGATGGTTCTAACGCGAAAAAGTAGTTCTCGAGCGAGATGCTGCTAATGTATGTTAAGTTTTCGCATGCTATGCTGCTATGTGTGATGAGTTATCCTTTCACGTTAAACGATTTTAAAACTATGTGCTTTATGATATGACTTTACTTGATATGTATGAGTATGTAAGTAAAGTATTACGTAATGAAAGTGAAAGATAACGACGATGATTAAGGATGAACGAAAAGAATAAATAAAACTCTTACAGACAACAAGAAAGGAGGTTCATAACTCATTGAGGGGTTGTTAGCTCAACTGTGTGCATTTTAGCTAACCCATGAGGATGCACACGCGGGGGGGGGGGGGGGTCAGTTTTTGTGACTGATCAAGACGTATGAAAATAGGATCCTTGTCGCTTCAGCCCAAGACTGAAGTTGCTTCGTGCACAATGATGGGGCATAGCATATGACAGGATCTAGATTAAAAGTGAAAGAACGTAAATAAAAGAAAGTATGAAAACGAACGATAATGATAAGATAATAATAATTATTATGAAGATGTACGTATGATGTGTGATCATGAACGAAAGTAAAGGATATGTTTTAATGAAAAGTAAAGTATTTTAATGATAAACTAAAACTCACTCAGCGTCGCTGACTTTTTGTAGGCATAATAGTTGGCAGGTAACCGGTTGATGCTGAGGAGGTGCAGGCATGGATGCATAAGCTACTGGGAATGATTTGCATCTGGCATCCACAATTTTTTGGAAATGATTATCGTATTAACGACATTTTGAGATGTAAATGAATGATTTGATGTATTGACGCGATTTTAATCATGAATGAAAAGTTTTAATTCCTCTGCCAATGATGTGTTTTAAATGTATTATGGGATGATTGACCAACTATAAGCGTCCCGGGAACGGCGCCTTACAAGTTGGTATCAGAGTCAAAGTTTAAGAGAATTGGGTAAAATATTTCAAAAACCTAATACTTAAACTGAGAAAGGGATGAAAAATGGAAGGGATGCCAGTCCTAGTAGCTACATGCCTGCAGGTAAAGGTTTTATGTAAATGTTTTATGTAAGATAATAAAAAGGAATTATGTGCGCGTGTTATGTGGTTTATGTTCCCCTAGTAGATTTAGATACTAATGTGTTCAGGATAGGGAATGGTTGGAGAAGGGAGAGTAAAGTAAGTGGCTAATCACAACTGGTCACTGTAATAGGGACTTACTATACTTGACATAATCTAAGCTATTACCTTGAATGACCGTATTGGTGTTTGAATCTTAAATGTATTATGCGATGATTGACCAACTGTAAGCGTCCCGGGAACGGGGTCTTGCTTATACTCTAGACCAATATTTTGATACATAAAGCTAGTATGTTTATGTTGAAATTTATGTTTTTCAACGAGGCTGCATTGTAGAACAGGTATCATGCATGAACCATAAAATATGAGTGTTAGATATGGTTTGTTTGATGAAGATTAGATCTATAAGGTTTTACTCGTATAACATAGTTCTTAGCTCACTTAGTACTCGGTCGGTAGCATGTACTTGGCCCATATGGGGTTCTCAGCTATAGGAAGTAATTGCCCATATGTATTCACTTGACTTCCTTTTTAATTCTTAGCATTTTGGAAAGTATTAGGCTATATCAATACTTGGCTCCATGGAGTCCTCAGCTTCTAAAGGTATTCAGCCAATGGCAAGTACTCAAATCAACAAACGTATATGGCTTAGGGTAGCATTCGGACAACATGAATCCTCGTTATGATTATTAGTTCTTAATTTTGACCTGTGGGTTGACCTAATGTAGGTTTGCCCTCTACTATGATAGGACTTGTACGTTATGCTTATGTTTGTGAAAATTCAGGCTCTACAGATGGTATGAAAATTTTGATGAAAGAACAAAAAAGGAATAATATACGTATTGGAAGTGGAACCTTAATGGGTAAAACTAGACAGTGAAACTTAATTAAAAGAAGAACGTAGGCTAATGACAAATCTTGCAACCATCAAATGGAATGTACTTCAATTATGTGAGATAAATGAAAGGAATGGACCCATAAACACATGCTTGCTATAGGCTTTCTGTATGTGTCAATAATCAGGGGTTCAACTAGCCAACATTATTTACTTATATGGGTTTGACATCTGTTGTCAAGCAAATGGTTTGGGTTCTTGGTATGCATAAACTCGATCTATAGAAAGTAGAAAGATAGTAAATGAAAGAAAGCTAACTAATACTTTAATGAATGAAATGAAAGTCAAATAAACTTATACAAGTGATAAATGTGTATTCAATAAAAGAAGTAAATGTATATGTTTATAGATTTAAAAAACTAGGACTCACTAAAAAAATACTAACTTTTCTTTGTATAGTCGATAGGTAATTGCTATTGTTGAGGATGACATGGAATAGAGTTACTTGGCACTCAAATACTTGCATCTTGGTTACCAATTGAAAAGTTTTTTTAAATGAAAACTTAATGTTTTTAAGACAATTTCTAATTTCTAACAAGTTTTGATGGTTGATGATAAATTTGAAGTTTTTCTTTTGCTGCAATGGATTGTTAAGTTTTATGTAAATGTGAAATGTTTATGCATTTGTTGAATCATGAAGGATGAATCTGCCGAAAACTCTGGATTTCAGCATTGGCCTTCAACTACCAAATCAGGCCAAGTGGTGAATTAAGTGACGAATGACATATGCTGAATGACTACTGATGCCAGGAAAATACCAAACTACATGTGCTGAAAGACTGCATATCAGCACACACAGGTCAACTACCAATCTGCCGATAACTCCATTATTTGCTTATTGAATGTTGCTGAGAACAAGCATGTCTATGCCGACGGCTGTTGTGTTTCACCTTTAGGAGACAACATAGTACTGAAGCTGCTAACTCCGATACATAGATTACCTGTTCAACTGTAGCATCTGAACATAGAATAGTTTATTCTTATTGTTTAGTATAAAAGTCATCACACTTGTACAGTGAGGCAAGCTTTCTAAGCCATTTGATTGTATCTACCGAATTGTCCCCATGGTCCAAGCCACTGGTGAAGATGAAGTAATGATCCCAAAAGATCCTACAAAGTATTCAGATGAAGATCTAAAGAAGATGGACGTGCATTTAAGGTCTTTATGGTTGATTAGAATGAGCATACCAAAAGCATCATGCATTGTTCAAGAAATTCATAAATGTTCAAAAGTTTTGGGAAGCTTTGAAGGCTAGATTTGAAGATACTGAAGACATGAAGGAAAACAAAAGAGATGTCTTGAAACAAAAGTTTAAAAACTTTGGTTTCATAAGGGGTGAAACCATGATTGCTACATATCTTAGAAATGTAGAACTTCTAGACTCTCTTAACGAAGCTGGAGTGAAGATGGAGAATAATGATGCTCTCAGAAAGTTCTTAAGATCCTTACCAAAGACATGGACAATTTATACTATGTCCATAAGAAGAACTGAGAATCTGAAGATAATGACTCTTGAGGAGTTATACTGTCACACCCTCAAAATCCACGAGCGGAGTTTTACCGCGAGGCGTGTGAACAAACCAGGATCATAGTCATAGTTACTCAGAAGGACACATATGCCACATTTAAAATAAAACCAACCAAAGTTCAAACTTTAAAACCATGCGGAAGCGTTAAATAAACTAGTAAACCCAAAACGATGAAACATGATTTGAAAATGCGCAAACATACGCGCCCAAGTATTAAGCAAAACCAAAAACACGATTTAAACATTCTTAACCCAAAACAATGTTTCATAACATGCTGCCAAACACCATGATGCTGAACCGTGTGACGTGCTCCTAGGCAATAGCAACCTTAACCTGAGAATAGCATACTAACCAAGTCAACAAAGGTGGTGAGTTCAAGAGTTTGCGTTAAAATATAAACCAATCAACAGTTTCCAGAGCATAAGTAGTGTATTGTAATAGATAGCTAGTCTATTAACATGAAAATATTAAACATAGTGATTTCACGATTGAAGCTAACTGTGATAGTTTGTGCCTCCCGTCACGACTTACCAGGTCGTGACGTATATATGTTAGGACAAAATTGCACCCGTTTGACCTCGAGTCGCACAGGTGGGGCTCGTCAAACCCAGTAGTACTACCCGAAATTTCCCGCTAGTCAATATTAACAATCCGAAAGTGTGAGGACTTTCCATGGTAAACAACACTATATTAATATTATACACACTCATATTTAAAAGCGTTGTGATCAACAGTATGCTATCTCCTCCAAAAGAGATTATGTAAAAAAAGAGTGGGGCAAGAACTCACCTGATGCGCGCAAGAATTAACTTAGAGCTTAACTTGAAAGAAAGAGGGGAAAGACAACCTTCAAAGGTCACCTAGAACACATGAGTACATAAGTACGTGTACACAGAATCAATATGAAACCCTAAGTGCTCTACAACCCAAAGAACTCAAGGTTTTAGAAAGACAAGACACATTGACCCAGTTGACCCGTTTGACCCGTTGATGACATTATAGGTGAATTTCCATTCAAACAAGCATAACAGCCTATCACACATGATTATCATACAAACTGATTACATTAACCTTCATTAACCACATGTACTAATTAGATCATCATACCGCCAGATATCATACAAGTCATGCGAATCTCAAATATTATCATGTCATAACATCTATAACACAAATAATACACCATACAAGGATCAAATCACACATCACATGACATGTGAAGCACTCACGACTTCACACCCTAAACCCTGCCAATCCTACTAAGTAGGGGCCTCAGATTCACACGTGTGTATGATGATCATTAACATACCAATTTTCCATAGCTCATATCATCCAAAATGTTCATTCTTAATCAACCATCAATCAACGAAAGTCCTAGCTTACCTATATGACTCATACCATGATTTTTTCCACAAACAGCCAAACAGATAATTACCCAAATCAACATTCATATAACCTAAACAACACATTTAATCATAGAAACCATCCATCAACACACTAGCATGGTCCTAATGTCCCAAACATACCCAAGTCTCATATTTAAGAGATTTCACAATTAAAGTTTCCTTTGGGAAGTTCATCCCAAATCCATCAAACACCTAAAACATTCATGAGTCCATCAATCACTTACTAATTCAAGTTCATAACAACATCTAGCATGATCAAAACACCAAATCATCATGATTCATCACATTCAACATCAAAAAGTTACTATTTTAAGCAATGTATGAACTACCACGCATCTTCTTGATTTCCTAACGTTCATATCAACCATCTAGCATCTAATCATCATCATAAGCATATCCATAACACCAATTCATCATCAATTCAACATTTCATGCAAAATAAAGTTACTATTCTTAGTAACCTATGAACAACACATCAAATCCTAACTTTCTTGCACAATCAACGTTAACTAACATGTATTCAATCTAACTAACATAGTAACATCCACAAACAACCAACAATCAATATCCAATTTCATTTTTTGAATTAGGGTTTCGGCCCTAACATAGATCCCATAAGAACTTGTAAAAATCCACCTTTATTGCATACTTGACGTTAATTAACATGTAATCTACCTAACAAACACATTAACAACAACAACAAGCATCAATCGGCCACCAAATCATCAAATCGACTAAAACTTTCGGCTATACACCAAACCCATCAAAGAACTCGAATTCTAACCTTTAAATCGCAAAAGGAACAAGATTTGATGTTGTTAACTTGTTGAATTGCTTGGAACTCGATCAAATCCTAGCTTTGTGGGTGTTCTTGACCGAATTCGAATTGTGTGTGTGTGAAGAAGGTGTCGCGGCCGTGAATGGGGTATTAGGGTTTTCTTTTGATTTTTTAATTAATATAATTAGTGCTAATTACCCTTTAAGCCCTTGTAACTTGTATTTATAAAAACTAGGCTTTTAATTAGTTTTTAAAAGGTTTTTAACTACTAAACATTATTATTAGCCACAAATATTAATTGGTAGAATTTTCATTTGACACACAACGCACGAAACAAATAAAACACGTTGTCACGTTACGCGATAAAATTACAGTTAACATTTAAATCACATAAGCATAACTTAAAATCACATATTAACTTAGTTATCATAAATTTATCATTACTGATTGTTATTAAGTCACCAACGTTCAACGACAACGAGTGTGTGCGCACGACACGTGTATGCAAGACTTAACGGAACTAACGGAGTTTGGTAACGGAAAATTACCGGATGTCACATTATCCCCATGTTGAAAGAATTTTCGTCCCGAAAATTGCGTTACATGGTGAGTGTTTCATCACTGGTCTACTGCATTGGCATCGAAATCGGTGAGTTTTGGATGAGTTGTCACATCATCCCCATGTTGAAAGAAATTTCGTCCCGAAATTTAATTAGTACCTTCGCCGGCTGGCATCGTCCTTTCGAATAGCTGAGGGTACTTAAGCTTCATTTGGTCTTCACGTTCCCACGTGAATTCTGGTCCACGTCTCGAGTTCCATCAAACTTTGACAATGGTATCTTGCTTTGCTTAAGTGTCTTCACCTCACGATCCTCACTTCGACAGGTTCCTCAATGAAGCGTAACTGTTCGTCTACTTGAACTTCTTCCAGCGGTACAACCATAGTTTCATCCGTTAGGCACTTCTTCAGATTTGAAACATGGAATACATCATGGATTCCACTCAATGAATTAGGTAAGGCTAGTTAATAAGCTACTGGACCTATTCTTTCCAAGATTTCAAATGGTCCAACATATCTCGAATTTAGCTTTCCCGCTTACCAAACCGAATCACGCCTTTCCATGGTGAGACTTTCAATAAGACTTTGTCACCAACTTGAAATTCCAAAGGTTTCCGTCGCTTGTCAGCATAGCTTTTCTGTCTGTCTCGCGCTGCGGCCATGCGGTTTCTTATCTGGACAATCTTCTCAGTTGTCTCGTGTACTAACTCGGACCCGTTAATTGACTATCACCAATTTCAGCCCAGTAAACTGGTGATCTACACTTTCTCCCATACAAAGCTTCAAAAGGTTCCGCCTTTATGCTAGTGTGATAGCTGTTGTTGTAAGAAATTCCACCAATGGTAGGTGAACTTCCCAATTATTCCCGAAGTCAATCACACAAGCACGTAACATGTCCTCCAAAGTCTGTATAGTACGCTCGCTTTGACCATCAGTCTGTGGATGATAAGCAGTACTCATATCCAATCGTGTACCTAGAGCTTTCTGCAACGACTGCCAGAAGTGTGATGTGAAACGAGAATCGTGGTCAGAAATAATTGAGATCGGTACTCCATGCCTCGAAACGATCTCCTTCAAATAAGTCGAGTTAATTTCTCCATCTTGTCTGTTTCCTTTATCGCTAGGAAATGAGCAGATTTTGTCAATCGATTCACGATAACCCATATTGTGTCGCAACCCGTAGAAGTGCGAGGTAACTTAGTAATAAAATCCATTGATATCTGATCCCACTTCCACATAGGGATCTCAGGTTGTTGTAGTAGACCAGATGGTTTCTGATACTCCACTTTCACCTTTGAGCAGGTCAGACACTTGCCACATAAGTAGCTACATCTGCTTTCATGTTAGGCCACCAATAGTGCGCCTTCAATCGTGGTACATCTTGTCAGATCCTGGATGTATAGAGTACTTAGACTTGTGTCCCTCACTCATGACCAAATCTCTCAAATTTCCGTGTAGAGGTACCCAAAGTCTATCTATGAAGTAACGAATCCATCCGCTTTTACTTCCAATTGTTTTTCCATACCCCTTAACGATTCAGACCCAATGTTTTCTGCTTTTAAGCTTTTGTCTGAGCCTCTCGGATTTGTTCAGGTAACTGTGTGCTATAGTAAGTTGCAAAGCTCGCACACGTCGAGGCTTAGCAGTTTCTTTCCTACTCAGTGCGTCAGCAACTACATTTGCTTTCCCCGGGTGGTACTTAATAGCACATCATAGTCATTCAGTAATTCTACCCAGCGCCTTTGCCTCATGTTCAATCCTTTTGCTCAAAGATGTGCTGAAGACTCTTGTGATCGGTGTAAATAGTGCATTTGGTACCGTACAAGTAATGTCTCCAGATCTTTAAGGCAAAAACTACCGCACCCAGTTCCAAGTCATGGGTGGTATAGTTCTTCTCATGAATCTTCAATTGTCTAGAGGCGTAAGCTATCACCTTATCCCGCTGCATCAAGACGCATCCAAGTCCTTGAATAGACGCATCGCAGTAGACTACGAAGTCATCACTACCATCCGGTAACGCTAATATTGGTGCGCTACACAGTTTCTGTTTCAGCAACCGGAAAGCAGATTCCTGATTCTCACCCCATTTGTATGTTGTTCCCTTATGAGTCAAGGCTGTGAGAGGTTGTGCAATCTTAGAGAATCCTTCGATGAACCGTCGATAATATCCCGCTAATCCAAGGAATTGTCGTATCTCACTCGGTGTCTTAGGAACAGACCATTCTTTATCGCTTCAATCTTAGCAGGATCAGTATGTATTCCCTTCTCGTTGACAATATGACCCAAGAATTGTACCTCACGTATCCAGAAATCACACTTAGAAAACTTTGCATACAATTGTTCCTTTCTAAGTAATTCCAAGATTAAACGTAAGTGCTTCTCATGTTCTTCCTTGGTCCTTGAGTATATCAGTATGTCATCAATAAAGACGATAACAAACTGATCAAGATAGGGTTTGCCACACGATTCATGAGTCCATGAATACTCCTGGTGCATTCGTCAACCCAAATGGCATGACCAAAATTCATAGTGACCATATCGTGTACGGAAAGCAGTCTTCAGATGTCCTCTTCTCGAACTCTCAGCTGATGATACCCAGACCTCAGATCAATCTTAGAGTAATAGCTTGATCCTTGCAGTTGATCAAACAAATCATCGATACAAGGTAAGGGATATCTATTCTTGATAGTAACCTTGTTCATTTCCCTATAGTCAATGCACATTCGAAATGTACCATCCTTCTTCTTCACAATAGAACTGGCGCTCCCCAGGGCGACGAACTCGGTCGGATAAACACTTTATCCAACAACTCTTGTAGTTGGGCGATAATTCCTGCAGTTTGTTCGGAGCTAACCGGTACGGTGCTCTCGCAATTGGAGTGGCTCCTGGAGTCAATTCAATCTGGAATTCAACTCGACGATGAGGTGGTAATCCAGCAGGTCTTCCGGAAACACCTCGGGAAACTCGCGAACTACGGGATATCCTCTATCTTCTTTTCCTCAGTCTGTTTATCTGTGACGAGTGCCAATATGGCTAGTCGACCTTTCTTTAACAACTTTTGTGCCTTCATATACGAGATGATGCCTATCAGCACCACTCCTATCACCTCTGACTGTAAGGACTTCTTTGCCAATGGGAATCCGTATGATCTTCTCGTGGCATATGACTTCCGCTTGTTTATCGGAAAGCCAATCCATGCCTACTACTACGTCAAAACTTCCTAACGTAACAGGCATGAGATCTATGGTGAATGTATGACCAGCAAGCTCTATCTTGCAGTCTCTAAGAATATGCGTTACGTGAATCTGTGTACCGTCAGCTAACTCTACGGTTGTATTTAGATTCTAAAGCTGAGGGAATATCACTTAAAAGACTACAGAACCTAGTGGACACGAAACTTCTATCGGCTCCGGTATCGAATAATACGGTAGCAAAACGACCATTAACCGAAAATTTACCAGTTACTGTTGTAGGATCGTTTAGAGCCTCACCTGAGCCAATGATGAAGGCTCTTCCTTTGGCTCCATTGTTGTTATTGCCTCCATTGTTGTTGCCATTATTATTGTTGTTGTTATTGTTGTTGCCATTGTTATTGTTGCTGTTGTTTCCATTGTTGTTGTTACCATTACCATTCCTCTTAAGTTGGGTACAGTTGCGTTTGTAATGGCCTTCTTTTCCACACTCAAAATAACCTTTCGGAGTTTCTTGTGATTATTGTGGCTTTTTCATCAGTTCACCCCAGCAGTCTTTGGCTGCGTGACCAATCTTCCCACAACGTTGGCACTTGAAGTTATCACATCGACCCACATGGTGGTAGTTACACCGGTTGCATTCGGCTGTCTTCCGCCATACCCACCGGGTCCTTGATTTGAGGGAGTCGCCTGGTTGAAGCTTCGATTGTTATCGAACTTCCGTTGCTGTTGCTGACTTTGCTGCTGTTGTTGAGGTTGAGATTGGCTGCTGGATGATGATCCCTTGTTGCTTGAACCATCCCACTTGCGTTTATGGTCGAGCACGCTTGCCACCGCACCCCGCTTAGGTAATCGACCTTGCTCTACTGCTTGATCAGTCAGCCTGTGGGCTGTTCGGATAGCTTGTTGTATGGTAGTGGGGTTAGAGGCAGTTACCATACTTTGAATTTTGGGCACCAATCCCCGTATATAATGCTCAACCCTCTTGTGCATTTCATTCACCATCCCTGGGCATAAAGTAGCTAACTCATGAGTATGGGTCGTGTAGGCTTCAATTTCTGAGCCTTGCATTTTGAGTTGCCAGAACTCAATCTCCAGTTTCTGCACTTCATTTTGGGGCAGTATTCTTCGGTCATAATCCCCTTAAACTCATCCCAAGGTAGTTCATTGGCCATGGCTTGACCCAGCATTTGCACCTGGGCATTCCACCAGGAAAGTGATGCGCCTTCCAATGTCCCGGTGGCATACTTCACCTGATCAGCAGGCGGGCAGTTGCATTTTACGAAGACAGACTCTGTAAGCCATACGGTTTATGTAGGTGGGGTAGAAATCCCAGTTCCGCGAGGATCGAGCTCAGGAGGTATGAAAGGCTGATCCCAGTCTATCTCGCCAGGAGGATAAGGATGTCGGGGCCAGTTAAGTCCCCTATCAGGTACGGGAGACGTAGGAGGTGACTCAGATCGTGCAGGTCTCTTGCCTAAATTTCTGGACGACGATGCCATGCTGCGAAGTACGTGTTGCGTATGCCAATGAGTATACAGTAAGGAGAGTAAGCGATAAGTAACTAACAACTATGCGGTTATAGTCTAGTGTGTGTATGCAACCTAGTTCCCTATAACCAATGGCTTTGATACCAAACTATCACACCCTCAAAATCCACGAGCGGAGTTTTACCACGAGGCGTGTGAACTAACCAGGATCACAGTCAATAATTACTCAGAACGACACTATATGCCACATTTAAAATAAAACCAACCAAAGTTCAAACTTTAAAACCATGCGGATTTGAAACTAGTAAAAAACGATGAAACATGATTTGAAAACCAAAACGCGCCCAAGTATTAAACATTCTTAACCCAAACAATTTTCATAACATGCTGCCAAACACCATGATGCTGACCCGTGTGACGTGCTCCTAGGCAATAGCAACCTTAACCTGAGAATAACATACTAACAAAGTCAACACATGGTTGGTGAGTTCAAGAGTTTGCGTTAAAATATAAACCAATCAATAGTTTCCAGAGCATAAGTAGTGTATTGCAATAGATAGATAGTCTGTTAACATGAAAATATTAAACATAGTGATTTCGCGATTGAAGCTGACTGTGATAGTTTGTGCCTCCCGTCACGACTTACCAGGTCATGACGAATATATGTTAGGACAAAAGTGCACCCGTTTGACCTCGAGTCGCACAGGTGGGGCTCGTCAAACGCAATAGTACTACCCAAAATTTCCTGCTAGTCAATATTAACAATCCAAAGTATGAGGACTTTCCATGGTAAACAACACAATATTAATATTATACACACTCATATTTAAAAGCGTTTGTGATCAACAGTATGCTATCTCCCCCAAAAGAGATTATGTAAAAAAAGAGTGGGGCAAGAACTCACCTGATGCGCGCAAGAATTAACTTAGAGCTTAACTTGAAAGAAAAAGGGAAAGACAACCTTCAAAGGTCACCTAGAACACATGAGTACATAAGTACGTGTACACAGAATCAATATGAAACCCTAAGTGCTCTACAACCCAAGAACTCAAGGTTTTAGAAAGACAAGACACACTTGACCCAGTTGCCCCGTTTGACCGTTGGTGACATTATAGGTGAATTTCCATTCAAACAAGCATAACAGCCTATCACACATGATTATCATACAAACTGATTACATATAACACTTCATTAACCACATGTACTAATTAGATCATCATACCGCCAGATATCATACAAGTCATACGAATCTCAAACTATTATCATGCTTATAACATCTATAACACAAATAATACACATACAAGGATCAAATCACAGATCACATGCCATGTGAAGCCACTCACGACTTCACACCCTAAACCCTGCCAATCCTACTAAGTAGGGGCCTCAGATTCGCACGTGTGTATGATGATCATTAACATACCAATTTCCATAGCTCATATCATCCAAAATGTTCATTCTTAATCAACCATCAATCAACAAAAGTCCTACCTTACCTATATGACTCATACCATGATTTTTTCCATAAACAGGCCAAAACAGATAATTACCCAAATCAACATTCATATAACCTAAACAACACATTTAATCATAGAAACCATCCATCAACACACTAGCATGGTCCTAATGTCCCAAACATACCCAAGTCATCATATTTAAGAGATTTCACAATTAAAGTTTCCCTTTTGGGAAAGTTCATCCCAAATCCATCAAACACCTAAAACATTCATGAATCCATCAATCACTTACTAATTCAAGTTCATAACAACATCTAGCATGATCAAAACACCAATCATCATGATTCATCACATTCAACATCAAAAAGTTACTATTTTAAGCAATGTATGAACTGCCACGCATCTTCTTGATTTCCTAACGTTCATATCAACCATCTAGCATCTAATCATCATCATAAGCATATCCATAACACCAATTCATCATCAATTCAACATTTCATGCAAAATAAAGTTACTATTCTTAGTAACCTATGAACAACACATCAAAATCCTAACTTTCTTGCACAATCAACGTTAACTAACATGTATTCAATCTAACTAACATAGTAACATCCACAAACAACCAACAATCAACATCCAATTTTAGATTTTCGAATTAGGGTTTTGGCCCTAACATAGATCCCATAAGAACTTGTAAAAATCAAACCTTTATTGCATACTTGACGTTAATTAACATGTAATCTACCTAACAAACACATTAACAAAAACAAACAAGCATCAATCGGCCACCAAATCATCAAAATCGACTAAAACTTTCGGCTATACACCAAACCCATCAAAGAACTCGAATTCTAACCTTTAAATCGCAAAAGGAATGTTGTTAACTTGTTGAATTGCTTGGAACTCGATCAAATCCGTAGCTTTGTGGGTGTTCTTGACCGAATTCGAATTGTGTGTGTGTGAAGAAGGTGTCGCGGCCGTGAATGGGGTATTAGGGTTTTCTTTTGATTTTTTTAATTAAATTAATTAGTGCTAATTACCCTTTAAGCCCTTGTAACTTGTATTTTATAAAACTAAGCTTTTAATTAGTTTTTAAAAGGTTTTTAACTACTAAACATTATTATTATTAGCCACAAATAATAATTAGGTAGAATTTTCATTTGACACACAACGCACGAAACAAATATAACACGTTGTCACGTTACGCGATAAAATTACAGTTAACATTTAAATCACATAAGCATAACTTAAAAATCACATTATTAACTTAGTTATCATAAATTTATCATTACTGATTGTTATTAAGTCACCAACGTTCAACGACAACGAGTGTGTGCGCACGACACGTGTATGCAAGACTTAACGGAACTAACGGAGTTTGGTAACGGAAAATTACCGGATGTCACATATACGACATCCTAAGTGCTTATCAAATGGAGATGGATGCAGATGAAGCTTAATTGGGCAGATCTTCAAATCTCTTAATGTCATCAGCTCTCATGGCCCCTATTCATGAGCCAGTTCATTATCTCTCCCACTCGCAAGTCTATCAAACTCCTATGGTGACTCATCAAGCACCTATGATCACCTTCCCTGAATCTCCAACTATTGAATCTTAATCAACACCATCATTCAGTAGATGGAATCAACCCACCCTTAACATCCTTTTCACAATCATATCCTACAAACTCTGCCTTTATCAATGACTAAGCCAACTTCTTTTAACTCTCTGAAGAATATCTGGAATGCATTCATCCAGATGACCTAAAGAAATGGATATCAACTACCAGATAGCAATGATATCCTTCAGGGCCAAGCAGTTTCAACAGAGGACCGGAAGAAAGTTCCTGAAGAAACGAAGATCAGGATTTGGGTCTGACAAAAGCAAGGTAAAGTGTTACACTTTGCCAAGGAATACAGCAGCGGTAGCCTCTGGAGAAGAGGTGATTGACTGTAGCTTCCAAGTGAAAGATGTCACTCCCATCAACAATGCACTAATGGCCAAAGCTCAAAAAGATAAAATAATGGAGTTGAAAAAGACTGTTTCAAAATTAAAACATGAACAAACCAACTTAGCGACCCAAATTGGTAACCTCTTGAGCATATTAAAATCAGCACAAGGTGATTTAGCCATTGCTAAAACCTATGTTGATAAATACATTTTTCAAACTGAAAAGTTTGAAGAATTGCTTGATTTTAATTAAAACTCCCAAAGGTTGTATCAAACCAAGACAGGTCTAGGTTATAATTTTGTGGAACCTCCAACAATATACATTCCCACATATACACCTATATGCAACCTTGAAGTAAAGAAGCAAGTATCTGCCGAACCCATCTGTACAAAGTCATTTGCTAAAAGGATTAAGATAGAAGAGAGGGAGGAGAAGGATGATATAGTTGAGGATGTAGATAAAGAGAAAGAGAAGAAAGAAAAGGAAGAAGAGAAGAAAAGGGAGAAGAAGGAAAGGAAGATAGAATATCTGAAGGCAAAAACCATCTCCAAAAGCTTCAAGGGGTTAAGGCATAAAGGATGATGTCAAGACAATAGGCAAAACCAAGAGAAAAGCCTAGCAAGCAAAGACATCTGTCGAATCCTTAGTTGACCCAAAGCTAACTCTCACCCCCTCAGCATTTAACATTGATATAAATATGCTGAAAATTAGAAGACCCAAGACTAAAAAAGCTTGGGTCCCCATTCATCATTAACCAAATTTGTTTATCTGCAGGATCATTCACAAGCCAAAACTAAATTATGGACTGTGCATAGTGGATGCTCCCGACACATGACATGTGACAGATCATGCTTGCTGAATCTAGAACCATATGACGGTTCTAAAGAAATGAATTTAGTCACAACTCCTTTGTACCTACTACACATGGAACTTTTTGGACACCTAGTTTTGGTATCCGATACTAAAAAGGTAAGAAGATTGTAGAAGTACGTATTGTAGCAAAATTTACGTATTTATTTCCTAAAGAGTTACTGGGAATACCATTCGATCATGAAGTGGAATTTAGAATCAATCTGGTACTAAGAACAAAATAAGAGAACTAAAGAATCGGTTGGATGCATTGCTGGAAAAAAAGTTTTATATGACCAAGCTCTTCACATGGGGAGCTCCAATCCTATTTGTTAATAAGGACGGATCAATGCATATGTGCATTGATTGCCAGGAATTGAATAAGGTAACAATTAAGAATTGTTACCTACTTTCAAGAATTGATGATCTTTTTGATTAGTTACGAGAAACATTTTATTTTTCAAGATTGATTTGGTTTCATCAATTGAAGATATACGAGGAATATATTCTGAAGATAGTAATTTAAACTAGATATGGACGTTTTGAGTTCATAGTGATGCCATTTGTACTCACAAATGCTCCAATTGCATTTATGGATATGTTGAAAAGGGTTTGCAAGCCTTATTCTGATAAATTTGTTACCATATTTATACACAACATACTTATTTATTCTAAGAACAAGGAAGATCATGGAGAACATTTAAGGACGTTTCAGAGTAACTGATGTTGGTGAACTCAAGGATGTTCTAGCTAAAAGACTATGCTCTGGAGGAGTGTTGATAAAATCATCCGTACCAAAAATATCATCATTGCCTTGATCTTTAGGAGGTGTACTTTGAATATCATCTGTTATGAGCATATGTGTTTCTATTATAGTAGTTGCTTCTATAACAGTCACATGAGTCTCTTAATGAACAAACTCACTAACAGTCACTGGCGGCTCAAACACTTGAATATCTCTATCCGATGATATAGTGGTCATTGAAGTTTGAGGTCTTCTAATTACAATACCCCGTCCTCTACCCCTGCTACTAGTACTGGAATAATAAATAGCTCTCTTTTGTGCCATAGGTTTCTTTCTCTTCTTTGTTGTTAGAGAATCTTCAGGTACAAAATCTGTATCAGTATCCTTAGCAGTGCGTTTAGTTGGGGTAACTGGCACTCTTTGTCTTTCTTGAAGAATGTACGAAACGCTACCAATATCTTCACTCGCAGTATCACTAGAACTTTTCTTAAACCAAGAATCAATTTGTTCATCAGATTTCATCTCCCTTTGACGAGATGAGCAACCTGTAGCATCATCGGGAGTTCTAGAAGATGAACCAATAGGGTTAGATTGAGGTTTTTCTTTTATGGTTTGTTGTTGTGTTTGCTAGTCATCATGCTAGAAATCATCAGTAAACCTACCAAGTTTTGCAAAATGGCCTCCTTTCTAAGCATTTCCCCTTGTACCAGTCAGGTATGTGAATATATCTTTCCTCATCACCATGATAGAATATGTCACCGAATAAAAAATGGCTAACTCTGGATGAGCAGTGTTGACTATCAGCTGAATGAATCTTGGATACATGATAAACTTTTTCCCAGCTGAAGCAATCACATTCTTTTGCATCTCTGCAAATATCACCTTGGATATGCTTTAAGGTATGTCATCGACAAGAGAAACCAACAGTGATCCAAAAACACCACTTAGGCTATCAAGACAAGCCTTCAGATTGCTGATACGGTAAACTACCACACAAAATAAGAATTTCCAAAAGGGTGGCAATGCTTCTTCTCTAACGAAGGATATCGATGATCATAACCCATCCTTTGTAAACAATCTCGAGCAATAGCATCATCAATCTTGACTTCAATAGTGATCACAACTTGCTTGCCCTTCACAGTAGCACTAATACATTGCTCTCATTCAATATCTTTCTCATTAGCAGCCGTTGACCAGAACTCATCTATAACATTAGTGTAACTGGATGTATTGGCCGTAATGGCATAATGTATCCGAGACATCTTAAGCTCTTCAATCAGAGAATGAAATAACACTTTATCTACAGGCACTTCCCCAAGATAAGCAATAGCATTATGATTTTTATTGAAAACTATTTGTCTAGCCATCTGTAATCAAAGTAAACATTTAAGCAGTCACAGATTTCATTGAAATCAGGCTTAGAAAAGTTTCAAAATTATTGAAATTTGAACTTCTCGCGTGAAATATACAACATTTCGCATGCGAATAGTTTTGAGAAATTTCCAACTTGTCACGCGAAATGTTACTACTCGCATGAAATCAAATTTGGCCAAATGTCAACTTATCTCGCGAACCGTCAAAGATGCTCTTGCGAATAGTTCATGCAAATTTCAAAGTTTTCGCGTCTATTCATAATTTCAGTAAATTTTCGTGTAAATTTTCGCGAACCGTTAAAGTTTCGGTTCTAATTCAAAATCATTCTAAACCTCCTGTTAATCATCAATATACCTTGTCTAGGTCTTAGTAATCTACAATCGACCACAATAAACACAAGTATCAAATAAATTGAAGCAACACTTAAAAAAATTTTAGAGAAAATTTGAACTGATATGTGAAACGAACATTTTGCTTTTCGCACAACTGTTAATTTTATAGGAGTCTGACTTCTCGCGCGAGAACTCAGGATTCACATCAGTACTTGTTGAATTTTAATTTTTAAAAAATTTAAATCTTTCAATTATTTGAACATTGTTTTATTATTTTGACTTTTATGTTTAATCAAGTGTTGAATTTAACTAGAGACCTTAATTTTCATGAAAAATAATTTTTGTATAACAAATCAATAAAAACATAAAATCTTTTTGTAGTTTTGAGATTTTTCAAACTTTGAAATCTAAAAACAGTCAACTTCTTCTAATCATAACTTAAAATGTTTGTGAATTTTCTATTATAATATCATATTTCTCTAAAATTTATTATTAACATCTTTCCGCTGTATTTATAATAATACTGGTTAAGTTGATTGTCAATATGTTTGTTCAAATTTAAACTCAAACCTCAAACTTTACTAAGACAAAAATGTTGTGATTTTTATCATGTTTCATTACTTTATATGAAATCACTGGATCCTACAATCAAAAATCTTGTAGAACTCCTATCCAGCTTCAAGACACTTTTAAGATTTCGAGTCACCCCAATTTGACTTAACTTTTCATCTCTGGTAAATAACTTCATGATTATTGAATCTTCTTAGATTATCTGCTTAACTAGCCAGAGAAACGATTCTGAACACTTAATATTAAGAAGTTTTAGAACTTATCAACTGCCATTCGCACTTTTGTTTTGTCCTCGCAAGATGTTTAGGACTTACATGCCAATTTGGACTTACAAGTCCCATCTTTTGATTTCACCTCCCATGTCAAAACATATTCTTGAAAATTAAATTTTTTACCATATAGTATGTATGTATTTGACATATCTTTTATTTTTGTACTTGATGACATTTGTTATTCTTATATGGCCTTCTTTGGAATCTTTTTTCTCTTTTGTCATTGAATAATTTTCTTTTTGACTTTACTTTTCGTTCTTCATGGAATTAATGTTACCACAAAATCTTGATATGTTACCCACTTCAGACATAATGGATTTAGTTACAGTGCATCACAAACATTTTTCTTCTCATTCTTGGAACTAAAGCCTATCAACATATCAAATAGAATCCAAGTTAGTTCCTTTAAGCCTTTGTATGTAATATAACAAAATTAAGAAATGTACTATAATTTCCTACAACACAGAACATTCATTTTTTATAACTTATATCTATTGAACAAAATCTTTTTGATTTTTTTAAATTTTAAAATAACTCCCCCTAAAACAAAATCTTTTTTTTGTATTTTCAATTTTCTCCCCCTAAAATTGTGATTATCTTTAGAAAAACAATTTTAACTGACTATAAAATGAAAATATTTTTGGGTAAGGTCTGGTATTCAACCAAAGTTAATCATCCCCAAAGATCTGAAAAGAAAATAAAAATGTGAATGATCAAACACTTTAGTAAACAAGTCAGTAATGTTTTCATCAGAGGTGACTTGAACGAGATGAATAAGTTTTTTGTTAAAACAATCACGAATAAAATGCATGCAGATGTCAATGTATTTTGTCTTTGAGTATTGAATGGGATTTTTCACAATGTTTAGGACTACATAATCATCACACCATATGGTGGTGTTGAAAATATTAAGACCGTGATCAAGAAGTTATTGTTAATCCAAACAATTTTGAGAACAACAGCGTGAAGTAGCCACATATTCAACCTCTACGGTAGATGATGAAACCGTGTTTTGCTTTTTGCGCTACCAAGAAATCAACTTGCTTCTAAGGAATTAACAACCACTTGTACTTGATTTGCTATCCAAATTACAACCACTATAATCACTGTCAGTATAAGCATACAAGTTAAATTCAGAATTCTTGGGATACCAAAGTCCAAGTTATGGTTGGCCTTTAAGATACTTAAAAATCCACTTAACAGTTTTCATGTAAGAGTCCTTCGAATTACTTTGATAATGTGCACACTAAAAAATTGGAAACATAATGTTAGGTCTGCTTGTAGTGAGATACATTAAGGATCCAATCATTTATCTATACAAAAATTGATCAATGCCTTCACTCGTGAGATTAGGAGATTAAGTGGGACGAGATGACATATGAGTTGGTGCAATCTTGGAATCTTGAAACTTGTATTTGTCCATAATACTATGAACATATTTCTCTTGATGTATCTAAATACCCTGGTGATCTTGTTTAACTTGGATACTAGTGCGTGTGAAAAAAAAAATATTTTTGATAAAGATTTTTGCATAGTTTTAGTTTTAATTGGTTATTACTAATACTAAACTACTTACACAAAAGGCAAGTCTACCTATCGTGTGATAATATAGTGATGGTAAGAACCGAGTATCAATGTCAAATTCTTGAAGCAGAAGTATCCAACGAATCAGTCTCGACTTTGCATCTTGTTTGTTGAATAGATAACGAAAGGCTACATGATTGGTGCAAATGATTGTTTTTGAAAGGATTAGATACGAGCGGAATTTGTCAAACGCAAAAACTATCGCAACAAGCTCTTTCATGGTGGTAGTGTAGTTTTTTTGCTCATCGTTTGGGGTTTTGCTCGCGTAGTAAATTGGGTGGAATTGTTTGTCTTTCTGTTGGCCTAACACGACTCCTACTGCGAAATCACTTGCGTCACACATGAGTTCAAATGGTAGTGTCAAATCATGGGAAACCATAATCGGAACCATTACCAGTCATTCCTTCAGCAAATTGAATGCACTAATGCATTCATCGGAAAATACGAATTGTGCGTCTTTCTCGTGGAGTTGAGTTATTGGTCGTGCGATTTTTGCGAAATCTTTAATAAAACGATAGTAGAATCCTGTGACTTAGGGAGCTTATGATTTCTTTCACGGTTATGGGATTCGAAAGTTTGGAAATAGTGTCGACTTGGCTTGATCGACCTCAAGCCCTGCTTGAGAGATTTTATGTCCTAACACTATTCCTTCAGTAACCATGAAGTGGCACTTTTCTCAATTCAAGACAAGGTTAGAATCTTCATATCTAACCAACATCTTTTCCAAATTTTCAAGACATTATTCAAATGAGTTCCCAAAGATGCAAAAGTCATCCATGAAAACTTCCATTGAATGTTCGATCATGTCATGAAAGATTGCTACCATGCATCTTTGGAATGTAGTAGGGGCATTACACAATCCAAAAGGCATTCGTCGATAAGCAAATGTGCCATATGGACATGTGAATGTGTTTTCTCTTGATATTCAGGCTCAATAGGAATTTGGAAATAACCTGAGAAACCATCGAGGAAACAATAGAATATTTTTCCAGATAATCTCTCAAGTATTTGGTCAGTGAAAGGTAGAGGGAAGTGATCTTTCCTTGTGGCATCATTAAGTTTGCGATAGTCGATGCAAACTCCCCATCATGTAACTGTACGAGTTGGAATAAGCTCATTCATCTCGTTAGTTAGAACAGTCATTCCTCCTTTCTTTGGAACAACTTGGACGAGACTGACCCAAGGTGAATTAGAAATAGGGTAAATCAAACTGGCATCTAGCAGTTTGAGTACTTCTTTCTTCACAACCTCTTACATGATTAGATTTAAACATCTTTGAGGTTGAATGACGGATTTGAAGTTCTCCTCCATTAGTATTTTGTGAGTGCAAAAGGTCAGATTGATTCTCTTGATGTCCATGATTTTCCATGCAATTGCTCGTTTATGTGCGTTAAGCACATTGAGAAACTTGTTCTTCTCATCATTTGATAAGACGGATGAGATGATGAGAGGAAGTTGAGATGTGTTTTCAAGAAAGGTGTATTCAAGAGAAGATGAAAGTTCTTTGAGATCTAAAACCAGAGGATCTTCTATAGATGGTTTAGCTTTAGGTTCTAGTTCTTGTTCAAGGATCTCGAATGCTTCTTGATGAGATGATGTTTCATCAAATTCTGGTTCTGGAATGATTTGATTTTCAAAGATGGGTTTGGTTGTTCGGACTTCTATTAATTGAGTGTTACAAGCTTCATTTTCAAGGGATTCCATTAAATGACAGCTTATGATCGAATCGCATACATCAATGTAATAGAGTGAGTCATCATGATATTGAGGATGTTTCATGGATCGTCCTATATCAAATGTCACTTCCTCCTCATCCACTCAAAGTGTAAGTCTACCGGTGCAAACTTCAATGAGAGCTCGGCTGGTTGCTAAGAAAGGTCCACCTAGGATAAGAGGAACATTCTTGTCCTCATCCATGTTAAAGATCAAAAAATCAACAGGAAATGCAAATTTGTCGATTTTAACTAAAAGGTTTTCAACGATGCCCCTCGGATATTTGACGGAACGATCAGCTAACTTGATGCTCATACGGGTAGGTCTAGGTTCACCTAAGTTTAAGTTTTCAAAAACCGCATAAGGCATAAGGTTAATGCTAGCACCTAAGTCAGCTAAAGAGTTACTAATAGGAAGATTTTCTATTAGGAAAGGTATGATAAAGCTCTCTGGATTAGTCATCTTTTGAGCTAGTTGGTTTTAAAGAACTGCAGAGCATTCCTCATTTAAAACTACGTGCGATAAGTTTTCCAGTTTCTTTTTGTTTAACAACACACCCTTCAAGAACTTAGCATAATTTGGCATTTGGGCTGAGGCTTCCACTAATGGTAGATTGATGTGGAGGTGCTTGATAAACCCTAGGAATTTGCCATATTGTGCCTCCATTCGTTCTTGTCTCAAATGTCCTGGATATGGAGGTGGTGGAACATAAGGTGGTGGCGGTATGTATTTCTTGGCTAGTTCTTTAGTAGCAACAGGTTGGTTTTTCTTATCACTTGCATTACTTGGAATTTGGTTTCTATTTCTTCAAGGATGGGTTGTAATACAGGTGCATCACCTTGAGTAGTTTTGCCACTCCTTGTGGTGATAGCTTTCACTAGTGCATTAGGGTTTGTTATAGTTTTGCTAGGCAAAGCACCTTGGGGTCTCTCAGATAGTTGTTGTGCTATCTGACCTACTTGGTGTTCAATGGTTTGCAATGATGCTTTTTTGTATTTGATGTCAGCTTCATTTCTTTGGAACCTCTTCTTATTTCTTCGATCAGATTTTAGGATGTATTCATCTGTGGCTTGTGTGGTTATCAACAATTTCTTTATAATTCCTCCATTGATGATGCTCCACGGTCTTGGTTACTATTTCTTGGACCTTGGTGTGGTGGTTTTTGTTGTTGGTAGGGTGGCCTTCGATTGAATCCCGATAATGATTGGTTGTTTCCAAATTCTCTAGTAATTTGAGTTGTTTCACCAATTTGAGTTGTTGCTATATGAACTGTTTGGGCCTCCTAAGTAATTAGTATCTTCAACCATCATCATGCTTTGTGGGAATTCATTGGTCTTGTGTGAATTTCCGCATGTGTTGCATCGTTTGGATTTTTTTTCAGTTCGGCTTGCAATTGTTCAAATCGTTTGGTTACGGCTTCTAATTGGACTGCAACTAGGGTTTTGGAGCCTACTTGATGAATGCCTTTAGAACTAGGTTTATTTCTTAATGGATTGTAAGCAAAGCTCTTCTTAGCTGCTCCTTCTAAGGCTTGGTATGCTTCGGTTGGCGTGACACTTCGGAAATCTCCTCCCGCACTTTGAACGACAACTTGTTTGTGCGCTCCGTTGATTGCATCGTAAACGGTTTAACACTGTAGCCATAGATCAAGTCTATCATATGGGCATCTCCGAAGGAGACCTTTGTATCTCTCCCATGCTGCATGTAATGTCGTCTTGGCAAAACCTTGTGATGCTGCTTCTTAGTTTGGCAGTGCGATCAGGTGGAAAGTATTTCAAAAGGAATTGTTCAGCCATTTCCGCCCATGTAGTGATGGAACCAGGTGGAAGCGAATCAAGCCAGTCAATAGCTAGACCTTGAAGTGAAAGTGGAAAAATTCTTAGTCTAGTGGCATCGTCTAAGCAGTTGTTGATTTTGAAAGTTACACAGATACGAATGAATCGTGAGATGTAAGCGTTAGGATCTTCCTCTTGCAATCCGTGGAACTGAACTGAGTTTTCTACGAGTTGGATAATACTAGACTTAATCTCGGAATTGTTGGCTGCTATTGCTGGTTGCACAATGCTAGACTCATAACCATCTATTGACGGTGTGGCATAGTGTGTCATCTTCATTTCCTCGTCTTGATTAGCCATGTCTTCTTTGGATGGTGTGCCTTCAAAAACATCTTCTTTGATTATTGTTGCTGTTGTTGTGGTCTTTCGCATCACCTTTGATTGAAAAGTCGTTCGGGTCCCGAAAGAGGCGAAATAAGTTCAGTACTAGACGAGTCGGTCATACACTAACTTAAGGAAGCATAAACTAACCAAGGCTTAGAATGAATCACGCAAATGTAAATAAACTAACTAAATAAGACAAACTAACAAACAAAATAAAATAAGTTTGAACAAAAATATAATAACAAGATATAAACTAGATAGTAAGAAATTTGGATTGACTTTCAAAACTGTCGTGTGTCCCTAGCAACGGCGCCAAAAACTTGGTGCATGTGAAAATTGTATATATTTTTGATAAAGATTTTCGCACAGATTCAGTTTTAACTGGTTATTACTAATACTAAACTACACACACAAAAGGCAAGTGTACTTATCGTGTGGTAATATAGTGATGGTAAGAAACGAGTATCAATCCGTGGACACATCGAACCTACTCAATAACCTTTATGATTGACTACCAGATTTGATTTTTGTTTTGTGAAAATGATAAGTTGCATTAAAGTAACCAAGAATATTTAGGGATTAAAAATAATAATTAAAATAAAGGTAAAATTAAGATTGAAACTTTTGGGTTTTAAAATAGGGAATAAAGGCTATCATCCTAATTAGATTTCACTTATGTAACTATGATGAATATCATGGTATGAGTAATGATATAAGTTTAAGTAGTTATGTTAATGTTAATAAACATGAGCCAATGCGGATTTCTCGTCTGCCAGCTCCGTAGTGACTAGGACACCAGCATGAGTAACTTACAGTACTGATCAATTAAAGCCACTAGTAATGTAGGTAAATCTAATGTGATCTTTTAATATACGATTTCTGAAAACATAACTTAATATTAGAAAGAGAGTTGATCAGGTTTCTTTTTAACATGCTATTCATTTTAGAAAACCATAATAATGATTGTATATTTCTTAGATTAATAAAAGGGAACCTGCAAATGATCAGAAAGCTGAAGTTATATGATTTCTAATAACCATTTCTAGGTCATTAGCCATAGATTTGTTATGAATACTTGTTTCACGAATATAAGTTAGTTCATACGTTTTTCAACATTGTATGACATTCACAATTACAAATCATAAGTTCATAACTTCTCGTTCAAATGTAGATGCTACCCATCAAAAGCTTACTCAAGATTACCATAATATTAGCATAACATAAATCACACCATTAATTTAACACAAATTACATAAGTTTCATCCAATTAGGATGATAATAAGTGTTTAGCTCATAATGAGCTTGAACATAACAAGTAACATAGAAGATAGATATGAAATTATTAGTAAAATAGAATAACCAAACCGATGATCCATAATGGATGATGTTTAGACAATCCCAAGCTTCTTCCAAGTGTTCTATGCACCTCCCAAGCCTTGAAATGATCTTCAAGTCTTGATTCCCGAGAGAAGTCAGTAGAGTAACTCTCCCACCAAAAGCTTGCTCAAATGATGAACTTAGGCCTCTATTTATAGGCTTTCTGGAGTGTTTAATCATAGCCCTGTGCTTAAAAGGCACGACCCCACACTAGTACAATGCTTACAAAAGTTGGTCAGTTCGTATATACAGGAGGTTTCGGGCATGGCTCCATGTTAAATGGGGCACGACCCTGTGTTAGGGGTGGGGCACGACCCCATGCTTACTTTTTGGGAACAGTACTTTTTTCCTGTCAGATGTCCAAACACGGGGGTGTGCTAATTTTAACACGGGGGTGTGTTTCTGGCAAGTCATGGGAGCGTGCTAAATGAGGCATGGCCCCATGCTTGGACTTCAATGCTTGGTTTTCTTCAAATTATTGTTAAATATGCTTCTTTTGTCCATCTTTCCTTTTTGAACACCTGAAAACACAATTTAATATTTTTAAGTACATAATCACCATTTTAAGGAAGATATTAAGGAATAATTGATGTGCTTTTGATATGATTTTTATGTATAATTTATAGCACATCAATACCTAAGAAAAATGATATTTCTTCAAGAGAACTCATTTCAAACTTCTTCTTCATCATCGCTTCAAACTCCTTACATATACCGTCATTCGCAGATACAAAGATAATGTCATCAACATAGATTTAAACAAGAATAAGATCATCACCAGTTTTCTGTATGAATAAAGTTTGATCAATAGCGCCTCTAGTATATCCGTTTCTATGAAAATATTCAGTGAGAGTAGTATACCAAGCATGAGGTGCTTGATGCAATACATAGAGTGCTTTGTCTAACTTGTAAATATAATCAGGATGATCTGGATCTTTAAAACAAGGACGCTAACAAACATAGGTTTCCTCTTTCAATACATCATACAAAAAAGGAGTCTTAACTTCAATTTGATAAACTTTGAAATTCATGAAGGAAGCATACACCAGAAAGATACGAATTGATTCAAGTCTAGCCATGAGAGCATAGACCTCTTCATAATCAAGACCTTGAACCTGATAGAATCCTTGTACAACAAGTCTCGCCTTGTTGCGAACAATAACACCTTTTTTATCCTTCTTATTGTGAAATATCCATTTAGTTCTGATGGGCAACTTATGCTTTGGAAGTTCACATAAATGCTACACATTTAACTTCTTGAATTGCATCAGTTCATCTTGTATCACTTCAACCCAGCTATTTTCTTTCAATGCCATTTCAACATTATTCGGCACTATTTGAGAGACGAAACATGTATAAGAACATGTATTGATGGCTCCGAATTGGCTTCCAGTGCGAACACCTTGAGATAATGGACCGATAATTACAACAGTTGGATGGTTTCTATTAATTCTCAATTGAGGAATCTAATGTTCAGAAGTAAGTTCATCTAAGTTAGAAATGTGACCAATAGGTTCATTTTCAACAATTCCTTCATCTGGTTGATAAACAATATTTTCCTCTTGATTTATGTCACAATCTGTTGTATCTGATAAATGTGGCTCAGCAGAGAAATCTTCAAATGGAACTTAAATTGTTTTAATCAGAACATCTTGTGTAGAAGAAGAAAATGTATTTGCATCCTGTGGAGTTTGTTCAACAACCTAATTAACTAGACTCAAATTAGACTATTGTGACAAAGAGGATTCTGAATTAAGAACTTGATCTATGTTTGGATTAGAGGGTTGAACAACTGAAACTTTTGAAGAAGAACTAATATCTGAATATATTCCTTTGAGTGAAGATTGAATAGGTCCAACATCATCAAAAAATACATCATAAAAGGATGATGTCAAAGGTTGGTTATTTGCAGAAACATAAGAAGATTGATTAAGGTGTCAAACAATAAAGCATAATCATATACCCAAGCTGGAGCAGATCTGACATTGGTTTTGTTAGAATCATGTCTAGATAAATAAACAACATTATATGTGTGAATTAGGAAACACCTAAACACCTAAATTAGTCCAGAAGCATTGAAAGCCTCTGCCCAAATAAATAAGGGAAATTTTATAGCAGATAGCATTGTTCGAACCGCTTCAATCAATGTTCTGTTTTTTCTTTCACCAACTCCATTTTGCTATGGAATTCCTGCTGCGCTGAATTGTCTAGCTACCCCCTTTGAATCATAGAATTCATTCAAGATGTGATTACAAAATGCTATTCCATTATCACTTCTTATTCACTTTATATTCTTATCAGCCAGATTCTCGACGAGATCCATGACCTTTATTAGCAAGTGAGGCGTTTCATCCTTCGTTGCTAAAAAGAAAACCCAAGTAAATCTAGAAAAATATTAATAACCAAAATATGCACGTTGTCCTAAGCTCATCACACTCACATAACAATTGGAGGATTTATTCAATTTTAGTATGAACAATTGGTTTGTGAGAAAGTTTGTGTTGTTTATCTTTAGAACATAACAGACAATGCTTAACAAGTTGAAATTCTTTCAAAGGTAAACTGTAACACCTGGAAATTAAAAAAAAAGAATAGAAAAGAAAAGAAAAGTAAGGGAGCAAACGGGATTTATTTCAAAAAGCAAGGGTTAAAAGTGTACAAAGGCCAAACCGGCCCATAATGGGGTTTAAAAGAAGATATGCCTCCCATACTTACTCTCCCATACACTCAACGTATGGCTAGAGTGAGATAAAGGAATCCCACCGGTTCTAGAGTGAGAAAGTAAAAGAGATCTTCAAAAGGGTAAGATTTTTAGGTGTTTCCTTCTCGATTTTAGTCGGGTTCAAGCTTCTGGACTAATTTCTATGTGTTTCTATGTGTTTAGTTCCTTCTTTACGTGTTTTTAGGTGTTAGAACTCAAGGTTTGCTCTCGGGTTTGTGGTTTTTTGCTCGAAGGATGTTTAAGGTGAGTTCTAGATCCCCTCTTTTACATGTTTTCTACTTGTTTGGAACTGATATGTATACTAAACTGATCTTTCTAAACCAAACTATGATTTTCCTTGAATATATGACTGTTTATGAAAGATGAAGGTTTTCTTTTAAGATCTTGTGATGTTAAATGGTTGTTTGTTATGTTTTAAATGTGTAACTGATAGATCCATTCTAAAAATACGCTTAAAATGATGTATGGGACTAGAAACTGCACAAGATTGGATCGTAGGTGATGAACTTGTTGTCCGCTGTGGACATTAGCTGTCCGCTGTGGACACTTGAGCACTGATAAGGTGTCCACTATACACTTAAGCATTTAGACTATCCGCTGTGGACAATGCATGTCCGCTGTAAACCCTTAAGTATACATGCACGTCCGTTGTGTACCCTTTAGGTACTTTTAGACTGTATTCATGCGCGGCGGACTTTGGAGGTCCGCTGTAGACTTTGGCGGTCCGCTGTGGATTTTAAGTAGTCCGTTGTATACCTATTTAATGCGCCGTGAACACATAGTTTTATTTTGAAATTTTGGGAATAGAATTTTAGTGCTAAGTACTTATGTTTAATAGAAGATTATGCTTGTCTAATTTTTCTAATTGGGAGATATAAAAGCCAAATCAAGTTTTCTTCCGAAGCTTAGTTTCTTTTGAAGCTTAGTTTCTTCCGAAGCTTAGTTTCTTCTGAAGCTTAGTTTCTTCCGAACCTTAGTTTCTTCCTAAGCTTAGATTCTTCCGAAGCTTAGTTTTCTTTCAAAGCTTAGTTTCTTCCGAAGCTTAATTTTTTTCATAGCTTAGTTTCTTCCGAAGCTTATTTTCTTCTGAAGCTTAAAACCTTTCGAAGCTTAAAATCTTCCGATGCTTAAAATCTTCCGAAGCTTAAAATCTTTCGAAGCTTAAAATCTTTCGAAGCAAATGTTTGCCTTCAGATGTATTAGTATTAGTGATGTGATTGCTAATTGATAGTTAGCATAAGTTCAGGGGCTTTAATTGTATGTTTGTTAAGTTGCAAGTGTTGGGTGTTATAGTTAGTTAGTTAGTTGCGAACTAGGTATATAGTGTGAATTCTAACACTAATATTGTATTCTTTTCTTATGTGCTGCTATTATGAGTACTTAATATTTCATGATATGTGATTATAAGACAACGAAAAACTTAAAAGTATTATGCATAATCAAGTGGTCACAAAGGAATAAAAGAAAGATAGTGTAACCTAATAAATGTTACCATGGGCATTTATAATAAATGAAAAGCCTTGCAAGCATAATGGAATGCTGAACTGATGTGTGACTGTTTCAGGATGCACATCTGGGGTCTAATCCTTGTGATTGACCAATAAATAAATGGGACCTGTATTCGTGAGCTGGCTTCGTGCCTAGCAGTGTGGGTCAACTGTCAGGGGTTTGCTGCCACTTATAAATGTGTACTAACAGGGGTTGGGCATTAATTGCCAACCAACATTGTAGGCTTTTGCTTTGTGCAATCTAATTAATGAAAGAGAAAGATAATGAAAGAAAGAAAGATAATGAATCTCTTAACGAATGATTATGTATAATGATGGATGAACACCAAGTGAAGCTTACAAAATGTATATTTTCTATATTATCAAAACTAAAACTCACTCAGTAATGCTGACTTTTTATATGCGTATCAGGTGGCAGGCTAAGGTAGATGCGAAGGATGGCATAAGGATGAGAGCTACTTGGAAATCCGAGACTGGCATTCACGATTTGATAATATGTTTGAATGATAATATGTTTGAATTGAAAAATACAATATTTATGTTTTGTTAAGTTGGAAGACAAATGTTATTTTACCCTATGATTATAAAGTTTAAATGAATGTTTATTTAATTCCGCTGCAATGTTTGTTTGTAAAGTGAATTTATGCTATGATCGACCAACTGTGAGGCTTCCTGGGATCGGGGCCTTACAAGTTGGTATCAGAGCCAAAGTTTAAGAGAATTGGATAAATTATTTTCAAAACCTAAATTTAAACTGAAAATGGGACTAAATGGAGGGATGCCAGCCCAAGTAGCTACGTGCCATCAGGTAATTTTCTTAAAGTTAATCGGTATTTTATGCGTGTGCTATTTGATTTATGTGCTTAGTAGATTTGGATGTTGATATAGTCAGGATAGGAAATGCTTGGGAAATGAAGAGTAAAGTAAGTGGCTAATCATAGCTGGCCACTATAATTAGGGACTTACTATACTTGACATAATCTCAGCTATTACCTTAAATGACCTTGTTGGTGTTTGAATCTTATAGGAAGTAGATTTTATGGCGGGTAGAAAATCTGGGAATGCAACTCGAGGTGGAGGTCGTGCTGGATGTGGTGCTAGGTCGCGTGTCACGAGGAACAAGGCTAAGACTGCCAAAACGGCACTAGAAGAGCCCGAGCTTCATCACCATGAAGGTAGGGATGAGAGAGTTGATCTGAAGGCCTTAGTGAAGGAGGCTATAGTTGTGGGGGTCCATCAAGTCATGCACTCGATTCGGCCATCTGTGGTGACTAGGGTCATTAGGGCCGTAAGGGAAGATGAAAGGAGAGGGAAGAACTGGAATGGAAAATGTTTTGGTAGTGGTGGTTTCACTCCCACGGGAAAAAAGGCGAAGGTAGAGGGTCGTAAGGTGGCTGCAACTGATGTAGGGGTGAATGTGTGTAGCAAGTGTGGGAGAGACCATGTGGGAGAATGTAGGTGGGGATCGAACGTCTGCTTCAAGTGTGGGAAGGAGGGCCACACGACAAGAGATTGTCGCGGGGTCAGGTGTTACAACTGTGGCGAGACGGGGCATCTGAACAGGGACTGCAAGAAGCAGAGGGCTCAGAACTCCGAAGCAAGGTAGGGGATCGAGAAGAAGAAGGAGGGGCAAAGGGCTAAAGCCAGGGCATTCACTATGACCCGGAAGGAGGCTAGGGTGGACCCCGACGTGGTGTCAGGTATCTTCCTAGTAAACCAAACTTGTGCCCCTGTGCTTTTTGATTCTGGTGCTAGTAGGAGTTTTATTTCTGCTACCTTCTGCGATAAGTTTCCCATTACGAGTAGAAAGATTGATGAGCCCTTCGATGTAGAAACTGCCATTGGTAAGTCTACCAGGATTTCAGATATGGTAGAAGATTATGACATAGAGTTTGAAGGCCATAGGTTCTCTACTAGGTTGTTCGTGATGCCCTTAGGTGGATTTGATGTAGTCGTAGGGATGGATTGGCTAGCAGCCTATGAGGCAAACATCATGTGTCGTAAGAAGATGATTCGATTGACCGCGCCTGATGGGAGTTCGGTGACGATTTACGGCAATAGAGTCAGTACGGTCCCGAAAGTAATTTCGATGGTTGTGGTAGAGAAGTGTATGAGGCATGGATGTGGTGCCTATTTGGCTTATGTGAAGGATGTGTATGCGTCAGTACCACAATTGTCTGACGTATCGGTCATGTGTGACTTCCCACACGTATTCCCGGAAGATCTATCAGGTGTGCCACTTGATCACGAGATCGAGTTCCAGATCGATCTGATACCTGGTGCCCAACGAGTTCCAAATCGATCTGATACCTGGAGCAGGATATTCCTAAAACAACTTTTCGTACGTGTTATGGACACTACGAGTTACTCGTTATGTCTTTTGGTTTAACCAACACGCCAGTTGTTTTTATGGATCTGATGAGTTGGGTGTGTCGGCCTATGCTAGATAAATCAGGGATTGTGTTTATCGATGATATCCTGATTTATTCGAAGAGCGAAGAAGAGCATGCCGGTTAGCTTCGGGAAGTGCTTGATACGCTTAGAAGGGAGATGCTGTACACCTAGTTCTCCAAGTGTGTGTTCTAGTTATGCGAAGTTAGTTTCTAGGTCATGTGGTTAATCCTGAAGGGATCAGGGTGGACCTGGAAAAAGTTGAAGTAGTGATGCAATGGAAGTTTCCAAAGACGCCATCTGAGATTCGTAGTTTCTTGGGTTTGGCGGGCTACTACAGAAGGTTCATTCAAGACTTCTCCAAGATAGCTTTACCATTGACTAAGTTGACCCGTAAGGATGTGAAGTTTATATGGGGTCTAGAGTAGGAGAAAGCATTATCTTCATTGACCATCAAAGCTTGAAGTACTTCTTCAAGAAAAAGGGTATCAATATGAGGCAAAGGAGGTGGTTAGAGTTGATCAGGGATTATGACTGTGAGATCCACTACCATCCGAGCAAGGCCAATGTAGTGGCGGATGCCCTTAGCCGAAAGGAGAGACTCGAGCCAATTCGGGTAAAGGCTTATCAGATGATCATGACCTCTGATGTGATGAAGCAGATCAAGTAATTTCAGGATGAAGCTCTAAAGGAGAATCGAATTAACTCCGAGTGAATGAAGGGCCTAGTCTTTGAGTTGGGTGAGAACACTCTCGGTGTTAGAACCCGCTTCGAGTGGATGTATATTCTTCGTTATGGAGGTCTATGAGGGAAGATCATGGATGAGGATCACAAGACTCGATACTCAATTCGTCTCAGTGCTACAAAGATGTATCAGGATATGAAGAAAGATTACCGGTGGCCGGGAATGAAGCACAACGTAATGGAGTATGTGAGTAAGTACCTTACCTGTTTGCAAGTGAAGGCGGAGCATCAGAAGCCATACGGGAAGATCCAACCCTTGGATATACTCTATTGGAAGTGGGAACACATCACTATGGACTTCATCATGAAATTGCCTTGCACGGCAAGAGGATGTGATACCATTTGGGTGATTGCAGACCGCTTAACGAAGAGTGCTCACTTCATGCCAATCCGAGAGACCTACTCGTCAGAAAGGTTGGCGGAGCTATTCATCAAGGAGATTGTAACTCGTCATGGTGTGCCGGTGTCTATTGTTTCTGATAGGGACACTCTGCTCACGTCCAAGTTCTAGAAAAAATTTCATGATGCGATGGGAACAAGGTTACACATTAGCACAACTTACCACCCTCAGACAGACGGTCAATCAGAACGGACCATTTAGAGCTTGGAGGACATGCTCCGGACATGCATTATCGATTTTGGTGGAAGCTGGGATGAACACCTACCGTTGGCAGAGTTCTCCTATAACAATAGTTATCATGCCAGTATAGGCATGCCACCATTTGAAATGTTTTATAGGAGACAATGCAGAACCCTGGTGTGTTGGGGTGATATCAGGCAGAAGGGGTTGGGAAGTATCGAGATCATTGTGGCCACGTCGGAGAAATTGGAAAAGATCAAGGCTTTTATGAAGGCAGCAAAGGACTGGTAGAAGTCCAACGCTAATAAGAGAAGGAGGCCAATCGAGTTCCAAGGCGAAGATAAGGTGATGTTGAAAGCATCTCCTTGGAAAGGGATTACCAGGTTTCGAAAGCGAGGGAAGTTGAGCCCAAGGTATATCGGGGCATTCAAAATGATGGCCAGAGTTGGTCAAGTGGCATATAGGCTGGAACTTCCTGATGAGCTGCATGGGATTCATCCTACGTTCTATGTATCTCACTTATGAAAGTGCTTGGTGGAAGTTGACATTGTTATTCCTCTCACAGACATCGAGGTTGATGAAAGGTTAAGGAATAAAGTGATTAGCCAAGTAAAAATGCAATGGAAGCATTGCAAGGGATCGGAGGCCACTTGGGAGTCAGAGGAAGAAATGAGACGGCACTACCCAGACCTCTTTAAGGAGTGACAGGTTTCCGGGACAAAACCTATATAAGGGGGGTGGACTTGTAACACCCGAAAATTTCAAAAAAAAAAAAAGAAAAGAAACGAAAAGTAAGGGAGCAAACGGGATTTATTTCAAAAAGCAAGGGTTAAAAGTGTAGAAGGGCCAAACTGTCCCATAATGGGGTTTAAAAAGAAGATATGGCCGCCCATACTTACTCTCCCATACACTCAACGTACGGCTAGAGTGAGATAAAGGACTCCCATCGGTTCTAGAGTGAGAAAGTAGAAGAAATCTTCAAAAAGGTAAGTTTTTTAGGTGTTTCCTTCTTGGTTTCAGTTGGGTTCAAGCTTCTGGACCGATTTCTATGTGTTTAGTTGCTTATTTACGTGTGTTTAGGTGTTAGAACTCCAGGTTTGCTCTCGGGTTTGTGGTGTTTTGCTCGAAGGCTGTTTAAGGTGAGTTTTAAATCCCTTCTTTTACATGTTTTCTACTTTTTGGGGCTGATATGTATATTAAACTGATGTTTCTAAACCAAACTATGATTTTCCTTGAATATACGACTGTTTATGAAAGATGAAGGTTTTCTTTTAAGATCTTACGATGTTGAATGGTTGTTTGTTATGTTTTAAGTGTGTAACTGATAGATACATGCTAAGAATACGCTTAAGATGATGTATGGGACTAGAAACTGCACAAGATTGGATCGCAGTTGATGAACTTGTTGTCCGCTGTGGACATTAGTTGTCCGTTGTGGACACTTGAGCACTGATAAGGTGTCCGCTGTGGACACTTAGGCATTTAGACTATCTGCAGTGGACAATGCATGTCCGTTGTAAACATTTAAGTATGCATGCACGTCCGATGTGTACCCTTTAAGTACTTTTAGACTGTCTGCTGTGGACACTTATATACTTTATGTCATCCACTATGGACATGCTTAGTATTTTATTCATGCGCTGCGGACTTTGGCCGTCCGCTGTGGAATTTGGCGGTCAGCTGAGGATTTTAAGTCGTCCGCTATATACCTATTTCATGCGTTGTGAACACTTAGGTTTATTCTAAAATTTTGGGAATAGAATTTAAGTGCTAAGTACTTATGTTTAATAGAAGATTATGCTTTTCTAATGTTTCTAATTGGGAGATATAAAAGCCAAATCAAGTTTTCTTCCGAAGCTTAGTTTCATCCGAAACTTAGTTTCTTCCAAAGCTTAGTTTTCTTTCAAAGTTTAGTTTCTTCCGAAGCTTAGTTTCTTCCGAAGCTTAGTTTCTTCCGAAGCTTAGTTTCTTCCGAAGCTTAGTTTCTTCCGAAGCTTAGTTTCTTCCGAAGCTTAGTTTTCTTCCGAAGCTTAGTTTCTTCCGAAGCTTAGTTTCTTCTGAAGCTTAAAATCTTCCGAAGCTTATAATCTTCCGAAGCTTAAAATCTTCCGAATCTTAAAATCTTTCGAAGCTTAAAATCTTCCGAAGCATATGTTTGCCTTCGGAAGTATTAGTATTAGTGATGTGATTTCTAATTGATAGTTAGCATAAGTTATGGGGCTTTAGTTATGTGTTTGTTAAGTTGCATGTGTTTGGTGTTATAGTTAGTTAGTTAGTTGCGAACTAGGTATATAGTGTGAATTCTAACACTAATGTTGTATTCTTTTCTTATGTGCTGCTATTATGAGTACTTAATATTTCATGATATGTGATTATAAGATGACGGATATCTTAAAAGTATTATGCATAATCAAGTGATCACAAAGGAATAAAAGAAAGATAGTGTAACCTAATGAATGTTACCCCGGGCCCTTATAATAAATGAAAAGCCTTGCAAGCACAATGGAATGAGGTGCACGACCTTGTTGTCGTTAGCTCAACTGATGTGTGACTGTTTCAGGATGCATATTTGGGGTCTAATCCTTGTGACTGACCAATAAATAAATGGGACCTGTATTCATGAGCAGGCTTCGTGCCTAGCAGTGTGGGTCAACTGTCAGGGGTTAGCTACCACTTATAAATGTGTACAGACAGGGGTTCAGTATTTGTTGCCAACCAATAATGTAGGCCCTTACTTTGTGCAATTCTAATTAATGACAGAGAAAGATAATGAAAGGAAAAAAGATAATGAATCTCTTAACGAATGATTATGTATAATGATGGATGAACACCAAGTGAAGCTTACAAAATGTATATTTTCTATATTATCAAAACTAGAACTCACTCAGCAACGCTGACTTTTTTATATGCATATCAGTTGGCAGGTTAAGCAAGATACGAAGGATGGCATAAGGATGAGAGCTACTTGTCAATCCAAGACTGGCATTCATGATTTTATAATATGGTTGAATTGAAAAGTACAATATTTATGTTTTCTTAAGTTGGAAAAAAAAGGTTATTTTACCCTATGATGATGAAGTTTAAATGAATGTTTATTTAATTCCGCTGCAATGTTTTGTTTGTAAAGTGAATTTATGCTATGATTAACCAACTGTGAGGCTTCCTGGGATCGGGGCATTACATAAACCCACAAAATTATTTCCTCTTACTAATTTGTTCATATTTTTAATATTGACATGTCATTACGATGGTGTCATAACCTTGAATCACTTTCTGAGGCTTTTGAAATAGATATGAAGCTGTTACCATTGAATGTGACCCATTCATATCTAACAAATATGTATCTTTATCTCTCGGAGTCCTCAACAATATCCATTCATCAGGTATTACAAAATCAGGTTTAATGATAAGACATTCTTTATTAGTAAAATGTGTAGAATTACATTTCTCACAAATTTAAGAACCACTTCACAGGTTGTGTTTTAATTCATCAACGAAACTATTCTTTTAATTTTACCTCCTTTGTTACTGGAAAAGATAACTGTCACACCCCGACCGACGGCGGAATCATCGGGGCGGACGAATGCGAAACGATTGTTCATAGCTCATGAAATTTAATAAGTTGAAATAATATTAAATGCCATTTTTCGTTGAATAATACTAACCAAATAAATCATTACAATACACTAAAGATTCAAACAACAACATAAAATCTTTAATTAAACTAAGTCCAAGTCCTATATGAGCATGAAGAAATCCTCAAAGTAGCAATCCTGAAACATGTTAAAAATAAGGTCAACATATAATGTTGGTGAGTTTCCATGAATTTGTACATACGTATGAAAACAACGTTTAAGAGGCAATTCATGTCATAGGTTAAGAAATATTGCAAGAATATAGATAGCATAATGTTACAATCAAACCTTGACAAAGATATCCATTACAAGTTATAACGATTAGCTAAGTGTACTTGGTTCCCATAGTGCTCAAGAATACGACACTAGGAGCCGGCAATAACCTCGGCTTTAGCACCAAATAGGCTTGTCAGGCCCATAGATCTATGACGTCGCTAGGCTAGCAATAGTTAATGATTGTTTTTACAAGATGACTATCATATAAGACTCACAAGCATCTCAAATAACCATGACAAAGTTTATAAATGAATTGCTCGTGCATTTACAAGTATCAAGATGTTTACAAGTGCAAGTTCATAAAGTTAACATGTTTCACCCCAAAAGGTGTGAAATAAAGTAAAAAGGGGCATGGAAAACTCACATGGAAAACTCACATTGTATAATGATGGATGTAGAGTACATAAGGAAGCTTGGATGTTCAAGAGTCAAAGGTGATGTCCTAAAGGGTAAAAAGAAACAATAACTTGAGGTCGGAATTCATTACAAGAAGTTAGGATATTTAGAGAATGCCAAAAAGCGAAAGGTAGATTGAAAAAGGATTATTGTACCAATTTTAGATTCTGGACAGAATGTTTGGTACGTATTTGAACAGGTTTTAAAAATAGCAAACGGTTTCATAAAATTATAAAAATTTACAGTTAACTAGTTCAGAGTCTTCCGGACAACTTTTGTTCAAAAACATTTTTATGAAAATATCCGTAAATAGGTCAAAACAGCAGCACAAGACAAAAGGTGCTGAAATGCGCACTTATCTTGTGAAGGCTATTGTTGAGTCGTCCGCTTGAGTTTGAAGACGTATAAACTATCGTTAAAAAGTTAATTCAATGAACTTAATGTTGGAGTTGGAATTTACTCAAATTTAGTTTGTTATGATCAAGTTATTGTTAGTTGAAGTCAGACTATATTCTGCCAAATATGTAATAACGCACTTATGTGCACTTTTAAAATTGCTAAAGCATAAAACGGGTTAGAACAAATTTATTATGTCGATATATGGTATATTAGACTTCGTTTGAGTTATAAAAAAAAATATTTCAAGACTTTTGCATAGCCATCATTTAGAAAAATAATCTTGTGGAATAACCGAATGCGGCGGCATAGCCGTCCATATGCAAACGGATTCTTTGTTTACGTTAGTGTGTTGTTAACTTGATTTAGCAATGTTAGTGATTGTTATAAGGTTAGTGAATATTAGAAGGTTAATGATCAAATGGTAATGATTAAAATTAAAATAGATTTAGTAGAAAAATAATAAAAGTAAGAACATGAAAACAATTTGATGTTAGGATGATTGAAAGAATATAGAAATGTATAATATATAAGCAATATAAAATTACCTTAGTATTAGAAAATTCTTGAAACTACTTGTAAAAGAAAATTCTTGAAATTGATCATAAACAAAAAATGATGAAAGGTTTGTGTGTGAGAATTTTAGAGAATGAGCAAATAAAAAGTGAGGCCTAAACCTTGCTTTTATAGTTGAGGTTAGGAGGAGGTTATTAATGATGTTAATGATGAGTTACAAGTCTTTTAAAATAGAGTTATGATTAGAATTAATATAAAATTAAATAAATAAAAGAATAATTACAATTTAAACTCTAAATTTATGAAGACTCTAATTACAACTTTTTTTTATTAAATCTTTATAAACATTATAAATCTCACAAGAACTTGTAATTTGATTATTTATTTTAGTTGAATATTTTAAAATATTATAGATATTAATAACCTTTTAACATTTATAAAATTTATTTTATAAATTATAGAATTTAAGTTAAATTAATTAAGTGACACATTTATTGTTTTGGAACACAAAAATAAATAAAATGACTAAATAATGAATTTGATTTATAAGATTGACTCAAACGGGTTCGGGTTTGGGTTTCTACTTTAAAAAGGGCCGGATGTTACAATAACTAACCCACTATTATGAGGTTGAACATTGTTTAACAGTGATATGTTACCGGTCATGTATGTAAAACAACCACTATCAACATGCTATAAGTTATCAATAGCTTGGTTGTTCCTTCACATATTAATAAATTTAATCAATTTTAGGAACCCAATCCATCGTTAACTTGAGAATATTGTTTTCATCCAAGTACTTTACTAATTTTAAAATTATATCTCTTTTATCATTAAAGACATAATCATCAACAATGTCTGAAACTGTAGTTTTGACCTTAACTTTCCATTCTTGAGTCGGCTTTGTCAATTTTATAATATTTTTCTTCAAATTATTTTTTAAGAAATTGATACGCGTTCATCAATACTTTGAGATTTCTTAATCATATTTATTTTGCTCAAGTTTCCTTTTATAGAAATATTTAGTTTTGCAACAAAAGATTTCGAATGAGTTGAATTTTTATTAAACTTGGCGTTGACAAAAAATTGTTTTCTATTTTTGGAAATGGAATCATGAAATTGTTTTCTGCTTATTGATTTTTATTGATGAATGCAATTTCTTTCCATGTGATTTGGTTTGCCATAAACAAAACAACATAGTTTCTGATAAGCATCATTCACTCGTGTATTTCTCTTGAATTGTTTATGATAATCACCAAAGTTATCATAGAATCCGGCTTTAGTATATTTTTGGCCATGTGATTCTTTAACAATGTCTTGTTTTTCTCTATCAACATAAAGTTTTCTAGCTTGATCCGAAAGAATTGAGGAATGGTTCTTTATGTGTTGATTTTGACTTGAAGCTGATGAGGCATGAGCTGTAGCTTTAACATTTTGAGACACAGATACTGGAATTGGACCAGTTTTAGTGACACCAAAACTACAAACATCTTGTTTCACAAGGTTACATCATTAGGAAGTTTTTTTTTAAAGAATCTAGTATTTGTTTATTAAAAAATATAATCTTCATTTACGTTTTGAAACAAATCTATTCTTGAAATTGATTTTCAAGTCAGATGATGATGTAATTAATTGATTTTTTTACAAAATTTGCCACTATGAATGATTTTTGCTTTTAACTTCTTTTGTTTGTAGATTCGGTTAAACAATCAGTCTTGAGAATAGAAAAATCAAACTTATCATTGGCTATTAGTGATGGATTACAAATGGAAATATTTTTGTACAATTTTTATTTTTATTATCATGAAAATCTAAATCATCATCACTATTCCAATCTTCCACAAATCCCTCTTTCTTCATATTTTCTACACAAAAATTACAATATTTATGGTTGAATTGAAAATGATCCAAGACTGGCATTCATGATTTTATAATATGGTTGAATTGAAAAATACAATATTTATGTTTTGTTAAGTTGGAAAAAAAAGGTTATTTTACCCTATGATCATGAAGTTTAAATGAATGTTTATTTAATTCCGCTGCAATGTTTTGTTTGTAAAGTGAATTTATGCTATGATTAACCAACTGTGAGGCTTCCCGGGATCGGGGCATTACATAAACCCATAACATTATTTCCTCTTACTAATTTGTTCATATTTTTAATATTGACATGTCCAATACGATGGTGCCATAACCTTGAATCACTTTCTGAGGCTTTTGAAATAGATATGAAGCTGTTACCATTGAATGTGACCCATTCATATCTAACAAATATGTATCTTTATCTCTCGGAGTCCTCAACAATATCCATTCATCAGGTATTACAAAATCAGGTTTAATGATAAGACATTCTTTATTAGTAAAATGTGTAGAATTACATTTCTCACAAATTTAAGAACCACTTCACAGGTTGTGTTTTAATTCTTCAACGAAACTATTCTTTTTAATTTTACCTCCTTTGTTACTGGAAAAGATAACTAACCTACTATTATGAGGTTGAACATTGTTTAACAGTGATATGTTACCGGTCATGTATGTAGAACAACCACTATCAACATGCCATAAGCTATCAATAGCTTGCTTTGGTTGTTCCTTCACATATTAATAAATTTAATCAATTTTAGGAACCCAATCCATCGTTAACTTGAGAATATTGTTTTCATCCAAGTACTTTACTAATTTTAAAATTATATCTCTTTTATCATTAAAGACATAATCATCAACAATGTCTGAAACTGTAGTTTTGACCTTAACTTTCCATTCTTGAGTCGGCTTTGTCAATTTTATATTATTTTCTTCAAATTATTTTTTTAAAATTGATACGCGTTCATCAATACTTTGTGATTTCTTAATCACATTTATTTTTCTCAAGTTTCCTTTTATAGAAATATTTAGTTTTGCAACAAAAGATTTCGAATGAGTTGAATTTTTATTAAACTTGGCATTGACAAAAAATTGTTTTCTATTTTTGGAAATGGAATCATGAAATTGTTTTCTGCTTATTGATTTTTATTGATGAATGTAATTTCTTTCCATGTGATTTGGTTTGCCATAAACAAAACAACATAGTTTCTGATAAGCATCATTCACTCGTGTATTTCTCTTGAATTGTTTATGATAATCACCAAAGTTATCATAGAATCCGGCTTTAGTATATTTTTGGCCATGTGATTCTTTAACAATGTCTTGTTTTTCTCTATCAACATAAAGTTTTCTAGCTTGATCCGGAAGAATTGAGGAATTGTTCTTTATGTGTTGATTTTGACTTGAAGCTGATGAGGCATGAGTTGTAGCTTTAACATTTTGAGACACAGATACTGGAATTGGACCAGTTTTAGTGACACCAAAACTACAAACATCTTGTTTCACAAGGTTAGCATCATTAGGAAGTTTTTTTTTTAAAGAAACTAGTATTTGTTTATTTAAAAATATAATCTTCATTGTCTATATTACGTTTTGAAACAAATCTATTCTTGAAATTGATTTTCAAGTTAGATGATGATGTAATTAATTGATTTTTTTACAAAATTTGCCACTATGAATGATTTTTGCTTTTAACTTCTTTTGTTTGTAGATTCGGTTAAACAATCAGTCTTGAGAATAGAAAAATCAAACTTATCATTGGCTATTAGTGATGGATTACAAATGGAAATATTTTTATACAATTTTTATTTTTATTATCATGAAAATCTAAATCATCATCACTATTCCAATCTTTCACAAATCCCTCTTTCTTCATATTTTCTACACAAAAATTAGAATCATTGATTTAAGTTTTAGTTTTTGTGAATGGATCAATAGTCAAAAGAGTGTTGACTGAAGGTTTTAAGTCATATTTTAGTTAAAATCCCAAACCACACTCATATCTTCATCAGTTATGGTAATTGATGAAGGCAAGCACGAAAAATCATGATTAATGGGTGGTGCTATTTTGGAAAATCTTATACCACTCTTACTACTATTGTTCTTTTGTGACATTTGGGATTTAATTATACATTCGACCATATTTGAAGAAAGTTCAAATATCTCAACTATAAGTTTAGGAGATAAGAGTTCACTGATTAGTTTGTTTATTTCCAAAGCCAGTTTATCATTACATTTTGACAAATTATTATTTGTGCATTCTATTTCATGAATATTAAGTTGTAATTGATAAATTGATTTGTTTAATCTTTCTAGCATTTTTTTTCTGAAAATCTGTTCATTAGATTTATATTTTCAAGCTTGATATTGAAGTTTATCAACTTCTAAGATCAAGGTCTCATTATGAACTCTGTATCTTTAAACTTTTTCAACACAAGAAGTAGTACAAAAATCATGATATACCTCAGTTTTGATCTTAGATGTTGCAGCAGCTTCAAGCATTTCTTTCACCATAAATGCTTTCAACACTTTTTCTTTTCATAAGTTGTTTCTTCTGGTGAATTTTCTGGAGTAATCTTGACAGCTTTAGCATTTTGAGTGTTAGCAGATGCTGGATTATTCTCGACAGCAATAGAAGGCAATGTTTCTTTTCCTTATTTAACTGGGGTCTTCTTAACAACTTTTTCAACAACAATCGTTTCTTCAGTCTGACTTTTCTCAACTTGTGCTGAAGTAGTCTCAATAACATTTTCAACATTATTAATCTGATCAACTTGATCTTTCTCAAATCCTTTCTTCTCTTCAGTTTTTTCCTCAAATTTAGCAAATACTCCTTCAAGCACGTCACATGGAATAAACTCAATTAACAAATTTTCTGATGTCTCTTCTTCTTCAACTGTTTTGATTTCTTCATTAGTGCTTTGGATAATTCGAGATCCAATATTTCCATTTGGTCAGACCAATCTTACTCACCATTGGTCTGTGATACAATTGCTTTGTTGCTTGATGTGCTAGGCTTATCATTCTTAGATTCAACTTCGACAGTCACCATCATTTTACCACTTTCATTAGGATTGGTCTTTGGTTTTGTGCATTCCCTATCAAAGTGCCCATGTTTATCATAATTATAACATCGCAAACTTGTCTTATCAAATCCAGTCTTGCTAGCATTGTTCACCCCAAACAGTTTTTGACCAGTTCATCTTGTAAAAGTCTTGGCTTTATACACCACCATTGCCATTTGCTACTTGATGTATTCTCTTCTACATCATCAGGATTAACTTGTCGTAAATCATTAACTAGAATGTTTGGAGAACTTAGCCTTCCTGCCATGAAAGCTTTATAACTGGACATGAAAGTTATGAACAAAGCAAGATGTTCTTCTACAATCTGAATGGTTTGTTTTCATGGGTTGGAAGTAGCAACATATGCTTGTTCAATATGAGGTGGAGGCTGAATGGATGAGTATGTGTGGGTTTGAGGTTGAGCTGACACATGTTGAGATTGAATAAGGGAATATTAATTGGGATTTGTAGCTTGAAAATAAGAAACTGGTGTTGCTTGGATAGAAGGAACAAAAGGACTTTCAGATTGTTGTTGCTGACACATTTATGACTAACTCATATAGTAATTTGGATTGCTAGCCATTTTTGCATATAAAGCAGTTGCGTTAGCTCCCATTGAGTTCAAAAGATTAGCTGCTCTTTGCTTATCATCCATCTTATATGATTTAGTGGTAGAAAACAAATCACTAAAAGATAGAGTGAACAAGTCTTTGGTTCTCTTAATGGAAGTACAGTTGTTATTCTAACTATATGGTAGTGAGTTCAAAAGCTTCTTGCTGATAGCTATGTTTTCCAAAAAAATACCCGTACTCTTCATTTTTGTTACCAACTTCACAAATCTAGACATCTGTCTTTCCAACGTCTCTCCCAGTACATGATTAAACATGTTAAATTCTTGGTTCAGCATATCCTTTTTACTTTCCCTCATATCCTTGTTTCTCAAGATTTGAGTCTCCATGGCATCCTATAAGACTTTGGCCCCTCTGAATTCCTTGAATTTCTGAGCAATCTCTGTAGTCAAAGTCATTGTTATGGTTGCATAAGCTTTATCATCGAGTTCCAGCTTCTTCATATCTTCCTCATCCACTTAATATTTTGGTTTTTGAACCATTTCCCCTTTATCATTTTTATACATAGGAATGTACGTAGGAATGTACGGTCCGTACTTGATAGACCATAACATCCTTGGTTTAGTGTAAATGACGTAGTTCTCGAACCGATACACCCAGTCAGCATAGTCATCCTTACTTAAGAGTCTTGGTGGTTTAGTGTTTGTTCCAATCTTGTTATCTAGACTTAGGGTAGCAGTGAGATTCTTTAAATTGGGATTAATGGCCATTGTGAAATTGAATTTCAAACTTCACAAAATTTCTTGAAAAATTATACTTCTCACGCGTCAACTCTGACTTTTCACGTGACATATTCAATAACTGAATTTTGCGATAAGTCCACTTATCGCATGAAGTTAATCCTTTTGTAACAACCTTTTGAGAATTGTAGAACTTTTCGGGCAAAAGATGAAGATTTCGCGTGCGAACAAAATTTTTTCACAGATTCTTTTGAGACCATTCGGACTTTTTCCACTTGAAACTACTCACCAATTTGTTGACAATTGATAATTGAACTTCAAACTGGTGAATTTCATTCAAGTTTAATTCTAATTGTCACTAAAAGAATCATTTAAAGCCATTTTAACTGTGAAAATGTCTTAAAATTTTCAAATAACCTTGTTTAACAGGTCTTTGATCTCAAAAACATCCAAAATCAACACAAACTAAATCAAACCAATTAAATCTTCATGTTGAAACCGAATTTGTAGCTCAAAAACTCCATAAACGTCAAGTGCTAACTGAATCAATTTTGAGCACACCTTGCTCTAATACCAATTGTAAAGATCGTGAATTCGTTGTAAATCGATCTCGTGAGAAAGACAAGAAATGAAATCACTCATGGTAATATGATAAGAAATAGAAGATGTAAGAAATCAAGTATAAACAAGCAACAATAATTTCCAATAGTTTTGCTCTCTCATAAAGATTACAAGTAAACTATTCGCACAATATCAGGAATGAAGAACACAAAGAACTAAGCAAACTATATATATACTAAACAAAAACAGTCTTGCGCAATAACTTATCTTTACGCTGATCAAACTTCACGCGTGGGAATTTTGTCTTCAACATCTTGTTTTGATTTCATGAGTCTGTAGGTTAAATCTCTACAGACTGAAATTGAAACAAATTTTAAACCTATTGGGCTATAAGTATAATGAATAAACTGTTGTACTAAAACCGTAAGTTTCGTCAAATCCTAGGGACTGAAATACTAATTTACTCTATTTTTAATTATTTTGTTCTTTTAATTCTTTTAATTTTACGTAATGCATTCTTTATAATTATTAATGAATGTTAGTTTGAATATTTTTATAATAATTATTATTATTAATATTATATAAATAGTTAAAAATCGTTACAAAGAATTGGAAAAATAATTTAATATTTTTAAATAATAATGTGGTGTGGTGTGGCGTAACGAAAGCACTAAAAGGGTGAAAAAAGTAATTGTGGTGCGCTAATGTGGTGCTGAGTTGGACTACAGTATATTTTCGTGTGGTGAAGTCACTAAAGATAACCTTACAAATTTGATAGGACGTTAAGTTGCAGTGTAATATATTGTTATGTTTAAATAAAAAGTGTATGTTCGTTGAAAATTGTTTATGCTTTTAGATCTTTATATGTTAAGAAATATCTATTATATGTCTATTGTTGGTAAGAATTGTTAGAGTGTGGTTTGAAAGTTTGTTTGAGTACATATAAACTTTAAGTATGAATATATTTGATGTAATTAGATTTATACATATTTTTGTATGTGTATTTATTAGATTTAAAATAACTTTGGATGATTAATACTGAATTAGTGATTTTTTGTTTTTTATGTTTTTGAAGGTTGCATTGAAGATTTCGAGGAGCTTTTGGCGATTCATGAAGGTTTGATAATGTTTTATGATGAAAGTGAAAAGGTCAAAGACAAAAGACTTATGATAGATTATATCAGATGTTATGGTCCGTGAGGATTACGTTAGCTTTGACCTAATAATTAAATAACCGCCTCATTTTGAAGACTCTACATGGTCTGTATCTGTTATCAAGGTTTCTGATGCATCGAGGAAACCCAAATTTTGAGCATTTACACACACATTGAGGGAAAAGTTTTAAATGCTTCTCGTTTGTTTTCGACTTGTTACGACCAAAAGATCCCCGAAAAAGGTGTTTTAGATGTTTTGTAAGAGAAAGACGTGAAGATTAGAGAACATGAAGGATTGAAAACATTAGGTTTGCATATATACACACTAGCTTTAGTTACCCGTGTATTACACGAAACTTGGAGAGTTATTTATTAAATAACATAAAAACATAAATAAAACCAAAAGTATTATATATTAAATAAGAAATAACAACTTTCGATTATAAGGTGACAAATAAGCAAAAACATCATTGTAAACTACATTTGTAGTAACATTAGTATGTCATTATCTAAAGCTAAAAGTTTCAATCCATCTTTACTATTAGCTTGTGACAAGGCGAAATAAAGCTAATTACGCGTAAAAATATTCTTTTAAGTACAAACCGACTCTTGACAGAGATTGACTTTAATTTTTGTTTATTGTCATAGCGAAATATACAGTCAAAGAAAACTGTCTTCTTTTATACTTAAAAGAAATCCTTTTGACATGTCAAATCGTGAGCTAAATATTGAGTGGGTGTAAGGATATTAGTATGAACAAATTAATATTTGAATAATATATACTGAAAAGTTATTCCAATAATTAGATTAATTTTGACCATGTAATTAGATATAGGGATATATTATTGAATCAGGTTGGATCGGGCTATGAATGTTCATAATATCTCAGATTAATTGTTGATTATTATTTATTTAATACTAACTATAAAAAACCCGTGTGTTATACATGTTGAAAAAATAAAATATTAAATATAATAAAAATTTATGAAGTATAAAATAATATTCTAAAATAAAATATGATTAAAATTACATATAAGTAATAACTATAAGTAATAAAATAATAATATTAATTTTTAAACTTTTTATCCAAAAAAAGGTAAGCATTTTTTTTTCAAAACAAACCGTATTAAAAATGTCATTTTTAAAATTTTGTATTATAACTCCTAATTTTAATTATTTTTAGTTTATAAAAAATTTACTTTTTAATAAAACCAATTTTAAAATATTTTATATTTTTAAAAAAGTTAGATGTTTTAGAAAAAAATCTTATTTTATGAAAAATTTTTTCTAGAAATAACATTAATAAAAAGACATCTTTATTAATTTATTAAAATTTTTAATCTAAATACGAATTAAAATTATTTAATATTTCTTAATTTAGGTAGTTATTTAAGATGTGAGAAATGCGGGAAAAATAAACTTAGGGGGTCTAGAAATATGCCAAATGTCCCCTTTAAGTTACTATTTTAGTATTATAAATAGATTAGTTTCATTCTTTTGTGTTTCTCTTCATACTGAATATCCTATTGGGTGCTTCTAAATCTTGGCTAATATTTTGTTATTATCTAAAATTATGTGAATTTTGACTATTTTACCATCTTTATTTAATATTTTTTTGACCACGTATCGATATTAGTAAAGTAATGATACTTATTAGTTATTATGTGTTATAATCGTCTTATTATGTTTCTATGACCTTAATTTCGAGTAGTCACAACCTTGATACTTGTAGATGTATTCGAATCAGTAGGATAATGCAGACGTGCATAGTTTAACATGATATTATTTTAAACACAAGTAACAAAAGACTTGTCAATACAATTAACAAGGAATGGACGTGGTAGTTAAGAAAGTTGACGACTAAAAACAACGAGCAAAGAATGTGAGATATGAAATGGAAGAACAACAATGTTCACAAGAGTAGTTTGTAATTTTATTAAGTAATATATGTATTTGTGATTTTAATTAATGATTTCTTTTTTATTAATGTTTTACTTTTTTATTATATATTTTTTTATTTTAGTTTTTAATGAATGCCACGTGGAGGTAGAGGCCTATGGGTCATGAACTTCTTTTTCCGGAGAATTACCAATAACAGTATCTAGGAAAAAAAGCATCGGCTAACTTTGTGCCAACAACCGCGATAATACAGAGGATGCAAGTTTTATCCAGAATGATTGGGCATAAAGCGTTTGTAGGTGGCTTCTCAAACACCCCGTCAAATCCTAAGGCTCAACTCTGGACAGGTACGGGGTGCTAAACTGGTCGTGTTCTCTGGTTGTCAGGTCCAACCAGACATGAGCGCGGAAATTTCACACGATCCCAAACATGACCCAAACCCGAATTTTGTGTAAGAAGTGTCAACTTGAACACGACACGAAAATTTACGAGTTGACACGAACACGACCGATTGACCTGTATTTTTAGTTTTGTAGTTTTTTATCACATGTTAATACTTTAAAATTATTATTTTATAGAAAAATACCAATTAAAATGAAACTATTATATTTTTGTTATGAAATCTTAATTTCTATTTTAAGTTTTAAATTTTGAAATAAAACACATAAGAACTTTAATTAATGACACAAAATATATGAAAAAGGCAATAAATAGATAAAAAAATGGGTTAAACGATTCAACCTGCAAACCCGTTGGGTTGAACCCGAACCCGACCTGTTTAGCTAAATGGGTTCATGGGTTCGAGCCAAATCTGACCTAAACCATTTTAAAGTAAACTCAAACCCGCAAATTTTGTGTTAAATTCGTGTCGTGTTTTTGGGTCGTGAAAGAAATTCACACCTCTATGGACAGTCGGTTGGAACTACCAAGCTGGAGTACAGTGAGACGTAGGGAATGCATAAAGATCGGAAAGAACACCGACGGAGAAAGCACTCTGCTGAGCCGACACTGACATGTGTTATTATTATATTAATTAATATTATTTTTTATTCTGATTTTAAATTAAATGTGTAATATTAAATTATACAAAAAGTGGGTGAGATGAAGTTAAAGATTAAAATGTTTTATTGGGATAAGATGGAGTGAAAAAAGACTAAAGAGTTAGTGAGAGTTAGAATACAACTCATGGACTAAATGTAGGTAGCCCCTTAAACCATAAAAGGGAGTGGGGGTGGTGGTGGTTTACAGGACAGGGCACTGCCCTCTTGATGGATCCAAAGGCGTTGCCCTTGATGTCCTCCAACGGGCAGAGCTTTGATCGGAAGTTACTTCATAATCACAAAATTTATAAAAAGAAGTTGCGTAGAATTGGAATTTAATAGTAATAAATAATATCAATAGTAAAATAAATGATTTCGATAGTAAAAAGGAAGTCGGTGACAACTTCGGATCCTTGGAAATAAAAGGTTGTCGAATGAAACTAGCGGTTGCAAACAAAGGAGCAGTATAATTTTGTTAGTGCTGTTATGTTATTTTCAAATAAAGGTAAAGAACTAACTCAATTGAAAATTATAATCGCCAACTAACTAATTATGTCATGAAGGGTTGTCGGTTTTCACTGAAACATTTTTGAACTCTTTAAGAATCATCCGATTTAATATTTTTGAGTGCTAACAATATAATTTAATTTAAAATTGTTAAAATTTACCTTAAATCCTTAATATTAGTTTGTGTATGGATGAATAGTTATTTTGAGGGTGTACATGTTCTGATGCTAAGACTTGCAAATGCGCCACCTAACCCTTATATTCCTTTTGTTTCTCATTTTGTGTTGCCGGCGATGTCCCTGTTTGCCATTGTTACCGCAAGCGGCCTGACTCGCCGTGCCGAATGTTGTTCACGAGGTTGTTCTTCTCTGCCGGTGTAAATCCAGCCTCCATTCCCCGATTCATTCCGCCTTTGTCGACTGCATGACCCGCGCACTGGCGAAGCTTCATAGGGGCCGGGGGGCGCCCGCCCCCCTCTTTCTTCAGTCAGTAGTGTTAATTTTCGGCTCGACAGTGTAAATTTTCGGTCCGGTAGTGAAATTTTTTTAATAAATATAATGCCCGCCCCCCTAAAATAGTTTACTTTTACCCCGCCCTCCCAAACCGTGGTTCAAGCTCCGCTACTGGACTCGCATGAACTGGGTGTTCATCACCAGATTGTTGTTTGGGCCATTGCATGCCCTCGCCTATCAACCCTTCACCGTTGAAACTTGTGGTGGCTCTCCGCCGCCTTGCGTCTGATGGCGATAGTGGCGACAACAATAGTTGTTAGGTTGGAAAAGGTTTGATTTTATGTTTTCCTTTGTCACAGTGGCGCGTGCGTCACGATGTTGGTGGGTCCCATTTTGGGATTTCAGATCTGCATAGTGGGTGTTTGTTCTTGGTTGATTACGGTGTTGTTGGTCTTCGGCAAGAGCGTGACATGCCCCTCAAATTGCTACTCGTACCCCGATTCCCGTGGTTATTTGGGACTCCCTTATGGTGTTGACGGTGATAATGGTGGTTATGCAATTACCCTTACATTGACACTTGGCCCATATCCGAATGGATGTTTATATTTGGGATGTGCTATTTGTGATGCTTAATGTTTATTGTACCATTGTTGGTGATGATGAAGATTACCTCATTTGAGGCTGATTGTAAATTGGTACATCGTTGTTTCAATTTTTAGAACGTCGATGAGGACTAGCTGTTGCTCATTTGAGATGAAAGCTGTTCTGTTGGATATGTTGTTATGGCTAGGGTCATCCGATATAGTTGGACTCCATTTGGTTGGTGATGATGATGTCAAAAGATGATCAATCCGTTGTCATGCGTGGTAAACCGAAAATTTTGTAGCCACGGCGGACGACATTAGTTTATCTGAGATAAGGCGCACTTTGAAATACACTAGTAATTCTTAATTTTAAAAAACTCAAGTTATCACGAAGTATAAAAGAAACTAATATTATAAGGTTGTCGAACTAAACTAGTGGTTTCAAACAACGGAGTAATAACATTTTTGTTAGTACTGATATGTTATTTTCTAGTACAGGTAATGAACCAATTCAATTGACAATTATAACTGTTAACTAACTGGGTTGTTATTTTTCAGTGAAACGTTCTTGAACTCTTTAAGAATCATCCGATTTAGTATTTTTGAGTGCTAACAAAATAATTTAATTCTAAAGTGTTAACATAATTCTCAATTTTAAAAAATTCAAAGTTATCACGAATTATAAAAGAAACTAATCTTATATACATGTTCCTCAAAATTGGTATCGTGGAAGATTTTGAGTATTCCCTCTTAGGGTTTTTATGGGGGATTGTAGGCCATATACCCCCATGTGATTGCATGTGCTGTGTCTTTCCTTCTTAACCCCACCACCTTCCCTCCTCTTCTCTTTTCAGAAAACAACAAATAAATAAAGCCTTTAACTCCGTTTTCATTCTCCTCTATTCTTTCATCTATTCACTTTCTGCAACACTTTAGTTGGATCCTCACTTCTGCATGTTCTATCTGCAACAACGCAGTTTAATTTCTCAGCTACCTGCCATGGCTATTGATTGATATTTTTAAAGAAATTTAAGGTACATTTTCATATATTGTACATTTCTTCAAGCTTTAAATTTGATGTTTTCTTCTAAGAGATATACAATCTCTCCATACATGGAGCTTTTCTTGATTATGATTTCGCTTTTCTTTTCAGAACACGCGATTTTTCTTCGAAAATCTTGAAGCAGTCTGTTTTTACATATATAGTATGGTTATCATATACGGTTGTTAAGATTCTTTTGAGTTTATTATTGCAATTTGAAGCAAGAACTTAAATAAGGTACTTTATTTTTGCATGAATGTAATGAAACTATATGTGGTTTATAATTGTTTATCATCATGAACATTGATTACTATTTAACATAAAATTTTGATTAACCTTTTTGTAGATAGTAAAAGATGCATACTTCTAGCAAGCTTACTAGAGATTTTACAAAGAAATGGATAAAGGGTCTTCAAACATGTTGTTCATCAAAAAAGAATATTGATGTATTGGAGAGAAAGAAGAAAATAAAGCTTTGTGCAGACATTGCTTTGGCTTCTGCCAAAAATGCCACAACTTCTTGGAGCATTGCTCTAATTTCTGAAGCTAAAAAGGATGATGAAAGCGCGATTCTAGTTGATAATTTACTAGAGCCCGAGTCACCTTTCAAGCGACAAGAGACTATCCGCCAAATGACCACATGCCATAAGAGGGTTAGAAGCAAGAAGATCTTGAAAAGGAGTTGTAGTGTTGCCCAAAGAGCGAAGAAGATGGGTCCTCAAAAGTCGAATTTGGCAACTTATATAGCGAAAAGATTGGTCAAGAAGAGAACCCAAGTGCTTAAAAGACTTGTACCTGGTGGAGAATCCATGGATGAAGTCTCCCTCATCAAAGAAGCATTAGACTATATCCTTTCACTTAGGGTACAAGTCGATGTGATGCGGAGTCTGGCAAATGCAACCGAGGTTTTGAATCAAAGCATTCCGAAAGTATTCGATTAATATATACCTTTATTTTGATGTCTTTCTTTAAGCCAGCAGGATGGAGACACCAAATTAAAGTAGGACTCAAGTTTGTGAAACAAGCCACGCATGTACAGGATCAATCTTGCATCTTTTGCTGTCAAAAACCACAGTAATCTTATGCTGGATCTCAAGAAAACTAAGGCTGTTTTTTTGGCTTGAACTCATATTAATTCCCAGTTAAAACAATAATAAGTTTACTGGATGATTCATGGTTTTTTTCTGTTGCTAGTTATGATCAAGAATATAGTATAACTTTTCTTGATTTAGCTAGCTAGCACCTGTGTAAGTTCATTTCATATTATTCTCAGGTTATTTGTGTTTGGAAATGCTGAATGTGAGGCAGAAAATTAGGACATGTGTTGGCTTGTTGCATGCAGGATGTAGGGTCTTCAATTGTGTTAAAAAGAGTAATGGTTAATTTACTATTCATCAGGAGCAGGAAATGCCTGTACGTGACTCCACTAAATAACATTTGGATTATGAAATGAATGCCTGTCATACATGGTAAATTCAATGCCAAATTATACAGCTCAATTAAGTATTTTCCAGTCAAGTGTTTTAATTAGAATTATTAGGTTATATAATCAAGTATTCAATTCTTAAGTAGTTGGTGGTACTTCTATCTTTTAATGAATTAAAGTTGTAATTAACTAACCAAATTAAAGTGAATAGTTATATATTTTTGTTTTAAAAATATCATAAAAAAACTTAGTATGACGTATATGTGAAATTTAAAAAAATTAAAATAAGATATATAAATATATGAGTGTGTAAAACTCTATTAATAACGATTATGTTTAAAATTTACCTTATTATTAATCAAGGTTGAAATGAACAGTCATTTCTTTTTTTTATCTTATATAAGGGGTCTTCTCCACACCCCACCATTTACATCCCGTTCACCGGTATTGCCTTCGGCCGCCGCCGTTGATCTCCGGCGATTTCTTTGGTGATAGATCTCCTGTTCTTTCCCGGTGCATGTGTGTCTTCGGGTTTGGTCGGTGTTTTCCGGTCTCCGCCTTGGAGTTGAGGTAAAGCCAGAAGGGTGGCGACGGTGGTGGTGCGACCACCAATGTTACTCCTTTGTTGCCCTGATTCTTCGATACCTGTTCTAATCTGTCGATGATGATGAAGAACACATTTCAGGCTTGCTATTGGTTCCTTGTACATGCATTACCGTTTTTCGATGATGATGAGGACCTCCTCACCTGAGACTTGCTGTTGGTTGTTATCATGGTTCTTTTTACAGTGTCTGTTGGGTGTATTGTTTCCTTGATGCTAAGAACGTCAACGACGAGGAGCTATGTATCATCTAACACATATGATTATTTCAGTTTTAGCTGCGTTGTGGCCAAATGGTTTCGTTAAGTATGTTGTTGTTTCCCAATTTAGATCAGCTGAAATCTGAGGTCGATGATGATAAATCGGAGTAGTGTTGGTTGCTTTGGCGTGGTTATCGATTACGATTAGCAGCCGCAACCGAACATCGGTTCTGAACCCGAACGTTACAATTATGTGTTTCAAATCGTTTTATTTTATTCAACTTATTTATTGTTAGTACAAATCAACTCATCAGCTTGATCATTTAAATTTTATAACCATAGCGACTCAGTCCTTTTGATTTCTAGTTAAAGCATTGCTTAATCCCTATTTCAATATTTTATTAAGTTTGTTTATGTATATTTATCTTTATTTGTATTTGTTTATATTTATTTTATTCATTTAAAGTATTACCAAATTGATATAAATGTATGAGCACAAACACGAAAAAATTCCCCTAAATATTTAAAAAGCAAGTGAAAGAAATAATTTTCTTTGAGGTTTTTATGATTTTATCACACAAGTTTGTTGTGTTATACATTCTTCCCCCTCCCATATGAGTTAAAAGAGGAAAAAAAGGGAAAACCATTCACTTTCACCATTAGAGCATCACCAGATTTACAGAAACCACCAACATCCTCCATTGATTTTTTTATGGAGTAAGGGCTCCTTTTACCGCTGCCATCTTCTGCCTGCTCCGCCATCGTTTTCCGGCTGCGCCGTAGACGCCCACCTCTACTACCATGGAGAAAATCGCTGGTGTCTCGGCTGGCCGTCGGTCGTGGTGGACGGTTTTAGTTTTTAGGGGTGGCGGTTGCGCATCCGGTTTGGGTTCAGCTTGCATGCTTCGTTCTTACCTAGGGAAACCCTAGACCCACCCTCTCCGGCCGGCGGAGTCGGTTTCCAAAGCTGATTCGCTTTTATCTTGTATTTTGCCCGAGATGCCTCAACCTTCACCGCTGGGTTTTTGTGACTGTTTTTGTAAACCTTAGGCGGCAACGGGTAGGCGGCAGTGGTTTTGTTCCGGCTGGGGACGCGGTGGTTGTTGTAGTTGCTATTTTTATGGTAACACTTTCACCCGTTTGTTGGTTATCTGGTGTTTGTTGTGTTTTTTTTGCTACAAATTATTACCCTTTTCCTCTTTGAGTGGGTGCAACGATTCGATGATGATGGGCAACACTTGGTTTTGGTTGGACGTTTGGATTTTGGCTGTTTAAAATTTTCTTGTCATTGTACTTATCTGTTGGTTTATCATTGATAATGGATTTTGTGATCAACAGTTTGCGAATCAGACCGATCTCGTGACAAGAATGTGGAATGTAATCATCACGGTAAGAAGATATAATAAGCAAAAGATGAACACAAGTGTAAATAAACTTTACTTTCTATTGTTTTCTGACTTGAAAGATACAAAGTACATGCGAAATCAGGAAATAACAAAAGCTCTCTAAAACCAACTATTTATACTAAACTAGAAGTTCTCGCGCGGCTTCCAAGTTCTCGTGCGAGATGCAAATTCTCACGCGGCAATTTCAAGTTCTCGCGCGACTTGATCTTCATAATCTTAATTTGATTTCCCGAGCGTCTAGGTTCAATCCCTACAATCTCCCCCTAGGCTCGGTGAATCAATGCATTTAGAAGTCCACGTCTGCAGCCTTGTAACTGCCCCCATAAGCATACATCTTGTTGTCCAAGGCCTTCGTAACCAACCAACCAAACTATGCTGCTATGAAATGAATAGATTCATCAGCTGCAAGCGGATAAGCCTGCAACCTCATCAAATATTCTCTTCCAAACCTGAGCAGATCCACAGGGTCGATGATACGGTAATCTTTGTCAACACAATGAATCAACGCATCACCCGTCTCCTTCTCATAACTCCATCACATGAGGTTCGACAAGCTATTAACTGGTACCGAAGCATGTATAAGGATCTTCCGTGCATATCTTGGATGCCTATAAACCCTTATCTTCATTGGCTTGTTAGTATTAGGGTCTATATGCGTCTCATCTTTAATGACTTTGGATTTGGCTGTTTTAAAGTCCTTGAAGTTTGTCTTACTTTGTCTCCAAATCATATTCCTTATCCAGTTCCCCTTTTCATACTTACTTGGATTGATAAACGAAAAACGACCCATAGCATATAAATCTGAAGTTCTGAGTGTATGGAAGTCATGCTCGTCCTGATAATATTCTATAGCTCCCCCTTTTCTTTTCACCATATACATTTTCTTCTCAGCATCATATGCCCAACTAAGAATAGGTTTTGAGTGTCCATACCTTGTGAAAAGTTTGAATATCTCAGCATGTGTACATAAGCTGGCGGAGGAGGAGCTTCAACTGTAAGATTTCCTGCCTGACGTACAACACTTTGACCAGTTAAATCAGCTGTCGTTTCTTGAGCACTAGACTGCCCAACAATCTCTCCTTCTTCAATCAAAATATCTAAAAATAAGTCCTAAAAACTACTTTTAAACATGTCTGTGTAGTCTATTGTCTCTTCCAAATCATCAAACGGACCAAAGTCCTCATCTGATTCCTCAGCGATAATCTTTTGCTGGAATGTGTAAAAATCTTTCTCGTAAGCTTCTTCGGTAGCGGGATCTAATGGTGTATAGTCAACTGTATCATCGAGACTTGGTCCGGAGACATTAGCAGTACCTGATGATCTAGAAGGACCAGCACCTGAACCCATATCACCGCCCTGATCATCATCATCATCTTTCTTATCATCTTTTTCCATCTTTCTCATTATCATCACCATCATCATCTTCATCATCATCATTATTAACCTCTTCCTCATCACTAAAATTATAATCTACCTACTCTAAATCATCATCATCATCATTAGTATGCTTAGGAATTGGTACATCATGTTTAGGCTCTACAAATGCCTCTCTAGGATAAACTATAGGTTGATCCTCGGTAGCTGAGTATAAATGGTGGTAGATAGATCTTGATCAACAACAGTAGTCTCTGTTGTCCTTTCTGCAACAACAGGATCAACATCATGCTCTGTAGTATCAGCAGGATCTTGAGCAGTTTCAGGATCAGCAGAACATAGCTGAATATGAATTGTTGTGTAAACGGAAAAGGAACATGAGCAGTGAGGTCTCTGATGTTCTGCTCTAGAATCTGAACATAGCTGAATATGAATTGTTGTTGATGTTCAAGATTCTTGATCCGCTCATCCTTTTCAAACATCTGTTTTTTATTACCGTGTGAAGGGTGGTCAATACAATTAGTCTCACAATCAGGAGAGTTTTAGAACACTTAACAGTTCAAATGGAGAACTAGGTTTGAGTACGATGATACTAAGAACACAAGTAAGTAGTGAGACAGAACTAAGAACAAGAACAAACAAGTTTGGTTTTCAAGGATGCTGTATATTGCTCTCAAGTTCTATTACAAGTCTTTACAAAGCATATCCGAATTACAAGACCCTGAGACACTTTATACTACATCCTACAACTGTCAATACTTAGAAAGACAGTTGGAAACACTAATTTAGACAACAAAATCAATGTAGAGTCAAAAGACAGAGTGCCTTTTGACTAGTGACTATGACATGCCATAGCTCACATCCTTTTCTATTATAAAAAGGTTTACAGGTGCAAAAGTAGGAAGTTACGGATAAAGACCTTATTATACTGTTTACAAAAGCATAGACTTTTCACCAACTCATACAAGTTGGTGAGTCTTCAGAGTTGCAGCGGAAAGTGTGTCAGTTTTATGTAAAGGTGATCAGAGAAAGCATGTCTTCTCTGTCTTTGGAAGTAATCAGTCTTCACAGCAAAATGACTTCGGAAGACTTTATCTCTGAAGCTTCGGAAGACTTCACCTTTGGCTTTAGAAGATTTGGACTTTGGCTTCGGAAGATTTTACACTTAGAGTATTTTTTGATGTAGAGTGTAAAACTTCTGAAGCACTTCTACCTTGTACGTCCAGTGCATGCATGCAGGAAGACCCTTGGTTGTTTTGGCTTCTTTGGTTGCATCAGCCTTATAATCTTCTGATATTATCTTACATCTATCTATGTAAATCATCAATCGCTCCAACATCTCCTTCTCTAATATACTGACTCTCTGCTCATGTGATACCCGTTTAGGTGAATTAGTAGAAGTCTCGGCTTGCCGCCTTGCCTCAGTAGTACTATTTAGAAGTCATCCATGTCAAACATGTCATTAGGGCCTTGATCCCTAGGTGTAGTACTCAACACATCATCAGCAGTGGGCATGGCAGTTGATGTTACAGTTGTTGATTCTGGAACAATCATTGGAGTCTCTATAGTTGTAGCGTCACTAGCTGTGACTGGAGTCTCAAACACAGGCACATCATAATCAGTCGACATAGTGGTCATCAGGGTCCGATGTTTACGAAAAACACCTCATCCTATACCCTCCCACGTGGACTATTAGCAGTTTTCCTGGCCATCCTCTTCTTCCTCATCTTAGTTGATAAAGAATCTTCAGTGACAAAATCAATGTCTCATTCCTCAGCAGTGTGTTTAGTAGGAGTTTCTTTCACTCTGGGATGTTCTTTCAATACATATGGCACATTCCTATCTGATCATTGTTAGTCTCACTCCCTGAACTGAACCATGAATCAATCTCATCATCAACCGACATGCCAGCTGATTGAGAGCTTCCTGGAGCATCATTAGAAACTCTGCTAGATGGACCAGCTTGTTCAGCTTGAGAGGCCACATCTTCTGGTTGTTGTGCTTCTCCTTGATATCCCTCAATAAATCTCCAAAGTTTGGCAAAGTGTGTACCATCCCATGCATTACCCATTTCTCCCAAAAGATAAGTGAAAATATCTCTCTTCATCATCATGACAACATAGGTGGAAGAATCAGATATTGCTAACTCAGGATGAGTAGCATTCACAATCAACTATATTAAACTTGGGTACATAATAAATTTCTTCCCAACAGAAGCTATGATGTTCTTCTGCATCTCTGAGAAAATAGCCTTGGATATGCTGTATGGTAGATCATCAATGAGAGATAACAGTAGGGATCTAAACACTACACTAAGGCTATCCATTCCAGCCTTTAAATTGCTTAAACAATGAATCACCACGTGAAATAAGTACTTCCAAAATGGAGGTAAGTAATTCTTCACTAATAAAGGATATCGATTATCATATCCCATTCTCTTCAAGCAATCTCTAGCCATGTCATCATCAATCTTGACTGGCCCAATTGGCTGATCTTCCAACAATAGAACATTGTTGCTCACCTTAGCAGTACAATCATCTTTCCCTTAACTGTGGTTGATATACACGATTCACCTTGATCATCTCGCTCATTGGCAGCCGTTAGCCAAAACTGATCAATAACATCCGTATAATTGGTGGGATTGGCTGTGATAGCGTGATGAATACGTGATGACTTGAGGCCATCAATCATAGATCTGAACAAAGCCTTGTCCTCAGGTATATCTCCAAGAAATACAATAGCATTATGGTTCTTTTTAAAAATCATTGGTCTTGCCATCTGAAAATTAAACAAACTTGTATCAGTACATAATTAATTTTTCAGACTTAGAATTTTTTTTGAAAAATTTAGACTTCTCGCATGAAACTCAAGTATTCTCATAAAATTGCATTTGACAAATTGTCAACTTTTCATGCGACTGGTCAAAATTTCCACGCGACAAGTTCTGTGCGAATTCAAATGTTTTCGCGTCTATTTATTTTCTGAATCTTTTCACATGTGACAAGTTCTGTGTTTTTGAAATTTCAAATTAGGCATTTTCGTGATGTTTCAACAGTTAAAATATGTTCATTAAGTGTCGATTAAGTCATTATTAAGGTTTCATATGGTTTATTTTGTTCAATTTTAAATCTATTTGTTCAAGAACAATCGGTGTTGAAGCTCTTGGAAGATTAACAGTTTGTCTATTTTGTCTTTTTAACTTTTTTTTCATAGTATAGGGACTTATTTTGTGAATATATGTTCCTTTGTTTCTTGATAGTATAAATAGGATAGTTTATGTATTGTGCAGGGTGAACCAACAGATGAGAGAGATCTAAGACATCTAAGACATCTTAGAGAGAAACGGTTAGAACAAAATGAACTGTAACCCTTACACTTTGTATCCTGTGCATTTGCTATCAATGAAATCTATGAATTTTTTGATGTAATTGCATGTGTTTGATTACTTTGTGTTTGAATTGATCATTACATTACGATATCATCACATATTCAATCCTTTTGAACCGATCAATTGGTATCAGAGCCTTCAATTTAGTGATCAGAGCTTATCGATATTGTTGAGCTCTTTGAATCACTTGAAATCTGTGTTGATTGCAATTTGATCAATTAATTGTTGTTTTCAGTTGTGTTTCATCCATAGAAACATGATTTGAATCACAACTTGGTGTGTAATTCGTTCAGATCTAAGTAATTGATCAAATTTGTGTTAGAACAGTGTTCTTCATTTTTGGACTGTAATTTGATCAGAAAATAGATTTGTTGTTGTTGTTTGATCAATATGATGATTGAAGATTATTAATCAATCTATATACGACCTAATTGGAAGTTTGTAGATCAATTTAACAAGTTTTGAAGAATTTCATAAGATCTGAGTTTGTTGAAGAGGATGAATTAGGCGCTTGAGTTGTGAAAAACTGCTAAATTTTGCCTTAGTGTTCAGACGCACCGACAACTGTTTAGGCGTTTTATCACTGTTTAGGCGTTTTACATCTGTTGGTACGTTTTGCGACTATGTGGTCGTATTGAGACTTTGCTGGAACAAAGAAATTCTAGGCGCACGAGAACTGTTTGGGTGTTTTTAACCCAGGCGTTTGATACATGTTTGGGCGTTTGATAACTATTCAGGCGCTTCACCACTGTGTGGGAGTTTAGAAACTGTTTGGACGCTTCATCAGTCAGGCGTTTTAAAATTCAACTAAGGCATTCCTTTAGGCATTTCTAGTTCAAAGTTCAGGCGTATCAGAAGTTTCAGGCACTTGGATATTCAGACTTATCAGTAAACACTTAGAAATTTTTTCAAAAACTAAAAATCCAAAAAAATATATTTTTATTTCATAGTCTCTTTTTAAAATTTTAAAAACAACAAAAACAAGTCATTTTCATTAATTCAAAATACAAAATGGTTAATTCTGAAGATTCTGAGAACAAGATTCCCAAGCTCAAAAACAGAGCTGATTTAAAGAACTGGTCTATTAGATTTAAGCATCATCTGAACTCCACTGACTTGTGGAAGTCAATTAAGAAAGGACCACATATACCAATTACATCTGATGGTCCTGACAGAGGATTTGTGTATACAAAAGACTCTCTAGAACCATATCCAGAGGATGGTCTGCAAGGTGATGAGTTAAGAAAGGTTAAGAATAACATCGAAGCTTATTCATTGATGTGCCAGGGGTTACCATTGGAAGTCTTGACTAGACTTGAAGGCTATCAAACTGGTTACACTATATACAGAGCTTTGAAGATTATTTGTGAATATGGTAAAGAGGATTCAGAAGAAATTGCACTTATGGCTTTGTCTGACCAACCAAAGATTAAGCATCCATCATCTAACTCTGAGACTTCATCTTCAAGTTATCCTGAAATTCCTGTTGAAGTCAGAGAGAAAATGTGCACAAAAGCATGTTTTGATCAAGTTGAGCATTACAGAACATATTCATTTAAGATCTGTGACAAACTTAAACAAGAAGAAGTAATGCACAACAAACAGAAAAATGATCACAAAGTCTCTAATGAAAAGACCCTATCTCTACAAACCTCATGGAACAAAACTCTAAAAGAACTTGAACTTGTTAAAAAACAACTTGAGGAGATGACTAAAAATTTAGAAGAGAAAAAATAGCTCATGCTGCAACTCAGGTGGATCTAGCTAAAGTTAAAAGTTCTAAAACTATTGTAGCATAGCTGGTAAGTGAGAGGAAAGACAAAAACAAAACAGGTCTAGATTTTACACATGAACCAATGCCTGAATCTATCACAAACACTCTGCCAGAAAACTTTAACACACATGATCACTCACCTGAAAACAAAGCTAAGCTAAAAGCATTTCAAAACAAGAAAAAGAATTCTGAAAGTGAGGAAGAGAAAACAAATGTTAGATGTTTGAGGAACAAGATTCTAAAAAGATTAAAAATGGTCATCTAGTGAAAGTTAAATCTTACGAACCACGACCAAAGAATAAGAAAATGTTTGTTCCCAAAGAGCATGTTGTTGAAGAAATCATTGTTAAGAATGACAAACAAAACTCAAAGAATAAAGAGAAAGCAAAACAAGATGAAGTAACATCTGAAGATTCATTTTCTTACGGATTAAACAATCCAGATTTCATTAAATGGCAGAAAGAACAAAAGATAAAGAAAATGCAAAAGAGTCTTCTACTGAAGATGTTCAATCCCAAAGCAAACAAAGATCATCAAGATCAAGGAATCAAAGACGGAGAAGGAAAAATACTAAATCTAACTCCTCTCAGAACAAAATCAAAACAATCAAATTCAAAGAACAAATCAAGTTAATCAGTTTAAACCAGTGAAATTTGTGTCTGCAGGTACTTTTGATATGAACATAATTCCAGAAATCAATCAAATTCAAAGAACAAATCTAACTCTGATCTAAAAACAGGTTCAGGTCTAAAGTCTTCCGCTGTTAACAAAAGTTTTATATCTAAAGAATCTAGGAATGGTGTTAATGAAACAAAAGTCAAAACCCAAATATCAAAAGAACAAATTCTTAAATCAATAACAACAGATTAACTTTGTAACTCCTAAATCAAAACAAGGATCAAATGTGGCTTCGACATCTAAAGTTAATCAACAGTTATTTAAATTTCAACAAAAGGTACTGTGAAATATGTGATATGTACAATCATAAGACTGATGAATGTTTCTTTAACAGGTACTGTCATATTTGTGATATGAAAAACCATTCAACAGCTGATTGTTATTTCAACAAGTATTGTACCATTTGTGATGAAAGAAATCACAACACTGAGAATTGCTACTTCAGAAGGAACTCGCCAAGGAATGGATATATCAATCCACAATTTCAAAGAAATCAAAGTGTTGGTTTTCAAAGATTGACAAAACAACCTTCCTTAGGCTTGAGATCCTTTCGAAGAATTAATTCTGAATATGATGATTCTTATGCTTTGAAAACAAAGAATTATAATCAAAGAAAATTCATTCCACAATCTGTGAGAATGAACATGCAAAATTTGGTAATCAAACTTTTTCAAAAATGATTTTTACTAATTGTTTTAATAACCTTGATGATGATCTTGAAAAACGCTATCATGCTTTGCGGATTAAACAAATCAAAGATAATCAAAAATTTGTTAAAAACAGAATTGGTAAATTTACACAGCAAAAGAAGCCTGATTTGAATAAGCTTCATTTAAACAATTTACCATTGTTGATAAATTTGGAAAGCCCAAGACCATATCGGCTTGGGTTGATAACTCAACTTAAATTTCTTTGTAATGCAGGTACGCCCAAGAAGACCAATTAACACATGGTATGTTGATAGTGGGTGTAGCCGACATATGACAGGCAACCATGCCTTATGCAAGATTTTAAGTTAAAAGATGGTACTTAGTTTTTAGGTCCCAGATTAGACTCTTGGCAATGTAAGAAACATACAAATGTCTCCGTTTCAATAGAAGAAGCTGAGTAGATAGCTGCTTCAGCAGGATGTTCTCAAATACTTTGGTTACAAAACCAATTGCTGGTCACGGGTTCAATTTTCTTAAAACTCCTATTTACATTGATAACACTGCTGCTATGTTTATTACAGCTAGTCCTATCCAGCACTCAAAAACAAAACATATCAAAATTCGATATCATTTTCTCAGAGATAACTCTGAAAAAGGTTTAATCATTTAGATTCAAATCATAACTGAAAAATAGTTGGCTGACCTATTTACAAAAGCTTTTTTACCAGGTCGATTTGAATATTTGGTCGAGTCAATTGGACTTATTAATCATGTTTAAAAACTGGTTTTGAGTTTAATTCAGTTGTCTGAATCATAAAATGAAAAGAACCCTCCCTTAGCTTAATCATGAATATAGAGAAACTATCAAAGTTAACTGTCTGATTGTATATATTTTGTGTGCAAGTTCAATAGAAAATGAAAAAGCAAATACAAAAATAGAAAATTGCAAAATGGAGAAAAATATAAAACATAAACACAAAATAGATTTTTTCTTATTAGTTAATTGTTTAGGACTGAATCTGTCTTTGCAATTTGTGAGAAATAACAGATACATTAGTTCTGATCAGTTGCATACTTCACTAGCTACTAAAGTCTGACGTGATCAGATATGATGTGCAGGTAAGCTCATGCAATTATACTGAGAAAGTAAATCGTGTGATCAAACTAAATCAATCATGCATTCATGTTTGTCCATTTTAGTACCAATGAGTAGCGTTGACTTCTCAAATTGATTGCTTGTAAAGTCATAAACTCACACCTGGTGTCGATATGAATAACCATTGAGCTCTAATTATTTAAATCATCTATTCACTCTCTGTTATGAGTCATCATAGACCAGAAGTGACGAGATATCCTTTGTTGTAAGTCATTACAGACCTGGAGATTCTCACTTGATGTAAAAGATGCCAATGTGCGCAATCTAAACATGAGATCTGGTTATAAGTATATGTCACGTTAACAAGTTGAGAATTGAAAAAGTAAGTGTGCTCTTGATGAGGGTTGAGCTCTCTAAGTCTAAGTGTAACTTACATAATGTCATATCTAATCGTACCTTAATCAATCAAAGAATTGAAAAAGTAAGTGTGTTGAGTATCTTGCCAAAGCATTCATTTTCTATCCTTAGATCTCGTGTCTCCTTTGCTGCAGAATTACTGACCTGGAACACACTTGATCAGGATTTAATCACTGTCTATGACTATCCATCATTTTATTTTCTTTTACTGTGCTGATCTTAACTGATATGATCTCACTGCAGGCATGTGATTCAAATGTATATAGTAGATTTTTTTTATTCTGCTTTAATTTTGATTTTTGCAAGATTTTCTGTGTGCAGGCGTGTTGATAATGATTGGTTTGCTCTAATTGCAAAATAAAAGAAACTTATAAGTTTGTGAACTTAAAAGTTTAGGGGAAGTAAAAATTGTAAAAGAGAAAATCAATGAAAAATTTCAAAATGTGAAAAAGAAATAAAAAATTAATGATATTTAAAGTGCTTTGGTGAAAGAAATTAAATGTGAAAAAGAAATTAAAAAATAAAGTGCCTTGGATGAAAGGTTAAAGATAAATATTCAAGCATGTGTGTGTTTGATATATTGCAAAAATGAACCTGAAAAGAATTTAAATGGGGAAAAACTTCTTGCAAACAAAATAAGATTATTTGAAAAGTTTTAAAAGAAAGACTAAAATGATGGAAAATTGTTTGAAAAATAAAAATTTGATTCAAAGTTGATTTTGAAAATGTGATTGATTGGTGATAAATTTGAAAATTCATGTTCAAAAACAAAAATTTTGAATTTCACATGATGTGTAATTGAGGGTAATTAATGATATTTTTGAGTGATAGTCAAAAAAATTTGACTAAGTGTTGAGATAATGCGCATAAACAATGCTAATGCGCATAAGCAGTGTTCATATGGATGATGTGAAAAATTTCGAAGTGTTAGACTCATGGAAGGTTCTCATACGCCTGAATAGTTCTGAAAATTCCAAATCAGGAGTATGATGAATTTCAGAAATTTGTACAAGTGTTGGGCGTTTTGCTCTAGTCCATGCGCCTAAACGGTTGTGATGTTCTGAAAATGTTCAAGTATTGGGCGTATCAACATATGCTCATGTGCCTGAACAGAGACTTTCCAATAAGGTTAGACGTTTGAAAGTGATGATTTCTCCAAGTGTTAGAGGTTTCATCAATTCTCATGCGCCTGAACAGTGCTTGTGCGTCTAAACAGTGCTCGAGCTTCTGAACAGTGCTTATGCGTGTCATCCAAATGTGCCATTATAGTGCTCATACTATGAAAACTCGATCTGAAATATAGTCTCATGTGCCTTCATAGTTCTCATGCGCCTAAGGATTTTTAAACTTATATATATTCAACACTTGTGTAGTTTTCATTCACTCATTCACAAACTCAAACACTCAGATTCACTCACTCTAACACCCGATACACTCAGTCATTCAACATTCGATTGTTAATAGTTAATCCTTGTGATTCCCAGGTATAATCGATGATTCTAAACATCATGTTGATCTTAAAACATCTGATTTCATTACCTGTTTTAATCTCTGATTGGGCTTTTGAACTCTATTCAAGCATTCGAACCCTAGTTATTGAGAAATTTGAAATCTGTGATTCAAAAGTGATGTGATAACTGAAATTGAACATCAATTGATGATTACAACATGTTTTCGAACAGTTTGTGGGAATCAAATCTCATTTCCATCAAAATGTGTTTTTGATAATTCTGTGTTCATGTGTTGGTTCTTATGAACAAGAAATGAATAGTCAGTTAATAAATTTTTCATCAAAATTGCATGTTAATCATCAAATTTCATCTATTAATCTGATATTGAGAAGATTTTAATTGGTTTAGTGTATTTTAAATCATTTGAACCTTAATCTGAATATACTCTATTCTTGATAGAGTATGTTTAACACTTAAAATTTTTAAGTGTAACAGTTAGGTTTAAAATTTTTAAATGTGCTAATTCTATTGAAATTTAATCAATGTTCAAGTTACATGGTGTATTACTAGATTTAAATCATAAATTGAGTTTAATCAAAATTATAACCAATGTACACTCTATTCATGTAATGGGATGTACAAACACTTAGAAAAATTTTTAAGTGGTTTTGGTTCAAAATTGATAATTCACAATATGATTAAAAGTTTTGCAATTCTAATGTGATTAACATTTTATTTTATGTTTACAGATGGCAATTCTCAAGTTTGATCCAAAACATAATGTAGCAGCTTATCTTAATGAAGATGTTCGTGAAGCTACTGGTTATGAAGAGATGATTAGATTTCTGTTGAGAACAAAATATGTATATGCCATGTGTTCACAACCAGTCATATATGCTCGTCTTATCAAGAAATTTTGGAGTACGGCTGAAATTTTTAGAGATGAAGAAGGAAGGAAAGTTGTTCAAGGTTTTATCACTAATGATCGTATGATTGAGGTCTCAGAGCAGTCTATTAGAGAAGCTTTAAGACTTGGTGATAACTATCCACAAGACTTGGCTGAACTCTCTTTCAATGAGTGTAGAGAAACTTTTATAGCTATGGGTCATCTTGATCATTTTCCAAAGAAACAATTCTTCAGAGCTAGAGTTTATAATCATTAGAAACTCTTATGTTACATCTTTCAGCATGGTATGTCCAAAGGAAGTCGAACTCTTTTCCTGTTGATATTGCTTCTCCTATAGTACCCATCGCAACTAACAGAAGATTTAATATGGCTAAGTGGATTATGAATGGATTTATCTTCAATTTGGAGAAAGGAGTCAAGAACAAATACCTGATGTATCTAGATTTTTACAAATAATCATTAATGAAACAAATCCTAATTTCCATGCATATGGAGTTAGTGGAGAAAGATTTATGTTGGAGCATATGTCTGAATAGTATATAAAAGACTTGCTATGATAACTGGAGCTCAGAATGTACCAATGTTTGATTACATGAGAGTGATACAGTTCTAACTGAGGAAGTGAATACCCAGCAGATAATTGATGAATTGAAAAAAGAGAACTCTAATCAGCTTAAGCTAATTGAGAAGCTGAGAGATGAGAATGAAAAATTGAAAGTTGAATTGTTAAAGAAAGATTTGATAATTGCTGAACTTGAAGAAGATAAAGAATTAAATTTAAAGAACTTTGAAGTGATACTCAAAGACTATGACTTGATTGAAGAAAAATTCAAGAAGTTAAAAGAAGATCATGAGAAATTGAAAGAAGAATTTGAAGGTATGAAAGATAGTTTGAGATATTAATCACCTGAATTAGTTATTGTATCTGAAGTTCAACTGATTGATGTTGAAAGAATATCTGAGGCAGATAAAGGGATGAGAAAGATAGATGATCTAGATGTGTCAGTTTTAGATGAATCATCATCTAACCCTATGTCTAAAATAAAAAAAGATTGTATCTAAGCCTTTGATTCATGAAAGTGAAGAAGCTGAAGCTCAAGAGATAATTGGTGCATTAGATGATTTAGAACCAGAATTCTTAGATACGTGGTATGATGAAGTGTTAGAAGCAGAAGATATTGTTGAAGCTGCTTATCCTCCTATTGATGCTGTTACTGAAGATATCGCTATTGATGTTGATGACAAGTATGATTATCTGGTTAAGAAAAAGTACAACAGAGTATTTTTGGATTGTCTCACTATGTCTCAATTCAATGAAGAAAATAAGAAATGTGTAATTATTGAATCTATAGCTCCAGTGGATCCTGATGAATTATTGTTGAACACGGAGAATGGAATCCAATGCATGAAAGTATTAATATTTAAGAGCTTTCATCATCAGAATTACATCATCCTGATCCAGAGAATATGACAACTGTTGAGCTGAGATTGTGGTTACAATCAAGAAATTTTCCATGAAAGAAATTAAACCAGTTGCAAGCTGAATCATTAATGAATTTGGTGAGAAGCTTTCAAGAAACAGAAAAGCAAAATAATAAGATGATTGTGGTTGATATGGATAATCCTTAATATTTGGAGATTACCAAAAGAACAAGAATTTTGAATCCTCAAGAAATTAAACAGATGGAATTTGTGAGAAGTAGTAATGAAAAGAAAAAGGAGTTGATGAAAATGTTTCCGGAAAACGAAGACACAAGCCTATAAGTTTTAGTTGATCAAAAAACTATGGAACAAGGCTAGAACAACAGGTGATTTGGTAAGTAATGTATTGCAAAAAGACCAATCAATTTCTGAATTGCTGAATGCAATGATTGTGCCAGATAATACTAAGAATGTTAAAATCATTGCTTGGAAATATGATGAGATTTTTGATGCGTTTTTAATCAAATGAGTAAATGCTATTTGTGATGTGTATCATTTTTACTCAAGCATTAAGCATTACCTGTTCAAGATCTCAAAGAGTTAACAAATTACCTCTGATAATCCAACAAAGTCTGCTCGAGGTGAAAATTTTGTGAAACTTCTAAATAGAGGTATTTCCAGAATGGATTCATTTCTCATGACCTGATGTGATCAAGAAGCCAAAGAATATTTCAAGTCACTAAAAAGTAAAAGAAATTTAGCAGATCAAACAGAAGAAGAAGAACTATATCTAGATGCTTACAGTTACCAATATTTTGAGAAAGTCATAAATCTGGGCGTAAAGGTGATAGACGGAACTCAAACTTCTAAACCGATTTTGAGATAGTTTTATCATGCGGACTCGTTCCATTTGAGCTCGTTCGTAATTTGGATGACTGGGATGAAGATATGATTCCGTATTTGGAGTTTTTGTACTCAAACTTTTGCATCCAAGTTATATATCTTTCTTGTCCAATCAAATTTGAAAAAGTTGCGTCTGAAGTTGTCGATATCGATAGGAAGTACTTTATGACGATTGTCAAAGTGATGAATGCAGCAATGGAGAGAATTTCTTTGAGAAAAGCTCTTGCTTTTGCTAATATCTTGAAGAGGAATATAAAGTCGATTGATTTTATGAGGTTTTGAGTAAAGGAGTATTGGAAGTGTACTTTCACGATCATCCTAGACCTTTTGAATTTTATGCTAACGTAGACATTGCAGGTCTTACAAAAGAAACTTTGTTAGCAATGGATAAGATGGAAATAAAAACCAACGAGTCAAAGCCGGATCAAGCAATTCTAGCAAAGAAGTTCAAATCAGCAATTAAGAAAGCGTTGAAAGAATTAGAGATTTACAAAGAAAAGCCAATGTTCAAGATAAAAGAAGAACAAGAAGAATTTATTAAAGACTGAAGACAATGTAAATCTTAGGGGGAGTATTGTTGAAGCTCTTGGAAGATTTACATTTTGTCTATTTTGTCTTTTAAATTTTTTGTCATAGTATATGGACTCATTTTGTAAATATATGTTCCTTTGTTTCTTGATGGTATAAATAGGATATTTTATGTATTGTGCAGGGTGAACCAACAGATGAGAGAGATCTAAGACATCTAAGACATCTTAGAGAGAAACAGTTAGCATAGAACGAACTGTAACCCTTACACTTTGTATCCTGTGCATTTGCTATCAGTGAAATCTATGAATTTTTTTGATGTAATTGCATGTGTTTGATTACTTTGTGTTTGAATTGATCATTGCATTATGCTATCATCACAGATTCATTCCTTTTGAACCGATCAATCGGCCATGAATCAAACTCGCATAATATCACTCAAAAACCAGAAATCTACCTTATCAATTACTATTGTAAAACTATTCTACCACAATGAACAATAATATCAAGATTAAAAACATTTGAACACTTAGAAATTTGAGAGAGTGAAAGTCAGAGAGTTTTCATGCGAATGAAGGACTTATCGCACAACTGTTGCTTTTATAGCCTTCTGACTTCTCGCGCGAGAAGTCAGAACTTCGCACACTCAGACTTTTCGCTTCATTGACCTTCTCACATGTGACTAGTTCAACTAGTCGCATAACTTTTCGCACACTTTGAACTTCTCGCATGCGACAAGTTCAATTTCCTTTGAACTTCTAAAATTTTCAACTTTTCAAATTTATTTATCTTGGTGAACCATTTGATTTGTTATGAGTAAAATATGTTTAACTAAGTCTTTACAATTATACAAGAACCTTTAATTTATGTAAAATTTTGTAAAAACAAAAAACAAGTGTACTAAACACAAAAGTTAACAGAAAACAAAGTGACATACAACTTATACTCATATTTTGTGAAATCGATTATTAACATTATCCATTTTATTATAAAATTGGTTATGTTGATTGTTAATATGTTGTGTCCACATTAAACTCAGACTCCAATTTTCACTAGGACACATATTCTGTGATATTTATCATGTTTTGATTAATTTATATGAAATCTATGAATCCCTCAACCAAAAAATCCTGTAGAGCCCTTATCCAGCTTCAAGAAACTTTTAAGATTTCAAGTCACCCCAATTTGACTTAAACCTTTTACCTTTGATCAGTTGTTTTCAGAATTATTTTTTCTCTATTATAATATCTATTAAAAGCATAACTAGCCTAAGAAATGTTTTTAAAAACAGAATATTAACAAGATTTATGACTTATTAACTTCTAGTCGGACTTATGTTTTGCCCTTGCAAGATGTTTAGGACTTACATGGCAAGTCGGACTTACATGCCCAATCTTTTGATTTTGCCTCCTATGTCATTACATATTCTCAAAAAAAATATTTATCATATAGTATGTATGTCTATGACATATATTTTATTATTATGTTCATTGGTATCTTTTATTCCTATATGACCTTTTGACATCTTTTTGATCTTTTTGTTAATATTTATTCTCTTTTTTTCTTTTCTTTTCATATCTTTTTCTTCTTTTGATATTTATATACACATATTTCTTCTGAAAGACACTGAATCAGACAGTAACTAGCTTGAGTATGACTAGACTATAACTCTTAGTCTATTTTAGCTTGGAATTAGTGTTACCACAAAACCTTGATGAGTAACCCACTTTAGTCATTATGAGTTTACTTTCAGCGTATCATAGATCATAGTGTTTTTTAGTCTTGAAAGTCAAGCCTATCAACATATCAAACATAATCCAAGTCAGTTTCTTTTAAGCCTTAGGATGTAATGTATCAGAATCAAGAAATGTTTTTAATTTTCTCAACATTTAAAAAAAAATCTTTTTGTAAATTTTCTTTCTCCCCTTAAGAAGAAAAAACTTTTTTCTAGACATTTTCATATTTTCTCCATCTAAAATTATGATTACCTATAAAATAATAATAATTTTAACTAAAATGAAGAAACATATTTTTAAAGGGTTTATGGATAATCATTAACCAAAATTAATCATTCCTAGAGATTGGACTAAAAATTCAAATCGGGAATGATCAAACGACTAGTAAACAAATCAGCAATGTTTTCATCTGATGAGACTGATTCCAGATGGATAAGTTTTCGATCAAAATAGTTACGGATAAAGTGCATGCGGATATTGATGTGTTTTGTTTTTGAAAGTTAAATCGGATTCTTCACTATGTTTAACACTGTAGTGTTGTCAAACCAAATTTTAGTATTATAGATATTAAGACCATAATCAAGAAGTTGTTGCTGAATCCAAATAATCTGAGAACAACAACTTGATGCAGCCACATATTTAGCCTCTGCAGTAGATGTGGATACCGTTTGCTGCTTCTTGCATTGCCAAGAAATCAACCTGTTTCCTAGAAATTAACAGCCACTAGTTGTGGATTCCTATCCAGGTTACATCCTGCATAATCACTGTTAGTAGAAGCATATAAACTGAAATCGGAATTTTTAGGATACCAAAGGCTAAGTATTGGTTGACCCTTGAGTATTTGAAAATCCGCTTGACAGTTTTCATGTGAGATTCCTTTGGATTACTTTGATGACGTGCACACTGATAGACAGGAAACATGATGTCTAGTCTGTTGGCAATGAGATACATCAGAGATCCAATCATTTATCGATACAAATGCTGATATCTTCACCCATGAGATCATGAGTTAAAGTAGAACAAGAAGTCATTGGAGTGGGAGTGGTCTTGGAGTCCTGAAATTTATATTTTTCCAAGATACTATGAATGTATTTTTCTTGATGTATCAGTATACCCTTATCATCTTGTTTAATTCGGATACCCAAGAAAAATCGACATTTTCCCAAGAGAACTCATCTCAAATTTCTTTTTCATCACAACTTCAAATTTCTTGCACACTTCATCATTGGTAGATCCAAAGATAATGTCATCGATATATACTGAACAAGAATAAGATCATCACTAGTCTTTTGTAAAAATAATGTTTGATCAATAACACCCCGTGTATAACCATTTGCAAGCAAATGTTTAGTGAGGGTGGCATACCAAGCTCAAGGTGCTTGATGTAAGCCATATAGTGCTTTGTCTAACTTATAAACATAGTCAAGATGATCGGGATCTTCAAAACCAGGTGGTTGACAAATATAAGTTTCTTCTTTCATCTTGCCATACAGGAATGCAGTTTTGACATCCATCTGATACACCTTGAAGTTCTTGCATGAAGCATAAGCCAAAAAATATGTAGCTTCTAGTCTTGCAACTGGAGCATATACTTCTTCATAATCATGTCCTTCGATATGATAGAATCCTTGAACAACAAGTCTGGCCTTGTTGCGAACAATCACATCTTTTTCATCCGTTTTGTTTTTGAATATCCATTTAGTACCAATCGGAAACTTACCCTTTGATAGTTCACACAGATGCCACCTATTTATTTTCTTGAATTGCATCAGTTCGTCTTGCATAGGCTCAACCCAACTGTTTTAATTTAATGCCATCTCAATGTTCTTTGGCACAATTTGAGAAATAAAACATGAGTACAAGCATGTATTAATAGCACAAGATTGAATTTGAGTTTGGACATATTATGAGAACGAATCAATGATTGCTTTAGTTGGAAGGTCTTTATGAGTTCTCAGCTGAGGAATGGTATCTTCAGAAATAACTTTGTCTAAATTACACATATAATTCTTTCTGGTTGATACACAATATCTTCCTCTTGAAAAATATCATTATCAACGGATAAATCTTCAAATGGAACTTGAATGATATCTATTAGATCATTTTGAGTAGAAGAGGAACTCTGATCAAAAACCTATGGAGCTTGTTCAACAACTGGATTAAAATGAGACAATTCAGATTCAGAAACAAAATGTGAAACAGTTGAAACATTTGAAGAAGAATGTACGTCTAAAGATCTTCCTAAAGCTGAAGATGACATAGGTCCAACATCATCAGTAAAGATATCTTGAATTGATGATGACAAAGGTGGATTAGCTGTAGAAATAACAGAAGACGATTAAAAGTTTCAAAATATGAAGTATAATCATATATCCATGAAGGTGCAGAACCTGCATCTATTTTGTTAGATTCATGATATCAATTGAATCAATTATTTGTTTAGTTCTTTTATATTAATCATGGTATGCGACTTTGTTGGCTGAATATCCAACAAAATAACAATCATTAGCCTTTTTATCAAATTTTGATTTAGAATCAGATGTGTTTAATCAAGTACAATAACATCCAAAGGTTTTGAAATATTTGACTTTGGGTTTATATTTGAAAAATATTTCATAAGGAGTCATATTTTGTTGTTTGTTGATTAACACACGATTTTGAACATAACATGCAGTGTTAACAGCTTCAGCCCAAAAGAATGACGGTAATTTGGCTGCTGATAACATTGTTCTGGTAGCTTCAATTAAAGCTCTGTTTTGTCTTTCAGTACAACATCTATTTGTTGTTTGTTATGGAGTTCCTTTAGAACTAAATTGTGTAGCTATCCCCTTTGAATCACAAAATTCATTTAGTGTATGAATTCTAAACTCTGTTCCATTATCACTTTGAATGCACTTGAAGGTTTTATCAGTCTGATTATCCACTAGGGTCATGAACTTTATAAGCAAATGAGGTGTCTCATCTTTGGTTGCTAAAATGAAAACCCATGTAAATCTGGAGACATCACCAGTAATAACCAAGTAGTATGCATGACGTCCTAAACTCAAAATATTAATTGGACCAAATAAATCCATGTCTAATAGTTGATGGGTGGATTCAATTTTGGTATGAGCAATTGGTTTATGAGGAAATTTATGTTGTTTGTCTTTTAAACATGATAGAAAATGTTCAGTAAGTTGAAATTCTTTCAGTGGTAGGCCTATAACATGAATTCCTCTAACCAACTTGTTCATATTTTTTATGTTTACATGTCCAAGAAGATGATGCCATAACATTGAATCACTTTTTGAAACTTTTGATAAAAAATAAGACGCAGTTATAAGTGAATGTGAACCATTCATGTCAAGTAAGTTTGTGTCTTTGTCTCTCGATGCTCTAAACAAAATCCATTCAATAGGAATTACAAATCCAGGTTTTAGAATAAGACATTCTTTATCAGTGAAATGTGTTGAATAAAGTTTGTCACAAATTTGAGAGACGCTTAGCTAATTATGTTTAAGTTCCACAACAAAATTGACATCTTCAAAACTTAACACTCATTAGACATTATAACTTTCTTTGTAATCTTAACACCTTTATCACCTGCAAATATAACATATCCTCCGTTATAAGGTTGTATGTGTCACACCCTCAAAATCCGCGTGCGGGGTTTTACCGCGAGGCGCGTGACATACCAGGATCTCAGTCATTAGTTACCAAGAATGACTATATGATTAATTAAAAAACCAGAGTTAACGTTTAAAATACTGGAAAGCGTTTTTAAAACCAGAAAACCCAAAACAAGTAGTATGTAAAGAGAATGCGCAAAACATACGCGCCCCAATCACAATTGTTTAATATGAAAATAATCCCAAATTTGTAAACAAGGCAAATGTAGACAACTCAACAATGCTGACGTGCGTGCTCCTAGGCAACTGGCAACCTTAACCTGAGAATAGCATACTAAACAAGTCAACACATGGTTGGTGAGTTCAAGAGTTTGCGTTAATAGATAAACCGATAAACAGTTTTCAAATCATAAGTAGTGTATTGCAATAGATAGTAGTCTATTAACATAAAAATATTAATCATAGTGATTTCGCGATTGAAGCTGACTGTGATTGTTTGTGCCTCCCGTCACGACTTACCAGGTCGTGACGAATATATGTTAGGACAAAATTGCACCCGTATGACCTCGAGTCACACAGGTGGGCTCGTCAGACCCAGTAGTACTACCCAAATTCCCCGCTGGTCAATATTAACAATCCGAAAGTGTGAGGACTTCCATGGTAAACAACACTATATCAAATTATACACACTCATATATAAAAGCGTTTGTGATCAACAGTATGCTATCTTCCCCAAAAGAGATTATGTAAAATGAGTGGGGCAAGAACTCACCTGATGCGCGCAAAAATTTACTTAGAGCTTAACTTGAAAGAAGAGGGGAAAGACAACCTTCAAAGGTCACCTAGAACACATGAGTACATAAGTACGTGTACACAGAATCAATATGAAACCTAAGTGCTTTGCAACCCAAAGAACTCAAGGTTTAAGAAAGACAAGACACATTTGACCCAGTTGACCCGTTTGACCCGTTGGTGACATTATAGGTGAAATTTCATTCAAACAAGCATAACAGTACAACACACATGATCAACATACAACTTGATTACATATAGCACTTCATTAACCACATGTACTACCTAGATCATCATACAACTAGATATCATACAAGTCATGCGAATCTCAACTATTATCTTGCTCATAACATCCAAAATGTTCATTCTTAACCAATCATCTATCCACAAAAGTCCTAGCTTACCTATATAACTCATACCATGATTTTCCACAAAAGGCCAAAACAGGTAACAAACCAAATCAACATTCATACAACATAAACAACACATTTAATCACCTTAGAAACCATCCATGAACACACTAGCATGGTCCTAATATCCCAAACATGCTCAAATAATCCAATTCAAGGATTTGCACAATTAAAGTTTCCCTTTTGGAAAGTTCATCCCAAATTCATCAAACTCACACTAAATTCATGAATTCATCAATTATATACCAATTCAAGTCCATGACAACATCTAAACATGATCAACAACACCTAATCATCATGATTCATCAACATTCAACACCAAAAGTTACTATTTTTAGCAATGTATGAACTACAACATGCATGCTTGAATTCCTAACATTCATATCAACCATCTAGCATCTAATCATCATCACAAACACATCCATAACATTCATACATGATCAAATCATCAATTCATGCAAAATAAAGTTACTATTCTTAGTAACCTATGAACATGAATCAAAATCGAAGCTTTCTTGCATAATCGACGTTAACTAGCCTCTATACAATCCAACTAACATAATAGCATCAACAAACAACCAACAACTAACATCCAATTCAGATTTTCGAATAGGGTTTCGGCCTAATGTAAATTCCATAAGAACTTGTAAAAATCCAACCTTTATTGCATACTTGACGTTAATTAACATGTAATCTACCCAACAAACACATTAACAACAACAAACAAGCATCAATCGACCATCAATTGCAGATTTCGCATGGAACATTCGGCCGACATGAAGAATCATCAAAAACATATAAAAATCTAACCTTTAAATGTGTAATAGTTTGCAATTGAAGGTTCTAACTTGTTGTATGCCTTGAAATAGACCCAAATTCGAATGTGAATGCTTGTTCTTGGCTGAATTCGCGATGGTGAGGGTGTGGGAATGAGGTCGTGGCCGAATGGGTGGGATTAGGGTTGGGTTTTGTGTTTTGTTTAATTATTTAGCAATAATTACCCTTTTAACCCTCATAGTTTGTATTTTATAAAGATTAGGCTTTTAAATACTCTTTTAAAATGTTTTTAACTAGAATAATAAACATATAAACTAGTAGTAACAATTATATGTATTATCTTTACAGCTACAAAATTTACAAAGTAAATACACACGTTTCCACGTTACACGATAAAATTCACAATTAATATTTAAATCACATAATCACAACAAATAATCAACATAGAAATTATTGTTTAACATTATTAACTATTATTCAGTCACCAACGTTCAACGACAACTAGTGTGTGCTCCCGACACGTGTAATGCAAGACTTAACGGAACTAACGGAGTTTGGTAACGGAAAATTACCGGATGTCACAGTATGTTGTTTAATAGAGATATATTACGGGTCATGTCCTTGAATAACCACTGTCAACATGCCATACACTATTGATAACTTGCCTTGGTTGTTCCTGCACATATGAGTGATTTTATTCATGTTTAGAAACCCAAGCCATGGTTGACTTGAGCACTTTATTTTCATCAAAATATGAATCAGACTGTAACATCATGTACCTTTATCATGGAAAATAGACTTTTCAACAATATCAGGCTTAGATTTTTTTTTATTTTCCACTTTTGAATTGGTTTGATCAGATGTGTAACCATTTTCCTTAAAGTGGTTTGAATTGTAGAAGACTTGTTATAATCAGCATGTAAAGATTTCTTGTTTGAATGTAAATCTGTTTTTGTTTTACCATTTCTTTTAACAACAAAAAAATTTGACCGATTTGTATTCCTTTTGAATTTGGCATTTAGAAAGAAATGTTTTCTATTATTTTAAATTGAGTTGTGAAATCTTTGTTGCTTGATAGTGAATGTTGATAATACAATTTCTAGCCCTATGATTTGGGTTGCCAAATACATAACAACACATTCTATGATACGTATTTGATGCTCGTGTATTTCGTACAAACCTTTTATGATAACTTCCATAGTCATCATAGAATCTGGATTTAGTATTTCTTTGGCCTTATGATTCTTTAATAGTCTCTCTTTTCTCTCTTTCATTAAGGATTGTTCTAGATGATTCCGGAATAATTGAGGCATCTTTCCTAACTTTTTGATTCATATTTGAAACCGATAAGTCATGAACTGTAGCTTTAACATTTTGAGTCGTAGGTGCTAGAATGGGACCAGTGTCTTGATACCTGATCTACAAACATCTTGCTTCATAGAGTTAGCAATAATAGGCGACTTATTTTTAAAGAAACTGGCATTTATTTCTTTAATGATATGATCTTCCTTATCAATGTTGCCTTTTGAAACAAATCTGTTCTTGAAATCAGTTTTGAAGTTAGATACTGGTGTTGTGACTCGTTTTCTTTCATTGTCCATAAAATCTATTTTTGATTCCAGTTTCTTTTGTTTGTTGGACTTTTTTGAACAAACATTTGTAGAATTAAAAACATATGAAATTTCATTGATAACTGATGATGAATTACACGACGATTTTTCATTACAACTTTTATTTTCCGTAAAATCTATTTCATTATCACTTTCCCAATCTTCAACCAACCCTTCATTCTTCACACTTATTGCAAAAATATTTTCATAACTAATTTTAATTTCAATTTTTATGACAGGGTCAATAGTCAGTAAAACATTGACTAGAAGTATTAAGTCTGACTTTGGTTGAAAACCTAATCCATAGGTCTCTTCATCTGGAGTGGTAATTGATGAAGGTAAACATGTATAATCATGACTAATACGTGGTGCAATGTTAGAATATCCAACGCCACCATTTCCACAATTAATATTTTGAGGCATTTGAGACTTGATTATACCTTCAACCATGTTTGAGGATAACTCAAATTTTTCAACAGTCAATTTTGCAGATAAGAGTTCACTGTTACGTTTATTGATTTCAAAAGGTAGTTCATTGTAACGTGTTGTCAAATCCTTTAAGTTACAATCTTTATTATGAAGATTCAATTTTGATTGATAATTTGATTTGGTTAATCCTTCTATCTTTCCTTTAAAATTTTCTCATCAGTTTTATATTTACAAGCTTGATATTGAAGTTTTTCAACTTCTAATATCAAGCGTTCGTTGTGAACTCTGTGTCTTTAAACCTTTTCTATACATGTATTTGAACAAAGATTAGTATGTACCTCTTCAGTCTCTCCTTGCTTGTTCTTTTCTTCAGATATGACATTTACCATGAATGCTTTCAATTCCATCTTTTCTTCTACTTTGGATGCTAGAGTGAGATCAACAGCATTGACATTATCATCACAAGCAGATGCCAGAATTTCCTCAACAACATGCACAATCTTTTCATTCTCATAAACTTCTTTTGCAAAAATTCCTTTCATCATATCCTCATATACAAACTTAGCAAGTATATTCTCATCAACATGGTCTTCAATAGTTTGAATTTCAGCTAACAATCAGTAGACAGTTTGATATCTAGAATCTCAATCTGGTCTGACCAATCATACTCTTCATTTGTTTAAGAAACTAGGGCTTTGTTGTTTGAAGTACTTGCTTTATCTCTTTTTGATTCAACCTCCACAGTCACCATGTTTTTTCCACTATCAGTTTGATTTAACCTTCCCTCAGTACATTCTTTTGCAAAGTAACGGGTTTGTCATAGTTATAATATCTCAAACTTGACTTATCAAACCCAATCTTGCTTGAGTTGTTAAGACCAAACATCTTTCTTCGTATTCTTCTTGCAAAATATTTCGCCTGATACACCACCATAGCCATCTAATACTTGATATCATTTTATTCAACATCGTCAGGGTCAACTTGTTGCAAGTCATCAACTAAGATGTTGGGTGCACTGAGTCTTCTAGCAGTAAAAGCTTCAAATTGTTCATGAAGGTTGTTAATAGAGCCAGATGCTCTTCAGCTATTTGAATAGTTTGCTTGGTTGGGTTAGAATTTACATCAAAGGCTTGTTGTGTGGGTTGAGAGGATTGACTTTATGGATAGTTTTGAGGTTGAGATTGAGATTGCATTGGAGTGAATGGATTTTGACGGGAAGCTTGAAACGGAGGCATGGAAGGATCTTTAACATTTGGATTAACAAAATTAGCTGTTTGTTGTTGACACAAATAGGAATAGCTGACATAGTAATTAGGATTACTAGCCATTTTTGCATGTAATGCAAATGCTTCAGCTCCTATAGTATTGATGTAATTAGCAACTCTCTGCTTTTCATCCATTTCATATGACTTGATGGTTAAGATGAGATCCCTGGACAATATGAACAAATCTTTGGTTCTTTTGATAGTAGTGCAGTTATTGTTCCAGCACTATGGTAATGAGTTCAACAGCTTCTTGTTTACTGAAATATTCTCCAAGGTAATTCCTGCACTCTTCATTTTTGTTATCAACTTAACAAACCTGGACATTTGAGACTCTAACGGTTCACCAAGTACATGGTTACACATATTAAACTCTTGGTTCAACATATCCTTTCGGCTTTCCTTCATATCCTTATTACCTATTATCTACTCCTCCATCGCATCCCACAAATCTTTAGCTTTTCTATAATCCTTGAACTTTTGTGCAATCTTAGTAGTAAGTGCCATGGTGATGGCAACATGTGCTTTGTCATCAAACTCAAGTTTCTTCAAGTCTTCCTCATCCCAGAGGTGTTCTGGTTTAGGCACCAACTCTCCCTTATCATTATTATACACAGGAATATATGGACCTTGTTTGATTGACCGCATCATCCGGGGTTCGGTGTAAATAACATGATTCTCGAAGAGATAAACCCAATTGGGATAATCCTCTTCGCTAAGAAGTCTAGGGGGTTTTATGCTTGTACCAATCTCATTGCCGAGATTGAGAGTAGCAGTGATGTGCTTTAGATTAGCCATCTTGAAAATAGAAATCAAACTTTTCAACAAATTTTCAAACTTGAAGTTTTCACACGAAGATCAGAGTTATCCGTGAACAAACACCAAACTATTCGCGCGGTTAGTTTTCTAATTGAATTTTGCAAAAAGTAAACTTCTTGCATGAAAGAAATCTTTTGTAACAAACTTCTCAATAATCTTTTGCGAATCACTAACTTCTTGCGCGAATAAGAGCTTTTCATGTGCGATTAGCAAGTTTTCGCCTGCTCCATTTTCATTTCCAATTTCGATGATTCCAACTTCAATCATTCACCAATTTGTGCAAAGTTGATTAATTAAGCCTTGAATTATTGATGTAGGTTCAAATTTTGATCCTAAGTGCCTCATTAAGGCCCCAATCCTGGAAACCCCACAGTTGGATTTGGACATCAGAAACACAAGTTCTCGAACATCAAATATCACCCCAAAAGATATAGCGTACAAAAGTCAGCGACGCTGAGTGAGCTCTAGGTTTACTTTAACAAAACTGTATCAAGCATTAACATCATAAAAAATTTAACCTCGTTCATCATTGGCATCATTATAGAACTCGTTCGATAACCAAACCATAACTTTTACTTTACCATTAACTTTACCATTATGTTACCGATACATTACTTTACCATTCACTTTACGTCATCATTTGAACTTAGCACGAAGCTTAGTTCCTATCGTGTGAGAATGCACGAAGCATATCTCCTATCAGGTGAGCACACCGAAGTGTAACTCCTATCGGGTGAGAATGCACGAAGCATAACTCCTATCAGGTGAGCACACCGAAGTGTAACTCCTATCGGGTGAGAATGCACGAAGCATAACTCCTATCAGGTGCTTTCAAGACTTCTTTAGCGCTTTAACGTTTTCACAGCTGTGCTGTACAGGGTAACAGGGTAACTATTCTTTTGCATTTCAGATGTGAATTAACATCGTTCTTTAGCCTTTAACTATCATGATATATATATAATATAACTACATACGTACTTTAATTCTTTAGCATTAAGTTCATCATTAAGTCATTATTAACGCACGCGTACAGGGTAACATAACACGTAACAGTCCGAAGTTTTCGCGCGAGAACCCACATTCGCGCGAGAACTTCTCACTTTGAGCAACAACTCCTCCTGCGAGAACATCATCATTCACGCAAGAACATCTTTCTTCGCGCGAGAACATCATCATTCGCGCGAGAACTTTAAAAAACTAACCGTTGACCGCAAAAACTACTTTTCGCCCGAGAACTCGCCTCTCGCGTGATAACTTTTCTGTTGTACACAACTTTATCCACAAGTTATCGCTTCTTTAACCACTTTAACACCCAAAACATGCGATAACAGTTATAAACATCATTCTTTTACAAAACATTCGTTTAGGTATGCATATTAGCCCCAAAACATGATAAAGCACGTAAAAGAGGGGACTAGAACTCACCTTACGATATCTTTGCACATGAACAACACAATACCGAGAGTGTTTCGAGCCAAAAGCTACATAATCATGTGTAGTATCATTACATACGGTTCATACATGCATAAATACATCAAATATCGATGAATACATACCTTAGACACCACCTAGCACCAACTCCTTTCTTCACAAGCACAACAGCAGTACTTTCGCATGAAGTAGAGAAGATTGGGTGCAAGGGCCTATCTATAGTGTCTCTCTCTCCTCGCAGCTGTTCTCGCACGAGAACTTCTATTCGCGTGAAAACTGACTTCACACGTGAACTTTATCACTCGCGCGAGAACTCTCTGTCGCGCGAGAACTTTGCCTTCAATCGAAAATTCGGGGCGTTACAAGTCAACCCCCCCTTAATTGGGTTTCATCCCCGAAACTAGTCATTCCTCAAATAACTGAGGATAATACTGTCTCATCTCATTTTCGGATTCCCACGTGGATTCCAACCCCTTTCTATTCTTCCACTGCACTCAGACAAGTGGAACTACTTTATTCCTCAGTCGTTTCTCCTTTCTATCTATTATCGGTAAGGGTTGTTTCACGTAGTTTAGTCTTTCATCAACCTCCACATCTTCCAGTGGAACATGAGCATCTTCGTCTGCTAGACACTTACGCAGATGTGATACATGGAAGGTAGGATGTATTCCACTCAATGCATCTGGTAATTCCAACCTATACGCTACTTCCCCCACATGGGCTATGATCTTGAAAGGCCCAACAAATCGAGGGTTCACCTTTCCTCTCTTTCGGAATCGAATGATTCCTCTCCAAGGTGACACCTTTAGCATCACCCTATCACCGACGTTAAACTCAATCGGTCTTCGATGCTTGTCGGCATAGGATTTTTGTCTATCTTTAGCGGGTTTCATGTAGGTTTTAATCATGTCCAACTTCTCATTGGTCATGCAATGACCTCAATACTCCCCAACTCCTTCTGACCGATCTCCCCCAGCATATCGGGGTCCTAAACCTCCGGCCATACAACATCTCATAGGGGGGCATACCAATACTGGCATGGCAGCTGTTATTGTAGGAGAACTCCGCTAATTGTAGATGACTATCCCAGCTCCCACCAAAGTCAACAATACACGCCCGAAGCATGTCCTCTAAGGTAGAGATCGTCCTTTCGAATTGGCCGTCCGTCTGTGGGTGGTATGCTGTACTGATGTGCAGTATGGTTCCCATCACATCATTGAACTTCTTCCAAAATTTGGACGTAAACTGTGTATGTCTGTCCGAGACAATCAACACCGGCACGCCATGACGGGCAACTATCTCATCGATGAACAATTTGGCAAGCCGTTCCGAGTTATACGTCTCTCGGATGGGTAGAAAGTGAGCACTTTTCGTCAGTCTATCCACTATGACTCATATGACATCATAACCTTTAGCTGTACGAGGTAGCTTGGTTATTAAGTCCATAGTAATATGCTCCTACTTCCATTCGGGAATTTCCAAGGGTTGGATTTTCCCATATGGCTTCTGATGCTCGGCCTTAACCTGGAGACAGGTCAAGCACCTTTCTACATACCTTGCTACGTCGGCTTTCATTCCCGGCCACCAGTAATTCTTCTTTAGATCATGGTACATCTTGTTTGTTCCCAGGTGAATGGAGTAGCGAGCCTTGTGGGCTTCATTCAACACTTTCTCTCGCAAGCCTCCATGTCTAGGGATCCACATGCGCCCAAACCTAGTTTTGACACCATTGGTGTTTTCTTCCAGGTTCGCGATCTGCCCCTTCATCCTTTCTTCATTAACGTGCTCGGGCTTTAGAGCTTCTTTCTGAGCATCACAGATTTTCCTTATCATATCAAGAGTCATAAAAAACTGGTAAGATCTCACCCGAATAGGTTTCTGGTCCTCCTTTCGGCTTAGGGCATCAGCTACCACGTTAGCCTTACCCGGGTGATAATGAATATCACAGTCGTAATCCTTTATGAGCTCCAACCATCGTCTCTGCCTCATATTAAGGTCCTTCTGCTCAAAGAAATATTTTAAGCTTTTGTGGTCTGTGAAAATCATACATTTGACACCATATAAGTAGTGTCTCCATATCTTTAAAGCAAATATCACAGCAGCCAGCTCCAGATCATGGGTAGGGTAGTTCACCTCGTGAACCTTTAACTGTCGAGATACGTATGCTATGACTTTACCTCGCTGCATTAGTACGCACCCTAATCCCTGATAAGAAGCATTGGAATAGACAATCAAGTCCTCATTCCCTTCCGGTAATGTTAACACTGGAGCTTGTGTCATTCTTTTCTTTAACTCCATGAACGCATTCTCTTGACTGTCGCCCCATACAAACTTCACATATTTTCTCGTCAACTTGGTCAACGGCAAGGCAATTTTGGAAAAGTCCTGAATGAACCTCCGGTAATAACCCGCCAATCCGAGGAAGCTTCGGATTTCAAACGACGTTTTAGGCGAATTCCACTTCATCATCGCCTTCACCTTAGCAAGATCAACCATGATTCCCTCTGGGTTAATCACATGATCCAGAAACTGCACCTCGCGTAACCAAAACGCACATTTGGAGAATTTCCCATACAACTTCTCCCTTCTTAGAGTTTCCAGCACCTTGCTGAGGTGACAAGCATGGTCTCCCTCATTCTTCTAGTAGATTAGGATATCGTCTATGAACACTATCAAGGATTTAACGAGCATCGGTCGACAAACCCTATTCGTCAAGTCCATAAATGCTGCAGGAGCATTGGTTAGACCAAATGACATCACAAGAAATTCATAATGCCCATATCGCATCCGAAACGCAGTCTTTGGGATATCCTGCTCATTAACCTTTAGCTGATGATAACCCGATCGAAGAACGATCCTCAAGAACCCACTTGCACCTTGCAACTGGTCGAACAAATCATCTATGTGAGATAACGGGTATCCATTCTTCACAGTGAGCTTATTCAGCTCCTTGTAGTCTATACACATACGCATGCTACCATCCTTCTTCTTCACGAACAACACCGGAGCACCCCAAAGAGAAATGCTCGGTCTGATAAATCCTTTATTGAGAAGGTCCTGTAGTTAGGCTAACAACACATTCAACTCTGATGGAGCTAGACGATATGGCACTTTAGCAACGGGCTGAGCTCTTGGCACAAAATCGATCTGAAACTCTATCTCCCGATCGGGTGGTACCTCTGCCAAGTCATCATGGAACACATCCGGGAAGGCACACACCGCGGGCACATCTGTCAACTCTATAGTTTCAGCTTTAGCATCTTTAACGTATGCCAAGAATGCTGCACACCCTCGTCTCATAAACTTCTCAGCCTTTATCATAGAAATCTTCTTTGGAACTGCATAGATCCTGTCGCCGTAAATTGTGACTAAGATACCGTCAGGCGCTTTCATCTGAATCATCTTCCTCTAACAAACTATGTTAGCCTCGTAGGTGGCTAACCAGTCTATACCCAACATACGTCGAATCCACCTAGGGTCATAACAAACAGCCTAGCCGGGAATCTATGACCTTCCAATTCTATGCTACAATCCTCTAAGGCCTCAGTTATCTTAGTAGTCTTTCTAATGGTAGTCTTTACCTCAAACACATGATTTATTTCTTTGGCCATAGAATTCATCACATCACAAAAGGTGGCAGCTATAAAACTCTTACTTGCACCAGAATCAAACAAAGCAGAAGCAAGTATGTTATTAACTGGGAACATACCTGACACAACATTAGGTTCCGCTCTGGCCTCCTCTCTGGTCATCATGAAAGCCCTAGCCTTGGCCCATGGCTTATCACCAGCTTTCTTCTCTTTCTCAGCCTCCTTTCCTCTAGTCGAGTCAACCACTTTCGCCTCTTTACACTCTCGGCTGTAGTGCCCCAACTTGCCACAGTTATAGCACTTTCCTGCACTAGGGCAATCCTTAGAGAAATGCCCCGTCTTCCCACATTTGTAGCACATACTCAAACCAAGCTTGCAATCACCAGCATGCTTCCTCCCATATTTCCAGCAATCACCGGATGACTCCACCTTTATCTTTTTGGCCTGAGCAGCAGACCTCTCATTTCTCTCCCGCTTCATATTCCCCGACCAACTCTTCTTCTTCGCCTCCTCAACGGGCTCATAAGCCACCACATCGTCATACACTATTCCACTCAACTCCACCAAAGACTCGAAGGTCTTCGGCCCGCTTGCCTTTACATTCGTCCTGACCTTTAAAGGCAAACCCTACACATAACACTTCATCCTCCTCTCCTCAGTACTCACCAGGTGAGGCACCAACCTGGCCATCTCGTTGAAGTGAGATGTGTACTGCCTGTGGGTCATACTTCTAGCTTTAAAACCCAAAAATTCCCTTTCCACCATGTCCATCTCATTCTAAGGGTAGAACTTCCTCATCACCATCTCTTTTAGGTCATTCCACTTCAAGTTCCTAAACTCACGAGTGTCCTTCGTCTGCTTGATGGTGTTCCACCAATGAATAGCTTCGTCAACAAATGAGTGAGCTGCGAACTTCACAGCCTGGTCAGCCCTACATTCACTGATCTCAATCACTGCTTCCATCTCAGACACCCACTGGAGAATAGCAATGGCACCACCATTGCAATCCAGGGATGGAGGATTGTACCCCTTGAAGATGCGATAGGAACACCCTTTGGCTAAATCCCATTTAGTTTCATCTCCCTCATCCTTCCCATCCTTCCCCAAGCCTTCCCCAGTACCTTCACTATCTTTCTTGCTAGCTTTGTTCTTTGCCTCCAACATCCACTCCTTGGTTACCTCCTTCATGGCCTCAGTCATGATCGTAGGCATGATGTCCTGAAGGATCTTGTGGACCTCTTCGGCGATAGCCTCCCTAACAACAGGCTCCAAGGTTATCCTCTCTTTGGAGTGATTAGAGTTTTCCTCGCTAGCAGTGTGAACAGAGTCCATAGGCACCTCCTCAGTCGTCTACTTTTGGTTCCTGGTGACTGGTGGTCTACCCCTACCACCACGACCACCTCCTCGAGTAGCTTTTCTTCCAGCCATAGCAAGCTATAGGATGCAAAAGGCTAACATTATCATACCAGGTAATAGTTCAGATCATGTCAAGTAATGTAAATTTCTAGTGATAGTGGCCAATTGTAATTAACTACTTACTTCATTCTTCATGTCCTAAACGTTTCCTATCCTGAGTCATATCAGCACTCAATCTCACTACAAGCACTATAACCTCAAGGAACCTCTAACAATCATAACCTTTCCTGGCATGGAGCTACTGGCACTGGCATCCTTTAATCGATCCCATTCTCAGTTCGAGTCTAGACATCAGAGTGTCTAAATCTCTCAAACTATGGCTCTGATACCAACTTGTAAGGCCCCAATCCAGGAAACCCCACAGTTGGATTTGGACATCAGAAACACAAGTTCTCGAACATCAAATATCATTAATATACGCAGCGGAACGTACAAATATTTCTAATGTATAACATTTACATCAAAAGATCACTTTAGCTATCTAACTAAAGCTCTATGTTGGGATGCCAGTCTCGATCATGTGCCAAGTAGCTCTCTCCCATCCATGCCAAGCTCACCCCCAAAAGATATAGCGTACCTGTCAATCTAAAATGCATACAAAAGTCAGCGACGCAGAGTGAGCTCTAGGTTTACTTTAACAAAACTGTATCATGCATTAACATCATAAAAACTTTAATCTCGTTCATCAACAATATCGTTATCGAACTCGTTCGATAACCAAACCATAACTTTTACTTTACCATTCACTTTACCGTTACGTTACCCATACATTACTTTACCATTGACTTTATGTCATCATTTGAACTTAGCACGAAGCTTAGTTCCTATCGGGTGAGAATGCACGAAGCATATCTCCTATCAGGTGAGCACACCGAAGTGTAACTCCTATCGGGTGAGAATGCACGAAGCATATCTCCTATCAAGTGAGCACACCGAAGTGTAACTCCTATCGGGTGAGAATGCACGAAGCATATCTCCTATCAGGTGAGCACACCGAAGTGTAACTCCTATCAGGTGATAATGCACGAAGCATAACTCCTATCAGGTGAGCACACCGAAGTGTAACTCCTATCGGGTGTGAATGCACAAAGCATAACTCCTATCAGGTGAGCACACTGAAGTGTAACTCCTATCGGGTGAGAATGCACGAAAGCATAACTCCTATCAGGTGAGCACACCGAAGTGTAACTCCTATCGGGTGAGAATGCACGAAGCATAACTCCTATCAGGTGAGCACACCGAAGTGTAACTCCTATTGGGTGAGAATGCACAAAGCATAACTCCTATCAGGTGCTTGCAAGACTTTTTTAGCACTTTAACGTTTTCACAGTTATGCTACACAGGGTAACAGGGTAACTATTCTTTCATATTTCACATATGAATTAACATCGTTCTTTAGCGTTTAACTATCATGATATATATATATAATATATCTACATACGTACTTTAATTCTTTTGCATTAAGTTCATCATTAAGTCATTATTAACGCACGTGTACGGGGTAACATAACACATAACACATAACAGTCCAAAGTTTTCGCGCGAGAATCCACATTCGCGTGAGAACTTCTCACTTCGAGTGACAACTCCTATTTTGCGCGAGAACATCATCATTCGCATGAGAACATCTTTATTCGGGCGAGAACATCATCATTCGCGTGAGAACTTTAAAAAAAGAAACCGTTACCCGCGAAAACTACTTTTCGCGCGAGAACTCGCCTCTCGCGCGATAACTATTTCTACTGTACACAACTTTATCCATAAGTTATCGCTTCTTTAACTACTTTAACACCCAAAACATGCAATAATAGTTATAAACATCATTCTTTTACAAAACATTCGTTTAGGTATGCATATTAGCCCCAAAACATGATAAAGCACGTAAAAGAGGGGACTAGAACTCACCTTAGGATATCTTTACACACGAACAACACAATACCGAGAGTGTTTCGAGCCAAAAGCTATATAATCATGTGCAATATCATTACATACTATTCATACATGCATAAATACATCGAATATCTATGAATACATACCTTAGACACCACCTAGCACCAACTCCTTTCTTCACAAGCACAACAGCAGTACTTTTCTCATGAAGTAGAGAAGATTGGGTGCATGGGCCTATCTATAGTGTCTCTCTCTCCTCGCAACTGTTCTCGCGCGAGAACTTCTATTCATGTGAAAACTGCCTCCACGCGAGAACTTTATCACTCGCGCGAGAACTGTCTCTCGCGCGAGAACTTCGCCTTCAATCGAAAATTCTAGGCGTTACAGCCTCTAATTGATTCAAATTAGCTTGTTTAATCACATTAACATCAATGAATCTTCAATCAGCAACATAATAGCATTCAACATCTTTAAAAGTGATAAATAACATTAGAAATCAAGTAGATCTTCAATGAAATCCAAATTGGAGCTCAAGAACACTTCAAAAACACTTTTCGATCTTCAAATCAATCGATCTACAGCAAACCTCGCTCTGATACCAATTGTAAGGATCAACACTTTATGAATCAGATCGATCTCGTGACAAGAATGCAAAATGTAATCATCACGGTAAGAAGATATAATAAGCAAAAGATGAACACAAGTGTAAATAAACTTCACTTTCTATTGCTCTCTGATTTGAAAGATACAAAGTACATGCGAAATCAGGAAATGACAAAAGCTCTCTAAATTACATCACAAAACAACTATTTATACTAAACTAGAAGTTGTCGCGTAGTTCTCGTGCGATTTCAAAGTTCTCGCGCGAGATGCAACTTCTTGGGCGGCAATCTTGATTTGATTTTCCGAGCCTCTAGGTTCAATCTCTATAGATTTGTACTGATCTATTGGTTTGTTGATGATGATGGCTTTATGCTTATCGAAGACGTAGTTTGGCTAGTTCAATTAATGATCGAGCTGATTCTTTAACACAATAACATTTGAATTTCATTTATCCTTGAAAACTATAATTTCTACTCGAACAATATTTAATTTAAGTTCTACCACCATACATTTTGACATCATCACATACTTTCACATTTATTATTGGTAAATTAAATTTTAATAATCTAAAATATTAAGTATTAACTAATATTAATCCCAACTAATCATTTAGTTGGTAGAGATACTAGGTTTTAGTTTTGTTACTAATATAATTTTACTCCAACAAGTAACTTTATTTATTTTTTAATTATGATGTGACATATGATGTTGCAACTATATGGTAATAATTTGGATAATTTCAATTAAAATATCAAATTTTAAAGGTATTCAATCGTGTGACATATATTTCTTTTCAATTTATTCAAACGATTCTGTCTTTCCAATCAGTTTATCTCTTCGAAAATTTCAATAAATTTCTAAAAGGTAAGTTTCAATCAATTTCGTTTGTTCTTATCACCTGTTCTGATATACAATTGCTTCTTTTTTTCTTCGGTCTGAACTTCATTTGATATTTTGTTTGTAGAGTATTGTTTTTTTCCTACGTGTCACTAAAATAAATGGAGTTAACAATATATTAGACTAGGATTGTTGATAGGAACAAAAGTGAGAGTTGGAATTGTCACTGGTTAAATTGTTTGTCGAGTTTATTGATATTACCCAATACTTAATATTTTATATTATTAAAATTCAAATTTTTTTTTAATTTTAAATCCAAATTAACTTGTACAATAACAAATTAGAAATAAAAATTGACAAGTGAAAATGAAAGTTGAGAAATTTGGATTACAATTAAGAAGTGTAGTTTCATAGCCGCTTGAAGACTAGCTTTTAAAAAATTAGCCTTTATAAGATTAACGTTATCTTAGTTTAATTATTTATACTATAAACTAATATAGTATTAAATTAATATTTAAATTTTAAATCAACTAACTAAACAAAATTTATTTAATTCAAATAATTTTTAAAAATAGGAATCAAATTATACGAAATGAATTACAATTTTTTTAACATGATGCCAATTAAATGGGTTTGAACTCATCTGGATTTACTTATGGTATGTGAGACAAATGGATCGATACTGTAAGGGTGATGACAGTGTTCAAAGGGGTGAATTACGTCTAACATCTATCGTTGGAGGTGGTCTAAAAGTCGGTGCTTTCCTACTCGTTTTGTTAGTTCATAATGGTGACTTCTAGTATATTATAATCCCTATTAGCGGATAGGAACTTACCTCATTGTTTTGAAAAGAATTGAAATTTGTTTGACGATTAATTGCTTTTAAGGACAGGACTTTAAACTATAATTTGTGAAGGACTTAGAAATTTGATCGAATTGAAAAATGTAAAATAAGTTAGAATTTGTGATACATTTACATGAATGTGAAAACTGATTCAAAAAACTCTATTGGCATAAATGTTTTTAACTACATATGTGTGTGCGCGCACGCACACGTGTACACACATACACATACACATACATATACACATATATTCGAATGAGACATCATAAGGTGTATCTCTTCAAGTATATTATAATCGTATTAAGGGATAGGAACTTACCTCATTGTTTTGAAAAGAATTGAATTTTTTTTTCACGAATAGTGCTTTTAAGGACTGGACTTGAAACTATAATTTGTGAGAGACTTAGAAATTTGATTGAATTGAAATATGTGAAGTAAATTAGAATTTGTGATACATTTACATGAATATGAAAACTGATTCAAGAAACTCTATGAGTATATATGTTTGTAACTATATATGTGTGTGCGCACACTCACACATATACACCCATACACATACACACATACATTATATAGGTCCGAAGGAGATACATTATATAGGTCCAAAGGAGACATCGTAAGGTGTATCTCTTCTATTCATAAAATCAAAAGCTCCAATTCAAAGCATAAATATATGTGATTTATATAAATGGTTCATCGAAGATCCTCACAATAATGGAAAACAAAGGAAGACATCTTAACCTTTCATTATGTTTTGATTCATTGCCATAATAGGTTAACAACTCCATGTATTATATGGGTTAATTAAAGGTATGGCTATACTCTTAGTAATAAAGATTTGCATATCACATATTTATGAACTATTATATAGTTTTTAATTCAAATTCTATAAACATTATACAATTATCTTTAGAAATGTTTTATAAAATGAATAAAAGAAAAGTTAAAATTATAAAACTGTTGTATGAACAACCTTAATATTTTTTTTGTAACACCCAAAAATTTAAAAGAAAAAGAAAGAAATGTGAAATATCCCAGGTCAAGGGATTAAAGGTATGCAAGTGACAAACTTGCCCATTATGGATTTAAAAGAAGCATGGCACCCCACACTTCTTTTTTTTACAGACTTTGCCTTCGGCTGTACAGAAGAAAGAAGAAGCTGCAATCGGTTTTTAGAGAAAGAAGGTGGAAAATCTGCTCGTAGGTGAGGTTTTCTTATGTTTTCTGCTCGGTTTTCAGCTGTGTTCTTGCAGCTCGACAGATTCTTACGTGTTTCTTGTGTTGGCTGCTTGTTTCGGTGTGTTTAGGTGCTAGAACTCCAGGTTGCTCTTGGGTTTGGAGGAGTTTTACTCGAAAGCAATTACAGGTGAGTTCTAGATTCCTTTATTTTACTTGTTTTAAACTAGTTTGGAGCTGAAATGCATATTAACTGAATTTTTACAACTGAAGCATGAGTTTTCTACGTTTTTATCTGATGTGTATGCGATGTGTGTGTTTTGAATGCCTTCGTTGATGTTGTGTAGTTGTAAGTTCTATTCTAAGTGTTAGACCGATAGATCTAAGCTAAGAATATACTTAAAATGATGTATGGAGACTAGAAATTGAGTAAGTTGGATCGTAGGTGCAATAAGCTGTCTGTTGTGGATCTCGTATGTCCACTGTGGACACTTAGAAAGGTTGTCCAGGTCGTCCGCTGTGGACACCCACTATCCACTATGGACAATTGGACATTATTAATGTGTCCGCTGTGGACACTTAGGCATTTAGCTGTCCGCTGTAGACTTTGCATGTCCGCTGTGGACTTGGCTGTCCATTGTGAACCCTTTAACCATCCGCTGTGAACACACTTAGTGTTTTACTCATCCGCTGTGAACTTTGGCTGTCCGCTGTGGGCATTGTTAATCCGCATTTGCATTTTTGGTTCATCCGTATTTTTTAAACATTTAACCGCATTGGTTTTATGTTCAATAGTGTTCATCCGCATTTGGACTTGTTCATCCGCATTTGGACTTGTTCATCCGCATTTGTTTCACCCGCATACTTTTAAACACTTATAATATTTTCTGAAGATTTTCATCCGCATTGGTTTACATTCATCCGTATTTCTTTTGGGGACTTAGAACTATTTTGAAATTTTGGGAATAGAATTTAAGCGTTAAGCACTTATGTATAAGGAAAGATTATGCTTGTTTAATGTTTCTAATATTTGATTATTTTCCTATGGCCTGCTGTTATGGATAATATTTATTATGTTTCCTATTATATGATTATAAGGTGATGAATATTTTAAAAGTATTATTCCTAACCAAGTGGACATAAAGAAATAAAAGAAGACAGTGGGACTTAATGATTGTTACCCCCGGGCCCTTATAATCAATGGAAAGCCTTGCAAGCATAATGGAATTAGGTGCACGACCTTGTTGTCGTTAGCCTAACTGTTGTGTGGCTGATTCAGGTTGCACATCTGGGGTCTAATCCTGGGGATTGACCAAATCAATAGGACCCGTATTCATGAGCATGCTTCGTGCCTAGCAGTGTTAGTCAACTGTTGAATGGATTAGCTACCAAATAAACGTTTGTCGACAGGGGTTCGGCATTTTTGCCAACCAACAATATTGGCTCTTGCTCTATGCAAACCTAAACAATGAAAGTGAAAGATAATGAAAGAAATAAAGATAAAGAATCTCTTAATGATTGATTATGTATAATGATGAATGATCACCAAGTGAAGTATACAAAAGTATATTTTCTATCTTATTAAACTAGAACTCACTCAGTAACGCTTACTTTTATATGCATTTTTAGTTGGCAGGTAATGTGGTTGCTGACGGTGGCATGGAGTTAAAGCTACTTGGCAAGCAAAGACTGGCATCCATCTTATGCAAAAATAATGTTGTTGTTTTGTAATACAACTAAGTATTCTTTTCAGATTTTAATCAACAATGTATTACTTCGCAAAAGTAAGTATTAATGCATGAAATGGTTTTGATAATTCTTCTGCTGTAATATTTTCTTATGTTTGTATATATTTTAAGTGAGTTTTAATAGTGAAGGATACTATGAATGACCAACTGTGGGGTCTCCCTGATCGGGGCCTTACAAGTTGGTATCAGACCTAAAGTTTAAAAGAATTGGGTAAATTATTTTCAAAACCTAAACTTAAACTAAGAATGGGACCGAATGGAAGGATGCCAGCCCAAGTAGCTACATGCCACAGGTAATTTTCTTAAAGATAACAAGTATTATGTGCGTGTGTTATATGAATTATGTGCTCTTAGTATATTTGGATACTGATGTAGTCTGAATAGAGAATGCTTGGGGGATGAAGAGCAAAATAAGTGGCTAATTACAACTAACCATTGTAATTAGGGACTTACTATACTTGACATAATCTGACCTATTACCATGAATGATCGTGTTGGTGTTTGAATCTTATAGTGTTTAAAGGATGGCTGGTGGTAGATCTCCGGGGGCTTCTAGAGGTGGAGGTCGCGGTGGACGTGGTGTTGGACCATATGTCATGAGGAACAGGGCTAGGACTGCTGAAACACCTCCTAAAGAGCTCGAGTTTCATCACCATGGAGGTGGGGATGAGAGCGTTAATCTGATGGCCATAGTGAAAGAGGCTGTGGCTGAGGGAGTTCACCAAGTCATGCATATGATTTTGCCATCTTTGGTGACTAGGGTCATTAGGGCTGTAAGGGAAGATGAGAGGAGGGGGGAGAACTGGAGTAGAAAACGAGCTGGTAGTGGCGGTTTCCCTCCCAAGGGCAAAAGGGCGAAGGTAGAGGGTCGGAAGGTGGCTGCAACCGAGTTAGGAGTGAAGGTGTGCGAGAAGTATGGGAAGGAGGGCCACATGACAGGAGATTGTCCATGGTGAAGTTGTGTGGTAAGTGTGGGAGAGGCCACATGGAGGAGTGTAGGTAGGGATCGTACGTCTGCTTTCGGTGTAGGAAGGAGGGCCACATGGCAAGGAGTTGTCGTATGGTGAAATGTTACAACTGTAACAAGAAAGGGCATATGAACAAGGACTGCAAGAAGCCGAGGGCTGAGAGCTCCGGGGCAAAGAAGGGGACTGAGAAGGTGGGCGGAGGGCGAAGGCCAGAGCATTCGCTATAACTTGGGTGAAGGCTAGGGTGGACCCCGACGCGGTGTCAGGTACATTTCTAGTAAACCAAATTTGTGTCTCTGTGCTTTTCGATTCTGGTTCTAGGAAGAGTTTTATTTCTACTGTCATCTGTGCTAAGTTGCTTGTCAGAAGTAGAAGCATTGATGAGCTCTTTGACGTAGAAACTGCCATTGGTATGTCTACAAGGATTTCTGATCTGATAGAGGATTATGACATAGAGTTGGAAGGCCATAGGTTCTCTGCTAAATTGTTCGTGATGCCCCTAGGCGGATTCGATATGGTTCTAGGGATGGATTGTCTAGCAACTTATAAGGCAAATATTATGTGTCGCAAGAAGATGATTCGGTTGACCGCGCATGATAGGAGTTCAGTGACGATTTACGATGATAGGGTCAGTACGGTTCCGAAGGTAATTTCAATAGTGGTGGCCGAGAAGTGCATGAGACGTGAATGTAGTGCCAACCTGGCTTATGTGAAAGATGTGGATGCGTCAGTACCACGATTGTCCGACGTACCAGTCGTGTGTGACTTCCCAGACGTATTCCCGGAGGATCTACCAGGTGTGCCACTGGACCGCGAGATCGAGTTCCAGATCAATTTGATATCGGGTGGCTAACCTGTTGTGAAGGCATCGTATCGATTAGCTCCCTCCGAGATGAAGGGACTGATGGTCTAGTTGCAAGAGTTACTAGAGTATCTCTCCCTGGGGTGCTCCGATCTTGTTTGTAAAAAAGAAGGATGGTAGCATGAGGATGTGCATCGACTACCGTGAGTTGAACAAGTTGTCGGTGAACAACCGTTACCCACTACCGAGGATTGATGACTTGTTTGACCAGCTTCAAGGTGCCATTTGGTTCTCGAGGGTAGATCTTCGATTTGGTTACCACCAACTGAGGGTGAGGGAGCAGGATATTCCTAATACAATATTTTGTACACGTTACGGACACTACGATTTTCTCGTTATGTCTTTTGGGTTTAACCAACACGCCAGCTACTTTTATGGACCTGATGAATCGGGCATGTCGGCCTATGCTATATAAATTAGTGATTGTGTTTATCGATGACATCCTGATTTATTGAAGAGCGAAGAAGAGCATGCCGGGCAAATTCGAGAGGTGCTGGAGACGCTTAGAAGGGAGAAGCTGTACGCCAAGTTTTCAAGTGTGCGTTCTGGTTACGCGAAGTTCAGTTTCTGGGTCATGTGGTTAATCTTGAAGGGATCATAGAGGATCCGGCGAAGGTTGAGATGGTGATGCAATGGAAGTCTCCAAAGATGCCATCTGAGATTAGTGGTTTCTTGGGTTTGGCGGGCTACTACAGAAGATTCATCCAAGAATTCTCCAAGATAGCTTCACCATTGACAAAGTAGACCCGTAAGGATGAGAAGGTTATATGGGTGATAGTTGACCGCCAGACAAAGAGTGCTCAGTTTCCACCAATTCGCGAGACGTATTCATCTGAGAGGTTGGCGGATCTGTTCATCAAAGAGATTGTGACTAGTTATGGTGTACCGGTGTCTATAGTGTCTGACCGTGACACTCGGTTTACATCTATGTTTTGGAAGAGATTCCATGAATGCGAGGGGACAAAGCAACATATCAGTACAACTTATCATCCCCAGACAGATGGTCAGTCGGAGAAGACGATTCAGATGCTGGAGGATATGCTATAAGCATACGTCATTGACCTTGGTGGAAGTTGGGATGAACACTTACGATTAGCAGAGTTCTCATATAACAACAGTTATCCTGCCAGCATTGGTGTGCCTCCTTACGAGATGCTATACGGTAGGAACTGTAGAACGCCCGTTTGTTGGGGTGACTTCGGGCAGAAGGAGTTGGATAGCAATGAGGTGATCGAGGCTATGACTGGAAAGTTGGAGAAGATCAAGGCCTTTATAGAAGCAGCAAAGGATAGACAGAAATCGTATGTTGGGAAGAGACATAGACTGATCGAATTCAAGCTAGCGATAGAGTTATATGGAAGGTTTCGCCTTGGAAAGGGATCATCCGGTTCAGGAAGTGAGGAAAGCTAAGCTCTAAGTATATAGGGCCTTCCCAAATCATTGCTCGAGTTGGAGAGGTGGCTTACAAGTTAGAGCTACCAGATGAGTTAAGAGGAATCCATCTGACATTCCATGTATCTCATCTGAGAAAGTGCTTAGCCGATGAGGATATGATTGTGCCACTGGAGGCTATTGAGGTAGATGAACGACTCAATTATGTGGAGCAGCCAGTGGCCATCATTGATGGAAAAGAGAAGAGGCTACGGAATAAAGTGGTTCCACTAGTGCTAATACAGTGGAGGCACAGGAAAGGATCCGGGTCTATGTGATAAACTGAGGAAGAGATGAGGCCGTATTACCCACAGCTGTTCGAGGAGTGACAGGTTTCGGGGAGAAAACCTATATAAGGGGGGGTGGACTTGTAACACCTTTTTTTTTTTTTTTTTTTTTTTTTTTTTTGCAAGTGGCAAACTTGCCCATTATGGGATTTAAAAAAAGCATGGCAGCCCACACTTCTACTTTTACAGACTTTGCCTTCGGCTACACAGAAGAAAGAAGAAGTTGCAATCGGTTTCTAGAGAGAGAAGGTGGAAGATCTACTTGTAGGTGAGGTTTTCTTGTGTTTTCTACTCGGTTTTCAGCTGTGTTCGAGCTGCTGGACTGATTCTTACGTGTTTCTTGTGTTGGCTGCTTGTTTTGGTGTGTTTAGGTGCTAGAACTCTAGGTTGCTCTCGGGTTTGGAGGAGTTTTACTCGAAAGAAGTTAGAGGTGAGTTCTAGATTCCCCTATTTTACATGTTTTAAACTAGTTTAGGGCTGAAATGCATATTAACTGAATTTTTACAATTGAAGCATGAGTTTTCTACGTTTTGTATCTGATGTGTATGCGATGTGTGTGTTTTGAATGCCATCATTGATGTTGTGTAGTTGTAAGCTCTGTTCTAAGTGTTAGACCGATAGATCTAAGCTAATAATATGCTTAAAATGATGTATGGAGACTGGAAATTGAGTAAGTTGGATCGCAGGTGCAATAAGCAGTCCGCTGTGGATCTCGTATGTCCGCTGTGGACACTTAGGAAGGTTGTCCAGGTCGCCCGCTGTGGACACCCACTGTCCGCTGAGGACACTTGGACATTATTAATGTGTCCGCTGTGGACACTTAGGCATTTAGCTGTCCACTGTAGACTTTGCATGTCCGCTGTGGATTTGGCTGTACGCTGTGAACCCTTTAACCATCCGCTGTGAACACACTTAGTGTTTTACTCATCCGCTGTGAATTTGGTTGTCCGTTGTGGGCATCGTTCATCCGCATTTGCATTTTTGGTTCATCCGCATTTGCTGAACATTCAACCGCGTTGGTTTTATGTTCAATAGTGTTCATCCGCATTTGGACTTGTTCATCCGTATTTGGACTTGTTCATCCGCATTTGGACTTGTTCATCCGCATTTGTTTCACCCGCATACATTTAGACACTTAGAATATTTTCTGAAGACTTTCATCCGCATTTTTTCATCCGCATTGGTTTACATTCATCCGTATTTCTTTAAGGACTTAGAATTATTTTAAAATTTCGGGAACAGAATTTAAGTGTTAAGCACTTATGTATAAGGAAAGATTATGCTTGTTTCATGTTTTTAATGTTTGATTCTTTTCTTATGGCCTGCTGTTATGGATAATATTTATTATGTTTCATGTTATATGATTATAAGGCGATATATATTTTAAAAGTATTATTCTTACCAAGTGAACACAAAGAAATAAAAGAAGACTGTGGAACTTAATAAATGTTACCCCCAGGCCCTTATAATCAATGGAAAGCCTTGCAAGCACAATGGAATGAGGTGCACGACCTTGTTGTCGTTAGCTCAACTGATGTGTGGCTGATTCAGGATGCATATCTGGGGTCTAATCCTGGCGATTGACCAAATCAATAGGACCCGTATTCATGAGCAGGCTTCGTGCCTAGCAGTGTGGGTCGACCGTCGAATGGGTTAGCTACCAAATAAACGTTTGCCGACAGGGGTTCGACATTTGTTGCCAACCAACAATATAGGCTCTTGCTCTGTTCAGACCTAAACAATGAAAGTGAAAGATAATTAAAGAAAGAAAGATAAAGAATCTCTTAATGATTGATTATGTATAATGATGAATGATCATCAAGTGAAATTTACAAAAGTATATTTTCTATATTCTTAAACTAGAACTCACTCAGCAACGCTCATTTTTTATATGCATTTTCAGTTGGCAGGTAATGTGGTTGCGGAGGGTGGCACGGAGTTGAAGCTACTTGGCAAGCAAAGACTGGCATCCATCTCATGCAAAAATAATATTGTTGTTTTGTAATACAACTAAGTATTCTTTTGTGATTTTAATCAACGATGTATTACTTGACAAAAGTAACTATTAATGCATGAAATGGTTTTGATAATTCTTCCGCCGCAATATTTTCTTATGTTTATATATTTTAAATGAGTTTTAATAATAAATGATGCTATGAATGACTAACTGTGGGGTCTCCGGGATCGGGGCTTTACATTTTTTAAAATATACAACCTTTTATAAAAATAATTATAGAAATCACCTAATAGAAGAGAAACAATAAAAAATTAAAAAAACAATTAAAGAAAATTTATATAGTTTATAAAAGAGAGAGACGAGAAAAAAAGTTGAAGAGATATAAGAAAGTGACACGTGTCATTTAAAATTTTTATTAATTAGGTGCGTGTGACTCCAACAAATGTGATCAAACATGTATGAAATTATTCCTAAAAAGGTTCACTTACAAAGTCGACAAAACAATTTTGTTTTAAATTAAGACATCTAGTATATGAAAAATGATTAGATGAAATGAGTTTAATTGAAATTATTAACTTTTGTTTTAAACTACGCCATAAAATTAAGTATTTTTGTATTTATAGTAACCTTAATTGATATAGTTCAATTGAATTCCTTTGTGTTTTTTAGATGACTGGTTTCATACATAAAATTAGATTAGTACTCCATGTATTTTATGTGTAGAAAAGTATATATATTAGACAGTTACTATCGAAAACTATTAATTATAAAATTATATTTTAAGATAAAATATCAATTAAATTACATATGAATAAGTAGTATAAGTATATAACCAACGATATCAATTTTATTAACTTTTGTTTCGTAAGTATTATTATTTTATTTTCAAAAAAAAATAATAATAATAATAAAATATTTTGTTTTCAAACAAATCATTTTAAAAACTATTATTTTAAAAAAATATCTTATTATAACTTTAAATTTTAATTATTTTGGTTTATAAAAACTTTGTTTTTTATAACATCATTTTAAAATATTTCTGTTTTTGAAAAAGTTTGTTGTTTTAAAATTTCTTATTTTATAAAAATCTATTTCTTTAGAATGTACATTTATTAAAATAAAATCTGACTGTTGATCGTCGGTTGGATCTGTTGGCTGCTATTTTATTGTACACTAATCATTAGTGGTGAGACAAATCTGACCTTTGATTACTTGCTGCTATTTTACCGTACAACAATGTCTAGCAGTGACATCATTAGTGACGATGCTTTGCTGCTAATCCCATATATATGCCCTCTCCCGCGCATCGGTCGAAGCTACCACCATCGACACCATCAACTGTCGTCGAAGCTACCACAACCTCCACCATCAATCGGCAACCAAGCTACCATCATTGCCACAATCAAATTTGAATTTATATTACTAATTTATGCATTTGGTTATAACTTATTTTTCTTTCACACATTTAGACGATATTGTTTTCAAAACGAACTAGGGTTGTTTTTATTAATGTTTTTAAGTGAAGTAGAGTTTGTTTTTGTGTAAGGCCCCATTTCCGGGACGCTTACAGTCAGTCATTCATTGCATAAAACATATAGAATATAACATTTAGAAACACATCATTCTTACAACGGAATTTGAACTTTTCATTAATAATTAAAAAGTCATGACAAAACATAGTGTTATTTCATTTACATCCCAAAAATTGTATTAGTACAATAACATTCTCAAAATATATGGATGCCAGACTTAGATCATCCCCAGTAGCTTATGCATCCATGCCTGCACCTCATCAGCATCAACAAATTACCTGCCAACTATTATGCATACAAAAGTCAGCGACGCCGACTGAGTTCTAGTTTATATAATACAATACTTTACTTTTAATAAAACCTTTCCTTTACTCTCATTTGTGATCACACATCATACGTACACGTAGATAATAATCATTTATTATCCTTTATCATCGTTCACAATCGTTCGTTTCGTACTTTATTATCTTTCACTTCTATCCAGATCCTGCCATATGCTATATCCCCGATTCATGCTAAAAGCTGGTACTGTGCCAGGGTTTATAAATGAACACCCTCTCATGCCAAAGCTGACACAGCACCGGGGTATGCGACAAGGACCCCGTTATCGCACGTTTCCATCAGTCACAAAGACTGACCGTTAGGTGTGCACTCGACACACTGTCGAGGTGGCAACCCATAAAGAGTTGTGAACCCCTTTTATACGCTTGCAAGACTTTTAATTCATTCATTACGTTCCACTTTTCATTATCTTTATCTTCCACTTTCATTACAATAATACTTTACGTACCAGAGTATTAACACACCACGTAGAGTCACATACTAATACGTAATATAGAACATCAACCATAGCCCACAATCATACATAATACCAACATGCATAAACCACCAAAACATTCCAGAACTTAATACTACATTCTACTTCCCAAGATTCCAGGAAATCCTAAGTCCCCAAAGAAATGCGGATGAACATAAGCCAATGCGGCTGAATGTTCAGCAAATGCGGACAAGCAAATGCAGATGAAAATCTCAGAAAATATTCTAAGTGTCTAAAGATATGCGAAGGAACCAAATACGGATGAACATGTTCAAATGCGGATGAACAAGTCCAAATGCGGATAAGCAATACTAAATGGGGATGAACAAGGCAAATACGGATGAACAAAGTCTAAAGCACGCAACATGCAAAATTATCCAAGTGTCCAATGCGGACGGCTAATGGTCCACAGCGGATGGCCAAGTCCACAGCGGACAGCCAAGACTTTCTTAAGGGTCCACATCAGACAAGCAAAGTCTACAGCGGACATGCAAAGTCCACAACGGATAGCCAAAGTCCACAACGGACATGCTAAATACCTAAGTGTCCACAGCGGACACATTAATAATGTCCAAGTGTCCACAGCGGATAACTTATAGCACCTACGATCCAACTTACTCAATTTCTAGTCTCCATACATCATTTTAAGTATATTCTTAGCTTAGATCTAACATGCTACACACTTAGAGATACAAAACATCATACATAACTTAGAAACCATCTAAAAACATACATCAACAGCACGCAGTCGCATGTCATGTTAAAATTCATAGTTTGGTTTAAAAACCTTCTGTCTAGTATGCATAACAGCCCCAAACACGTAGAAAACCAGTAAAAGAGGGGATCTAGAACTCACCTTTAAGAGCTTTCGAGTAGAACACCTCAAACCCGAGAGCCCACCTGAAGTTCCAACACCTTAAAATCTCACATTCCAGAAGATCTTTCTCATTCTCTCTTTAGAAACTGATGGCAGCTTCTTCTTCTCTTCTTGAAGTCGAAAGCAGATGTAGGGAAATGGGGGTGTGGGCGGCCATCCCCTGCTTTTTGAAACCACTAGAGGCAAGTTTTCCACTTGCACACTTTAACTGCCTTTACTTTTAAAAATGTTATCTTTCCCATTTTTCTCTTCTTTTCCTTTCATTTTTATAAATTTCCGGGTGTTACATTTTGATATGTTAAACAACGTTGGTGAGGACATAGTTTATTGACTTCCTAATTAGTGGTGCAATATGTTTTAGGTGGGTCAAAGGTTTTACCATAGTGGATCTTTAGATGATGGGTTTCATCTAAAATGGTAGGCGGCCCAGGTCACTATCATTGTTTGTGTTCATCGGGCGTTGGTGACCTTTCACTAATAGGTTTAGTCGGGTGACAGGCTTAAAGTATATGTTGGTCTTTCATAAAAAATACCAAAAAAGGAAAAAAAATAAAAAGAAAACTGAAAACAAATTTGGAAAGAGAATTCTTTCGACATGCAACATGTATGAAAACCCTAATAATCATTCACTTACCATATACATTGAACTTAAAATCACAAATGTAAAATAGAAAAAGTGAACTCACAAGGATAAATGCTAATGTGTATAAAGTATATATATTTTTAGTAAGGATTTTTCATACAATTAAGCTTTAATTTAAGAAATTATTATTACTCTTAAACCATCTAGACACAATAGGTAAGTGCACCTATCACATAGTAGTATAGTCTTAGGTAAGAACTAAGTATCGATCCGTGGACATAATGGCTTACAATACTAAATCATCGTCACTATTTAACCGATCAATTGAGTTTGGATTTGTGAATATTAAAATTAAGTAATTTAAATTAAACTGACAAAACAAGAAAATGAATATGAAGATACACAATCAATAAAAGATATCATTTGGATTTCGACTCTACTTAGCAAGATTTAACGACTAGCACAAACTCTAGATGAGGTCAATTTTTACGCATGATAGATGAAAGTAGCCTAAACCCCCGTAAAGGATATCTATACATATAACCATTCGGAAAGCTAGAATGATAAAAATACAATATCCACCTATAGTTATGCCATGAGAAGCTAATGATATAATTATGTCATTGTTAAAGATGAATTAGACTCCTGTTAGGGTTACCTAATTCCATAATTCTTTAGAAACACGAAAAACACATGATAACTACCTCAACTTATGTAAAATAGACAAAATTACAATTACTCTTTAATTTCCAGAGCTAGGTTTCTTTAATTTTCTCCTTGTTTAAGCTCCTTTTATTTATCTTGGTCTTTTTCAAACCTGAAAACACAATTTAAACGATTTTGATATCAATTCAATACTTTTAGTAAGAGTTTCGGGAATAATTGATGTGTAATGATGTGTTTTATATTTGATCATATCAAAAAAGAAACTAGCTAGCCAATGGAATGGTAAATTATTTATGTCATGCATGGTCTAAGTGGCTGGAAGTAATTAACGGACGTAGTCTTGTATTAGTGCTTAGTTCAACTAACCAGACCTAGTATAAGCCTTATGATTGCGTGTTGGCTCGATTCAATACTATCATAAGACCAACATAGGTAGTGTCTTTGTGGCCTTTTAATGGATGGTTGTTACAACTAGTTATATTAACTATAAGGATGGAATGCTGACGACCACTTCGTGGGGTGAATATGACCCTTGATGAGTGTATTGTCGGTCTAGGGCTAGAGAACCATAGGGGTAAAAGTATGTTATGGTGTGTGTTGTCAGTCTATGGCCAAATAAACTTAAGGGAAACAACATGTTAGTGTGTTGTCCTTAATAGCTAGAGAACCATAGGGGCAACGGTATGTTATGTGGTGTGTTGTTGGTGCAGGATAGAGAACCATAGGGCAACGGTATGTTGCGATATGCTTTGTCGATTTATGGATAGAGAAACATAGAGGCAAGGAAAGGATGTGGCTTTAGATAATTGCATGCATGATTACGTGGAAGTTAAAGTAAGTTGTTTGCATCAAATTTAAAAGTTTATTTTTATCTATTTAATGCTAATGTGTTAAATTTAAAGCTTGTTTTTATGAAATGCGTTAAATACTCAAAAACATTTCTCTAAATATTCACAAAAAATAGAACTTACTCATTGTAACTAACTTTCTGCATGCATGTTAGATTGTTTTAGATATTCAATGATGATAGGATGTTTATGTCCCAATTTATTGACCGGAGCTGGCGGTGACTGACTGATATCAACATAATGCAGTAGAAAAATTAATTAAACTTACAAGCGATCATAAATTCCAAATTCAATAGCCTACATGGCATTACATCCATACTAAATTATCCAAATTCAACATGTCTAAAACCCAAATTATATTTTATTAAAATTTTATACAACATCATGAAATGAATAGGACGGTGGCTAACACTCCAATTTTCCAATTAAGGCAGCTCCTATCTATTTGTCACCTATTAATTATCCTTCTCCTGACATACACCCCCAAAATACGTCAATATAATGGTGGTGTGCTCATAATTTTGTGACACATGACCTTTCATAGATAAAATATAATATCAATAACATCAGTGCACTAAAGATTGTATTACAATCAATCTTGGACTTGAGCTACCCTCTCAAGGGCTAAAATATATTGTTAAGGGTTTAAGTGTGCCCTGCTAAGGACGGTTATTCTGCATTAGTTTTTGACACAACAATAATTGAATCTCAATGAGGGGTTTCCCTGTTATAATGGTCCATGTGTGCTAGGGATTTCCCGAATAGTACTATCCACAAACTACACGGATCCTAATGGAGTTAATGATTGTGCTTCGCTTGGGGACAAGATCAGGTAATATTGCACCATAAAAATAAGTTTAAAAAGCTTGTATTTCACACAAAAGATTTAAGTAAGAAAAATGGTTTATGAGACTCACCTAAACGTTGTTCTTGAAGTAAATGCTTGGGATCTAGAGTGCTACAGATCACTAAGTCTCCGAAGTTCATTTCATATGTATTTGAATTTTATAATGTAGTTATTTAAGACCAACCAAAGTGTGTTGAGTTTACTTTAATTGGTGCATTTTAGGTATAACTTGTTTGTTATCTACCTTTATATTACAATTTCCAACTATAACTTACATAATAGGTGCATTTTAGTTTCAAAACAGATTGGTTTCATTTACTGATAATTTTGGTCCATAAACTTTGTAAAATTGACACTTTTAACCCTAATGTTTGGATTTTTATCCTGTACTTAACTGTGATGATATTTATTATTTTTAGGTGGTTTATGACACTGGAATATTTTTCTTTTTAAGTTATTTGAGTTTCCTTATTGGTTTTAATTGTTTAATTTAGAAGTAGACATTTTATGTTGATTAAACGTGAATTTTTACTTAGTAAACTATGGATAGCTCAATATGTATTCATATTATCTTTATAGCTTATTTTTGGTATTTTTTAGTTCTTGAAATATTAAATTTATTGGTTATAGGATTAATGTGTTGGTTTTTGTATTTTAATCGTGTACCAGACCGCGTATGGGACGCATCATATAAAATATTACAAAATAAATTGTTTTTATTAACTTTTAGGTCAAGGATTATGTTTATGGCTTATAAATTACTATGTAACATAAAATTTTCTATTTTTGGATATTTTTATGATTTTCCATTGTATTTTTATTTTAATTATTTTTTAAAAAATGATAATTTTTATATAAAGAGGAAGAAAACTCTATAAATTCTATAATTTAGTTTTTAACTTAACTTAAAAATAATGAAGTAATTAGTTAATATATTTTAGATTCTAAGTTGTTAATGTTGGTTTTATGTTTTTAACAATCGTGGTTCGGTTTCCAACGCATTTACGTGTTCGGGTTGACTTTGGTTATATTTTGTTCATAGATTACTTAATATACTTAATAAAATTATTATACATTGTATTTTTTTTTTAATATTTTGGCCATATAGCTCATTTTTAAACATTTTTACATTTTTAGCATTTCTAATTTTGTAGCTTTGTTTACCATATAAATAAATTCTAAAAATTATGAAATTTAATTTTTATCTATTTCCGAATATCCTTAGATACCAGAATTTTATACTTTCTGAAATTTATATTTTTATCATTTCTGTTAGATTATCCGTTAGACTCGTTAAATATCGTAAAGTCTCAGTTTTGGCTTGTTTCATTTTAAATGGGTCTTCCCCTTCCCAATCAGTTATATATGTCAACTAACAGTTAATAACCCCAAAATTTTATTAACTTTAATTCCTAATATTATTTTGTATTTTCACATAAGCAATCACGTTCTAATCTTTAAATCCTTAATAAAATGTAAAACATTATTTAATTACACGATTGGTCCCTGTGTTTTACCCATATTGCAGGATTGATCCCAATTTTTGAGAAATTTCATTATTGGTCCTAATTGTTTGCGAAACCATATCACGATTGCTCCCTTGAGTGGATGGTCTTTAGGTTTTCCAGTTAAGCTAGTGTGAAATTACCAAAATAACCCTTACATTTAAATATAATTGTAGAGGTTGAAGCTAGAGGCTCGGGAAATCAAATCAAGATGAAGAAGATCAAGCCATGCGAGAAGTCTAAGTTGCCGCGCGAAAACTGATTCTAGCGCGAAAACTGATTCTAGAGCGACAACATAAAGTTGCGCATGAACCAGTGACTCGCGCGAGAACTTCTAGATTAGTATAAATAGACATTTTGTAATGTAATTAGTAAGCTTTTGTCTCATATCTTGATTTTCATACTTACTGTAACTTGTGCGAAATCAGAGAGCAATACAACGAAGTTATTTACATTGTGTGTGCATGTTCTTCAATTAATTCAATCTCAACCGTAATGTTTACATTCCGCATATTCGTTACAAGATCGATCTACGTATTCTGTTGATCCTTACAATTGGTATCAGAGCTTGGTATGCTCTTGATCGATTGATTGAAGATTGAAGTGAGTGATTTGGAGTGTTCTTGAACCGTGATTTGATTGATATTCGAAGATATACTTCATGTCTGCAAAGTTCGTTCATATTTGAAGATGATGGAACTGATTATCTTGGCATTTGAAGAATTGAAGATGTTTATGACCTTAATTGAGCTTTATTGAATCAATTAAAGACAACTAGGATCTTAATTGAACCTAAATCACTAAATGAATACTTAATTAATCAAAGTTTAATCAATTTGGTGATAAAGTGAAGATGAAAACCTTCAAAATTGCACAAACTAATCAGGCGAAAAGTTACTGATATTGTGCGAAAAGTTGGATTTCGCGCGAGAAGTTGAAGTATTCGCAAAAGTTTGTTATAAGAAGATTTCATTCGCGCAAGAAGTTGAGGTTTTTTCGAAACTCAGTTACAAAACTTTCCGTGTGAAAAGTTTAAGAGATTTCGCGCGAGAACTTGTCCATTCACACGAAAACTTCAAGTTTGAAGAATTTGGAGGAAGTCGATTTCAAGTTGTGAAAGATGGCAAATCTGAAGCACATTACTGCTACACTTAATCTCGGCAATGAGATCGGAACTAGCACAAAGCCTCCCCGACTTCTCAGCGAGGAAGATTATCCGGATTGGGTCTATCGCTTCGAGAATCATGTCATTTACACGGAACCCAGGATAATGAGATCTATAAAACAAGGTCCATACATTCCAATCTATACTAATGATAAGGAAGACCTAGTTCCAAAGCCTGAGAATTTATGGGATGAGGAAGACATGAAAAAGATGGAGCTTGATGACAGAGCTTATGCTGCCATCACAATGGCACTTACCACTGAGATAGCCCATAAATTCAAAGACTTCAGGAAGGCGAAAGATTTATGGGATGCTATGGAAGAGAAAATAATGGGAAACAAAGACATGCGGGAAAGCAGGAAATACATGCTTAACCAAGAGTTCAATATATTCAATCATATTCTTGGTGAAACTTTGGAAGTCCAACTGTCTAGGTTCGTTAAACTGATAACCAAGATGAAGAGTGCAGAAATCACACTGGAGAACATTTCAGTGAACAAGAAGTTGTTAAACTCACTACCGTATAGCTAGAACAACAACTGCACTACTATCAAGAGGACCAAAGATTTGTTTACCTTATCCCTGAGTGATCTGATCTCAAGCATAAAATCCTATGACATGGATGATAAATAAAGAGCTGCCAATTACATAAACAATGGGAGCTGAAGCATCGACATTGTATGCCAAAATGGCTAGTAATCCGAATTACAATGTCAGTTATTCCCAGTTGTGTCAGCAATAGCAACAATCAGCATCAGGTCATCTAACAGTCAAGGATCAATCATTGCCTCAAGTTCTACTATTTATTTCATCTCATTCCCAAAGTCAATTATCTCAACCTGTACAACAAGCATTTGTTGTCAATTCCCAACCTAACAAGCAGACATTTCAGATAGCAGAAGAACACCTTGCTTTATTTACCTCCTTCATGAACAGCTATGAAGCTTTCTCAGCTGGACGACTTAAGACACCCAACATCATGGTTGATGAATTACAACAAGTTAACCTAGAATTTTGCAAGAAGAACTGGGAGGAAAGTTTTTGGTTTAAACAACTCTAGAAAAATCGGGTTTAACAAATCAAACTTGAGATGTTACAACTGTGACAAACCTGGTCACTTTGCTAGAGAATGCACTGAGGGAAGGTCTGTTCAAGCTAATAATGAAAAGAAGATGGTCATGGTTGTCACACCCTTAAAATCCACGTGCAGGGTTTTACCACGAGGCGAGTGAACAAACCAGGATCTCAATCATTAGTTACTCAGAACGACTCTACATGCAACATTTAAACAAATCAGAATTTAAAACTTTAAAATATTTGTGGAAGCGTTTTATAAATAACCCAAACATAAGGTACTAAAAGTAAACTGCGCAAAAACACGCGCCCAAACCAAAATACGTAAGTAAATGCTAAATTAAAAGTAAACAATGTTTGAAAAAAACATGCTTGACACGTGCGTGCTCCTATGGGCAGCTGCTAGAAATGACCTGAGAAAAGCAAACTAAAAGTGTCAACACGATGGTTGGTGAGTTCAAGAGTTTGCGTTAATCATAAATCAGTACAGTTGTAAAACATAAGAAGTGCATTGAAATAGATAGATAGTCAATATTCACAAGTAGTAATCATAGTGATTTCGCGATTGAAGCTGACTGTGTTCGTTGTTTGCCTCCCGTCATGACATACCAGGTCGTGACTCTGTTAGTAGTTTAGGACAATATTGCACCCGTTTGACCTCGAGTCGCACAGGTGGGGCTTGTCAGACCCAGTAGTACTACCCAAGATTTCCCGCTAAATACCAATATTAACGATCCGAAAGTGTGAGGACTTCCATGGTATAACCCACTATTTTACACTATACACAACTTACTATAATAAAGCGTTTATAAACCAGTATGCTATCTCCCCCAAAAGAGAGTGTAAGAAAGTGGGCATGAACTCACCTGGTGCGCAAACGAACGATAATAAAAGCTAACGGTGAGCGGAAAGACAACCTTTAGAGGCTACCTAGAACACGCAAGTACATAAGTACGTGTACACAGAATCTTTAACAACCCTAAGTGCTCAATAAACACATTGACTTAAGGTTTTGGAAAACAAGACACATTAGACCCAGTTGACCCGTTTGACCCTTTGGTGACATGTCAAATTAAGTTCTTGTTTGATCAAACATAACAACCAATAATTAAACAAACCATTCCAAATTACTATGCAAGTTATTCTCATAAGCCACATTGTAACACGTAAGGCTTCTCATGTTTTTAATGCTAAATCAAGTTATCATACAACGCACATAATCCAATTCATCACACAACACAGATTCTAATTTATATTCCTTTACAATGCACATTGGGTTTAGTCACACACAACGTGCCATGTGAAGCCACTCACGGCTACACAATCTAAACCCTACCAATCCTACAAAGTAGGGGCCTCAGATTCGGACGCGTGTATGATACCCATCAGCAATATACCACATGTAACTCATGCAAGCGAGACATTAACATTATAATAATCGATAATGATAATTCATCCTAACATATAACATATATACTTGCACATTTTCCAAGAAAGCTCAAATGTCCCCATAGTTTCACCAACTAATTATATGACCCAATCGTTACAATCCAACACATTATACATCATCCAGAAACATTCTAGCATGATCCTAATATCATAAACAAGTCTAACTCACAATATCCATGATCTTTAAATATAAAGTTTCCCTTTTAGGAAACTAACACCCAAATCACCTAACACCTAAATCGTTCATGAGTTCATCAACATAATGCTTAATCAAGTCCATAACTATCATCTAGACACGACCAACATCATCAAATCATCATAATTCACAAATCTCATATCCAAAAGTTTCTACTTATAGTAAGGTATGAACTACATGATCAATTCTTGGATTTCTTGCATAGTAATCATAACCTAACGTTCATACAACATCATTAACATCACAACATCATCAATATATCATCAATTCATCAAGTTCAAGCACAAAAGTTACTATTATTAGTAAGTATGAACAACGCATCAAAACCATGAATTTGTTGCATAATCCACGTAAACTAACATCAATACAATCTAACTAACATTATAAAATCATCAAACAACACAAAATTCAACATTCATTGTCAAATTCGAACTATGGTTCGGCCATATTCAAAGATCCATGAAAAACCAATAAAATCTAACCTTTAATCGCTTAGTGATCAAGAATTGATGGTTTCTACACGTAATCACTTGGAACACACTAAAAAACGATGCTTGATGCTTGTTCTTGGTCGAAAATTGCAAGGAGAGAGGGAGAGGGAGGTTCGGCCGAATGGGGAGGGTTTGGGGGCTAGGGTTTGCTTAACTTTGGTAATATTAAGTTAAATGGTAATTACAAAATAAACCCTCCTTAATCACCTTTTGTAGAGTCAATCTTTTTAGCATTTTTAACAACTGTAACTACAAAATACAAGTATTTTTAACCTACAATATTAATCATATATATTTTCCACTAATCACATAACACATGAAATAAATATAACACGTTGGCATGTTACAAAGTAACATTCACAAATAATACTTAAAATTCATGAAGCATATAACCACGAATTAATAATCAACATTATTAATCAAGTTATTATCAGATAATCATTGCTAATTATTATTAAGTCACCAACGTTAAACGACAACTAATGTGTGCTAGACACGTGTATGCAAGACCTAACGGAACTAACGGAGTTTGGTAATGGAAAATTACCGGATGTCACATTATACCCATGTTGAAAGAATTTACGTCCAGAAAATTGCGTTTCATGGTTTTGTTACATCACTGGTCTACTGCATTGGCACAAAGAAATCAAGTGAGTTTTAGGTGGGTTGTCACATCATCCCCATGTTGAAAGAAATTTCGTCCCGTAATTTAATCAATACCTTTGCCGGCTGGCATCGTCATTTCAAACAAATGAGGATACTGGAGCTTCATCTGATCCTCACGTTCCCACGTGAAGTCCGGTCCATGTTTTGAGTTCCAACAAACTTTGACTATGGGTATTTTGCTTTGCTTAAGAGTTTTGACCTCTTGGTCCATCACCTCAACTGGTTCTTCAATGAACCGTAGTTGTTCATCTATTTGCACTTCCTCCAGTGGTACAACCATCGTCTTGTCAGATAAGCACTTTTTCAGATTTGAGACATGAAATACATTGTGAATTCCACTCAACGAGTTAGGTAGATCTAATCGATACGCTACAGGACCTATTCTTTCTAGAATCTCAAATGGCCCAACGTATCTCGAATTTAGCTTTCCTCTTCTACCAAATAGAACCACGCCCTTCCACGGTGAGACTTTCAGTAAAACTTTATCGCCGACCTGAAACTCCAGAGGTTTCCATCGCTTGTCTGCATAACTTTTCTGTCGGTCATGTGCTGCAGCCATATGGTTCCTTATTTGTACGATCTTATCAGTAGTCTCGTGCACCAACTTGGGACCTGTTAGCTGACTATCACCAATTTCCACCCAACAAACTGATGATCTACACTTTCACCCATACAACGCCTCAAGTGTTGCTGCCTTAATGCTGGTGTGATAACTATTGTTGTAAGAAAATTCCACCAATGGTAGGTGAAGTTCCCAGTTTTTCCTGAAGTCAATCACACAAGCACGTAGCATATCCTCCAATGTTTGAATAGTACGCTTGCTCTACCCATCTGTTTGTGGATGATAAGCAGTACTCATGTCTAGACGTGTACCTAGAGATTTCTATAACGACTGCCAGAAATGTGATGTAAAACGAGCATCGCGATCAGAAATAATTGAGACCGGTACACCATGTCTCGAAACTATCTCCTTCAGATATATTCGAGTTAACTTATCCATTTTATCCGTTTCCTTGATCACCAAGAAGTGTGCAGACTTAGTCAATCGATGTATGATCACCCATATCGTGTCACAACCAGTAGGTGTTCGGGGTAATTTGGTAATGAAGTCCATAGAAATCTGTTCCCACTTCCACATAGGAATCTCTGGTTGTTGTAGTAACCCAGATGGCTTCTGATATTCCACTTTAACTTTCGAACAGGTCAGGCACTTATCGACATACGTAGCTATGTCTGCTTTTATATTAGGCCACCAATAATAAGCCTTCAGGTCACGATACATTTTGTTTGAACCAGGATGTATAGAGTACTTAGACTTGTGAGCCTCACTCATAACCAAATCACTCAGGTTTCCATACAAAGGTACACAAAGTCTGTCCATGAAATAATGAATTCCATCTGCTTTCACTTCAAACTATTTGTCCATTCCCTGTAAAGATTCAGACCCAATGTTTTTCGTTATCAAGGATTCTGTCTGAGCTTCTCGTATTTGTTTCAGGAAAGTGAGTGCTAATCGTAAGCTGCAAAGCTCGCACTCGTCGGGGCTTAGCAGTTTTCTTTCTACTCAACGCGTCCGCGACCATATTTGCCTTTCCTGGGTGATATTTGATAGGCAATCATAATCGTTCATAATTCCACCCAGCGTCTTTTTCCTCATGTTCAACTCCTTCTGCTCAAAGATATGCTGAAGACTCTTGTGATCGGTGTAGATTATGCACTTGGTACCGTGCAAGTAATGTCTCCAGATCATTAAGGCAAAAACTACAGCACCCAGTTCCAAATCATGGTGGTGAAATTCTTCTCATGTACTTTTAGTTTTCTCGAAGCATAGGCTACAACCTTTTCACGTTGCATCAGACACAACAAGTCCTTGGATAGAAGCACCACAATAGACCACAAAGTCATCACTTCCCTCTGGTAACCAATATCAGTGCGCTACATAGTTTAGTTTCAACAACTGAAAAGCAAACTCCTGACTATCACCCCTATTTATATGTTGTCCCTTTATGAGTCAAGGCTGTAAGGTTAGCGATCTTAGAAAAACCTTCAATGAAATGTTGAATATATCCTGCCAGTCCAAGAAACTATCGTATCTCACTGGGCGTCTTGGGAACCGACTATTTCGTTATTGCCTCAATCTTTTTTGGATCAACATGTATTCCTTTCTCATGATGCTAATATCAAACACAAGTCTAACTCACAATATCCAATGATCTTCAAATTAAAGTTTCCCTTTTGGGAAAGTAACACCCAAAATCAATCTAACGCCTAAATCGTTCATGAGTTCATCAACATCATACTTAATCAAGTCCATAACTATCATCTAGACACGACCAACATCATCAAATCATCATAATTCACAAATCTCATATCCAAAAGTTTCTACTTATAGTAAGGTATGAACTACATGATCAATTCATGGATTTCTTGCATAATAATCATAACCCAACGTTCATACAATATCATTAACATCACAACATCATCAATCTATCATCAATTCATCAGTTCATGCAAAAAAGTTACTATTATTAGTAAGGTATGAACAACGCATCAAAACCACGATTTCTTGCATAATCCATGAAAACTAACATCAATACATCTAATTAACATCATAAAATCATCAAACAACACAAAATTCTACATTCATCATCACATTCAAACTAGGGTTCGGCCATATCAAAAATCCATGAAAAACCAATAAAATCTAACCTTTAATCGTGTAATGATCAAGAATTGATGCTTGCTACACGTTGTAATCACTTGGAACACACTAAAAATCGATGCTTGATGCTTGTTCTTGGTCAAAATCGCAAGGGGAGAGGGAGAGGGAGGTTCGGCCTAATGGGGGGGGGGGGGATTTATGGGCTAGGGTTTGCTTAATTTTGGTAATATTAAGTTAAATGGTAATTACAAAATAAACCCTCCTTAATCAACCTTTTGTAAAAGTCAATCTTTTTAGCATTTTTAACAACTTTAACTACAAAATAGAAGTATTTTAACCACAATATTAATCATTATATTTTCCACTAATCACACAACACATGAATAAATATAACACGTTTGCACGTTACAAGTAACATTCACAAATAATACTTAAAATTCATGAAGCACATAACCACGATTAATAATCAACATTATTATCAAGTTATTATCAGATAATCATTGCTAATTATTATTAAGTCACCAACGTTTAATGACAACTAGTGGTGCTCACGCCCACATGTATGCAAGACCTAACGGAACTAATGGAGTTTGGTAACGGAAAATTACCGGATGTCACATTAGCCCCATGTTTAAAGAATTTTTTCGTCCTGAAAATTACGTTACATGGTTGTGTTACATCACTCGTCTACTACATTGGCACAAAGAAATTGATGAGTTTCGGGTGGGTTGTCACAATGGTGTATATTGAAACTAAAGGAGATAAGGTTGGTTCTTCAAACAACAAGCACTAGTATCTCAGACTGAAGGAGAGTATGACTGGTCCGACCAAATGGAGATATTAGATATGAAGTGTT